>JARGCV010000012.1:0-1200000 GCA_034064705.1 Bothrops alternatus | reverse complement strand
CACCATGAATATGGAGAGCAATAGGGACATTGTCAATAAATTCGGAGTGCTTGGGAATGGTTAGGAGGGCACTTACTTTTCTAGGCTTCCCTATCTATGTTTCCTGGTAAAATACATGGGAAGATCCCATTGGAGGAAAATTCCACCTAGGGTTAGGGTTAGGTCACCATGAACTCATAGAGAAAAATGGACATCGGCAACAAACTGGGAGTGCTTGGATATGGTTAGGAGGGAACTTACTTTTCTAGGCTGCCGTATCTACATTTCCTGCTAAAATACATGGGAAGATCCCATTGGAGGAAAATTCCACTTAGGGTTAGGGTTAAGTCACCATGAACTCATAGAGAAAAATGGACATCGGCAACAAACTGGGAGTGCTTGGATATGGTTAGGAGGGAACTTACTTTTCTAGGCTGCCGTATCTACGTTTCCTGGTAAAATACATGGGAAAATCCCATTGGAGGAAAATTCCACCTAGGGTTAGGGTTAGGTCACCATGAATATGGAGAGCAACAGGGACATTGTCAATAAATTCGGAGTGCTTGGGAATGGTTAGGAGGGCACTTACTTTTCTAGTATTCCCTATCTATGTTTCCTGGTAAAATACATGAGAAAATCCCATTGGAGGAAAATTCCACTTAGCGTTTGGGTTAGGTCACCATGAACTCATAGAGAAAAATGGACATCGGCAACAAACTGGGAGTGGTTGGGAATGATTAGGACGGCAAAGAAATTTCTAGGCTGCCCTATCTTTGTTTCCTGCTAAAATACATGGGAAAATCCCATTGGAGGAAAATTCCACTTAGTGTTAGGGTTAGGTCACCATGAACTCATAGAGAAAAATGGACATCGGCAACAAACTGGGCGTGCTTGGATATGGTTAGGAGGGAACTTACTTTTCTAGGCTGCCGTATCTACGTTTCCTGCTAAAATACATGGGAAGATCCCATTGGAGGAAAATTCCACCTAGGGTTAGGGTTAGGTCACCATGAACTCACAGAGAAAAATGGACATCGGCAACAAACTGGGAGTGCTTGGATATGGTTAGGACAGAACTTACTTTTCTAGGCTGCCGTATCTACGTTTCCTGGTAAAATACATGGGAAGATCCCATTGGAGGAAAATTCCACTTAGGGTTAGGGTTAGGTCACCATGAACTCATAGAGAAAAATGGACATCGGCAACAAACTGGGAGTGCTTGGATATTGTTAGGAGGGAACTTACTTTCCTAGGCTGCCCTATCTATGTTTCCTGCTAAAATGCATGGGGAAATCCCATTGGAGGAAAATTCCACTTAGGGTTAGGGTTAGGTCACCATGAACTCATAGAGAAAAATGGACATCGGCAACAAACTGGGAGCGCTTGGATATGGTTAGGAGGGAACTTACTTTTCTAGGCTGCCGTATCTACGTTTCCTAGTAAAATACATGGGAAAATCCCATTGGAGGAAAATTCCACCTAGGGTTAGGGTTAGGTCACCATGAATATGGAGAGCAACAGGGACATTGTCAATAAATTCGGAGTGCTTGGGAATGGTTAGGAGGGAACTTACTTTTCTAGGCTGCCGTATCTACATTTCCCGCTAAAATACATGGGAAGATCCCATTGGAGGAAAATTCCACTTAGGGTTAGGGTTAAGTCACCATGAACTCATAGAGAAAAATGGACATCGGCAACAAACTGGGAGTGCTTGCATATGGTTAGGAGGGAACTTACTTTTCTAGGCTGCCGTATCTACGTTTCCTAGTAAAATACATGGGAAAATCCCATTGGAGGAAAATTCCACCTAGGGTTAGGGTTAGGTCACCATGAATATGGAGAGCAACAGGGACATTGTCAATAAATTCGGAGTGCTTGGGAATGGTTAGGAGGGCACTTACTTTTCTAGGCTTCCCTATCTATGTTTCCTGGTAAAATACATGGGAAAATCCCATTGGAGGAAAATTCCACCTAGGGTTAGGGTTACGTCACCATGAATATGGAGAGCAACAGGGACATTGTCAATAAATTCGGAGTGCTTGGGAATGGTTAGGAGGGAACTTACTTTTCTAGGCTGCCGTATCTACATTTCCCGCTAAAATACATGGGAAGATCCCATTGGAGGAAAATTCCACTTAGGGCTAGGGTTAAGTCACCATGAACTCATAGAGAAAAATGGACATCGGCAACAAACTGGGAGTGCTTGCATATGGTTAGGAGGGAACTTACTTTTCTAGGCTGCCCTATCTATGTTTTCTGCTAAAATGCATGGGAAAATCCCATTGGAGGAAAATTCCACTTAGGGTTAGGGTTAGGTCACCATGAACTCATAGAGAAAAATGGACATCGGCAACAAACTGGGAGTGCTTGGATATGGTTAGGAGGGAACTTACTTTTCTAGGCTGCCCTATCTATGTTTCCTGCTAAAATGCATGGGAAAATCCCATTGGAGGAAAATTCCACTTAGGGTTAGGGTTAGGTCACCATGAACTCATAGAGAAAAATGGACATCGGCAACAAACTGGGAGTGCTTGGATATGGTTAGGAGGGAACTTACTTTTCTAGGCTGCCGTATCTACGTTTCCTGGTAAAATACATGGGAAAATCCCATTGGAGGAAAATTCCACCTAGGGTTAGGGTTAGGTCACCATGAATATGGAGAGCAACAGGGACATCGGCAACAAACTGGGAGTGCTTGCATATGGTTAGGAGGGAACTTACTTTTCTAGGCTGCCGTATCTACGTTTCCTGGTAAAATACATGGGAAAATCCCATTGGAGGAAAATTCCACCTAGGGTTAGGGTTAGGTCACCATGAATATGGAGAGCAACAGGGACATTGTCAATAAATTCGGAGTGTTTGGGAATGGTTAGGAGGGCACTTACTTTTCTAGGCTTCCCTATCTATGTTTCCTGGTAAAATACATGGGAAAATCCCATTGGAGGAAAATTCCACTTAGCGTTTGGGTTAGGTCACCATGAACATGGAGAGAAACATGGACATTGCCAATAAATTTGGAGTGGTTGGGAATGATTAGGACGGCAAAGAAATTTCTAGGCTGCCCTATCTTTGTTTCCTGGTAAAATACATGGGAAAATCCCATTGGAGGAAAATTCCACTTAGTGTTAGGGTTAGGTCACCATGAACTCATAGAGAAAAATGGACATCGGCAACAAACTGGGAGTGCTTGGATATGGTTAGGAGGGAACTTACTTTTCTAGGCTGCCGTATCTACGTTTCCTGCTAAAATACATGGGAAGATCCCATTGGAGGAAAATTCCACCTAGGGTTAGGGTTAGGTCACCATGAACTCACAGAGAAAAATGGACATCGGCAACAAACTGGGAGTGCTTGGATATGGTTAGGACAGAGCTTACTTTTCTAGGCTGCCGTATCTACGTTTCCTGGTAAAATACATGGGAAGATCCCATTGGAGGAAAATTCCACTTAGGGTTAGGGTTAAGTCACCATGAACTCATAGAGAAAAATGGACATCGGCAACAAACTGGGAGTGCTTGCATATGGTTAGGAGGGAACTTACTTTTCTAGGCTGCCCTATCTATGTTTCCTGCTAAAATGCATGGGAAAATCCCATTGGAGGAAAATTCCACTTAGGGTTAGGGTTAGGTCACCATGAACTCATAGAGAAAAATGGACATCGGCAACAAACTGGGAGTGCTTGGATATGGTTAGGAGGGAACTTACTTTCCTAGGCTGCCCTATCTATGTTTCCTGCTAAAATGCATGGGGAAATCCCATTGGAGGAAAATTCCACTTAGGGTTAGGGTTAGGTCACCATGAACTCATAGAGAAAAATGGACATCGGCAACAAACTGGGAGGGCTTGGATATGGTTAGGAGGGAACTTACTTTTCTAGGCTGCCGTATCTACGTTTCCTAGTAAAATACATGGGAAAATCCCATTGGAGGAAAATTCCACCTAGGGTTAGGGTTAGGTCACCATGAATATGGAGAGCAACAGGGACATTGTCAATAAATTCGGAGTGCTTGGGAATGGTTAGGAGGGCACTTACTTTTCTAGGCTTCCCTATCTATGTTTCCTGGTAAAATACATGGGAAAATCCCATTGGAGGAAAATTCCACCTAGGGTTAGGGTTACGTCACCATGAATATGGAGAGCAACAGGGACATTGTCAATAAATTCGGAGTGCTTGGGAATGGTTAGGAGGGAACTTACTTTTCTAGGCTGCCGTATCTACATTTCCCGCTAAAATACATGGGAAGATCCCATTGGAGGAAAATTCCACTTAGGGCTAGGGTTAAGTCACCATGAACTCATAGAGAAAAATGGACATCGGCAACAAACTGGGAGTGCTTGCATATGGTTAGGAGGGAACTTACTTTTCTAGGCTGCCCTATCTATGTTTTCTGCTAAAATGCATGGGAAAATCCCATTGGAGGAAAATTCCACTTAGGGTTAGGGTTAGGTCACCATGAACTCATAGAGAAAAATGGACATCGGCAACAAACTGGGAGTGCTTGGATATGGTTAGGAGGGAACTTACTTTTCTAGGCTGCCGTATCTACGTTTCCTGGTAAAATACATGGGAAAATCCCATTGGAGGAAAATTCCACCTAGGGTTAGGGTTAGGTCACCATGAATATGGAGAGCAACAGGGACATCGGCAACAAACTGGGAGTGCTTGCATATGGTTAGGAGGGAACTTACTTTTCTAGGCTGCCATATCTACGTTTCCTGGTAAAATACATGGGAAAATCCCATTGGAGGAAAATTCCACCTAGGGTTAGGGTTAGGTCACCATGAATATGGAGAGCAACAGGGACATTGTCAATAAATTCGGAGTGTTTGGGAATGGTTAGGAGGGCACTTACTTTTCTAGGCTTCCCTATCTATGTTTCCTGGTAAAATACATGGGAAAATCCCATTGGAGGAAAATTCCACCTAGCGTTTGGGTTAGGTCACCATGAACTCATAGAGAAAAATGGACATCGGCAACAAACTGGGAGTGCTTGGATATGGTTAGGAGGGAACTTACTTTTCTAGGCTGCCGTATCTACGTTTCCTAGTAAAATACATGGGAAAATCCCATTGGAGGAAAATTCCACCTAGGGTTAGGGTTAGGTCACCATGAATATGGAGAGCAACAGGGACATTGTCAATAAATTCGGAGTGCTTGGGAATGGTTAGGAGGGCACTTACTTTTCTAGGCTTCCCTATCTATGTTTCCTGGTAAAATACATGGGAAAATCCCATTGGAGGAAAATTCCACCTAGGGTTAGGGTTACGTCACCATGAATATGGAGAGCAACAGGGACATTGTCAATAAATTCGGAGTGCTTGGGAATGGTTAGGAGGGAACTTACTTTTCTAGGCTGCCGTATCTACATTTCCCGCTAAAATACATGGGAAGATCCCATTGGAGGAAAATTCCACTTAGGGCTAGGGTTAAGTCACCATGAACTCATAGAGAAAAATGGACATCGGCAACAAACTGGGAGTGCTTGCATATGGTTAGGAGGGAACTTACTTTTCTAGGCTGCCCTATCTATGTTTTCTGCTAAAATGCATGGGAAAATCCCATTGGAGGAAAATTCCACTTAGGGTTAGGGTTAGGTCACCATGAACTCATAGAGAAAAATGGACATCGGCAACAAACTGGGAGTGCTTGGATATGGTTAGGAGGGAACTTACTTTTCTAGGCTGCCGTATCTACGTTTCCTGGTAAAATACATGGGAAAATCCCATTGGAGGAAAATTCCACCTAGGGTTAGGGTTAGGTCACCATGAATATGGAGAGCAACAGGGACATCGGCAACAAACTGGGAGTGCTTGCATATGGTTAGGAGGGAACTTACTTTTCTAGGCTGCCGTATCTACGTTTCCTGGTAAAATACATGGGAAAATCCCATTGGAGGAAAATTCCACCTAGGGTTAGGGTTAGGTCACCATGAATATGGAGAGCAACAGGGACATTGTCAATAAATTCGGAGTGTTTGGGAATGGTTAGGAGGGCACTTACTTTTCTAGGCTTCCCTATCTATGTTTCCTGGTAAAATACATGGGAAAATCCCATTGGAGGAAAATTCCACTTAGCGTTTGGGTTAGGTCACCATGAACATGGAGAGAAACATGGACATTGCCAATAAATTTGGAGTGGTTGGGAATGATTAGGACGGCAAAGAAATTTCTAGGCTGCCCTATCTTTGTTTCCTGGTAAAATACATGGGAAAATCCCATTGGAGGAAAATTCCACTTAGTGTTAGGGTTAGGTCACCATGAACTCATAGAGAAAAATGGACATCGGCAACAAACTGGGAGTGCTTGGATATGGTTAGGAGGGAACTTACTTTTCTAGGCTGCCGTATCTACGTTTCCTGCTAAAATACATGGGAAGATCCCATTGGAGGAAAATTCCACCTAGGGTTAGGGTTAGGTCACCATGAACTCACAGAGAAAAATGGACATCGGCAACAAACTGGGAGTGCTTGGATATGGTTAGGACAGAGCTTACTTTTCTAGGCTGCCGTATCTACGTTTCCTGGTAAAATACATGGGAAGATCCCATTGGAGGAAAATTCCACTTAGGGTTAGGGTTAAGTCACCATGAACTCATAGAGAAAAATGGACATCGGCAACAAACTGGGAGTGCTTGCATATGGTTAGGAGGGAACTTACTTTTCTAGGCTGCCCTATCTATGTTTCCTGCTAAAATGCATGGGAAAATCCCATTGGAGGAAAATTCCACTTAGGGTTAGGGTTAGGTCACCATGAACTCATAGAGAAAAATGGACATCGGCAACAAACTGGGAGTGCTTGGATATGGTTAGGAGGGAACTTACTTTCCTAGGCTGCCCTATCTATGTTTCCTGCTAAAATGCATGGGGAAATCCCATTGGAGGAAAATTCCACTTAGGGTTAGGGTTAGGTCACCATGAACTCATAGAGAAAAATGGACATCGGCAACAAACTGGGAGTGCTTGGATATGGTTAGGAGGGAACTTACTTTTCTAGGCTGCCGTATCTACGTTTCCTAGTAAAATACATGGGAAAATCCCATTGGAGGAAAATTCCACCTAGGGTTAGGGTTAGGTCACCATGAATATGGAGAGCAACAGGGACATTGTCAATAAATTCGGAGTGCTTGGGAATGGTTAGGAGGGCACTTACTTTTGTAGGCTTCCCTATCTATGTTTCCTGGTAAAATACATGGGAAAATCCCATTGGAGGAAAATTCCACCTAGGGTTAGGGTTACGTCACCATGAATATGGAGAGCAACAGGGACATTGTCAATAAATTCGGAGTGCTTGGGAATGGTTAGGAGGGAACTTACTTTTCTAGGCTGCCGTATCTACATTTCCCGCTAAAATACATGGGAAGATCCCATTGGAGGAAAATTCCACTTAGGGCTAGGGTTAAGTCACCATGAACTCATAGAGAAAAATGGACATCGGCAACAAACTGGGAGTGCTTGCATATGGTTAGGAGGGAACTTACTTTTCTAGGCTGCCCTATCTATGTTTTCTGCTAAAATGCATGGGAAAATCCCATTGGAGGAAAATTCCACTTAGGGTTAGGGTTAGGTCACCATGAACTCATAGAGAAAAATGGACATCGGCAACAAACTGGGAGTGCTTGGATATGGTTAGGAGGGAACTTACTTTTCTAGGCTGCCCTATCTATGTTTCCTGCTAAAATGCATGGGAAAATCCCATTGGAGGAAAATTCCACTTAGGGTTAGGGTTAGGTCACCATGAACTCATAGAGAAAAATGGACATCGGCAACAAACTGGGAGTGCTTGGATATGGTTAGGAGGGAACTTACTTTTCTAGGCTGCCGTATCTACGTTTCCTGGTAAAATACATGGGAAAATCCCATTGGAGGAAAATTCCACCTAGGGTTAGGGTTAGGTCACCATGAATATGGAGAGCAACAGGGACATCGGCAACAAACTGGGAGTGCTTGCATATGGTTAGGAGGGAACTTACTTTTCTAGGCTGCCGTATCTACGTTTCCTGGTAAAATACATGGGAAAATCCCATTGGAGGAAAATTCCACCTAGGGTTAGGGTTAGGTCACCATGAATATGGAGAGCAACAGGGACATTGTCAATAAATTCGGAGTGTTTGGGAATGGTTAGGAGGGCACTTACTTTTCTAGGCTTCCCTATCTATGTTTCCTGGTAAAATACATGGGAAAATCCCATTGGAGGAAAATTCCACTTAGCGTTTGGGTTAGGTCACCATGAACATGGAGAGAAACATGGACATTGCCAATAAATTTGGAGTGGTTGGGAATGATTAGGACGGCAAAGAAATTTCTAGGCTGCCCTATCTTTGTTTCCTGGTAAAATACATGGGAAAATCCCATTGGAGGAAAATTCCACTTAGTGTTAGGGTTAGGTCACCATGAACTCATAGAGAAAAATGGACATCGGCAACAAACTGGGAGTGGTTGGGAATGATTAGGACGGCAAAGAAATTTCTAGGCTGCCCTATCTTTGTTTCTTGCTAAAATACATGGGAAAATCCCATTGGAGGAAAATTCCACTTAGTGTTAGGGTTAGGTCACCATGAACTCATAGAGAAAAATGGACATCGGCAACAAACTGGGCGTGCTTGGATATGGTTAGGAGGGAACTTACTTTTCTAGGCTGCCGTATCTACGTTTCCTGCTAAAATACATGGGAAGATCCCATTGGAGGAAAATTCCACCTAGGGTTAGGGTTAGGTCACCATGAACTCACAGAGAAAAATGGACATCGGCAACAAACTGGGAGTGCTTGGATATGGTTAGGACAGAACTTACTTTTCTAGGCTGCCGTATCTACGTTTCCTGGTAAAATACATGGGAAGATCCCATTGGAGGAAAATTCCACTTAGGGTTAGGGTTAGGTCACCATGAACTCATAGAGAAAAATGGACATCGGCAACAAACTGGGAGTGCTTGGATATGGTTAGGAGGGAACTTACTTTCCTAGGCTGCCCTATCTATGTTTCCTGCTAAAATGCATGGGGAAATCCCATTGGAGGAAAATTCCACTTAGGGTTAGGGTTAGGTCACCATGAACTCATAGAGAAAAATGGACATCGGCAACAAACTGGGAGCGCTTGGATATGGTTAGGAGGGAACTTACTTTTCTAGGCTGCCGTATCTACGTTTCCTAGTAAAATACATGGGAAAATCCCATTGGAGGAAAATTCCACCTAGGGTTAGGGTTAGGTCACCATGAATATGGAGAGCAACAGGGACATTGTCAATAAATTCAGAGTGCTTGGGAATGGTTAGGAGGGAACTTACTTTTCTAGGCTGCCGTATCTACATTTCCCGCTAAAATACATGGGAAGATCCCATTGGAGGAAAATTCCACTTAGGGTTAGGGTTAAGTCACCATGAACTCATAGAGAAAAATGGACATCGGCAACAAACTGGGAGTGCTTGCATATGGTTAGGAGGGAACTTACTTTTCTAGGCTGCCCTATCTATGTTTCCTGCTAAAATGCATGGGAAAATCCCATTGGAGGAAAATTCCACTTAGGGTTAGGGTTAGGTCACCATGAACTCATAGAGAAAAATGGATATCGGCAACAAACTGGGAGTGCTTGGATATGGTTAGGAGGGAACTTACTTTTCTAGGCTGCCCTATCTATGTTTCCTGCTAAAATGCATGGGGAAATCCCATTGGAGGAAAATTCCACTTAGGGTTAGGGTTAGGTCACCATGAACTCATAGAGAAAAATGGACATCGGCAACAAACTGGGAGTGCTTGGATATGGTTAGGAGGGAACTTACTTTTCTAGGCTGCCGTATCTACGTTTCCTAGTAAAATACATGGGAAAATCCCATTGGAGGAAAATTCCACCTAGGGTTAGGGTTAGGTCACCATGAATATGGAGAGCAACAGGGACATTGTCAATAAATTCGGAGTGCTTGGGAATGGTTAGGAGGGCACTTACTTTTCTAGGCTTCCCTATCTATGTTTCCTGGTAAAATACATGGGAAAATCCCATTGGAGGAAAATTCCACCTAGGGTTAGGGTTACGTCACCATGAATATGGAGAGCAACAGGGACATTGTCAATAAATGCGGAGTGCTTGGGAATGGTTAGGAGGGAACTTACTTTTCTAGGCTGCCGTATCTACATTTCCCGCTAAAATACATGGGAAGATCCCATTGGAGGAAAATTCCACTTAGGGCTAGGGTTAAGTCACCATGAACTCATAGAGAAAAATGGACATCGGCAACAAACTGGGAGTGCTTGCATATGGTTAGGAGGGAACTTACTTTTCTAGGCTGCCGTATCTACGTTTCCTGGTAAAATACATGGGAAAATCCCATTGGAGGAAAATTCCACCTAGGGTTAGGTTTAGGTCACCATGAATATGGAGAGCAACAGGGACATCGGCAACAAACTGGGAGTGCTTGCATATGGTTAGGAGGGAACTTACTTTTCTAGGCTGCCGTATCTACGTTTCCTGGTAAAATACATGGGAAAATCCCATTGGAGGAAAATTCCACCTAGGGTTAGGGTTAGGTCACCATGAATATGGAGAGCAACAGGGACATTGTCAATAAATTCGGAGTGTTTGGGAATGGTTAGGAGGGCACTTACTTTTCTAGGCTTCCCTATCTATGTTTCCTGGTAAAATACATGGGAAAATCCCATTGGAGGAAAACTCCACTTAGCGTTTGGGTTAGGTCACCATGAACATGGAGAGAAACATGGACATTGCCAATAAATTTGGAGTGGTTGGGAATGATTAGGACGGCAAAGAAATTTCTAGGCTGCCCTATCTTTGTTTCCTGGTAAAATACATGGGAAAATCCCATTGGAGGAAAATTCCACTTAGTGTTAGGGTTAGGTCACCATGAACTCATAGAGAAAAATGGACATCGGCAACAAACTGGGAGTGCTTGGATATGGTTAGGAGGGAACTTACTTTTCTAGGCTGCCGTATCTACGTTTCCTGCTAAAATACATGGGAAGATCCCATTGGAGGAAAATTCCACCTAGGGTTAGGGTTAGGTCACCATGAACTCATAGAGAAAAATGGACATCGGCAACAAACTGGGAGTGCTTGCATATGGTTAGGAGGGAACTTACTTTTCTAGGCTGCCCTATCTATGTTTCCTGCTAAAATGCATGGGAAAATCCCATTGGAGGAAAATTCCACTTAGGGTTAGGGTTAGGTCACCATGAACTCATAGAGAAAAATGGACATCGGCAACAAACTGGGAGTGCTTGGATATGGTTAGGAGGGAACTTACTTTCCTAGGCTGCCCTATCTATGTTTCCTGCTAAAATGCATGGGGAAATCCCATTGGAGGAAAATTCCACTTAGGGTTAGGGTTAGGTCACCATGAACTCATAGAGAAAAATGGACATTGGCAACAAACTGGGAGTGCTTGGATATGGTTAGGAGGGAACTTACTTTTCTAGGCTGCCGTATCTACGTTTCCTAGTAAAATACATGGGAAAATCCCATTGGAGGAAAATTCCACCTAGGGTTAGGGTTAGGTCACCATGAATATGGAGAGCAACAGGGACATTGTCAATAAATTCGGAGTGCTTGGGAATGGTTAGGAGGGCACTTACTTTTCTAGGCTTCCCTATCTATGTTTCCTGGTAAAATACATGGGAAAATCCCATTGGAGGAAAATTCCACCTAGGGTTAGGGTTACGTCACCATGAATATGGAGAGCAACAGGGACATTGTCAATAAATTCGGAGTGCTTGGGAATGGTTAGGAGGGAACTTACTTTTCTAGGCTGCCGTATCTACATTTCCCGCTAAAATACATGGGAAGATCCCATTGGAGGAAAATTCCACTTAGGGCTAGGGTTAAGTCACCATGAACTCATAGAGAAAAATGGACATCGGCAACAAACTGGGAGTGCTTGCATATGGTTAGGAGGGAACTTACTTTTCTAGGCTGCCCTATCTATGTTTTCTGCTAAAATGCATGGGAAAATCCCATTGGAGGAAAATTCCACTTAGGGTTAGGGTTAGGTCACCATGAACTCATAGAGAAAAATGGACATCGGCAACAAACTGGGAGTGCTTGGATATGGTTAGGAGGGAACTTACTTTTCTAGGCTGCCCTATCTATGTTTCCTGCTAAAATGCATGGGAAAATCCCATTGGAGGAAAATTCCACTTAGGGTTAGGGTTAGGTCACCATGAACTCATAGAGAAAAATGGACATCGGCAACAAACTGGGAGTGCTTGGATATGGTTAGGAGGGAACTTACTTTTCTAGGCTGCCGTATCTACGTTTCCTGGTAAAATACATGGGAAAATCCCATTGGAGGAAAATTCCACCTAGGGTTAGGGTTAGGTCACCATGAATATGGAGAGCAACAGGGACATCGGCAACAAACTGGGAGTGCTTGCATATGGTTAGGAGGGAACTTACTTTTCTAGGCTGCCGTATCTACGTTTCCTGGTAAAATACATGGGAAAATCCCATTGGAGGAAAATTCCACCTAGGGTTAGGGTTAGGTCACCATGAATATGGAGAGCAACAGGGACATTGTCAATAAATTCGGAGTGTTTGGGAATGGTTAGGAGGGCACTTACTTTTCTAGGCTTCCCTATCTATGTTTCCTGGTAAAATACATGGGAAAATCCCATTGGAGGAAAATTCCACTTAGCGTTTGGGTTAGGTCACCATGAACATGGAGAGAAACATGGACATTGCCAATAAATTTGGAGTGGTTGGGAATGATTAGGACGGCAAAGAAATTTCTAGGCTGCCCTATCTTTGTTTCCTGGTAAAATACATGGGAAAATCCCATTGGAGGAAAATTCCACTTAGGGTTAGGGTTAGGTCACCATGAACTCATAGAGAAAAATGGACATCGGCAACAAACTGGGAGTGCTTGAATATGGTTAGGAGGGAACTTACTTTTCTAGGCTGCCCTATCTATGTTTCCTGCTAAAATGCATGGGAAAATCCCATTGGAGGAAAATTCCACCTAGGGTTAGGGTTAGGTCACCATGAATATGGAGAGCAGCAGGGACATTGTCAATAAATTCGGAGTGCTTGGGAATGGTTAGGAGGGCACTTACTTTTCTAGGCTTCCCTATCTATGTTTCCTGGTAAAATACATGGGAAAATCCCATTGGAGGAAAATTCCACCTAGGGTTAGGGTTACGTCACCATGAATATGGAGAGCAACAGGGACATTGTCAATAAATGCGGAGTGCTTGGGAATGGTTAGGAGGGAACTTACTTTTCTAGGCTGCCGTATCTACATTTCCCGCTAAAATACATGGGAAGATCCCATTGGAGGAAAATTCCACTTAGGGCTAGGGTTAAGTCACCATGAACTCATAGAGAAAAATGGACATCGGCAACAAACTGGGAGTGCTTGCATATGGTTAGGAGGGAACTTACTTTTCTAGGCTGCCCTATCTATGTTTTCTGCTAAAATGCATGGGAAAATCCCATTGGAGGAAAATTCCACTTAGGGTTAGGGTTAGGTCACCATGAACTCATAGAGAAAAATGGACATCGGCAACAAACTGGGAGTGCTTGGATATGGTTAGGAGGGAACTTACTTTTCTAGGCTGCCCTATCTATGTTTCCTGCTAAAATGCATGGGAAAATCCCATTGGAGGAAAATTCCACTTAGGGTTAGGGTTAGGTCACCATGAACTCATAGAGAAAAATGGACATCGGCAACAAACTGGGAGTGCTTGGATATGGTTAGGAGGGAACTTACTTTTCTAGGCTGCCGTATCTACGTTTCCTGGTAAAATACATGGGAAAATCCCATTGGAGGAAAATTCCACCTAGGGTTAGGGTTAGGTCACCATGAATATGGAGAGCAACAGGGACATCGGCAACAAACTGGGAGTGCTTGCATATGGTTAGGAGGGAACTTACTTTTCTAGGCTGCCGTATCTACGTTTCCTGGTAAAATACATGGGAAAATCCCATTGGAGGAAAATTCCACTTAGGGTTAGGGTTAGGTCACCATGAACTCATAGAGAAAAATGGACATCGGCAACAAACTGGGAGTGCTTGGATATGGTTAGGAGGGAACTTACTTTCCTAGGCTGCCCTATCTATGTTTCCTGCTAAAATGCATGGGGAAATCCCATTGGAGGAAAATTCCACTTAGGGTTAGGGTTAGGTCACCATGAACTCATAGAGAAAAATGGACATTGGCAACAAACTGGGAGTGCTTGGATATGGTTAGGAGGGAACTTACTTTTCTAGGCTGCCGTATCTACGTTTCCTAGTAAAATACATGGGAAAATCCCATTGGAGGAAAATTCCACCTAGGGTTAGGGTTAGGTCACCATGAATATGGAGAGCAACAGGGACATTGTCAATAAATTCGGAGTGCTTGGGAATGGTTAGGAGGGCACTTACTTTTCTAGGCTTCCCTATCTATGTTTCCTGGTAAAATACATGGGAAAATCCCATTGGAGGAAAATTCCACCTAGGGTTAGGGTTACGTCACCATGAATATGGAGAGCAACAGGGACATTGTCAATAAATTCGGAGTGCTTGGGAATGGTTAGGAGGGAACTTACTTTTCTAGGCTGCCGTATCTACATTTCCCGCTAAAATACATGGGAAGATCCCATTGGAGGAAAATTCCACTTAGGGCTAGGGTTAAGTCACCATGAACTCATAGAGAAAAATGGACATCGGCAACAAACTGGGAGTGCTTGCATATGGTTAGGAGGGAACTTACTTTTCTAGGCTGCCCTATCTATGTTTTCTGCTAAAATGCATGGGAAAATCCCATTGGAGGAAAATTCCACTTAGGGTTAGGGTTAGGTCACCATGAACTCATAGAGAAAAATGGACATCGGCAACAAACTGGGAGTGCTTGGATATGGTTAGGAGGGAACTTACTTTTCTAGGCTGCCCTATCTATGTTTCCTGCTAAAATGCATGGGAAAATCCCATTGGAGGAAAATTCCACTTAGGGTTAGGGTTAGGTCACCATGAACTCATAGAGAAAAATGGACATCGGCAACAAACTGGGAGTGCTTGGATATGGTTAGGAGGGAACTTACTTTTCTAGGCTGCCGTATCTACGTTTCCTGGTAAAATACATGGGAAAATCCCATTGGAGGAAAATTCCACCTAGGGTTAGGGTTAGGTCACCATGAATATGGAGAGCAACAGGGACATCGGCAACAAACTGGGAGTGCTTGCATATGGTTAGGAGGGAACTTACTTTTCTAGGCTGCCGTATCTACGTTTCCTGGTAAAATACATGGGAAAATCCCATTGGAGGAAAATTCCACCTAGGGTTAGGGTTAGGTCACCATGAATATGGAGAGCAACAGGGACATTGTCAATAAATTCGGAGTGTTTGGGAATGGTTAGGAGGGCACTTACTTTTCTAGGCTTCCCTATCTATGTTTCCTGGTAAAATACATGGGAAAATCCCATTGGAGGAAAATTCCACTTAGCGTTTGGGTTAGGTCACCATGAACATGGAGAGAAACATGGACATTGCCAATAAATTTGGAGTGGTTGGGAATGATTAGGACGGCAAAGAAATTTCTAGGCTGCCCTATCTTTGTTTCCTGGTAAAATACATGGGAAAATCCCATTGGAGGAAAATTCCACTTAGGGTTAGGGTTAGGTCACCATGAACTCATAGAGAAAAATGGACATCGGCAACAAACTGGGAGTGCTTGAATATGGTTAGGAGGGAACTTACTTTTCTAGGCTGCCCTATCTATGTTTCCTGCTAAAATGCATGGGAAAATCCCATTGGAGGAAAATTCCACCTAGGGTTAGGGTTAGGTCACCATGAATATGGAGAGCAGCAGGGACATTGTCAATAAATTCGGAGTGCTTGGGAATGGTTAGGAGGGCACTTACTTTTCTAGGCTTCCCTATCTATGTTTCCTGGTAAAATACATGGGAAAATCCCATTGGAGGAAAATTCCACCTAGGGTTAGGGTTACGTCACCATGAATATGGAGAGCAACAGGGACATTGTCAATAAATGCGGAGTGCTTGGGAATGGTTAGGAGGGAACTTACTTTTCTAGGCTGCCGTATCTACATTTCCCGCTAAAATACATGGGAAGATCCCATTGGAGGAAAATTCCACTTAGGGCTAGGGTTAAGTCACCATGAACTCATAGAGAAAAATGGACATCGGCAACAAACTGGGAGTGCTTGCATATGGTTAGGAGGGAACTTACTTTTCTAGGCTGCCCTATCTATGTTTTCTGCTAAAATGCATGGGAAAATCCCATTGGAGGAAAATTCCACTTAGGGTTAGGGTTAGGTCACCATGAACTCATAGAGAAAAATGGACATCGGCAACAAACTGGGAGTGCTTGGATATGGTTAGGAGGGAACTTACTTTTCTAGGCTGCCCTATCTATGTTTCCTGCTAAAATGCATGGGAAAATCCCATTGGAGGAAAATTCCACTTAGGGTTAGGGTTAGGTCACCATGAACTCATAGAGAAAAATGGACATCGGCAACAAACTGGGAGTGCTTGGATATGGTTAGGAGGGAACTTACTTTTCTAGGCTGCCGTATCTACGTTTCCTGGTAAAATACATGGGAAAATCCCATTGGAGGAAAATTCCACCTAGGGTTAGGGTTAGGTCACCATGAATATGGAGAGCAACAGGGACATCGGCAACAAACTGGGAGTGCTTGCATATGGTTAGGAGGGAACTTACTTTTCTAGGCTGCCGTATCTACGTTTCCTGGTAAAATACATGGGAAAATCCCATTGGAGGAAAATTCCACCTAGGGTTAGGGTTAGGTCACCATGAATATGGAGAGCAACAGGGACATTGTCAATAAATTCGGAGTGTTTGGGAATGGTTAGGAGGGCACTTACTTTTCTAGGCTTCCCTATCTATGTTTCCTGGTAAAATACATGGGAAAATCCCATTGGAGGAAAATTCCACTTAGCGTTTGGGTTAGGTCACCATGAACATGGAGAGAAACATGGACATTGCCAATAAATTTGGAGTGGTTGGGAATGATTAGGACGGCAAAGAAATTTCTAGGCTGCCCTATCTTTGTTTCCTGGTAAAATACATGGGAAAATCCCATTGGAGGAAAATTCCACTTAGTGTTAGGGTTAGGTCACCATGAACTCATAGAGAAAAATGGACATCAGCAACAAACTGGGAGTGCTTGGATATGGTTAGGAGGGAACTTACTTTTCTAGGCTGCCGTATCTACGTTTCCTGCTAAAATACATGGGAAGATCCCATTGGAGGAAAATTCCACCTAGGGTTAGGGTTAGGTCACCATGAACTCACAGAGAAAAATGGACATCGGCAACAAACTGGGAGTGCTTGGATATGGTTAGGACAGAGCTTACTTTTCTAGGCTGCCGTATCTACGTTTCCTGGTAAAATACATGGGAAGATCCCATTGGAGGAAAATTCCACTTAGGGTTAGGGTTAAGTCACCATGAACTCATAGAGAAAAATGGACATCGGCAACAAACTGGGAGTGCTTGCATATGGTTAGGAGGGAACTTACTTTTCTAGGCTGCCCTATCTATGTTTCCTGCTAAAATGCATGGGAAAATCCCATTGGAGGAAAATTCCACTTAGGGTTAGGGTTAGGTCACCATGAACTCATAGAGAAAAATGGACATCGGCAACAAACTGGGAGTGCTTGGATATGGTTAGGAGGGAACTTACTTTCCTAGGCTGCCCTATCTATGTTTCCTGCTAAAATGCATGGGGAAATCCCATTGGAGGAAAATTCCACTTAGGGTTAGGGTTAGGTCACCATGAACTCATAGAGAAAAATGGACATCGGCAACAAACTGGGAGTGCTTGGATATGGTTAGGTGGGAACTTACTTTTCTAGGCTGCCGTATCTACGTTTCCTGGTAAAATACATGGGAAAATCCCATTGGAGCAAAATTCCACCTAGGGTTAGGGTTAGGTCACCATGAATATGGAGAGCAATAGGGACATTGTCAATAAATTCGGAGTGCTTGGGAATGGTTAGAAGGGCACTTACTTTTCTAGGCTTCCCTATCTATGTTTCCTGGTAAAATACATGGGAAAATCCCATTGGAGGAAAATTCCACCTAGGGTTAGGGTTAGGTCACCATGAATATGGAGAGCAATAGGGACATTGTCAATAAATTCGGAGTGCTTGGGAATGGTTAGGAGGGCACTTACTTTTCTAGGCTTCCCTATCTATGTTTCCTGGTAAAATACATGGGAAGATCCCATTGGAGGAAAATTCCACCTAGGGTTAGGGTTAGGTCACCATGAACTCATAGAGAAAAATGGACATCGGCAACAAACTGGGAGTGCTTGGATATGGTTAGGAGGGAACTTACTTTTCTAGGCTGCCGTATCTACATTTCCTGCTAAAATACATGGGAAGATCCCATTGGAGGAAAATTCCACTTAGGGTTAGGGTTAAGTCACCATGAACTCATAGAGAAAAATGGACATCGGCAACAAACTGGGAGTGCTTGGATATGGTTAGGAGGGAACTTACTTTTCTAGGCTGCCGTATCTACGTTTCCTGGTAAAATACATGGGAAAATCCCATTGGAGGAAAATTCCACCTAGGGTTAGGGTTAGGTCACCATGAATATGGAGAGCAACAGGGACATTGTCAATAAATTCGGAGTGCTTGGGAATGGTTAGGAGGGCACTTACTTTTCTAGGATTCCCTATCTATGTTTCCTGGTAAAATACATGGGAAAATCCCATTGGAGGAAAATTCCACTTAGCGTTTGGGTTAGGTCACCATGAACTCATAGAGAAAAATGGACATCGGCAACAAACTGGGAGTGGTTGGGAATGATTAGGACGGCAAAGAAATTTCTAGGCTGCCCTATCTTTGTTTCCTGCTAAAATACATGGGAAAATCCCATTGGAGGAAAATTCCACTTAGTGTTAGGGTTAGGTCACCATGAACTCATAGAGAAAAATGGACATCGGCAACAAACTGGGCGTGCTTGGATATGGTTAGGAGGGAACTTACTTTTCTAGGCTGCCGTATCTACGTTTCCTGCTAAAATACATGGGAAGATCCCATTGGAGGAAAATTCCACCTAGGGTTAGGGTTAGGTCACCATGAACTCACAGAGAAAAATGGACATCGGCAACAAACTGGGAGTGCTTGGATATGGTTAGGACAGAACTTACTTTTCTAGGCTGCCGTATCTACGTTTCCTGGTAAAATACATGGGAAGATCCCATTGGAGGAAAATTCCACTTAGGGTTAGGGTTAAGTCACCATGAACTCATAGAGAAAAATGGACATCGGCAACAAACTGGGAGTGCTTGCATATGGTTAGGAGGGAACTTACTTTTCTAGGCTGCCCTATCTATGTTTCCTGCTAAAATGCATGGGAAAATCCCATTGGAGGAAAATTCCACTTAGGGTTAGGGTTAGGTCACCATGAACTCATAGAGAAAAATGGACATCGGCAACAAACTGGGAGTGCTTGGATATGGTTAGGAGGGAACTTACTTTCCTAGGCTGCCCTATCTATGTTTCCTGCTAAAATGCATGGGGAAATCCCATTGGAGGAAAATTCCACTTAGGGTTAGGGTTAGGTCACCATGAACTCATAGAGAAAAATGGACATCGGCAACAAACTGGGAGTGCTTGGATATGGTTAGGAGGGAACTTACTTTTCTAGGCTGCCGTATCTACGTTTCCTGGTAAAATACATGGGAAAATCCCATTGGAGGAAAATTCCACCTAGGGTTAGGGTTAGGTCACCATGAATATGGAGAGCAATAGGGACATTGTCAATAAATTCGGAGTGCTTGGGAATGGTTAGGAGGGCACTTACTTTTCTAGGCTTCCCTATCTATGTTTCCTGGTAAAATACATGGGGAAATCCCATTGGAGGAAAATTCCACTTAGGGTTAGGGTTAGGTCACCATGAACTCATAGAGAAAAATGGACATCGGCAACAAACTGGGAGCGCTTGGATATGGTTAGGAGGGAACTTACTTTTCTAGGCTGCCGTATCTACGTTTCCTAGTAAAATACATGGGAAAATCCCATTGGAGGAAAATTCCACCTAGGGTTAGGGTTAGGTCACCATGAATATGGAGAGCAACAGGGACATTGTCAATAAATTCGGAGTGCTTGGGAATGGTTAGGAGGGAACTTACTTTTCTAGGCTGCCGTATCTACATTTCCCGCTAAAATACATGGGAAGATCCCATTGGAGGAAAATTCCACTTAGGGTTAGGGTTAAGTCACCATGAACTCATAGAGAAAAATGGACATCGGCAACAAACTGGGAGTGCTTGCATATGGTTAGGAGGGAACTTACTTTTCTAGGCTGCCCTATCTATGTTTCCTGCTAAAATGCATGGGAAAATCCCATTGGAGGAAAATTCCACTTAGGGTTAGGGTTAGGTCACCATGAACTCATAGAGAAAAATGGATATCGGCAACAAACTGGGAGTGCTTGGATATGGTTAGGAGGGAACTTACTTTTCTAGGCTGCCCTATCTATGTTTCCTTCTAAAATGCATGGGGAAATCCCATTGGAGGAAAATTCCACTTAGGGTTAGGGTTAGGTCACCATGAACTCATAGAGAAAAATGGACATCGGCAACAAACTGGGAGTGCTTGGATATGGTTAGGAGGGAACTTACTTTTCTAGGCTGCCGTATCTACGTTTCCTAGTAAAATACATGGGAAAATCCCATTGGAGGAAAATTCCACCTAGGGTTAGGGTTAGGTCACCATGAATATGGAGAGCAGCAGGGACATTGTCAATAAATTCGGAGTGCTTGGGAATGGTTAGGAGGGCACTTACTTTTCTAGGCTTCCCTATCTATGTTTCCTGGTAAAATACATGGGAAAATCCCATTGGAGGAAAATTCCACCTAGGGTTAGGGTTACGTCACCATGAATATGGAGAGCAACAGGGACATTGTCAATAAATGCGGAGTGCTTGGGAATGGTTAGGAGGGAACTTACTTTTCTAGGCTGCCGTATCTACATTTCCCGCTAAAATACATGGGAAGATCCCATTGGAGGAAAATTCCACTTAGGGCTAGGGTTAAGTCACCATGAACTCATAGAGAAAAATGGACATCGGCAACAAACTGGGAGTGCTTGCATATGGTTAGGAGGGAACTTACTTTTCTAGGCTGCCCTATCTATGTTTTCTGCTAAAATGCATGGGAAAATCCCATTGGAGGAAAATTCCACTTAGGGTTAGGGTTAGGTCACCATGAACTCATAGAGAAAAATGGACATCGGCAACAAACTGGGAGTGCTTGGATATGGTTAGGAGGGAACTTACTTTTCTAGGCTGCCCTATCTATGTTTCCTGCTAAAATGCATGGGAAAATCCCATTGGAGGAAAATTCCACTTAGGGTTAGGGTTAGGTCACCATGAACTCATAGAGAAAAATGGACATCGGCAACAAACTGGGAGTGCTTGGATATGGTTAGGAGGGAACTTACTTTTCTAGGCTGCCGTATCTACGTTTCCTGGTAAAATACATGGGAAAATCCCATTGTAGGAAAATTCCACCTAGGGTTAGGGTTAGGTCACCATGAATATGGAGAGCAACAGGGACATCGGCAACAAACTGGGAGTGCTTGCATATGGTTAGGAGGGAACTTACTTTTCTAGGCTGCCGTATCTACGTTTCCTGGTAAAATACATGGGAAAATCCCATTGGAGGAAAATTCCACCTAGGGTTAGGGTTAGGTCACCATGAATATGGAGAGCAACAGGGACATTGTCAATAAATTCGGAGTGTTTGGGAATGGTTAGGAGGGCACTTACTTTTCTAGGCTTCCCTATCTATGTTTCCTGGTAAAATACATGGGAAAATCCCATTGGAGGAAAATTCCACTTAGCGTTTGGGTTAGGTCACCATGAACATGGAGAGAAACATGGACATTGCCAATAAATTTGGAGTGGTTGGGAATGATTAGGACGGCAAAGAAATTTCTAGGCTGCCCTATCTTTGTTTCCTGGTAAAATACATGGGAAAATCCCATTGGAGGAAAATTCCACTTAGTGTTAGGGTTAGGTCACCATGAACTCATAGAGAAAAATGGACATCAGCAACAAACTGGGAGTGCTTGGATATGGTTAGGAGGGAACTTACTTTTCTAGGCTGCCGTATCTACGTTTCCTGCTAAAATACATGGGAAGATCCCATTGGAGGAAAATTCCACCTAGGGTTAGGGTTAGGTCACCATGAACTCACAGAGAAAAATGGACATCGGCAACAAACTGGGAGTGCTTGGATATGGTTAGGACAGAGCTTACTTTTCTAGGCTGCCGTATCTACGTTTCCTGGTAAAATACATGGGAAGATCCCATTGGAGGAAAATTCCACTTAGGGTTAGGGTTAAGTCACCATGAACTCATAGAGAAAAATGGACATCGGCAACAAACTGGGAGTGCTTGCATATGGTTAGGAGGGAACTTACTTTTCTAGGCTGCCGTATCTACGTTTCCTGGTAAAATACATGGGAAAATCCCATTGGAGGAAAATTCCACCTAGGGTTAGGGTTAGGTCACCATGAATATGGAGAGCAACAGGGACATCGGCAACAAACTGGGAGTGCTTGCATATGGTTAGGAGGGAACTTACTTTTCTAGGCTGCCGTATCTACGTTTCCTGGTAAAATACATGGGAAAATCCCATTGGAGGAAAATTCCACCTAGGGTTAGGGTTAGGTCACCATGAATATGGAGAGCAACAGGGACATTGTCAATAAATTCGGAGTGTTTGGGAATGGTTAGGAGGGCACTTACTTTTCTAGGCTTCCCTATCTATGTTTCCTGGTAAAATACATGGGAAAATCCCATTGGAGGAAAATTCCACTTAGCGTTTGGGTTAGGTCACCATGAACATGGAGAGAAACATGGACATTGCCAATAAATTTGGAGTGGTTGGGAATGATTAGGACGGCAAAGAAATTTCTAGGCTGCCCTATCTTTGTTTCCTGGTAAAATACATGGGAAAATCCCATTGGAGGAAAATTCCACTTAGTGTTAGGGTTAGGTCACCATGAACTCATAGAGAAAAATGGACATCAGCAACAAACTGGGAGTGCTTGGATATGGTTAGGAGGGAACTTACTTTTCTAGGCTGCCGTATCTACGTTTCCTGCTAAAATACATGGGAAGATCCCATTGGAGGAAAATTCCACCTAGGGTTAGGGTTAGGTCACCATGAACTCACAGAGAAAAATGGACATCGGCAACAAACTGGGAGTGCTTGGATATGGTTAGGACAGAGCTTACTTTTCTAGGCTGCCGTATCTACGTTTCCTGGTAAAATACATGGGAAGATCCCATTGGAGGAAAATTCCACTTAGGGTTAGGGTTAAGTCACCATGAACTCATAGAGAAAAATGGACATCGGCAACAAACTGGGAGTGCTTGCATATGGTTAGGAGGGAACTTACTTTTCTAGGCTGCCCTATCTATGTTTCCTGCTAAAATGCATGGGAAAATCCCATTGGAGGAAAATTCCACTTAGGGTTAGGGTTAGGTCACCATGAACTCATAGAGAAAAATGGACATCGGCAACAAACTGGGAGTGCTTGGATATGGTTAGGAGGGAACTTACTTTCCTAGGCTGCCCTATCTATGTTTCCTGCTAAAATGCATGGGGAAATCCCATTGGAGGAAAATTCCACTTAGAGTTAGGGTTAGGTCACCATGAACTCATAGAGAAAAATGGACATCGGCAACAAACTGGGAGTGCTTGGATATGGTTAGGAGGGAACTTACTTTTCTAGGCTGCCGTATCTACGTTTCCTGGTAAAATACATGGGAAAATCCCATTGGAGGAAAATTCCACCTAGGGTTAGGGTTAGGTCACCATGAATATGGAGAGCAATAGGGACATTGTCAATAAATTCGGAGTGCTTGGGAATGGTTAGAAGGGCACTTACTTTTCTAGGCTTCCCTATCTATGTTTCCTGGTAAAATACATGGGAAAATCCCATTGGAGGAAAATTCCACCTAGGGTTAGGGTTAGGTCACCATGAATATGGAGAGCAATAGGGACATTGTCAATAAATTCGGAGTGCTTGGGAATGGTTAGGAGGGCACTTACTTTTCTAGGCTTCCCTATCTATGTTTCCTGGTAAAATACATGGGAAGATCCCATTGGAGGAAAATTCCACCTAGGGTTAGGGTTAGGTCACCATGAACTCATAGAGAAAAATGGACATCGGCAACAAACTGGGAGTGCTTGGATATGGTTAGGAGGGAACTTACTTTTCTAGGCTGCCGTATCTACATTTCCTGCTAAAATACATGGGAAGATCCCATTGGAGGAAAATTCCACTTAGGGTTAGGGTTAAGTCACCATGAACTCATAGAGAAAAATGGACATCGGCAACAAACTGGGAGTGCTTGGATATGGTTAGGAGGGAACTTACTTTTCTAGGCTGCCGTATCTACGTTTCCTGGTAAAATACATGGGAAAATCCCATTGGAGGAAAATTCCACCTAGGGTTAGGGTTAGGTCACCATGAATATGGAGAGCAACAGGGACATTGTCAATAAATTCGGAGTGCTTGGGAATGGTTAGGAGGGCACTTACTTTTCTAGGATTCCCTATCTATGTTTCCTGGTAAAATACATGGGAAAATCCCATTGGAGGAAAATTCCACTTAGCGTTTGGGTTAGGTCACCATGAACTCATAGAGAAAAATGGACATCGGCAACAAACTGGGAGTGGTTGGGAATGATTAGGACGGCAAAGAAATTTCTAGGCTGCCCTATCTTTGTTTCCTGCTAAAATACATGGGAAAATCCCATTGGAGGAAAATTCCACTTAGTGTTAGGGTTAGGTCACCATGAACTCATAGAGAAAAATGGACATCGGCAACAAACTGGGCGTGCTTGGATATGGTTAGGAGGGAACTTACTTTTCTAGGCTGCCGTATCTACGTTTCCTGCTAAAATACATGGGAAGATCCCATTGGAGGAAAATTCCACCTAGGGTTAGGGTTAGGTCACCATGAACTCACAGAGAAAAATGGACATCGGCAACAAACTGGGAGTGCTTGGATATGGTTAGGACAGAACTTACTTTTCTAGGCTGCCGTATCTACGTTTCCTGGTAAAATACATGGGAAGATCCCATTGGAGGAAAATTCCACTTAGGGTTAGGGTTAGGTCACCATGAACTCATAGAGAAAAATGGACATCGGCAACAAACTGGGAGTGCTTGGATATGGTTAGGAGGGAACTTACTTTCCTAGGCTGCCCTATCTATGTTTCCTGCTAAAATGCATGGGGAAATCCCATTGGAGGAAAATTCCACTTAGGGTTAGGGTTAGGTCACCATGAACTCATAGAGAAAAATGGACATCGGCAACAAACTGGGAGTGCTTGCATATGGTTAGGAGGGAACTTACTTTTCTAGGCTGCCCTATCTATGTTTCCTGCTAAAATGCATGGGAAAATCCCATTGGAGGAAAATTCCACTTAGGGTTAGGTCACCATGAACTCATAGAGAAAAATGGATATCGGCAACAAACTGGGAGTGCTTGGATATGGTTAGGAGGGAACTTACTTTTCTAGGCTGCCCTATCTATGTTTCCTTCTAAAATGCATGGGGAAATCCCATTGGAGGAAAATTCCACTTAGGGTTAGGGTTAGGTCACCATGAACTCATAGAGAAAAATGGACATCGGCAACAAACTGGGAGTGCTTGGATATGGTTAGGAGGGAACTTACTTTTCTAGGCTGCCGTATCTACTTTTCCTAGTAAAATACATGGGAAAATCCCATTGGAGGAAAATTCCACCTAGGGTTAGGGTTAGGTCACCATGAATATGGAGAGCAACAGGGACATTGTCAATAAATTCAGAGTGCTTGGGAATGGTTATGTTGTAGAATAATGAGACCGGAGCCAGCTCTTCTGGAGAAGGAAAGGTTTATTGCGCAGGTTCAGCAAGCAAAGGGTCTGAACCCCGAAGGGTGGTGTTCACAACATATTTATAGTCAATAATACGTATACATTTCCTGATCACATCATGACCATTAGATGTTCTGTTTATGGTTACATGACATACTTCCCTAAATGTATGCATGTGAACAATGCATGTGAACAGTTTCCAGACAGCATGCAGCAGTCATTGATCACGCTGGTAGTCAAAACATGGCATACGTACCATAACCCCTGATACAACAAAGCTATAAATCCTGACCCAGCAAAGCTAAAATAGAAAGCTGACTTAGACTTATCTCGTGAGACAGGAAGCCTTCTTCTAGATCCAGGCATCCATCCCAACCTTTTCTCACCATATTTCTTTCTTAGCTATAAACAGTTAGTTTAGCTTGTTAGTCTGTTGTTTGTCCACTTTATTCCCCCCTTTTGAGACTTATCTCACTTAGTGACGATTAGTCTCAATGTACAACCACGTACTCACCGACTTCTGTATCAGCAGTACTGATTGTGTTTGGATTAAACTCCCATAAGGCCAGCACCTGGGCTGTAGCCGTCCGCTCAGCCAATATGGACATCCGTTTTGGTAATGTGATGTTAGTCATTAATGAAAATATACATTGCATACAGCAGCATCCAGTAATAAGCAAAGCTGAAAGACACAGATTGAAAAGATGTGCACTTTAACTTGTCATGACTTACTTTTAGGCAATGAGGCTGAGGTTTTGCAGTAGATTGATCACTTCCACTAATATGGGCACATTGTAACCCTTCTGGAACTGCCACAATAGGTGTATGTAGAGCAAGAGCATCATAGGGTAGATGCTTAGCAATATGCCCCCAGTGATACAAAGTTTCATATCCTATATTATACTTTATTACATAACTACGTAAGTCAGTATAATTCTTTGCCACTGCAGCTGGAACACACACAGGTATTAAACATGTAGATAACAAATTTTCCATGTCATATGCTTCAGAAAGGCAAAAGTTTGAAGTGTTGGCCACCTTGGCTAATTGCACGCACAAATTATATTACATCCTTGATTCTAATGGATGGGACCTTCTGATCCTTTTCTGTTGGGGTCGTTTCCTTCGTGGTTTTTGAAGAGTAACTCCAAATTCCACCGGGTTCACAGATATCACACAAGTCCCCTTCCATCCCGGTTTTAACTGCGAGACTAGGGTAACTCGTTCCCAACCCCAAAATAAGGGCGGTCCACAGTCCAATGTCACTAAGGGTAAAGGCCTTTTGTGTGGTGCTTTCATACATATGCCTTTTCTTAGGACATATCCAGCATATTGACAGGCATCAGGATTCATAGGCCTTCTAATAAGGCAGGCTTCTTTCAAATATTAGGAGCCTCTTCTGGTCTCCTCCATTGTCCTGCATTAAAAACACAAACATTATTACATATCACTCTAATACTATACAAAGATAATATTAATACTTTCATCCTTTCTTCTCCCGTGCGTAGAAAGCCAGCTTCCGGAGTGGCTTAGCAGGGGTCTTCACTACTGTACGTAGAGGGTCCTGTTACCGGTAAGGCCCCAGTAGAGTAGCTGTTGTTGTTCCACAATTCACCTTTAATACTACAACATCTGTTTCTACAAACAACAAAATGATTATTACATGCGTTTGAAAGTAAGTTTTGTGGGACTCCCTGGATTCCTAGACACCGTCCACAAAGGGTCAGCTGCTGCTTTTACCCTAGTCCAGTGAATCCATGACTTTGATTCTGCAATTTTTACAGCTAGAGGAGAGGCCATTATTACTTCATAGGGTCCCTTCCAACGTCCTTCTAGCTGCTCCTTTTTCCAATATTTAACCCACACTTTATCTCCTGGTTTAAATGGATGACACCTTGTCACCAGTTTAGGTGGTACTTGTTCAATGACATAATTCCTTAATTTTTCCACTTGCTTGTTGAGCTCCTGTACCATCTCTAGAGCCCATATTCCCCCCTTATGCCCCAAATCAGGCCATCCGGCCAGGTTCCGTTTTAACAGAGGGGGGGGTCTACCAAACATCAGTTCATATGGGGAAAGATTACACTGTCGACGAGGTGCACACCTGACAGCATACAACGCTAGGGGCAAAGCATCTGGCCATTTCAGATGACTTTCAGTATAAATATTAGTATTTTTTTTTCTTTCAGAGTGCGATTCATTCTCTCTACATTAGCACCTGACTGAGGATGAAAAGAACTATGAAATCTCCATTTAGATCCTACTGCTTTAGCAATTGCCTGGTTGATTTGGTGAACAAATTCTGGACCATTATCAGATGAAATAAATGAAGGGCTTCCAAACCGGGGAATCAATTCTTTTAATAGCAATCTGGCAACCTCCCTAGCCTGTTTGGTTCTCGTAGGAAAGGCTTCAGGCCATCCCATATATCTATCCACAAAGACCAATAAAGCTTTATACAACCCACATCTTGGCATGTCTGTAAAGTCAACCATAACAGAGTCCATAGGAAAATAGGATACTGGTATTGTTCCAGGAGGTAAAGCAGGACCCTGCCTAGGGTTAACTTTTGCACAGGTAGTACATTGCAAAGCAACCCTGGCAGTAATGCCTGCCAAACCATTTATAAAATACTCTCTTCCTATGGCTTCTGCTAAGCCTGTCTTCCCCATGTGGGTAGTATCATGAGATGCCTGAATCAGGGCCCACGCAGAAGATTGTGGGACAAAAACACGCTTATCGGGTAAGATGTACCACCCATCCTGTAGAGTTGCCTTACGATCTACCACTGCCTTTGCACATTCTTGCTGGAAATAAGAGGGCTTGACCTCTGGAGGCAAGACCCCAATATCCATAGCAACTAACAAAGGAAATGGAAAATGTTGTACAAATGTTTAAAAGATTACACAGAAATTTCCCCCCAATTCCATTCAGCATTCTTCCAACTAAATAGGTATCTCTTTTCTTTTTCCTTCTCTTAAGTAAATCACATACTTTTTTCCTTCTCCCTTTCATGAGCTCCTCTCCCACAGCACTGTTCCACAAAACCTTCATTTCATTTCCTCATATCCTCGCAAACACATACTACTGCTTTCCTATTTACTTCATAACAGTCTACAACTTACTGTTCCTTACATAGCCTGGGGATTACAAAATATAAAAAGACAACACTTGTGAATACGTGAATGAGCAAGGAATAATAACCTGCTCAATCAGGCTAACATGTTTGTGGTTACATTTTTATTTTTTCTCTCACCATGCATTAATCTATCAATTCAATCACTTTATCCAGTATACTTCTCTCCACACGCACTCTAATCATGGGTGAGGGCAGGATCTCATTTTTGTTTCTTTGTTCATTTTTCCTCTCTCTGTTCTGTTCCTTTCTTTTACTTTTTTCAAAATCTCTATTTGTTCTCTCCTTTAAGACAGTCTGGGAACCCACCCATCCAGGGGCAATAGAAGGGTGTTGAACCCTGCCAACACAGGCAGTCCTGTATCCAACAAAAATGTTGTTTGTTGGCCCCCTATATTCATGGTTACCAATGGCTGGGGGGGGCTCCAAGCCTGGTCCCCGTCAATCTGTCCAGCCAGTTCCAGCCAATCCAATTCCTTCTGTCTCTCTTCCCATACCTCCTCTGTTTCCCCCAAATCCTCATCCCCTGAAGGGCACTCTAGTCACCACTCCTCTCCCTAATCCACCTCGTCCAAATCCTCCTCTGCCTCTCCAACCTCTTCCTCTCATCATCCCTTTCGGGCACTCTCTTTGCCAATGACCTTCCTCTCCACAGTTGGCACACTGGTTAGGACCCAACAATGTGCCCCCCTGTAATGCCACAGCCAACAATTCTGCCTTCTTTTGCATCCTTGCAACGTTTCTCTTCTTCTCAACCTTATCTCTATTCACATACACCTTCCTTGCCACCTCCAACAATTCAGAAGTATTTTTCTTTCTTATTTTTTTCCTACAGCTCCCTCCAGCTTCTGCAACTTTTTCCTAATATCCTCATAACTTTGAGTGATAAATCTCTCATTCAACATCCTTACATTATTTGGGTCCCTAGGATCTATTTGAGTATACATCTCATATGCCTCAATCAACCTCTGCAAAAAACCCTCTGGACT
Source organism: Bothrops alternatus (assembly GCA_034064705.1). Lineage (NCBI taxonomy): Eukaryota > Metazoa > Chordata > Lepidosauria > Squamata > Viperidae > Bothrops > Bothrops alternatus. The sequence continues at coordinate 1,170,040 of JARGCV010000012.1, read as the reverse complement.
TTCATCTGCTTCCTGTATCGCTAAACAAGGCTTAGACATATTTACCGGAGGCTTCCCAGCCTTACGAAGAGCTTCCACCACCAGGTTTTGATACTCCTTTAATTTAGTCAAATTAGCAGGATCCTTAACATCCCATCCAGGCTCTGTCTCTGGGACTCTAGCCTCTAACTCAGGCTGTATATTTTGTGCTGCCGGAAACCTCTCTTTCACACATTTCATAACAGCAGCCTTCCACTTCTCCTTTTCTTCTGTGGTTAACAACGTATTCAACATCTGCTGCACATCCTGCCATGTGGGGTTATGACTGCCCTCTCTTTCTTCTGCTGAGAGAGCTTCCTCCATCTCTCCCTCTTCCTTGAAAGCTTCTAGCCCCCCTTTCTTCTTCGCCTCACCTCTGGCTGCCTATCCCTAAATTGCATACCCCCAGGCACAGCTGCTGCTGCTGCTATCTGAGGGGGGGGGGTGAACACGGCACATAGGGAGGAGGTCTAAAAACTACTTCCTCTACTGCTACTTTAATCTCTTTCTTGATGTCAGATAGTGCAGTCTCTGAAATCTTTCCTATCCTTAGGTCTTTTAGATGTAACTTTTAGCTTTTTATCCTTTTGTTTCAATACACATAAACGAACCATTTCAGCCTGACATTGTAACAAATCATCAGCCTGCTAGCAGCCACCGCATCCCCCCACTGATCTATGTATTGAAACTGATTGGGACAGCTCTCCTCATTTGCTGCTATCAAAGAAGTAAGATCATCAATAATTTGCATTTTAAACGTTCCCTCAGGGGGCCTGGATTCCAGCATCTATATGGGGCCATTGAAATTCACACAAAAATCTTAATCTATCACTTGTTACCTTGGGATAGGGCACTCTATATTGGGTATGATTGAAATACACATCAAATCCTTTCATCACGCATTCCAACGGTGTGCTGGGAATGCTGCTACGCCCTCCCATCCTAACAACACTGCTACTGACCTACGGTGCTGGACGTTCCAACAGTCACCAATAGGGAATGCAGTAGCTTAACCACCCACACAACCTAACACGGACTTCCTTAGGAACGACGTCCCGAGTCCAGGGGAGTGATCAGGTCCCCTCTTCTATCTTCAAATGAGATAGGTACTTCCCACCTTTACCATATACTCGCCTGTGGCGTCTTGTCCTGGCCAGGAGATGGTTCAGACCTCCGTTCCTTCTCCCAAGGGTTCTTGGACTGGCTCTCTGCACCGTCGGCTCTGCTGATAAGCCACAGCTGTCTCCCGGAGGAAGACTCCCCCGTGGCGCCTGGAGAATGTTCAGTAGAGGCTTCCCAGCAGTGCCGAGGGGGTCAAGCCGTCCTCAGCGAAACATCGCCTCACTCCAATGTCCCATCTGGGGTGCCAGAAACTGTTGTAGAATAATGAGACCGGAGCCAGCTCTTCTGGAGAAGGAAAGGTTTATTGCGCAGGTTCAGCAAGCAAAGGGTCTGAACCCCGAAGGGTGGTGTTCACAACATATTTATAGTCAATAATACGTATACATTTCCTGATCACATCATGACCATTAGATGTTCTGTTTATGGTTACATGACATACTTCCCTAAATGTATGCATGTGAACAATGCATGTGAACAGTTTCCAGACAGCATGCAGCAGTCATTGATCACGCTGGTAGTCAAAACATGGCATACGTACCATAACCCCTGATACAACAAAGCTATAAATCCTGACCCAGCAAAGCTAAAATAGAAAGCTGACTTAGACTTATCTCGTGAGACAGGAAGCCTTCTTCTAGATCCAGGCATCCATCCCAACCTTTTCTCACCATATTTCTTTCTTAGCTATAAACAGTTAGTTTAGCTTGTTAGTCTGTTGTTTGTCCACTTTAGTTAGGAGGGAACTTACTTTTCTAGGCTGCCGTATCTACATTTCCTGCTAAAATACATGGGAAGATCCCATTGGAGGAAAATTCCACTTAGGGTTAGGGTTAAGTCACCATGAACTCATAGAGAAAAATGGACATTGGCAACAAACTGGGAGTGCTTGGATATGGTTAGGAGGGAACTTACTTTTCTAGGCTGCCGTATCTACGTTTCCTGGTAAAATACATGGGAAAATCCCATTGGAGGAAAATTCCACCTAGGGTTAGGGTTAGGTCACCATGAATATGGAGAGCAATAGGGACATTGTCAATTAATTCGGAGTGCTTGGGAATGGTTAGGAGAGCACTTACTTTTCTAGGCTTCCCTATCTATGTTTCCTGGTAAAATACATGGGAAGATCCCATTGGAGGAAAATTCCACTTAGGGTTAGGGTTAAGTCACCATGAACTCATAGAGAAAAATGGACATCGGCAACAAACTGGGAGTGCTTGGATATGGTTAGGAGGGAACTTACTTTTCTAGGCTGCCGTATCTACGTTTCCTGGTAAAATACATGGGAAAATCCCATTGGAGGAAAATTCCACCTAGGGTTCGGGTTAGGTCACCATGAATATGGAGAGCAACAGGGACATTGTCAATAAATTCGGAGTGCTTGGGAATGGTTAGGACGGCAAAGAAATTTCTAGGCTGCCCTATCTTTGTTTCCTGCTAAAATACATGGGAAAATCCCATTGGAGGAAAATTCCACTTAGTGTTAGGGTTAGGTCACCATGAACTCATAGAGAAAAATGGACATCGGCAACAAACTGGGCGTGCTTGGATATGGTTAGGAGGGAACTTACTTTTCTAGGCTGCCCTATCTATGTTTCCTGCTAAAATGCATGGGAAAATCCCATTGGAGGAAAATTCCACTTAGGGTTAGGGTTAGGTCACCATGAACTCATAGAGAAAAATGGACATCGGCAACAAACTGGGAGTGCTTGGATATGGTTAGGAGGGAACTTACTTTCCTAGGCTGCCCTATCTATGTTTCCTGCTAAAATGCATGGGGAAATCCCATTGGAGGAAAATTCCACTTAGGGTTAGGGTTAGGTCACCATGAACATGGAGAGCAACATGGACATTGCCAATAAATTCGGAGTGCTTGGGAATGGTTAGGAGGGCACTTACTTTTCTAGGCTTACCTATCTATGTTTCCTGCTAAAATACATGGGAAAATCACATTGGAGGAAAATTCCACTTAGGGTTAGAGTCAGGTCACCATCAACTCATAGAGAAAAATGGACATCGGCAACAAACTGGGAGTGCTTGGATATGGTTAGGATGGCATTGACTTTTCTAGGCTGCCCTATCAGTGTTTACTGCTAAAAGGCATGGGAAAATCTGATTGGAGGAAAATTCCACTTAGGGTTAGGGTTAGGTCAGCATGAACATGGAGAGAAACATGGGCATTGCCAACAAATTCGGAGTGCTTGGGAATGGTTAGGATGGCACTGAATTTTCTAGGCTGCCCTATCAGAGTTTATTGCTAAAATTCATGGGAAAATCACATTGGAGGTAAATTCCACTTAGGGTTAGGGTTAGGTCACCATGAACTCATAGACAAAAATTGACATCGGCAACAAACTGGGAGTGCTTGGATATGGTTAGGAGGGAACTTACTTTTCTAGGCTGCCCTAGCTATGTTTCCTGCTAAAATACATGGGAAAATCGCGTTGGAGGAAAATTCGACTTAGGGTTAGGGTTAGCTCACTATCAACTCATAGAGAAAAATGGACATCGGAAACATACTGGGAGTGCTTGGATATGGTTAGGAGGGAACTTACTTTTCTAGGCTGCCGTATCTATGTTTCCTGCTAAAATAAATGGGAAAATCCCATTGGAGGAAAATTCCACTTAGGGTTAGGGTTAGGTCACCATGAACTCATAGAGAAAAATGGACATTGGCAACAAACTGGGAGTGCTTGGATATGGTTAGGAGGGAACTTACTTTTCTAGGCTGCCGTATCTATGTTTCCTGCTAAAATACATGGGAAAATCACATTGGAGGAAAATTCCACTTAGGATTAGGGTTAGGTCACCATGAACATGGAGAGCAACATGGACTTTGCCAATAAATTCGGAGTGCTTGGGAATGGTTAGGAGGGCACTTACTTTTCTAGGCTTACCTATCTATGTTTCCTGCTAAAATACATGGGAAAATCACATTGGAGGAAAATTCCACTTAGGGTTAGAGTCAGGTCACCATCAACTCATAGAGAAAAATGGACATCGGCAACAAACTGGGAGTGCTTGGATATGGTTAGGATGGCATTGACTTTTCTAGGCTGCCCTATCAGTGTTTACTGCTAAAAGGCATGGGAAAATCTGATTGGAGGAAAATTCCACTTAGGGTTAGGGTTAGGTCAGCATGAACATGGAGAGAAACATGGGCATTGCCAACAAATTCGGAGTGCTTGGGAATGGTTAGGATGGCACTGAATTTTCTAGGCTGCCCTATCAGAGTTTATTGCTAAAATTCATGGGAAAATCACATTGGAGGTAAATTCCACTTAGGGTTAGGGTTAGGTCACCATGAACTCATAGACAAAAATTGACATCGGCAACAAACTGGGAGTGCTTGGATATGGTTAGGAGGGAACTTACTTTTCTAGGCTGCCCTAGCTATGTTTCCTGCTAAAATACATGGGAAAATCGCGTTGGAGGAAAATTCGACTTAGGGTTAGGGTTAGCTCACTATCAACTCATAGAGAAAAATGGACATCGGAAACAAACTGGGAGTGCTTGGATATGGTTAGGAGGGAACTTACTTTTCTAGGCTGCCCTATCTATAATTCTTGCTAAAATACATGGGAAAATCCCATTGGAGGAAAATTCCACTTCGGGTTAGGGTTAGGTCCCCATGAACTCATAGAGAAAAATGGACATCGGCAACAATCTGGGAGTGCTTGGATATGGTTAGGAGGGAACTTACTTTTCTAGGCTGCCCTAGCTATGTTTCCTGCTAAAATGCATGGGAAAATCATATTGGAGGAAAATTCCACTTAGGGTTAGGGTTAGGTCACCATGAACTCATAGAGAAAAATGGACATCGGCAACAATCTGGGAGTGCTTGGATATGGATAGGAGGGAACTTACTTTTCTAGGCTGCCGTATCTATGTTTCCTGCTAAAATAAATGGGAAAATCGCATTGGAGGAAAATTCGACTTAGGGTTAGGGTTAGCTCACTATCAACTCATAGAGAAAAATGGACATCGGAAACAAACTGGGAGTGCTTGGATATGGTTAGGAGGGAACTTACTTTTCTAGGCTGCCGTATCTATGTTTCCTGCTAAAATGCATGGGAAAATCCGATTGGAGGAAAATTCCACTTAGGATTAGGTTTAGGTCACCATGAACATGGAGAGCAACATGGACATTGCCAATAAATTCGGAGTGCTTGGGAATGGTTAGGAGGGCACTTACTTTTCTAGGCTGCCCTATCTATCTTTCCTGCTAAAATACATGGGAAAATCACATTGGAGGAAAATTCCACTTAGGGTTAGGGTTAGGTCACCATGAACTCATAGAGAAAAATGGACATCGGCAACAATCTGGGAGTGCTTGGATATGGTTAGGAGGGAACTTACTTTTCTAGGCTGCCGTATCTATGTTTCCTGCTAAAATAAATGGGAAAATCCCATTGGAGGAAAATTCCACTTAGGGTTAGGGTTAGGTCACCATGAACTCATAGAGAAAAATGGACATCGGCAACAATCTGGGAGTGCTTGGATATGGTTAGGAGGGAACTTACTTTTCTAGGCTGCCGTATCTATGTTTCCTGCTAAAATACATGGGAAAATCACATTGGAGGAAAATTCCACTTAGGATTAGGGTTAGGTCACCATGAACATGGAGAGCAACATGGACTTTGCCAATAAATTCGGAGTGCTTGGGAATGGTTAGGAGGGCACTTACTTTTCTAGGCTTACCTATCTATGTTTCCTGCTAAAATACATGGGAAAATCACATTGGAGGAAAATTCCACTTAGGGTTAGAGTCAGGTCACCATCAACTCATAGAGAAAAATGGACATCGGCAACAAACTGGGAGTGCTTGGATATGGTTAGGATGGCATTGACTTTTCTAGGCTGCCCTATCAGTGTTTACTGCTAAAAGGCATGGGAAAATCTGATTGGAGGAAAATTCCACTTAGGGTTAGGGTTAGGTCAGCATGAACATGGAGAGAAACATGGGCATTGCCAACAAATTCGGAGTGCTTGGGAATGGTTAGGATGGCACTGAATTTTCTAGGCTGCCCTATCAGAGTTTATTGCTAAAATTCATGGGAAAATCACATTGGAGGTAAATTCCACTTAGGGTTAGGGTTAGGTCACCATGAACTCATAGACAAAAATTGACATCGGCAACAAACTGGGAGTGCTTGGATATGGTTAGGAGGGAACTTACTTTTCTAGGCTGCCCTAGCTATGTTTCCTGCTAAAATACATGGGAAAATCGCGTTGGAGGAAAATTCGACTTAGGGTTAGGGTTAGCTCACTATCAACTCATAGAGAAAAATGGACATCGGAAACAAACTGGGAGTGCTTGGATATGGTTAGGAGGGAACTTACTTTTCTAGGCTGCCCTATCTATATTTCTTGCTAAAATACATGGGAAAATCCCATTGGAGGAAAATTCCACTTCGGGTTAGGGTTAGGTCCCCATGAACTCATAGAGAAAAATGGACATCGGCAACAATCTGGGAGTGCTTGGATATGGTTAGGAGGGAACTTACTTTTCTAGGCTGCCCTAGCTATGTTTCCTGCTAAAATGCATGGGAAAATCATATTGGAGGAAAATTCCACTTAGGGTTAGGGTTAGGTCACCATGAACTCATAGAGAAAAATGGACATCGGCAACAATCTGGGAGTGCTTGGATATGGATAGGAGGGAACTTACTTTTCTAGGCTGCCGTATCTATGTTTCCTGCTAAAATAAATGGGAAAATCGCATTGGAGGAAAATTCGACTTAGGGTTAGGGTTAGCTCACTATCAACTCATAGAGAAAAATGGACATCGGAAACAAACTGGGAGTGCTTGGATATGGTTAGGAGGGAACTTACTTTTCTAGGCTGCCGTATCTATGTTTCCTGCTAAAATGCATGGGAAAATCCGATTGGAGGAAAATTCCACTTAGGATTAGGTTTAGGTCACCATGAACATGGAGAGCAACATGGACATTGCCAATAAATTCGGAGTGCTTGGGAATGGTTAGGAGGGCACTTACTTTTCTAGGCTGCCCTATCTATCTTTCCTGCTAAAATACATGGGAAAATCACATTGGAGGAAAATTCCACTTAGGGTTAGGGTTAGGTCACCATGAACTCATAGAGAAAAATGGACATCGGCAACAATCTGGGAGTGCTTGGATATGGTTAGGAGGGAACTTACTTTTCTAGGCTGCCGTATCTATGTTTCCTGCTAAAATAAATGGGAAAATCCCATTGGAGGAAAATTCCACTTAGGGTTAGGGTTAGGTCACCATGAACTCATAGAGAAAAATGGACATCGGCAACAATCTGGGAGTGCTTGGATATGGTTAGGAGGGAACTTACTTTTCTAGGCTGCCGTATCTATGTTTCCTGCTAAAATACATGGGAAAATCACATTGGAGGAAAATTCCACTTAGGATTAGAGTTAGGTCACCATGAACATGGAGAGCAACATGGACATTGCCAATAAATTCGGAGTGCTTGGGAATGGTTAGGAGGGCACTTACTTTTCTAGGCTTACCTATCTATGTTTCCTGTTAAAATACATGGGAAAATCACATTGAAGGAAAATTCCACTTAGGGTTAGAGTCAGGTCACCATCAACTCATAGAGAAAAATGGACATCGGCAACAAACTGGGAGTGCTTGGATATGGTTAGGATGGCATTGACTTTTCTAGGCTGCCCTATCAGTGTTTACTGCTAAAAGGCATGGGAAAATCTGATTGGAGGAAAATTCCACTTAGGATTAGGGTTAGGTCACCATGAACATGGAGAGCAACATGGACATTGCCAATAAATTCGGAGTGCTTGGGAATGGTTAGGATGGCACTGAATTTTCTAGGCTGCCCTATCAGAGTTTACTGCTAAAATTCATGGGAAAATCACATTGGAGGTAAATTCCACTTAGGGTTAGGTCACCATGAACTCATAGGCAAAAATTGACATCGGCAACAAACTGGGAGTGCTTGGATATGGGTAGGAGGGAACTTACTTTTCTAGGCTGCCCTAGCTATGTTTCCTGCTAAAATACATGGGAAAATCGCGTTGGAGGAAAATTCGACTTAGGGTTAGGGTTAGCTCACTATCAACTCATAGAGAAAAATGGACATCGGAAACAAACTGGGAGTGCTTGGATATGGTTAGGAGGGAACTTACTTTTCTAGGCTGCCCTAGATATGTTTCCTGCTAAAATGCATGGGAAAATCACATTGGAGGAAAATTCCACTTAGGGTTAGGTTTAGGTCAAAATGAACTCATAGAGAAAAATGGACATCGGCAAAAAACTGGGAGTGCTTGGATATGGTTAGGAGGGCACTTACTTTTCTAGGCTGCCCTATCTATATTTCTTGCTAAAATACATGGGAAAATCCCATTGGAGGAAAATTCCACTTCGGGTTAGGGTTAGGTCACCATGAACTCATAGAGAAAAATGGACATCGGCAACAATCTGGGAGTGCTTGGATATGGTTAGGAGGGAACTTACTTTTCTAGGCTGCCGTATCTATGTTTCCTGCTAAAACAAATGGGAAAATCCCATTGGAGGAAAATTCCACTTAGGGTTAGGGTTAGGTCACCATCAACTCATAGAGAAAAATGGACATCGGCAACAAACTGGGAGTGCTTGGATATGGTTAGGATGGCATTGACTTTTCTAGGCTGCCCTATCAGTGTTTACTGCTAAAAGGCATGGGAAAATCTGATTGGAGGAAAATTCCACTTAGGATTAGGGTTAGGTCACCATGAACATGGAGAGAAACATGGACATTGCCAATAAATTTGGAGTGCTTGGGAATGGTTAGGAGGGCACTTATTTTTCTAGGCTTCCCTATCTATGTTTCCTGGTAAAATTCATTGGAAAAATCTCATTGGAGGAAAATTCCACTTAGGGTTAGGGTTAGGTCACCATGAACATGGAGAGAAACATGGGCATTGCCAATAAATTCGGAGTGCTTGGGAATGGTTAGGATGGCACTGAATTTTCTAGGCTGCCCTATCAGAGTTTACTGCTAAAATTCATGGGAAAATCACATTGGATTTAAATTCCACTTAGGGTTAGGGTTAGGTCACCATGAACTCATAGACAAAAATTGACATCGGCAACAAACTGGGAGTGCTTGGATATGGTTAGGAGGGAACTTACTTTTCTAGGCTGCCCTAGCTATGTTTCCTGCTAAAATGCATGGGAAAATCCGATTGGAGGAAAATTCCACTTAGGGTTAGGGTTAGGTCACCATGAACTCATAGAGAAAAATGGACATCGGCAACAATCTGGGAGTGCTTGGATATGGTTAGGAGGGAACTTACTTTTCTAGGCTGCCGTATCTATGTTTCCTGCTAAAATACATGGGAAAATCACATTGGAGGAAAATTCCACTTAGGATTAGGGTTAGGTCACCATGAACATGGAGAGCAACATGGACATTGCCAATAAATTCGGAGTGCTTGGGAATGGTTAGGAGGGCACTTACTTTTCTAGGCTTACCTATCTATGTTTCCTGCTAAAATACATGGGAAAATCACATTGGAGGAAAATTCCACTTAGGGTTAGAGTCAGGTCACCATCAACTCATAGAGAAAAATGGACATCGGCAACAAACTGGGAGTGCTTGGATATGGTTAGGATGGCATTGACTTTTCTAGGCTGCCCTATCAGTGTTTACTGCTAAAAGGCATGGGAAAATCTGATTGGAGGAAAATTCCACTTAGGATTAGGGTTAGGTCACCATGAACATGGAGAGCAACATGGACATTGCCAATAAATTCGGAGTGCTTGGGAATGGTTAGGAGGGCACTTACTTTTCTAGGCTGCCCTATCTATCTTTCCTGCTAAAATACATGGGAAAATCACATTGGAGGAAAATTCCACTTAGGGTTAGGGTCAGGTCACCATGAACGCAGAGAGATAAAAGGACATCGGCAACAAACTGGGAGTGCTTGGATATGGTTAGGAGGGAACTTACTTTTCTAGGCTGCCCTAGCTATGTTTCCTGCTAAAATGCATGGGAAAATCACATTGGAGGAAAATTCCACTTAGGGTTAGGTTTAGGTCAACATGAACTCATAGAGAAAAATGGACATCGGCAAAAAACTGGGAGTGCTTGGATATGGTTAGGAGGGCACTTACTTTTCTACGCTGGCCTATCTATATTTCTTGCTAAAATACATGGGAAAATCCCATTGGAGGAAAATTCCACTTAGGGTTAGGGTTAGGTCACCATGAACTCATAGAGAAAAATGGACATCGGCAACAATCTGGGAGTGCTTGGATATGGTTAGGAGGGAACTTACTTTTATAGGCTGCCGTATCTATGTTTCCTGCTAAAATAAATGGGAAAATCCCATTGGAGGAAAATTCCACTTAGGGTTAGGGTTAGGTCACCATGAACATGGAGAGCAACATGGACATTGCCAATAAATGTGGAGTGCTTGGGAATGGTTAGGAGGGCACTTACTTTTCTAGGCTTACCTATCTATGTTTCCTGCTAAAATACATGGGAAAATCACATTGGAGGAAAATTCCACTTAGGGTTAGAGTCAGGTCACCACCAACTCATAGAGAAAAATGGACATCGGCAACAAACTGGGAGTGCTTGGATATGGTTAGGATGGCATTGACTTTTCTAGGCTGCCCTATCAGTGTTTACTGCTAAAAGGCATGTGAAAATCTGATTGGAGGAAAATTCCACTTAGGATTAGGGTTAGGTCACCATGAACATGGAGAGAAACATGGACATTGCCAATAAATTCGGAGTGCTTGGGAATGGTTAGGAGGGCACTTACTTTTCTAGGCTTACCTATCTATGTTTCCTGCTAAAATACATGGGAAAATCACATTGGAGGAAAATTCCACTTAGGGTTAGAGTCAGGTCACCATCAACTCATAGAGAAAAATGGACATCGGCAACAAACTGGGAGTGCTTGGATATGGTTAGGATGGCATTGACTTTTCTAGGCTGCCCTATCAGTGTTTACTGCTAAAAGGCATGGGAAAATCTGATTGGAGGAAAATTCCACTTAGGATTAGGGTTAGGTCACCATGAACATGGAGAGCAACATGGACGTTGCCAATAAATTCGGAGTGCTTGGGAATGGTTAGGAGGGTACTTACTTTTCTAGGCTTCCCTATCTATGTTTCCTGGTAAAATACATTGGAAAAATCTCATTGGAGGAAAATTCCACTTAGGGTTAGGGTTAGGTCACCATGAACATGGAGAGAAACATGGGCATTGCCAATAAATTCAGAGTGCTTGGGAATGGTTAGGATGGCACTGAATTTTCTAGGCTGCCCTATCTATCTTTCCTGCTAAAATACATGGGAAAATCACATTGGAGGAAAATTCCACTTAGGGTTAGGTTTAGGTCAACATGAACTCATAGAAAAAAATGGACATCGGCAACAAACTGGGAGTGCTTGGATATGGTTAGGAGGGAACTTACTTTTCTAGGCTGCCGTATCTATGTTTCCTGCTAAAATGCATGGGAAAATCCGATTGGAGGAAAATTCCACTTAGGGGTAGGTTTAGGTCCACATGAACTCATAGAGAAAAATGGACATCGGCAAGAAACTGGGAGTGCTTGGATATGGTTAGGAGGGAACTTACTTTTCTACGCTGGCCTATCTATATTTCTTGCTAAAATACATGGGAAAATCCCATTGGAGGAAAATTCCACTTAGGGTTAGGGTTAGGTCACCATGAACTCATAGAGAAAAATGGACATCGGCAACAATCTGGGAGTGCTTGGATATGGTTAGGAGGGAACTTACTTTTCTAGGCTGCCGTATCTATGTTTCCTGCTAAAATAAATGGGAAAATCCCATTGGAGGAAAATTCCACTTAGGGTTAGGGTTAGGTCACCATGAACATGGAGAGCAACATGGACATTGCCAATAAATTTGGAGTGCTTGGGAATGGTTAGGAGGGCACTTACTTTTCTAGGCTGCCCTATCAGTGTTTACTGCTAAAATACATGGGAAAATCTGATTGGAGGAAAATTACACTTAGAGTTAGGGTTAGGTCACCATTTATCTCATAGACAAAAATTGACATCGGCAACAAACCGGGAGTGCTTGGATATGGTTAGGAGGGAACTTACTTTCCTAGGCTGCCCTATCGATCTTTCCTGCTAAAATACATGGGAAAATCACATTGGAGGAAAATTCCACTTAGGGTTAGGGTTAGGTCACCATGAACTCATAGAGAAAAATGGACATCGGCAACAATCTGGGAGTGCTTGGATATGGTTAGGAGGGAACTTACTTTTCTAGGCTGCCGTATCTATGTTTCCTGCTAAAATGCATGGGAAAATCCGATTGGAGGAAAATTCCACTTAGGATTAGGGTTAGGTCACCATGAACATGGAGAGCAACATGGACATTGCCAATAAATTCGGAGTGCTTGGGAATGGTTAGGAGGGCACTTACTTTTCTAGGCTGCCCTATCTATCTTTCCTGCTAAAATACATGGGAAAATCACATTGGAGGAAAATTCCACTTAGGGTTAGGGTTAGGTCACCATGAACATGGAGAGAAACATGGGCATTGCCAATAAATTCGGAGTGCTTGGGAATGGTTAGGATTGCACTGAATTTTCTAGGCTGCCCTATCAGAGTTTACTGCTAAAATTCATGGGAAAATCACATTGGAGGTAAATTCCACTTAGGGTTAGGGTTAGGTCACCATGAACTCATAGACAAAAATTGACATCAGCAACAAACCGGGAGTGCTTGGATATGGTTAGGAGGGAACTTACTTTCATAGGCTGCCCTATCGATCTTTCCTGCTAAAATACATGGGAAAATCACATTGGAGGAAAATTCCACTTAGGGTTAGAGTCAGGTCACCATCAACTCATAGAGAAAAATGGACATCGGCAACAATCTGGGAGTGCTTGGATATGGTTAGGAGGGAACTTACTTTTCTAGGCTGCCGTATCTATGTTTCCTGCTAAAATGCATGGGAAAATCCGATTGGAGGAAAATTCCACTTAGGATTAGGTTTAGGTCACCATGAACATGGAGAGAAACATGGGCATTGCCAATAAATTCGGAGTGCTTGGGAATGGTTAGGAGGGCACTTACTTTTCTAGGCTGGCCTATCTATATTTCTTGCTAAAATACATGGGAAAATCCCATTGGAGGAAAATTCCACTTAGGGTTAGGGTTAGGTCACCATCAACTCATAGAGAAAAATGGACATCCACAACAAACTGGGAGTGCTTGGATATGGTTAGGATGGCATTGACTTTTCTAGGCTGCCCTATCAGTGTTAACTGCTAAAATACATGGGAAAATCCCACTGGAGGAAAATTACACTTAGAGTTAGGGTTAGGTCACCATGAACTCAGAGAGAAAAATGGACATCGGCAACAAACTGGGTGTGCTTGGACATGGTTAGGATGGCATTGACTTTTCTAGGCTGCCCTATCAGTGATTCCTGCTAAAATACATGGGAAAATCCCACTGGAGGAAAATTCCATATATTGTGATGCATGAGCCTTGGAGAGGCTTTGGACAAAGAGACTGTGCCATGTGACTTTACCATGCTGTTTTGGAGCAACAGGAAATGGAGGAGGAGCCAAGAGGTGGAGTCCATTGACCACATGCTTTGGAAGAAAGGACAAAGGCCATATGGCCTAGGAACAGGAAATAAGGGGGGCTAATAGGTGGATGGACGTTGTACCAAGATTTGAATCCATTGGCCACAGCGTGGCCCTGCAGTGTAGCCTTGTCATTGGCTGAAGAAATAACATTGTCATTGGCTGTTTGTAACCATGTGATGCATTGTGTAACCGCCCACTGTAAGTTAATAAAAAGGGGAGGCAGCCTTTTGTCACTAGTTGCTTCACCCAGAGAAATGTGCTTGTCATGTGTCTCATTAATTCGGCTATCATGAAGGACCCGCCATTGATTGGGGCGCAATGAGGTGCCCCAGATCAAAATTGAAGCTTGCCTACGGAGGGCAAAGCTTCAAGTGGTGACCCCGGACGTGATTTGATGCAAAAGTCACGTCCTTCTGGCAGCCCACCATTTACTACGTCTGGAATAGACCATGTGCACGCTATTGGTAAGTGTGGGACAGAAGCTAGGCAAAAATTGGGCTGTGTACCTGAAACAATTGCTTAGCTTAGTCAGGAGAGCAAATTATGTTCAGAAAAATAATTAGACTGTTTTCCCTGTCACTCAAAAAGATATGTGTCTTTTATTGGCTTTTTTGAAAAAATCTTAGCAATTAGACCTCGCCACATGGCAATAGGTATCTGGCTCCATTGCTGAGAGCCTCGCCAGATTTCCTAGCCCATGACAGGCTGTAGTGTCCATGCTGACATTACACTATGCAAAAACAGAGCAAGCTAAATTGGCTAATTCTCAGGCTTTCAAAAAGCAAGCCCTCAGACAAAATGTTACGATCTGACTCTAAATTTGGCCAACTGGAGGAACAAACCTCGTGCTGTTTTCCTCAGCAGAGATCACCCCCCCCCGTGAGTATGTGGGTGGAATTCTCCAAGGATCAAAGGGGAGGGCTTGGTGTAATTGTCAGGACCTTAATTATGCAACTAACAAAGATTCACAAATGTGCCTTCACGTAACGAGTTTAAAAAGTATTGTTAATGTTTGTTTGGCATTGTCTCTTACATCTTAAAGGGACCATTAAAAATTGCTAATTGGATTAAAATTGGCTTATGTGTTCAAAAATTCTCCTTACGTGAAAGAATTGTATGCATGGCTATTTAAGATCTGCCTTCCTTTTCTTCTCCTGTAGCTATTTGCTTGCAGGATTCTGTTTCTTCTGCCTGTACTTTTAACTTGCTAAAAAATCTGAAGTCTCTTTCCCCTTCTGACTCAACATGCTTTCCTATGCTAATTCAGTCTTCTCTCTTACCTTTTAACTTGCTAAAAAACCTCCCCCTCTCCCCCTCCCTATTTCTCCCTCTGATTCAGAGCATGCTTTTCTGGCCGTCGTTTTCTCTCTATGACTCATACAGCCCCCTGCAGTTACTAAAGACTTAATAACTGCCCCTGCCTGTCTCCTGTTGATCTTACTTCTGCTAATTCAGTCTTTACTGTCTTACCTTTCAACTTGTTAAAAAAATCTGAAGTCTGTGTTTCTAATTCTTATAGTTGAAAAAATGGAAAAAATTTCCTGGTAAAAATGCCTTGTTCGCTTGTTAACTTTTCTTAACCTGAGAGCCTGCAGCCAATTTCCTCCCCCCGCAGGGCCCTTTTTCTCTCCCCCCTTTTTCTTTTGCAGCAGAGCCCCAGATCTGCAGACTTTGAAGACTTTGTTTGTCACCAACACTTAAAAAAACCCGGAAAAACCAGTCTTCCCTGGTTTCCAAGGAACAAAAGGATGGCTGTGAATGACATGAGCTAGTCTCTCCTGGTTTCCAAGGAAACGGATGGCTGTAAACGGAGACTCAAATTACATTTGAATTCCAATTGCCTCCTCTTTGAATTACCTCCTCTCTCTCACCCCCCCTTCTCTGGTCGTTTTGCTTAATAAACCATAGCTTCTTTTCTTTATTATGATTTCTCTGCCAATTTTGCTTTTTCTTACTTCTCTTTGCCTATTTTGAATTTCTATTTCCTAGTCTTAATGATTTTCATTTTTGTCTCTTTCTTATTTCTTGTTAATGATTTAATTTTTGTGACAAATCATTGCTGTTTTGCATTTTATGTTTCTCACCATGCTAATATATATCCAATTGTTGGATCTGATAACATGCCAGCACAGAACAAACATGTTTTCTCCCTTAATGGTCTGCTTTAGGAGTTTGCTTTGCCTCACAACCTTTTCCTTAATATGTTCACATGGATGAATGAAATCAATCTCTCTCTTTAACTTTGAATCCTTCCTTACTTTGTGTTAGGCATTTAATCACACAGCTTCATCAGTTAGTAACAACTATCCCTTGCAGCTAGACTATAAAGCTAGATAGTGAGACAATGACAACAGGAAAGCATGTGCTGATTCTGTTCCCTTGTTTGATTTTGGTGAAATCTTTGAAACTTTGTACAACTTCTCAAAAGACAATGTTCTCACATCTGATAAAGATTAGATCTTATGTGGAAAAAATGCACATTGGTCAACACCCCAGAATTGGTCTGGTACATTTACATTTCTACAACACACATTTCTGCCACAATTGCTCACATGGAAAATATGGTACAAAACAATCCCTTATCACAAGAAACTGTATGCCTTGTTTGATTGACAGTTATTTTCCTGGCTGCCTAATGCTGGGTGGCTCAAGGAATTGGTTTTTAGTATCACAATATTATTAGTATTTTGTGTAACAATCTGTTGCTGTGTACAAATGTATTCCTACCCTGCTGAACCTGTGTAAGCCTCCCTTTTCTAACCATCTCCTGTAAAAGAACCAAGAACCAACTCCTGCCTCTGATGACTGGACAGAGATGTTTCTATGATGGCAGCCTCTGAGGACTGGACAGATGATGGCCTGTGCCCTAGAATCATGTACAGAGCTGGACGTGTACAGAGCTGGATGGAGCATAGGTGGAACAACCCACAGCTGCTAAAAAATAAAATAAAAAGAGTTGATATGTTGTAATATGTTGTGATGCATGAGGCTTGGAGAGGCTTGGGACAAAGAGACTGTGCCATGTGACTTTACCATGCTGTTTTGGAGCAACAGGAAATGGAGGAGGAGCCAAGAGGTGGAGTCCATTGACCATATGCTTTGGAACAAAGGACAAAGGCCATATGGCCTAGGAACAGGAAATAAGGGGGGCTAATAGGTGGATGGACGTTGTACCAAGATTTGAATCCATTGGCCACAGGGTGGCCCTGCAGTGTAGCCTTGTCATTGGCTGAAGAAATAACATTGTCATTGGCTGTTTGTAACCATGTGATGCATTGTGTAACCGCCCACTGTAACAGTTAATAAAAAGGGGAGGCAGCCTTTTGTCACTAGTTGCTTCACCCAGAGAAATGTGCTTGTCATGTGTCTCATTAATTCAGCTATCGTGAAGGACCCGCCATTGATTGGGGCGCAATGAGGTGCCCAGATCAAAATTGAAGCTTGCCTACAGAGGGCAAAGCTTCAAATGAACATGGAGAGCAACATGGACATTGCCAATAAATTCGGAGTGCTTGGGAATGGTTAGGAGGGCACTTACTTTTCTAGGCTGCCCTATCTATCTTTCCTGCTAAAATACATGGGAAAATCACATTGGAGGAAAATTCCACTTAGGGTTAGGTTTAGGTCAACATGAACTCATAGAGAAAAATGGACATCGGCAAAAAACTGGGAGTGCTTGGATATGGTTAGGAGGGCACTTACTTTTCTAGGCTGGCCTATCTATATTTCTTGCTAAAATACATGGGAAAATCCCATTGGAGGAAAATTCCACTTAGGGTTAGGGTTAGGTCACCATCAACTCATAGAGAAAAATGGACATCGGCAACAATCTGCGAGTGCTTGGATATGGTTAGGAGGGAACTTACTTTTCTAGGCTGCCGTATCTATGTTTCCTGCTAAAATAAATGGGAAAATCCCATTGGAGGAAAATTCCACTTAGGGTTACGGTTAGGTCACTATCAACTCATAGAGAAAAATGGACATCGGCAACAAACTGGGAGTGCTTGGACATGGTTAGGAGGGAACTTACTTTTCTAGGCTGCCCTATCTATGTTTCCTGCTAAAATGCATGGGAAAATCCGATTGGAGGAAAATTCCACTTAGGATTAGGTTTAGGTCACCATGAACACGGAGAGCAACATGGACATTGCCAATAAATTCGGAGTGCTTGGGAATGGTTAGGAGGGCCCTTTGTTTTCTAGGCTTCCCTTTCTATGTTTCCTGGTAAAATTCATGGGGAAATCCCATTGGAGGAAAATTTCTCTTAGGGTTAGGTTTAGGTCACCATGAAAATGGAGAGAAACATGGACATTGCCAATAAATTCGGAATGTTTGGGAATGGTTAGGAGGGCAATGAAATTTCTAGGCTGCCCTATCTATATTTCCTGGTAAAATACATGGAAAATCCCATTGGAGGAAAATTCTATTTAGGGTTAGGGTTAGATCACCGTGAACTCATAGAGAAAAATAGAGATCACAAAAAAATTCGGAGTGCTTGGGAATGGTTAGGGGGGCGCTGATTTTTCTAGGCTGCCCTGTCTATATTCCCTGGTAAAATACATGGGAAAATCCCATTGAAGAAAATTCCAGTTAGGGTTACGGTTAGGTCAGCATGAACTCATAGAGAAAAATGGACATCGGCAACAATCTGGGAGTTCTTGGATATGGTTAAGAGGGAACTTACTTTTCTAGGCTGCCGTATCTTTGTTTATTGCTAAAATACATGGGAAAATCCCATTGGAGGAAAATTCCACTTAGGATTAGGGTTAGGTCACCATGAACATGGAGAGCAACATGGACATCGGCAACAAAATGGGAGTGCTTGGACATGGTTAGGAGGGAACTTACTTTTCTAGGCTTCCCTATCTATGTTTCCTGGTAAAATACATTGGAAAAATCTCATTGGAGGAAAATTCCACTTAGGGTTAGGGTTAGGTCACCATGAACATGGAGAGAAACATGGGCATTGCCAATAAATTCGGAGTGGTTGGGAATGGTTAGGAGGTCACTTACTTTTCTAGGCTGCCCTATCTATCTTTCCTGCTAAAATACATGGGAAAATCCCATTGGAGGAAAATTCCACTTAGGGTTAGAGTCAGGTCACCATCAACTCATAGAGAAAAATGGACATCGGCAACAAACTGGGAGTGCTTGGATATGGTTAGGATGGCATTGACTTTTCTAGGCTGCCCTATCAGTGTTTACTGCTAAAATGCATGGGAAAATCTGATTGGAGGAAAATTCCACTTAGGATTAGGGTTAGGTCACCATGAACATGGAGAGCAACTGTTGTGATATGTTGTGATGCATGAGGCTTGGAGAGGCTTGGGACAAAGAGACTGTGCCATGTGACTTTACCATGCTGTTTTGGAGCAACAGGAAATGGAGGAGGAGCCAAGAGGTGGAGTCCATTGACCATATGCTTTGGAACAAAGGACAAAGGCCATATGGCCTAGGAACAGGAAATAAGGGGGGCTAATAGGTGGATGGACGTTGTACCAAGATTTGAATCCATTGGCCACAGGGTGGCCCTGCAGTGTAGCCTTGTCATTGGCTGAAGAAATAACATTGTCATTGGCTGTTTGTAACCATGTGATGCATTGTGTAACCGCCCACTGTAACAGTTAATAAAAAGGGGAGGCAGCCTTTTGTCACTAGTTGCTTCACCCAGAGAAATGTGCTTGTCATGTGTCTCTTTAATTCAGCTATCGTGAAGGACCCGCCATTGATTGGGGCGCAATGAGGTGCCCAGATCAAAATTGAAGCTTGCCTACAGAGGGCAAAGCTTCAAATGAACATGGAGAGCAACATGGACATTGCCAATAAATTCGGAGTGCTTGGGAATGGTTAGGAGGGCACTTACTTTTCTAGGCTGCCCTATCTATCTTTCCTGCTAAAATACATGGGAAAATCACATTGGAGGAAAATTCCACTTAGGGTTAGGTTTAGGTCAACATGAACTCATAGAGAAAAATGGACATCGGCAAAAAACTGGGAGTGCTTGGATATGGTTAGGAGGGCACTTACTTTTCTAGGCTGGCCTATCTATATTTCTTGCTAAAATACATGGGAAAATCCCATTGGAGGAAAATTCCACTTAGGGTTAGGGTTAGGTCACCATCAACTCATAGAGAAAAATGGACATCGGCAACAATCTGCGAGTGCTTGGATATGGTTAGGAGGGAACTTACTTTTCTAGGCTGCCGTATCTATGTTTCCTGCTAAAATAAATGGGAAAATCCCATTGGAGGAAAATTCCACTTAGGGTTACGGTTAGGTCACTATCAACTCATAGAGAAAAATGGACATCGGCAACAAACTGGGAGTGCTTGGACATGGTTAGGAGGGAACTTACTTTTCTAGGCTGCCCTATCTATGTTTCCTGCTAAAATGCATGGGAAAATCCGATTGGAGGAAAATTCCACTTAGGATTAGGTTTAGGTCACCATGAACACGGAGAGCAACATGGACATTGCCAATAAATTCGGAGTGCTTGGGAATGGTTAGGAGGGCCCTTTGTTTTCTAGGCTTCCCTTTCTATGTTTCCTGGTAAAATTCATGGGGAAATCCCATTGGAGGAAAATTTCTCTTAGGGTTAGGTTTAGGTCACCATGAAAATGGAGAGAAACATGGACATTGCCAATAAATTCGGAATGTTTGGGAATGGTTAGGAGGGCAATGAAATTTCTAGGCTGCCCTATCTATATTTCCTGGTAAAATACATGGAAAATCCCATTGGAGGAAAATTCTATTTAGGGTTAGGGTTAGATCACCGTGAACTCATAGAGAAAAATAGAGATCACAAAAAAATTCGGAGTGCTTGGGAATGGTTAGGGGGGCGCTGATTTTTCTAGGCTGCCCTGTCTATATTCCCTGGTAAAATACATGGGAAAATCCCATTGAAGAAAATTCCAGTTAGGGTTACGGTTAGGTCAGCATGAACTCATAGAGAAAAATGGACATCGGCAACAATCTGGGAGTTCTTGGATATGGTTAAGAGGGAACTTACTTTTCTAGGCTGCCGTATCTTTGTTTATTGCTAAAATACATGGGAAAATCCCATTGGAGGAAAATTCCACTTAGGATTAGGGTTAGGTCACCATGAACATGGAGAGCAACATGGACATCGGCAACAAAATGGGAGTGCTTGGACATGGTTAGGAGGGAACTTACTTTTCTAGGCTTCCCTATCTATGTTTCCTGGTAAAATACATTGGAAAAATCTCATTGGAGGAAAATTCCACTTAGGGTTAGGGTTAGGTCACCATGAACATGGAGAGAAACATGGGCATTGCCAATAAATTCGGAGTGGTTGGGAATGGTTAGGAGGGCACTTACTTTTCTAGGCTGCCCTATCTATCTTTCCTGCTAAAATACATGGGAAAATCCCATTGGAGGAAAATTCCACTTAGGGTTAGAGTCAGGTCACCATCAACTCATAGAGAAAAATGGACATCGGCAACAAACTGGGAGTGCTTGGATATGGTTAGGATGGCATTGACTTTTCTAGGCTGCCCTATCAGTGTTTACTGCTAAAATGCATGGGAAAATCTGATTGGAGGAAAATTCCACTTAGGATTAGGGTTAGGTCACCATGAACATGGAGAGCAACTGTTGTGATATGTTGTGATGCATGAGGCTTGGAGAGGCTTGGGACAAAGAGACTGTGCCATGTGACTTTACCATGCTGTTTTGGAGCAACAGGAAATGGAGGCGGGGCCAAGAGGTGGCCTGGAACAAAGGAAGCAAGATGGCCATGTTATGTTGTAATGCCATAGGCCAGGAACAAAGAAGACCATGTGGCTGACCATATGGCCTTGGGACAGGAAATAAGGGGGGCTAATAGGTGGATGGACGTTGTACCAAGATTTGAATCCATTGGCCACAGGGTGGCCTTGCCAGTATAGCCTTGTCATTGGCTGAAGAAATAACATTGTCATTGGCTGTTTGTAACCATGTGATGCATTGTGTAACCGCCCACTGTAACAGGGAATAAAAGGGGGAAGGCAGCCTTTGTCAGTTGTTGCTTCACCCAGAGAAATGTGCTTGTCATGTGTCTCATTAATTCGGCCATCGTGAAGGACCCGCCATTGATTGGGGCGCAATGAGGTGCCTCAAATCAGAATTGAAGCTGCCTACGGAGGGCCAGGCTTCAAGTGGTGACCCCTGACGTGATTTGATGCAAAAGTCACGTCCTTCTGGCAGCGCACCATTTACTACGTCTGGAATAGACCCATGTGCACGCTATTGGTAAGTGTGGGACAGAAGCAAGGCAAAAATTGGGCTGTGTACCTGAAAGAATTGCTTAGCTTAGTCAGGAGAGCAAATTATGTTCAGAAACTTAATTAGACTGTTTTCCCTGTCACTCAAAAAGATATGTGTCTTTTATTGGCTTTTTTGAAAAAATCTTAGCAATTAGACCTCGCCACATGGCAATAGGTATCTGGCTCCATTGCTGAGAGCCCCACCAGATGTCTTAGCCCATGAGAGGCTGTAGTGTCACATGCTGGCGTTACACTATGCAAAAAGAACAAGCTAAATTGGCTAATTCTCAGGCTTAAAAAAGCATAGCCCTGAGACAAAAAATCTTACAATTTGGCTCTAAATTTGGCCAACTGGAGGAACAAACCTCGTGGTGTTTTCCTCAGCAAAGATCACCCCCCCCCGTGAGTATGTGGGTGGAATTCTCCAAGGATCAAAGGGGAGGGCTTGGTGTTATTGTCAGGACCTTAATTATGCAACTAACAAAGATTCACAAATGTGCCTTCACGTAAGGAGTTTAAAAGTATTGTTAATGTTTGTTTGGCATTGTCTCTTACACCTAAAAGGGACCACAAAAATTGCTGATTGGATTAAAATTGACTTATGTGAGGAGCTTTGCTTCTTTCAAAAATTCTCCTTATGTGAAAGAATTGTATGCATGGCTATTTAAGATCTGCCTTCTTCTTTTTCTTCTCCTGTAGCTATTGGCTTGGAACATAGTCATTGTTGCAGGATTCTGTTTCTGTTTCTTCTGCCTGTACTTTTTAACTTGCTAAAAAATCTTAAGTCTTTTTCTCCTTCTGACTCAGAACATGCTTTCCTATGCTAATTCAGTCTTCTCTCTCTTACCTTTTAACTTGCTAAAAGATCTTAAGTCTGTTTCTCCCTCTGACTCAGAGTATGCTTTTCATGGCGTCATTTCCTCCCAGTTCTTCTCCTGATAAAGACTTAACTGCCTCTGCTTATCTGGTTTGATCTTACTATGCTAATTCAGTCTTCTCTCTCTTACCTTTTAACTTGCCCTGTGCCCTGGAGCTCTGACTTCTACTAAAGATCTTACTTCTGCTAATTCAGTCTTTACTGTCTTACTTTTTAACTTGTTAAAAAAATCTGAAGTCTGTTGATTCTATTTCCTAATAATTGAAAAAATGGGAAAATATCTCCTGGTAATCCATTGATTCAAAATGCCTTGTTCGCTTGTTAACTCTTCCTCCCCTACAGGGCCATTTTCTCCCCCCCTTCTTTTGTCCTTTTGCAGGTTTATCTGAAGGCAATGAAGACCATAACTAGGCAGGTTTAAAACCCAGAAAAACCAGCTACTATTCGCTCCTGGTTTCCAAGGAGAAAAGGAGGGCTGTGACAAGACTCAATTTACATATGACTGAGCTTTATTGCTGGCCATCTCCAATCTGCATTTGAATCTATCTCTCTCTCACCCCCCCTCTCTTATTTCTTTGCCAATTTTGCCTTTATTTTCTCTTTGCCAATTTTGCCCTTAATTTTGCCTTTCTGATTTCTTTGCAAAATTTGCCTTTCTCATTTCTCCTTGCCTATTTTGAATTTTATGTTTCTAGTTTGTTAATGATTTTTATTTCTGTCCCTTTCTTATTTCTTTCTTATTTCTTGTTAATGGTTTAATTTTTGTGACAAATCGTTG
The DNA here is from genome assembly GCA_034064705.1 of Bothrops alternatus. Classification (NCBI taxonomy): domain Eukaryota; kingdom Metazoa; phylum Chordata; class Lepidosauria; order Squamata; family Viperidae; genus Bothrops; species Bothrops alternatus. Next base: position 1,146,399 of record JARGCV010000012.1, on the reverse strand, counting down.
CTGTTTTGCATTTTTTGTCTCTCACCATAAGTTGCTGAATGCATTCAATTGTTAATGATAACATTCCAGCACAGAACAAACATGCCTTTTCTCCCTTCATGATCTATCTTGCTTTGTGTTATCTTGCTCAAGTAACAACTATCACTATAAAGCTAGATATTATAATGAGACAAATCTGACAACAAGAAAGCATGTGCTGATTCTGTTCCCTTGTTTGATTTTGGTGAAAACTTTGAAACTTTGTACAACTTCTCAAAAGACAATGTAGATCTTATGTGAAAAAAAATGCACATTGGTCAATACCCCAGAATTGGTCTGGTACATTTCCATTTCTGACAACACACACAACATTGCTGCCACAATTGCTCACATGGAAAGTATGGTACAAAACAATCCCTTATCACAAGAAATTGGTGCCTTGTTTGATTGACAGTTTATTTTCCTGGCTACCTAATGCTGGAGGGCTCAAGGAATTGGTTTTTAGTATTATAATGTTTCTAGTATTCTGTGTAACAATCTGTTGCTGTGTACAAATGTATCCCTCCCCTGTTGAACCTGTGTAAGCCTCCCTCTTCTAACCATCTCCTGGAAAAGAACCAACTCCTGCCTCTGATGACTGGACAGAGATGTTTCTATGATGGCAGCCTCTGAGGACTGGACAGATGACAGCTTATGCCCTAGGATCGTGTCAGAACTGGACGGAGCATAGGTGGAACAACCCACAAATGCTAAAAAATAAAATAAAAAAGTGGATATGTTGTGATATGTTGTGATGCATGAGGCTTGGAGAGGCTTGGGACAAAGAGACTGTGCCATGTGACTTTACCATGCTGTTTTGGAGCAACAGGAAATGGAGGCGGGGCCAAGAGGTGGCCTGGAACAAAGGAAGCAAGATGGCCATGTTATGTTGTAATGCCATAGGCCAGGAACAAAGAAGACCATGTGGCTGACCATATGGCCTTGGGACAGGAAATAAGGGGGGCTAATAGGTGGATGGACGTTGTACCAAGATTTGAATCCATTGGCCACAGGGTGGCCTTGCCAGTATAGCCTTGTCATTGGCTGAAGAAATAACATTGTCATTGGCTGTTTGTAACCATGTGATGCATTGTGTAACCGCCCACTGTAACAGGGAATAAAAGGGGGAAGGCAGCCTTTGTCAGTTGTTCCTTCACCCAGAGAAATGTGCTTGTCATGTGTCTCATTAATTCGGCCATCGTGAAGGACCCGCCATTGATTGGGGCGCAATGAGGTGCCTCAAATCAGAATTGAAGCTGCCTACGGAGGGCCAGGCTTCAAGCAACATGGACATCGGCAAAAAAATGGGAGTGCTTGGACATGGTTAGGAGGGAACTTACTTTTCTAGGCTGCCCTATCTATGTTTCCAGCTAAAATGAATGGGAAAATCCGATTGGAGGAAAATTCCACTTAGGGTTAGGTTTAGGTCACCATGAACATGGAGAGAAACATGGGCATTGCCAAAAAATTCGGAGTGCTTAGGAATGGTTAGGAGGGCACTTACTTTTCTAGGCTGCCCTATCTATCTTTCCTGCTAAAATACATGGGAAAATCCACACTGGAGGAAAATTCCACTTAGGGTTAGAGTCAGGTCACCATCAACTCATAGAGAAAAATGGACATCGGCAACAAACTGGGAGTGTTTAGATATGGTTAGGATGGCATTGACTTTTCTAGGCTGCCCTATCAGTGTTTACTGCTAAAATGCATGGGAAAATCTGATTGGAGGAAAATTCCACTTAGCATTAGGGTTAGGTCACCATGAACATGGAGAGCAACATGGACATCGGCAACAAAATGGGAGTGCTTGGACATGGTTAGGAGGGCACTTACTTTTCTAGGCTTCCCTATCTATGTTTCCTGGTAAAATACATTGGAAAAATCTCATTGGAGGAAAATTCCACTTAGTATTAGGGTTAGGTCACCATGAACACAGAGAGCAACATGGACATCGGCAACAAAACGGGAGTGCTTGGACATGGTTAGGAGGGCACTTACTTTTCTAGGCTTCCCTATCTATGTTTCCTGGTAAAATACATTGGAAAAATCTCATTGGAGGAAAACTCCACTTAGGGTTAGGGTTAGGTCACCATGAACATGGAGAGAAACATGGGCATTGCCAATAAATTCGGAGTGCTTGGGAATGGTTAGGAGGGCACTTACTTTTCTAGGCTGCCCTATCTATCTTTCCTGCTAAAATACATGGGAAAATCCCATTGGAGGAAAATTCCACTTAGGATTAGAGTCAGGTCACCATCAACTCATAGAGAAAAATGGACATCGGCAACAAACTGGGAGTGCTTGGATATGGTTAGGATGGCATTGACTTTTCTAGGCTGCCCTATCAGTGTTTACTGCTAAAATGCATGGGAAAATCTGATTGGAGGAAAATTCCACTTAGGATTAGGGTTAGGTCACCATGAGCATGGAGAGCAACATGGACTTTGCCAATAAATTCGGAGTGCTTGGGAATGGTAAGGAGGGCACTTACTTTTCTACGCTGCCCTATCTATGTTTCCAGCTAAAATTCATGGGAAAATCCGATTGGAGGAAAATTCCACTTAGGGTTAGGGTTAGGTCACCATGAACATGGAGAGAAACATGGGCATTGCCAATAAATTCGGAGTGCTTAGGAATGGTTAGGAGGGAACTGACTTTTTTAGGCTGCCCTATCTATGTTTCCAGCTAAAATTCATGGGAAAATCCGATTGGAGGAAAATTCCACTTAGGGTTAGGGTTAGGTCACCATGAACTCATAGAGAAAAATGGACATCGGCAGCAATCTGGGAGTGCTTGGATATGGTTAGGAGGGAACTTACTTTTCTAGGCTGCCGTATCTATGTTTCCTGCTAAAATAAATGGGAAAATCCCATTGGAGGAAAATTCCACTTAGGGTTACGGTTAGGTCACTATCAACTCATAGAGAAAAATGGACATCGGCAACAAACTGGGAGTGCTTGGATATGGTTAGGAGGGAACTCACTTTTCCAGGCTGCCCTATCTATGTTTCCTGCTAAAATGCATGGGAAAATCCGATTGGAGGAAAATTCCACTTAGGATTAGGTTTAGGTCACCATGAACATGGAGAGCAACATGGACATTGCCAATAAATTCGGAATGCTTGGGAATGGTTCGGAGGGCACTGAAATTTCTAGGCTTCCCTATCAATTTTCCTGCTAAAATACATGAGAAAATCACATTGGAGGAAAATTCCACTTAGGATTAGTGTCAGGTCACCAGCAACTCATAGAGAAAAATGGACATCAGCAACAAACTGGGAGTGGTTGGATATGGTTTGGATGGCACTGAGTTTTCTAGGCTGCCCTATCAGAGTTTACTGCTAAAATACATGGGAAAATTCCATTGGAGGAAAATTCCACTTAGGGTTAGGTCACCATGAAGTCAAAGAGAAAAATGGACATTGGCAACAAACTGGGAGTGCTTGGATATGGTTAGGGGGGCACTGATTTTTCTAGTCTGCCCTGTCTATATTTCCTGATAAAATACATGGAAAATCCCATTGGAGGAAAATTCCACTTAGGGTTAGGGTTAGGTCACCGTGAACTCATAGAGAAAAATAGAGATCACCAAAAAATTCGGAGTGCTTGAGTATGGTTAGGGGGGCACTGATTTTTCTAGGCTGCCCTATCAGTGTTTACTGCTAAAATACATGGGAAAATCCCACTGGAGGAAAATTCCACTTAGAGTTAGGGTTAGGTCACCATGAACTCATAGAGAAAAATGGACATTGGCAACAAACTGGGAGTGCTTGGATATGGTTAGGAGGGCACTTACTTTTCTAGGCTGCCCTATCATTGTTTACTGCTAAAATGCATGGGAAAATCCCATTGGAGGAAAATACCACTTAGGGTTAGGGTTAGGTCACCATGAACTAATAGAGAAAAATGGACATCGGCAACAAACTGGGAGTGCTTGGATATGGTTAGGAGGGAACTTACTTTTGTAGGCTGCCCTATCTATGTTTCCTGCTAAAATACATGGGAAAATCCGATTGGAGGAAAATTCCACTTAGGATTAGGGTTAGGTCACCATGAACTCATAGAGAAAAATGGACATCGGCAACAATCGGGGAGTGCTTGGATATGGTTAGGCGGGAACTTACTTTTCTAGACTGCCCTATCTATGTTTCCTGGTAAGATGCATGGGAAAATGCGATTGGAGGAAAATTCCACTTAGGATTAGGGTTAGGTCACCATGAACATGGAGGGAAACATGGACATTGCTAATAAATTCGGAGTGGTTGGGAATGGTTAGGAGGGCAATGAAATTTCTAGCCTGCCCTATCAAAGTTTCCTGCTAAAATACATGGGAAAATCACATTGGAGGAAAATTCCACTTAGGATTAGGATCAGGTCACAGTCAACTCATAGACAAAAATTGACATCGGCAACAAACCGGGAGTGCTTGGATATGGTTAGGAGGGCAATGAAATTTCTAGGCTGCCCTATCTATATTTCCTGGTAAAATACATGGAAAATCCCATTGGAGGAAAATTCCATTTAGGGTTAGGGTTAGGTCACCGTGAACTCATAGAGAAAAATAGAGATCACCAAAAAATTCGGAGTGCTTGGGAATGGTTAGGGGGGCGCTGATTTTTCTAGGCTGCTGTATCTATGTTTCCTGCTAAAATAAATGGGAAAATCCCATTGGAGGAAAATTCCACTTAGGGTTAGGGTTAGGTCACTATCAACTCATAGAGAAAAATGGACATCGGCAACAAAATGGGAGTTCTTGGACATCGTTAGGAGGGAACTTACTTTTCTAGGCTGCCCTATCTATGTTTCCTGGTAAAATACATGGAAAATCCCATTGGAGGAAAATTCCATTTAGGGTTAGGGTTAGGTCACCGTGAACTCATAGAGAAAAATAGAGATCACCAAAAAATTCGGAGTGCTTGGGTATGGTTAGGGGGGCGCTGATTTTTCTAGGCTGCCCTGTCTATATTTCCTGGTAAAATACATGGGAAAATCGCATTGGAGGAAAATTCCACTTAGGGTTACGGTTAGGTCAGCATGAACTCATAGAGAAAAATGGACATCCGCAACAAACTGGGAGTGCTTGGATATGGTTAGGATGGCATTGACTTTTCTAGGCTGCCCTATCAGTGTTTACTGCTAAAATACATGGGAAAATCCCACTGGAGGAAAATTACACTTAGAGTTAGGGTTAGGTCACCATGAACTCATAGAGAAAAATGGACATTGGCAACAAACTGGGAGTGCTTGGATATGGTTAGGAGGGAACTTACTTTTCTAGGCTGCCCTATCTATGTTTCCTGCTAAAATAAATGGGAAAATCCCATTGGAGGAAAATTCCACTTAGGGTTAGGGTTAGGTCACCATGAACATGGAGAGAAATATGGGCATTGCCAATAAATTCGGAGTGCTTGGGAATGGTTAGGAGGGCACTTACTTTTGTAGGCTGCCCTATCTATCTTTCCTGCTAAAATACATGGGAAAATCCCATTGGAGGAAAATTCCACTTAGGGTTACAGTTAGGTCACTATCAACTCATAGAGAAAAATGGACATCGGCAACAATCTGGGAGTTCTTGGATATGGTTAGGAGGGAACTTACTTTTCTAGGCTGCCCTATCTATGTTTCCTGGTAAAATGAATGGGAAAATCCGATGGGAGGACAATTCCACTTAGGATTAGGTTTAGGTCACCATGAACATGGACAGAAACATGGACATTGGCAATAAATTCGGAGTGGTTGGGAATGGTTAGGAGGGCAATGAAATTTCTAGGCTTTCCTATCTATGTTTCCTGGTAAAATGCATGGGAAAATCACATTGGAAGAAAATTTATCTTAGGGTTAGGATTAGGTCACCATGAACTAATAGAGAAAAATGGACATCGGCAACAAACTGGGAGTGCTTGGATATGGTTAGGAGGGAACTTACTTTTGTAGGCTGCCCTATCTATGTTTCCTGCTAAAATACATGGGAAAATCCGATTGGAGGAAAATTCCACTTAGGATTAGGGTTAGGTCACCATGAACTCATAGAGAAAAATGGACATCGGCAACAATCTGGGAGTGCTTGGATATGGTTAGGCGGGAACTTACTTTTCTAGACTGCCCTATCTATGTTTCCTGGTAAGATGCATGGGAAAATGCGATTAGAGGAAAATTCCACTTAGGATTAGGGTTAGGTCACCATGAACATGGAGGGAAACATGGACATTGCTAATAAATTCGGAGTGGTTGGGAATGGTTAGGAGGGCAATGAAATTTCTAGCCTGCCCTATCAAAGTTTCCTGCTAAAATACATGGGAAAATCACATTGGAGGAAAATTCCACTTAGGATTAGGATCAGGTCACAGTCAACTCATAGACAAAAATTGACATCAGCAACAAACCGGGAGTGCTTGGATATGGTTAGGAGGGCAATGAAATTTCTAGGCTGCCCTATCTATATTTCCTGGTAAAATACATGGAAAATCCCATTGGAGGAAAATTCCATTTAGGGTTAGGGTTAGGTCACCGTGAACTCATAGAGAAAAATAGAGATCACCAAAAAATTTGGAGTGCTTGGGAATGGTTAGGGGGGCGCTGATTTTTCTAGACTGCTGTATCTATGTTTCCTGCTAAAATAAATGGGAAAATCCCATTGGAGGAAAATTCCACTTAGGGTTAGGGTTAGGTCACTATCAATTCATAGAGAAAAATGGACATCGGCAACAAAATGGGAGTGCTTGGACATCGTTAGGAGGGAACTTACTTTTCTAGGCTGCCCTATCTATGTTTCCTGGTAAAATACATGGAAAATCCCATTGGAGGAAAATTCCATTTAGGGTTAGGGTTAGGTCACCGTGAACTCATAGAGAAAAATAGAGATCACCAAAAAATTCCGAGTGCTTGGGTATGGTTAGGGGGGCGCTGATTTTTCTAGGCTGCCCTGTCTATATTTCCTGGTAAAATACATGGGAAAATCGCATTGGAGGAAAATTCCACTTAGGGTTACGGTTAGGTCAGCATGAACTCATAGAGAAAAATGGACATCCGCAACAAACTGGGAGTGCTTGGGTATGGTTAGGGGGGCGCTGATTTTTCTAGGCTGCCCTATCTATGTTTCCTGGTAAAATGAATGGGAAAATCCCATTGGAGGAAAATTCCACCTAGGGTTAGGGTTAGGTCACCATGAATATGGAGAGCAACAGGGACATTGTCAATAAATTCGGAGTGCTTGGGAATGGTTAGGAGGGCACTTACTTTTCTAGGCTTCCCTATCTATGTTTCCTGGTAAAATACATGGGAAGATCCCATTGGAGGAAAATTCCACTTAGGGTTAGGGTTAAGTCACCATGAACTCATAGAGAAAAATGGACGTTGGCAACAAACTGGGAGTGCTTGGATATGGTTAGGTGGGAACTTACTTTTCTAGGCTGCCCTATCTATATTTCCTGCTAAAATGCATGGGAAAATCCGATTGGAGGAAAGTTCCACTTAGGATTAGGGTTAGGTCACCATGAACATGGAGAGAAACATGGGCATTGCCAATAAATTCGGAGTGGTTGGGAATGGTTAGGAGGGCAATGAAATTTCTAGGCTTCCCTATCTATGTTTCCTGGTAAAATACATTGGAAAAATCTCATTGGAGGAAAATTCCACTTAGGATTAGGGTTTGGTCACCATGAACATGGAGAGCTACATGGACATTGCCAATAAATTTGGAGTGCTTGGGAATGGTTAGGAGGGCACTTACCTTTCTAGGCTTCCTTATCTATGTTTCCTGGTAAAATACATTGGAAAAATCTCATTGGAGGAAAATTCCAATTAGGGTTAGGGTTAGGTCACCATGAACATGGAGAGAAATATGGGCATTGCCAATAAATTCGGAGTGCTTGGGAATGGTTAGGAGGGCACTTACTTTGCTAGGCTGCCCTATCTATCTTTCCTGCTAAAATACATCGGAAAATCCCATTGGAGGAAAATTCCACTTAGGGTTAGAGTCAGGTCACCATCAACTCAGAGAGAAAAATGGACATCCGCAACAAACTGGGAGTGCTTGGATATGGTTAGGATGGCATTGACTTTTCTAGGCTACCCTATCAGTGTTTACTGCTAAAATACATGGGAAAATCCCACTGGAGGAAAATTACACTTAGAGTTAGGGTTAGGTCACTATGAACTCATAGAGAAAAATGGACATTGGCAACAAACTGGGAGTGCTTGGATATGGTGAGGAGGGAACTTACTTTTCTAGGCTGCCGTATCTATGTTTCCTGCTAAAATAAATGGGAAAATCCCATTGGAGGAAAATTCCACTTAGGGTTAGGGTTAGGACACTATCAACTCATAGAGAAAAATGGACATCGGCAACAAAATGGGAGTGCTTGGACATGGTTAGGAGGGAACTTACTTTTCTAGGCTGCCCTATCTATGTTTCCAGCTAAAATGCATGGGAAAATCCGATTGGAGGAAAATTCCATTTAGGATTAGGGTTAGGTCACCATGAACATGGACAGAAACATGGACATTGCCAATAAATTCGGAGTGGTTGGGAATGGTTAGGAGGGCAATGAAATTTCTAGGCTGCCCTATCAGAGTTTACTGCTAAAATTCATGGGAAAATCACATTGGAGGTAAATTCCACTTAGGGTTAGGGTTAGGTCACATTGAACTCATAGACAAAAATTGACATCGGTAACAAACCGGGAGTGCTTGGATATGGTTAGGAAGGAACTTACTTTACTAGGCTGCCCTATCGATCTTTCCTGCTAAAATACATGGGAAAATCACATTGGAGGAAAATTCCACTTAGGGTTAGAGTCAGGTCACCATCAACTCATAGAGAAAAATGGACATCGGCAACAAACTGGGAGTGCTTGGATATGGTTAGGATGGCATTGACTTTTCTAGGCTGCCCTATCAGTGTTTCCTGCTAAAATACATGGGAAAATCCCACTGGAGGAAAATTACACTTAGAGTTAGGGTTAGGTCACCATGAACTCATAGAGAAAAATGGACATTGGCAACAAACTGGGAGTGCTTGGGTATGGTTAGGAGGGAACTTACTTTTCTAGGCTGCCCTATCTATGTTTCCTGATAAAATACATGGGAAAATCCGATTGGAGGAAAATTCCACTAAGGATTATGGTTACGTCACAATGAACATGGAGAGCAACATGGACATTGCCAATAAATTCGGAGTGCTTGGGAATGGTTAGGAGGGAACTTACTTTTCTAGGCTGCCCTATCTATGTTTCCTGCTAAAATACATGGGAAAATCCGATTGGAGGAAAATTCCACTTAGGGTTACGGTTAGGTCAGCATGAACTCATAGAGAAAAATGGACATCCGCAACAAACTGGGAGTGCTTGGGAATGGTTAGGATGGCACTGAATTTTCTAGGCTGCCCTATCAGAGTTTCCTGCTAAAATACATGGGAAAATCCCATGGACATTGCCAATAAATTCGGAGTGCTTGGGAACGGTTACGTGCGCACTTACATTTGAAGGCCTCCCTATCTATGTTTCCTTGTTAAATACATGGGAAAATCCCATTGGAGGAAAATTCAGTTAGGGTTACGGTTAGGTCAGCATGAACTCATAGAGAAAAATGGACATCGGCAACAATCTGGGAGTTCTTGGATATGGTTAGGAGGGAACTTACTTTTCTAGGCTACCCTATCTATGTTTCCTGCTAAAATGAATGGGAAAATCCAATTGGAGGAAAATTCCACTTAGGATTAGAGTTAGGTCACCATGAACATGGAGAGCAACATGGACATTGCCAATAAATTCGGAGTGCTTGGGAACGGTTAGGAGGGCCCTTTGTTTTCTAGGCTTCCCTATCTATGTTTCCTGGTAAAATGCATGGGGAAATCCCATTGGAGGAAAATTTCTCTTAGGGTTAGGTTTAGGTCACCATGAAAATGGAGAGAAACATGGACATTGCCAATAAATTCGGAATGTTTGGGAATGGTTAGGAGGGCAATGAAATTTCTAGGCTGCCCTATCTATATTTCCTGGTAAAATACATGGGAAAATCCCATTGGAGGAAAATTCCACTTAGGGTTAGAGTCAGGACACCATCAACTCATAGAGAAAAATGGACATCCGCAACAAACTGGGAGTGCTTGGATATGGTTAGGATGGCATTGACTTTTCTAGGCTGCCCTATCAGTGTTTCCTGCTAAAATACATGGGAAAATCCCACTGGAGGAAAATTACACTTAGAGTTAGGGTTAGGTCACCATGAACTCATAGAGAAAAATGGACATTGGCAACAAACTGGGAGTGCTTGGGTATGGTTAGGAGGGAACTTACTTTTCTAGGCTGCCCTATCTATCTTTCCTGCTAAAATACATGGGAAAATCCGATTGGTGGAAAATTCCACTAAGGATTATGGTTAGGTCACCATGAACATGGAGAGCAACATGGACATTGCCAATAAATTCGGAGTGCTTGGGAATGGTTAGGAGGGCCCTTTGTTTTCTAGGCTTTCCTATCTATGTTTCCTGGTAAAATGCATGGGAAAATCACATTGGAAGAAAATTTATCTTAGGGTTAGGTTTAGGTCACCATGAAAATGGAGAGAAACATGGACATTGCCAATAAATTCAGAATGTTTGGGAATGGTTAGGAGGGCAATGAAATTTCTAGGCTGCCCTATCTATATTTCCTGGTAAAATACATGGAAAATCCCATTGGAGGAAAATTCCATTTAGGGTTAGGGTTAGGTCACCGTGAACTCATAGAGAAAAATAGAGATCACCAAAAAATTCGGAGTGCTTGGGTATGGTTAGGGGGGCGCTGATTTTTCTAGGCTGCCCTGTCTATATTTCCTGGTAAAATACATGGGAAAATCCCATTGGAGAAAATTCCAGTTAGGGTTAGGGTTAGGTCAGCATGAACTCATAGAGAAAAATGGACATCGGCAACAATCTGGGAGTTCTTGGATATGGTTAGGAGGGAACTTACTTTTCTAGGCTGCCCTATCTATGTTTCCAGCTAAAATGCATGGGAAAATCCGATTGGAGGAAAGTTCCACTTAGGATTAGGGTTAGGTCACCATGAAGATGGAAAGCAAAATGGACATTGCCAATAAATTCAGAGTGCTAGGGAATGGTTAGGAGGGTACTTACTTTTCTAGGATGCCCTATCTATGTTTCCTGCTAAAATGAATGGGAAAATCCGATTGGAGGAAAATTCCACTTAGGATTAGAGTTAGGTCACCATGAACACGGAGAGCAAAATGGACATTGCCAATAAATTCGGAGTGCTTGGGAATGGTTAGGAGGGCCCTTTGTTTTCTAGGCTTCCCTATCTATGTTTCCTGGTAAAATGCATGGGGAAATCCCATTGGAGGAAAATTCCACTTAGGGTTAGAGTCAGGTCACCATCAACTCACAGAGAAACATGGACATCGGCAACAAACTGGGAGTGCTTGGATATGGTTAGGATGGCATTGACTTTTCTAGGCTTCCCTATCTATGTTTCCTGGTAAAATACATTGGAAAAATCACATTGGAGGAAAATTCCACTTAGGGTTAGAGTCAGGTCACCATCAACTAATAGAGAAAAATGGACATCGGCAACAAACTGGGAGTGCTTGGATATGGTTAGGATGGCATTGACTTTTCTAGGCTGCCCTATCAGTGTTTCCTGCTAAAATACATGGGAAAATCCCACTGGAGGAAAATTACACTTAGAGTTAGGGTTAGGTCACCATGAACTCATAGAGAAAAATGGACATTGGCAACAAACTGGGAGTGCTTGGATATGGTTAGGAGGGAACTTACTTTTCTAGGCTGCCCTATCTATGTTTCCTGCTAAAATAAATGGGAAAATCCCATTGGAGGAAAATTCCACTTAGGGTTAGGGTTAGGTCACCATGAACATGGAGAGAAATATGGGCATTGCCAATAAATTCGGAGTGCTTGGGAATGGTTAGGAGGGCACTTACTTTTGTAGGCTGCCCTATCTATCTTTCCTGCTAAAATACATGGGAAAATCCCATTGGAGGAAAATTCCACTTAGGGTTACAGTTAGGTCACTATCAACTCATAGAGAAAAATGGACATCGGCAACAATCTGGGAGTTCTTGGATATGGTTAGGAGGGAACTTACTTTTCTAGGCTGCCCTATCTATGTTTCCTGGTAAAATGAATGGGAAAATCCGATGGGAGGACAATTCCACTTAGGATTAGGTTTAGGTCACCATGAACATGGACAGAAACATGGACATTGGCAATAAATTCGGAGTGGTTGGGAATGGTTAGGAGGGCAATGAAATTTCTAGGCTTTCCTATCTATGTTTCCTGGTAAAATGCATGGGAAAATCACATTGGAAGAAAATTTATCTTAGGGTTAGGATTAGGTCACCATGAACTAATAGAGAAAAATGGACATCGGCAACAAACTGGAAGTGCTTGGATATGGTTAGGAGGGAACTTACTTTTGTAGGCTGCCCTATCTATGTTTCCTGCTAAAATACATGGGAAAATCCGATTGGAGGAAAATTCCACTTAGGATTAGGGTTAGGTCACCATGAACTCATAGAGAAAAATGGACATCGGCAACAATCTGGGAGTGCTTGGATATGGTTAGGCGGGAACTTACTTTTCTAGACTGCCCTATCTATGTTTCCTGGTAAGATGCATGGGAAAATGCGATTAGAGGAAAATTCCACTTAGGATTAGGGTTAGGTCACCATGAACATGGAGGGAAACATGGACATTGCTAATAAATTCGGAGTGGTTGGGAATGGTTAGGAGGGCAATGAAATTTCTAGCCTGCCCTATCAAAGTTTCCTGCTAAAATACATGGGAAAATCACATTGGAGGAAAATTCCACTTAGGATTAGGATCAGGTCACAGTCAACTCATAGACAAAAATTGACATCAGCAACAAACCGGGAGTGCTTGGATATGGTTAGGAGGGCAATGAAATTTCTAGGCTGCCCTATCTATATTTCCTGGTAAAATACATGGAAAATCCCATTGGAGGAAAATTCCATTTAGGGTTAGGGTTAGGTCACCGTGAACTCATAGAGAAAAATAGAGATCACCAAAAAATTTGGAGTGCTTGGGAATGGTTAGGGGGGCGCTGATTTTTCTAGACTGCTGTATCTATGTTTCCTGCTAAAATAAATGGGAAAATCCCATTGGAGGAAAATTCCACTTAGGGTTAGGGTTAGGTCACTATCAACTCATAGAGAAAAATGGACATCGGCAACAAAATGGGAGTGCTTGGACATCGTTAGGAGGGAACTTACTTTTCTAGGCTGCCCTATCTATGTTTCCTGGTAAAATACATGGAAAATCCCATTGGAGGAAAATTCCATTTAGGGTTAGGGTTAGGTCACCGTGAACTCATAGAGAAAAATAGAGATCACCAAAAAATTCCGAGTGCTTGGGTATGGTTAGGGGGGCGCTGATTTTTCTAGGCTGCCCTGTCTATATTTCCTGGTAAAATACATGGGAAAATCGCATTGGAGGAAAATTCCACTTAGGGTTACGGTTAGGTCAGCATGAACTCATAGAGAAAAATGGACATCCGCAACAAACTGGGAGTGCTTGGATATGGTTAGGATGGCATTGACTTTTCTAGGCTGCCCTATCTATGTTTCCTGGTAAAATGAATGGGAAAATCCGATGGGAGGACAATTCCACTTAGGATTAGGTTTAGGTCACCATGAACATGGACAGAAACATGGACATTGGCAATAAATTCGGAGTGGTTGGGAATGGTTAGGAGGGCAATGAAATTTCTAGGCTTTCCTATCTATGTTTCCTGGTAAAATGCATGGGAAAATCACATTGGAAGAAAATTTATCTTAGGGTTAGGTTTAGGTCACCATGAAAATGGAGAGAAACATGGACATTGCCAATAAATTCGGAATGTTTGGGAATGGTTAGGAGGGCAATGAAATTTCTAGGCTGCCCTATCTATATTTCCTGGTAAAATACATGGAAAATCCCATTGGAGGAAAATTCCACTTAGGGTTAGAGTCAGGTCACCATCAACTCATAGAGAAAAATGGACATCGGCAACAAACTGGGAGTGCTTCGATATGGTTAGGATGGCATTGACTTTTCTAGGCTGCCCTATCAGTGTTTACTGCTAAAATGCATGGGAAAATCCCATTGGAGGAAAATTCCACTTAGGGTTAGATTCAGGTCACCATCAACTCATAGAGAAAAATGGACGTTGGCAACAAACTGGGAGTGCTTGGATATGGTTAGGTGGGAACTTACTTTTCTAGGCTGCCCTATCTATATTTCCTGCTAAAATGCATGGGAAAATCCGATTGGAGGAAAGTTCCACTTAGGATTAGGGTTAGGTCACCATGAACATGGAGAGAAACATGGGCATTGCCAATAAATTCGGAGTGGTTGGGAATGGTTAGGAGGGCAATGAAATTTCTAGGCTTCCCTATCTATGTTTCCTGGTAAAATACATTGGAAAAATCTCATTGGAGGAAAATTCCACTTAGGATTAGGGTTTGGTCACCATGAACATGGAGAGCTACATGGACATTGCCAATAAATTTGGAGTGCTTGGGAATGGTTAGGAGGGCACTTACCTTTCTAGGCTTCCTTATCTATGTTTCCTGGTAAAATACATTGGAAAAATCTCATTGGAGGAAAATTCCAATTAGGGTTAGGGTTAGGTCACCATGAACATGGAGAGAAACATGGGCATTGCCAATAAATTCGGAGTGCTTGGGAATGGTTAGGAGGGCACTTACTTTGCTAGGCTGCCCTATCTATCTTTCCTGCTAAAATACATGGGAAAATCCCATTGGAGGAAAATTCCACTTAGGGTTAGAGTCAGGTCACCATCAACTCAGAGAGAAAAATGGACATCCGCAACAAACTGGGAGTGCTTGGATATGGTTAGGATGGCATTGACTTTTCTAGGCTACCCTATCAGTGTTTACTGCTAAAATACATGGGAAAATCCCACTGGAGGAAAATTACACTTAGAGTTAGGGTTAGGTCACTATGAACTCATAGAGAAAAATGGACATTGGCAACAAACTGGGAGTGCTTGGATATGGTGAGGAGGGAACTTACTTTTCTAGGCTGCCGTATCTATGTTTCCTGCTAAAATAAATGGGAAAATCCCATTGGAGGAAAATTCCACTTAGGGTTAGGGTTAGGACACTATCAACTCATAGAGAAAAATGGACATCGGCAACAAAATGGGAGTGCTTGGACATGGTTAGGAGGGAACTTACTTTTCTAGGCTGCCCTATCTATGTTTCCAGCTAAAATGCATGGGAAAATCCGATTGGAGGAAAATTCCATTTAGGATTAGGGTTAGGTCACCATGAACATGGACAGAAACATGGACATTGCCAATAAATTCGGAGTGGTTGGGAATGGTTAGGAGGGCAATGAAATTTCTAGGCTGCCCTATCAGAGTTTACTGCTAAAATTCATGGGAAAATCACATTGGAGGTAAATTCCACTTAGGGTTAGGGTTAGGTCACATTGAACTCATAGACAAAAATTGACATCGGTAACAAACCGGGAGTGCTTGGATATGGTTAGGAAGGAACTTACTTTACTAGGCTGCCCTATCGATCTTTCCTGCTAAAATACATGGGAAAATCACATTGGAGGAAAATTCCACTTAGGGTTAGAGTCAGGTCACCATCAACTCATAGAGAAAAATGGACATCGGCAACAAACTGGGAGTGCTTGGATATGGTTAGGATGGCATTGACTTTTCTAGGCTGCCCTATCAGTGTTTCCTGCTAAAATACATGGGAAAATCCCACTGGAGGAAAATTACACTTAGAGTTAGGGTTAGGTCACCATGAACTCATAGAGAAAAATGGACATTGGCAACAAACTGGGAGTGCTTGGGTATGGTTAGGAGGGAACTTACTTTTCTAGGCTGCCCTATCTATGTTTCCTAATAAAATACATGGGAAAATCCGATTGGAGGAAAATTCCACTAAGGATTATGGTTACGTCACAATGAACATGGAGAGCAACATGGACATTGCCAATAAATTCGGAGTGCTTGGGAATGGTTAGGAGGGAACTTACTTTTCTAGGCTGCCCTATCTATGTTTCCTGCTAAAATACATGGGAAAATCCGATTGGAGGAAAATTCCACTTAGGGTTACGGTTAGGTCAGCATGAACTCATAGAGAAAAATGGACATCCGCAACAAACTGGGAGTGCTTGGGAATGGTTAGGATGGCACTGAATTTTCTAGGCTGCCCTATCAGAGTTTCCTGCTAAAATACATGGGAAAATCCCATGGACATTGCCAATAAATTCGGAGTGCTTGGGAACGGTTACGTGCGCACTTACATTTGAAGGCCTCCCTATCTATGTTTCCTTGTTAAATACATGGGAAAATCCCATTGGAGGAAAATTCAGTTAGGGTTACGGTTAGGTCAGCATGAACTCATAGAGAAAAATGGACATCGGCAACAATCTGGGAGTTCTTGGATATGGTTAGGAGGGAACTTACTTTTCTAGGCTACCCTATCTATGTTTCCTGCTAAAATGAATGGGAAAATCCAATTGGAGGAAAATTCCACTTAGGATTAGAGTTAGGTCACCATGAACATGGAGAGCAACATGGACATTGCCAATAAATTCGGAGTGCTTGGGAACGGTTAGGAGGGCCCTTTGTTTTCTAGGCTTCCCTATCTATGTTTCCTGGTAAAATGCATGGGGAAATCCCATTGGAGGAAAATTTCTCTTAGGGTTAGGTTTAGGTCACCATGAAAATGGAGAGAAACATGGACATTGCCAATAAATTCGGAATGTTTGGGAATGGTTAGGAGGGCAATGAAATTTCTAGGCTGCCCTATCTATATTTCCTGGTAAAATACATGGGAAAATCCCATTGGAGGAAAATTCCACTTAGGGTTAGAGTCAGGACACCATCAACTCATAGAGAAAAATGGACATCCGCAACAAACTGGGAGTGCTTGGATATGGTTAGGATGGCATTGACTTTTCTAGGCTGCCCTATCAGTGTTTCCTGCTAAAATACATGGGAAAATCCCACTGGAGGAAAATTACACTTAGAGTTAGGGTTAGGTCACCATGAACTCATAGAGAAAAATGGACATTGGCAACAAACTGGGAGTGCTTGGGTATGGTTAGGAGGGAACTTACTTTTCTAGGCTGCCCTATCTATCTTTCCTGCTAAAATACATGGGAAAATCCGATTGGTGGAAAATTCCACTAAGGATTATGGTTAGGTCACCATGAACATGGAGAGCAACATGGACATTGCCAATAAATTCGGAGTGCTTGGGAATGGTTAGGAGGGCCCTTTGTTTTCTAGGCTTTCCTATCTATGTTTCCTGGTAAAATGCATGGGAAAATCACATTGGAAGAAAATTTATCTTAGGGTTAGGTTTAGGTCACCATGAAAATGGAGAGAAACATGGACATTGCCAATAAATTCAGAATGTTTGGGAATGGTTAGGAGGGCAATGAAATTTCTAGGCTGCCCTATCTATATTTCCTGGTAAAATACATGGAAAATCCCATTGGAGGAAAATTCCATTTAGGGTTAGGGTTAGGTCACCGTGAACTCATAGAGAAAAATAGAGATCACCAAAAAATTCGGAGTGCTTGGGTATGGTTAGGGGGGCGCTGATTTTTCTAGGCTGCCCTGTCTATATTTCCTGGTAAAATACATGGGAAAATCCCATTGGAGAAAATTCCAGTTAGGGTTAGGGTTAGGTCAGCATGAACTCATAGAGAAAAATGGACATCGGCAACAATCTGGGAGTTCTTGGATATGGTTAGGAGGGAACTTACTTTTCTAGGCTGCCCTATCTATGTTTCCAGCTAAAATGCATGGGAAAATCCGATTGGAGGAAAGTTCCACTTAGGATTAGGGTTAGGTCACCATGAAGATGGAAAGCAAAATGGACATTGCCAATAAATTCAGAGTGCTAGGGAATGGTTAGGAGGGTACTTACTTTTCTAGGATGCCCTATCTATGTTTCCTGCTAAAATGAATGGGAAAATCCGATTGGAGGAAAATTCCACTTAGGATTAGAGTTAGGTCACCATGAACACGGAGAGCAAAATGGACATTGCCAATAAATTCGGAGTGCTTGGGAATGGTTAGGAGGGCCCTTTGTTTTCTAGGCTTCCCTATCTATGTTTCCTGGTAAAATGCATGGGGAAATCCCATTGGAGGAAAATTCCACTTAGGGTTAGAGTCAGGTCACCATCAACTCACAGAGAAACATGGACATCGGCAACAAACTGGGAGTGCTTGGATATGGTTAGGATGGCATTGACTTTTCTAGGCTTCCCTATCTATGTTTCCTGGTAAAATACATTGGAAAAATCACATTGGAGGAAAATTCCACTTAGGGTTAGAGTCAGGTCACCATCAACTAATAGAGAAAAATGGACATCGGCAACAAACTGGGAGTGCTTGGATATGGTTAGGATGGCATTGACTTTTCTAGGCTGCCCTATCAGTGTTTGCTGCTAAAATGCATGGGAAAATCTGATTGGAGGAAAATTCCACTTAGCATTAGGGTTAGGTCACCATGAACATGGAGAGCAACAGGGACATTGCTAATAAATTCGGAGTGCTTGGGAATGGTTAGGAGGGCACTTACTTTTCTAGGCTTCCCTATCTATGTTTCCTGGTAGAATACATTGGAAAAATCTCATTGGAGGAAAATTCCACTTAGGGTTAGGGTTAGGTCACCATGAACATGGAGAGAAACATGGGCATTGCCAATAAATTCGGAGTGCTTGGGAATGGTTAGGAGGGCACTTACTTTTCTAGGCTTTCCTATCTATGTTTCCTGGTAAAATGCATGGGAAAATCACATTGGAAGAAAATTTATCTTAGGGTTAGAGTCAGGTCACCATCAACTCATAGAGAAAAATGGACATCCGCAACAAACTGGGAGTGCTTGGATATGGTTAGGATGGCATTGACTTTTCTAGGCTGCCCTATCAGTGTTTACTGCTAAAATACATGGGAAAATCCCACTGGAGGAAAATTACACTTAGAGTTAGGGTTAGGTCACCATGAACTCATAGAGAAAAATGGACATCGGCAACAAACTGGGAGTGCTTGGATATGGTTAGGAGTGAACTTACTTTTCTAGGGTGCCGTATCTATGTTTCCTGCTAAAATAAATGGGAAAATCACATTGGAGGAAAATTCCACTTAGGAATAGGGTTAGGTCACCATGAACAGGTTGAGAAACATGGGCATTGCCAATAAATTCGGAGTGCTTAGGAATGGTTAAGAGGGAACTTACTTTTCTAGGCTGCCCTATCTATGTTTCCAGCTAAAATGCATGGGAAAATCCGATTGGAGGAAAGTTCCACTTAGGATTAGGGTTAGGTCACCATGAAGATGGAAAGCAAAATGGACATTGCCAATAAATTCAGAGTGCTAGGGAATGGTTAGGATGGCACTGAATTTTCTAGGCTGCCCTATCAGAGTTTACTGCTAAAATTCATGGGAAAATCCGATTGGAGGAAAATTCCACTTAGGATTAGAGTTAGGTCACCATGAACACGGAGAGCAAAATGGACATTGCCAATAAATTCGGAGTGCTTGGGAATGGTTAGGAGGGCCCTTTGTTTTCTAGGCTTCCCTATCTATGTTTCCTGGTAAAATGCATGGGGAAATCCCATTGGAGGAAAATTTATCTTAGGGTTAGGTTTAGGTCACCATGAACATGGAGAGCAACATGGACATTGCCAATAAATTCGGAGTGCTTGGGAATGGTTAGGATGGCACTGAATTTTCTAGGCTGCCCTATCAGAGTTTACTGCTAAAATTCATGGGAAAATCCCATTGGAGGTAAATTCCACTTAGGGTTAGGGTTAGGTCACCATGAACTCATAGACAAAAATTCACATCGGCAACAAACCGGGAGTGCTTGGATATGGTTAGGAGGGAACTTACTTTCCTAGGCTGCCCTATCGATCTTTCCTGCTAAAATACATGGGAAAATCACATTGGAGGAAAATTCCACTTAGGGTTAGAGTCAGATCACCATCAACTCATAGAGAAAAATGGACATCGGCAACAAACTGGGAGTGCTTGGATATGGTTAGGATGGCATTGACTTTTCTAGGCTGCCCTATCAGTGTTTCCTGCTAAAATACATGGGAAAATCCCACTGGAGGAAAATTACACTTAGAGTTAGGGTTAGGTCACCATGAACTCATAGAGAAAAATGGACATTGGCAACAAACTGGGAGTGCTTGGGTATGGTTAGGAGGGAACTTACTTTTCTAGGCTGCCCTATCTATCTTTCCTGCTAAAATACATGGGAAAATCCGATTGGTGGAAAATTCCACTAAGGATTATGGTTAGGTCACCATGAACATGGAGAGCAACATGGACATTGCCAATAAATTCGGAGTGGTTGGGAATGGTTAGGAGGGCCCTTTGTTTTCTAGGCTTCCCTATCTATGTTTCCTGGTAAAATACATGGGAAAATCACATTGGAGGAAAATTCCACTTAGGGTTAGGTTTAGGTCAACATGAACTCATAGAGAAAAATGGACAGGATAGCTGCAGTTAAAATGAATGTATTGCCGAAATTTTTATTTCTATTTCAAATGTTACCAATACTTAAAAAGGATGGGAATTTGGAGGAGTGGCAGAAAGGTATTAATAGATTTATTTGGAATGGCAAGAAACCAAGGGTTAAACTAAAAATTATTCAAGATATAAGAGAAAGAGGTGGTTTGAAAGTGCCTAATTTTAAGCTATATTACTATGCAGCAGTTTTAGTAGCAATAAGTGATTGGATTAATGTAACTAATGAAAGAATATTGAATATAGAAGGGTACGGACTATTGTATGGGTTTCATGCGTATTTAGTTTATGAAAAAAAGTTGGATAGGGGTTTTTGTTGTGATAAATGTCCATTTCTCCTTTAAGAAATCCTTCTCTGCCTGGATGGGCTTCTCTCTCCCTCCCTTACAGGCTGTCAGCTGATAGCTGCACTAGGGGGGTGGAGGAGAAAGCAGGGAAAAGTTTCGTTTCTTGAAAAAGACGTCATGCTTTCAAAGTGTATGTTTTAACTATCTGTGTAATGTAATTGGCTGTAAATCAGTAGGGTGACAATTTGTGGGAGAGACCTTTGATGTGCAATAAAAGTTGAGGCCGGGCTTTGGCCGAGGCTTTCCATCCCGACAGAAACTCAGGTCTCTGTCATTAATCATGGTTGCCGGGACGCCACGAACACACTCACGAACACCCACTTTCGTTGACAAGTGGTGACCCTCGACGTGATAACCTGAGAGGTTATACGTCCCTGGACCCTCATACTTACCGCCCGGACGTGGCCAAGCGCGCTTCATCAGTTCATCGCTGGACGAGGACTGATCCCTCGTAAGTATGAGTGGGGATCTCTCAAAAGTGCAAGAAACACTTTTGACTGAACTCACAGAGATAACCAGGAAGAATTATGTTTATTTTGCAGCTAAGAAGCTGACAGAAGGAGATTTAAGATCTCTCCTTGAATTTATTTGGAAACACATTCCTTTCTACCCAGAGGCAGGCTGCCTTAAAGTTGAAACTTGGAGGAGAGTGGAAGAGGTTTTGCAGACAATTTCTAGGGCCCCTGCTTCTATTTTAACATCTTGCAGAGTAGTGTTAAAAGCTTTGGAGACACAGGAGCATCTCCTACTAAAAATATTACTGAATCCATTGAATTATAATGAAGTTCAACTTCTTCCCCCTGCCAGTGAACCTCCAGTAACAATTAAAGATCACAGCAGGGTTTCTCCCGGCAATGTTGAGCCGTGTGCTCCTATTTTAAATGCCACAGCTCCCTCTCTAGCAAAAACCAGCAATCTTATTCAGGAGACTTTACAGAATGATTATAAAAAAGGAGAATTAAAAGCTGAGGAAATGACAAGTTTATACCCTGTAACTGTGGGCATGGATGCAGAAATTGATAATGGATTTGCTCACAAAATGATTCCAGCAGATTGGAAGGCATTAATGCAAATGATTTTAACACCTGCGCAGTATGCAGTTTGGGACTCCCAGTATCGTATTCAAGCTATTCAGAGAGGCACTGCTCAATTAGTGCCAGATCAAATTTATGGCTCTGGACAGTTCACTGCTGTTGGACAACAGCCAGATGCAGCTATACATGGTGTAATTTTACAGGCTTTTTTTGCTGCTTTAAAGGTAATAGATGAAAGTGGAAAATTTGGCACAAGTTTTACTCAAATTAAACAGGGAACTACTGAGTCCTATGATGAATTTATAAATAGACTAAAAGATAGTATTGATAAAGAAAATGCTAATGCAGACTGCAAAAGAGTTCTGCAACCCTTAATTGGCACTGGTCAAAAGACACTTGCACATACATTGGTTCAATTACAACAATATTTAGGAAATAATTGGTTAAGGCCATATATAGGTCTTTCTACCTCGACCCTTTCTTCTTTGTTCATGGCATTAAAAGGCCTCAAAAATCCCACAGACGTTGTGACATTGACCTCCGACCAGCTATTGGTCGTTGAGAAAGTCCAAACAGCCCTCAACACCCAGTGGACTGATCGGTGTGTTGACAATCACCCTGTGCATTTGAATGTGATTTTTGATCGACCACCCACAGTGGCAATTACTCAATCTAATATGCCTTCAAGAAATTGTTTTCACTCCAGCTATGACTTTGGCTGAAATTACACATCGTGGCCACACGATGGCGCCAGATTTTTGGAATTGAATTTGCAATTATTTTTATCCTATTTTCCTTAAAATTGTGGGAAACTTTGATTCAAAATAATTCTGTTTTGCAATTATTGATTGGTGATTGGCCTGGTCAGTTTTGTTTTGTTTTGTTTTTTTGTCATTTTTCAACAGATCCAGATTTTTGGCCATAAAAAAATTACCTTTTGCTTATATCTCTCCTAGTTTGGATGAGACTTTGTTGACACTATTTTTGACATTGCAAAAATTTATTGAGACAAGATATTGTCCTTATTTTATTGCTCATATCCGAAGTCATCAAAATTTTCCAGGAATTCTCAGTGAAGGGAATTCCCAGACGGATATGGCAACACACACGTTATGACTATGCAACAACTTACTCCCTGGGATAGTCATAGCTCTTTTCATCAAAACGCCAAGGCTTTGGCTAAACAATTTGGCATAACCCCCGGGGAGGCAACAGCTATCATTCAACAGTGCCCCAGTTGCTCACAACAAGGACTGTCTATTCCAATGGGTGTGAATCCCCGTGGACTTGAGGCATGTCAAATTTGGCAAATGGACGTTACTCAATATGCATCTTTTAGTCCGTGGAAATATATACATGTGACTATTGATACATATTCTGGGTTCATCCTTGCTACTCCACAGCGTGGAGAGGCAACTAAACATGTCATCAATCATTGTATTCGAACTTTTAGCACTCTGGGTACTCCTAAAGAATTAAAAACTGATAATGGACCTGCATATTGTAGTCATGGCTTTGCTCAGTTCTGCAATCGTGGGACATTATTCATAAATTCGGCATTCCTTACAATTCACAGGGGCAAAAAGTAGTGGAATGGGCCAACTCCACTTTTAAGCACATGCTTGACAAATTAAAAACGAAAAATGGGGAAAATACCCCCGGACTACCTGGAGTGCAAAATCATCTTAATTTGGCTTTATATACTCTCAATTTCTTAAATCTTACTGGCACGCCACCTAATACAGCTGCGAGCAGGCATTTTTCTCCCCTTCCAGATGCAGCAACCATGGTTCGACCGCTAGTTTGGTATCGTAAACTACCAGACCCCCAGTGGAAAGGACCAGCTGAACTTATTACCTGGGGTCGTGGATATGCTGCGGTGCAACATGAAGGCAATACGATAAGGGTTCCTGGCCGCAATATTCGCCCTTACAGTGTATAGCCAAAAGATTGCAAAGACTCTGGTGAGCCCAAAGTGGATGGACAATGAATTTTGGAAGGACAATAAAAAGTTAGTGCCTTAACAAACCATACTGACTGCTGGATGTGTATGATGTCACCATCGGATGCCAGTCAAGGACTTTTTTAAGTTGGACTTCCTTTGAACAACACTGGAGCTAGCGAAAGTTTTGTACATATTAATGAGGCAGGACATTATACGCTGCCACTTAGGTTTTATTATGTAGATTTTGTATTAGTGTGTTTTAATTTTTCTAAGGGAATTATTCTTTTAAGTATATATCTCTCTTGTAATATCACCTTTAATATGTCTGATCATTGTGATCAAAGTAATAACAAAGTGTATGCAAAATGTGAGGATGGAGAGTACAATGCAAGTGTATTGGGTTTGTAGCTATTTTAATGGCGCACGGAATTGGACTGCAGCCAATGACAGTGATGGCCGTTGAAATGCTTAATGAAGAACAAGGACAAATCCCTCCACCAATATCCGGAGATCATAAGCATTGGGGATATTTGGAATGCATTCTGGTTTTGGTTACCAAAAAATTTCAATGGTTAAGGAATTTGATAAGTATTATTTTGTATTGTTATATTATTCCATTGTGGATGCTTTTATATACAATGTTTGCCTGATATTTTTACTATGATGAAATCTTTTATACCAAAGAAAAAATTGTCTCAACAAGTGAACATTAGTCAACAAGGATTCGAGCGGATGCCAATGGATAAACAGCCACCTCAGTTGGATGAAATCAAATACATGGACTGAAAGCCTTTGCTTCTAAACAAAAACAAAAAAGGATGAGATGTTGTGATAAATGTCCATTTCTCCTTTAAGAAATCCTTCTCTGCCTGGATGGGCTTCTCTCTCCCTCCCTTACAGGCTGTCAGCTGATAGCTGCACTAGGGGGGTGGAGGAGAAAGCAGGGAAAAGTTTCGTTTCTTGAAAAAGACGTCATGCTTTCAAAGTGTATGTTTTAACTATCTGTGTAATGTAATTGGCTGTAAATCAGTAGGGTGACAATTTGTGGGAGAGACCTTTGATGTGCAATAAAAGTTGAGGCCGGGCTTTGGCCGAGGCTTTCCATCCCGACAGAAACTCAGGTCTCTGTCATTAATCATGGTTGCCGGGACGCCACGAACACACTCACGAACACCCACATTCGTTGACAGGTTTTAAAGAACATTTATTGAGAAATTCACTGTTGCGTGTCTAGAAAAAGTATTCTTATAAGTTAAATGGTAAAATTCCTTTATGGACAGTTCCCAGGCATGCAATAGAGAGTATAAATAGACAACAAATCCAGGATGTGGTACCCTATGAGAAGCTTTTAATTAAAGAAGGGAATAGCTTAGAACTGAAATCATTAGATAGATTAAGGGAAGAAGGAATAGCTCATAACTGGTATTCACACATGCAACTTCAGGCTAAATGGCAAAAAGATATTAAAATGGGTTTTTCTTTAAAGGATGGAAAATTAATTCAACAAGTTAGAGATCAAAGAAGTATGCATATTAAAAGAATATATGATGTTTTAATTGAAATTGATTCTGGAAATGAACTAGTTAAAGATTGTATGATTAAATGGGAAGGTAACTTTGGACATCCAATTACGATGGAAATCTGGAAAAGGATATGGGTGAAAAATGTAAAATTTACACAAGCTCAGCATTTAAGAGAAAATTTTTATAAAATGTTTTATAGATGGCACTTAGACCCAAAAAAATTATCACTTATGTATCCAAATATGCAACCTAAATGTTGGAGATGTGATTTTATGGACGCTACTTATTTTCACATTTGGTGGACTTGTAAAAAAATTAAGGCTTTTTGGATAAAAATATGGTGGATTCTCCAAAATATATTGAAAAAGCGTATTGAATTTTCACCACAGTTATTTTTATTAGGTATTATAAAAGACTGTACCACCACAGAGACTAAATTGATCTTGAATTTGATTACGGCGGCAAGACTGTTGGTGGGTCAATATTGGAAGACATCGGAAATACCATCTATTGAAGAATGGACATTAAAAGTCATGAATTTGGCTGAAATGGCAAAGATATCTGCATATTTGAAAAACCATTCAAATGAACAATTTTTGATGGATTGGGGAAAATGGATAGATTATATGCAGAAGAAATATCAATTGAAGGAATTATATTTGTTTTATAGTTAAATAATTACGTATAAGTAGTTTAGTGGGGTTTCTTGCGTTTTTACCCTGTATTCACTTTGGGAAGCCTGGGGGGGGAGGGGGGAGGGTTTTAATAATAGTTATTTTATATTTTTTCAACTGTTTTGGGGAATTTTTTTTCTCTTTTTAGGTGGCAAGGGGTTGCTCGGGTGGCCTCTGGGCACCACATTGGTTGGAAGAAGAAGGAGGAGTGAAAGTCAGGCAGGTAGGAAGAAGGTATGAGGGAGAGGATGTAGGTGGGAGGAGAGGATGGAATTGGAGAAAGGTTTAAGTAGGTTGTTAGAGGGAAGAAGAGGGGGTTAGTTTTGTCTTAGAAGGATGTGGTGGGGAGGGGGTACCGAGCAGTTTTGTTTGATTGTTTGCGAATTGTATATGTATATAATTGTTTACAGTTGAATTGTTATTTCATTTTTTGTTAAAAACCTTATAAAAAACCAATAAAAATATTTATAAAAAAAAAAAAGAAAAATGGACATCGGCAAAAAACTGGGAGTGCTTGGATATGGTTAGGAGGGCACTTACTTTTCTAGGCTGGCCTATCTATATTTCTTGCTAAAATACATGGGAAAATCCCATTGGAGGAAAATTCCACTTAGGGTTAGGGTTAGGTCACCATCAACTCATAGAGAAAAATGGACATCGGCAACAATCTGGGAGTGCTTGGATATGGTTAGGAGGGAGCTTACTTTTCTAGGCTGCCGTATCTATGTTTCCTGCTAAAATAAATGGGAAAATCCCATTGGAGGAAAATTCCACTTAGGGTTACGGTTAGGTCACTATCAACTCATAGAGAAAAATGGACATCGGCAACAAACTGGGAGTGCTTGGACATGGTTAGGAGGGAACTTACTTTTCTAGGCTGCCCTATCTATGTTTCCTGCTAAAATGCATGGGAAAATCCGATTGGAGGAAAATTCCACTTAGGATTAGGTTTAGGTCACCATGAACATGGAGAGCAACATGGACATTGCCAATAAATTCGGAGTGCTTGGGAATGGTTAGGAGGGCCCTTTGTTTTCTAGGCTTCCCTATCTATTTTTCCTGGTAAAATTCATGGGGAAATACCATTGGAGGAAAATTTCTCTTAGGGTTAGGTTTAGGTCACCATGAAAATGGAGAGAAACATGGACATTGCCAATAAATTCGGAATGTTTGGGAATGGTTAGGAGGGCAATGAAATTTCTAGGCTGCCCTATCTATATTTCCTGGTAAAATACATGGAAAATCCCATTGGAGGAAAATTCCATTTAGGGTTAGGGTTAGGTCACCGTGAACTCATAGAGAAAAATAGAGATCACCAAAAAATTCGGAGTGCTTGGGAATGGTTAGGGGTGCGCTGATTTTTCTAGGCTGCCCTGTCTATATTTCCTGGTAAAATACATGGGAAAATCCCATTGGAGAAAATTCCAGTTAGGGTTACGGTTAGGTCACTATCAACTCATAGAGAAAAATGGACATCGGCAACAAACTGGGAGTGCTTGGACATGGTTAGGAGGGAACTTACTTTTCTAGGCTGCCCTATCTATGTTTCCTGCTAAAATGCATGGGAAAATCCGATTGGAGGAAAATTCCACTTAGGATTAGGTTTAGGTCACCATGAACATGGAGAGCAACATGGACATTGCCAATAAATTCGGAGTGCTTGGGAATGGTTAGGAGGGCCCTTTGTTTTCTAGGCTTCCCTATCTATTTTTCCTGGTAAAATTCATGGGGAAATCCCATTGGAGGAAAATTTCTCTTAGGGTTAGGTTTAGGTCACCATGAAAATGGAGAGAAACATGGACATTGCCAATAAATTCGGAATGTTTGGGAATGGTTAGGAGGGCAATGAAATTTCTAGGCTGCCCTATCTATATTTCCTGGGAGTTCTTGGATATGGTTAGGAGGGAACTTACTTTTCTAGGCTGCCGTATCTTTGTTTATTGCTAAAATACATGGGAAAATCCCATTGGAGGAAAATTCCACTTAGGGTTAGGGTTAGGTCACCATGAACGCATAGAGATAAAAGGACATCGGCAACAAACTGGGAGCTCTTGGATATGGTTAGGAGGGAACTTACTTTTCTAGGCTGTCCTATCTATGTTTCCTGCTAAAATGCATGGGAAAATCCGATTGGAGGAAAATTCCACTTAGGATTAGGTTTAGGTCACCATGCACATGGACAGAAACATGGACATTGCCAATGAATTCGTAGTGCTTGGGAATGGTTTGGATGGCACTGACTTTTCTAGGCTGCCCTATCAGAGTTTACTGCTAAAATACATGGGAAAATTCCATTGGAGGAAAATTCCACTTAGGGTTAGGTCACCATGAACTCAAAGAGAAAAATGGACATTGGCAACAAACTGGGAGTGCTTGGATATGGTTAGGGGGGCACTGATTTTTCTAGACTGCCCTGTCTATGTTTCCTGGTAAAATACATGGAAAATCCCATTGGAGGAAAATTCCATTTAGGGTTAGGGTTAGGTCACCATGAACTCATAGAGAAAAATAGAGATCACCAAAAAATTTGGAGTGCTTGGGTATGGTTAGGGGGGGCGCTGATTTTTCTAGGCTGCCCTGTCTATGTTTCCTGGTAAAATACATGGAAAATGCCATTGGAGGAAAATTCCAGTTAGGGTTAGAGTCAGGTCACCATCAACTCATAGAGAAAAATGGACATTGGCAACAAACTGGGAGTGCTTGGATATGGTTAGGATGGCATTGACTTTTCTAGGCTGCCCTATCAGTGTTTACTGCTAAAATGCATGGGAAAATCTGATTGGAGGAAAATTCCACTTAGGATTAGGGTTAGGTCACCATGAACATGGAGAGCAACATGGACATCGGAAACAAAATGGGAGTGCTTGGACATGGTTAGGAGGGAACTTACTTTTCTAGGCTTCCCTATCTATGTTTCCTGGTAAAATACATTGGAAAAATCTCATAGGAGGAAAATTCCACTTAGTGTTAGGGATAGGTCACCATGAACATGGAGAGAAATATGGGCATTGCCAATAAATTCGGAGTGCTTGGGAATGGTTAGGAGGGCACTTACTTTTCTAGGCTGCCCTATCTATCTTTCCTGCTAAAATACATGGGAAAATCCCATTGGAGGAAAATTCCACTTAGGGTTAGAGTCAGGTCACCATCAACTCATAGAGAAAAATGGACATTGGCAACAAACTGGGAGTGCTTGGATATGGTTAGGAGGGAACTTACTTTTCTAGGCTGCCGTATCTATGTTTCCTGCTAAAATAAATGGGAAAATCCCATTGGAGGAAAATTCCATTTAGGGTTAGGGTTAGGTCACCGTGAACTCATAGACAAAAATAGAGATCACCAAAAAATTCGGAGTGCTTGGGTATGGTTAGGGGGGCGCTGATTTTTCTAGGCTGCCCTGTCTATATTTCCTGGTAAAATACATGGGAAAATCCCATTGGAGAAAATTCCAGTTAGGGTTACGGTTAGGTCAGCATGAACTCATAGAGAAAAATGGACATCGGCAACAATCTGGGAGCTCTTGGATATGGTTAGGAGGGAACTTACTTTTCTAGGCTGTCCTATCTATGTTTCCTGCTAAAATGCATGGGAAAATCCGATTGGAGGAAAATTCCACTTAGGATTAGGTTTAGGTCACCATGCACATGGACAGAAACATGGACATTGCCAATGAATTCGTAGTGGTTGGGAATGGTTAGGAGGGCAATGAAATTTCTAGGCTTCCCTATCAATGTTTCCTGCTAAAATACATGAGAAAATCACATTGGAGGAAAATTCCACTTAGGATTAGTGTCAGGTCACCAGAAACTCATAGAGAAAAATGGACATCAGCAACAAACTGGGAGTGGTTGGATATGGTTTGGATGGCACTGACTTTTTTAGGCTGCCCTATCAGAGTTTACTGCTAAAATACATGGGAAAATTCCATTGGAGGAAAATTCCACTTAGGGTTAGGTCACCATGAACTCAAAGAGAAAAATGGACATTGGCAACAAACTGAGAGTGCTTTGATATGGTTAGGGGGGCACTGATTTTTCTAGTCTGCCCTGTCTATATTTTCTGGTAAAATACATGGAAAATCCCATTGGAGGAAAATTCCACTTGGGGTTAGGGTTAGGTCACCGTGAACTCATAGAGAAAAATAGAGATCACCAAAAAATTCGGAGCTCTTGGATATGGTTAGGAGGGCACTTACTTTTCTAGGCTGCCCTAGCTATGTTTCCTGCTAAAATGCATGGGAAAATCCGATTGGAGAAAAATTCACTTAGGATTAGGGTTAGGTCACTATCAACTCATAGAGAAAAATGGACATCGGCAACAAAATGGGAATGCTTGGATATGGTTAGGAGGGCACTTACTTTTCTAGGCTGCCCTATCTTTGTTTCCTGCTAAAATACATGGGAAAATCCGATTGGAGGAAAATTCCACTTAGGATTAGGGTTAGGTCACCATGAACTCATAGAGAAAAATGGACATCGGCAACAATCTGGGAGTATTTGGATATGGTTAGGAGGGAACTTACTTTTCTAGACTTCCCTATCTATGTTTCCTGCTGAAATGCATGGGAAAATGCGATTGGAGGAAAATTCCACTTAGGATTAGGGTTAGGTCACCATGAACATGGAGGGAAACATGGACATTGCTAATAAATTCGGAGTGGTTGGGAATGGTTAGGAGGGCAATGAAATTTCTAGGCTGCCCTATCAATGTTTCCTGCTAAAATACATGGGAAAATCACATTGGAGGAAAATTCCACTTAGGATTAGGATCAGGTCACCGTCAACTCATAGACAAAAATTGACATCGGCAACAAACCGGGAGTGCTTAGATATGGTTAGGAGGGAACTTACTTTTCTAGGCTGCCCTATCTATGTTTCCTGGTAAAATACATGGAAAATCCCATTGGAGGAAAATTCCATTTAGGGTTAGGGTTAGGTCACCATGAACATGGAGAGAAATATGGGCATTGCCAATAAATTCGGAGTGCTTGGATATGGTTAGGAGGGAACTTACTTTTCTAGGCTGCCGTATCTTTGTTTATTGCTAAAATACATGGGAAAATCCCATTGGAGGAAAATTCAGTTAGGGTTACGGTTAGGTCAGCATGAACTCATAGAGAAAAATGGACATCGGCAACAATCTGGGAGTTCTTGGATATGGTTAGGAGGGAACTTACTTTTCTAGGCTGCCCTATCTATGTTTCCTGCTAAAATGAATGGGAAAATCCAATTGGAGGAAAATTCCACTTAGGATTAGAGTTAGGTCACCATGAACATGGAGAGCAACATGGACATTGCCAATAAATTCGGAGTGCTTGGGAATGGTTAGGAGGGCCCTTTGTTTTCTAGGCTTCCCTATCTATGTTCCCTGGTAAAATGCATGGGGAAATCCCATTGGAGGAAAATTTCTCTTAGGGTTAGGTTTAGGTCACCATGAAAATGGAGAGAAACATGGACATTGCCAATAAATTCGGAATGTTTGGGAATGGTTAGGAGGGCAATGAAATTTCTAGGCTGCCCTATCTATATTTCCTGGTAAAATACATGGGAAAATCCCATTGGAGGAAAATTCCACTTAGGGTTAGAGTCAGGTCACCATCAACTCATAGAGAAAAATGGACATCCGCAACAAACTGGGAGTGCTTGGATATGGTTAGGATGGCATTGATTTTTCTAGGCTGCCCTATCAGTGTTTACTGCTAAAATACATGGGAAAATCCCACTGGAGGAAAATTACACTTAGAGTTAGGGTTAGGTCACCATGAACTCATAGAGAAAAATGGACATTGGCAACAAACTGGGAGTGCTTGGATATGGTTAGGAGGGAACTTACTTTTCTAGGCTGCCGTATCTATGTTTCCTGCTAAAATAAATGGGAAAATCCCATTGGAGAAAAATTCCACTTAGGGTTAGGGTTAGGTCACCATGAACATGGAGAGAAATATGGGCATTGCCAATAAATTCGGAGTGCTTGGATATGGTTAGGAGGGAACTTACTTTTCTAGGCTGCCCTAGCTATGTTTCCTGCTAAAATGCATGGGAAAATCCGATTGGAGGAAAATTCCACTTAGGGTTACGGTTAGGTCACTATCAACTCATAGAGAAAAATGGACATCGGCAACAAACTGGGAGTGCTTGGACATGGTTAGGAGGGAACTTACTTTTCTAGGCTGCCCTATCAGTGTTTCCTGCTAAAATACATGGTAAAATCCCATTGGAGGAAAATTCCACTTAGGGTTAGGGTTACGTCACCATGAACATGGAGAGAAATATGGGCATTGCCAATAAATTCGGAGTGCTTGGGAATGGTTAGGAGGGCACTTACTTTTCTAGGCTGCCCTATCTATCTTTTCTGCTAAAATACATGGGAAAATCCGATTGGTGGAAAATTCCACTAAGGATTATGGTTAGGTCACCATGAACATGGAGAGCAACATGGACATTGCCAATAAATTCGGAGTGCTTGGGAATGGTTAGGAGGGCCCTTTGTTTTCTAGGCTTTCCTATCTATGTTTCCTGGTAAAATGCATGGGAAAATCACATTGGAAGAAAATTTATCTTAGGGTTAGGTTTAGGTCACCATGAAAATGGAGAGAAACATGGACATTGCCAATAAATTCAGAATGTTTGGGAATGGTTAGGAGGGCAATGAAATTTATAGGCTGCCCTATCTATATTTCCTGGTAAAATACATGGAAAATCCCATTGGAGGAAAATTCCATTTAGGGTTAGGGTTAGGTCACCGTGAACTCATAGAGAAAAATAGAGATCACCAAAAAATTCGGAGTGCTTGGGTATGGTTAGGGGGGCGCTGATTTTTCTAGGCTGCCCTGTCTATATTTCCTGGTAAAATACATGGGAAAATCCCATTGGAGAAAATTCCAGTTAGGGTTAGGGTTAGGTCAGCATGAACTCATAGAGAAAAATGGACATCGGCAACAATCTGGGAGTTCTTGGATATGGTTAGGAGGGAACTTACTTTTCTAGGCTGCCCTATCTATGTTTCCAGCTAAAATGCATGGGAAAATCCGATTGGAGGAACGTTCCACTTAGGATTAGGGTTAGGTCACCATGAACATGGAAAGCAAAATGGACATTGCCAATAAATTCAGAGTGCTAGGGAATGGTTAGGAGGGTACTTACTTTTCTAGGCTGCCCTATCTATGTTTCCTGCTAAAATACATGGGAAAATCCCTTTCGAGGAAAATTCCACTTAGGGTTAGGGTTAGGTCACCATGAACTCATAGAGAAAAAGAGAGATAACCAACAAATTCGCAGTTCTTGGATATGGTTAGGACGGCACTGACCTTTCTAGGCTGCCCTATCAGTGTTTACTGCTAAAATACATGGGAAAATCCCATTGGAGGAAAATTCCACTTAGACTTAGGGTTTGGTCACCATGAACTCATAGAGAAAAATGGACATCGGGAACAAACTGGGAGTGCTTGGATATGGTTAGGAGGGAACTTACTTTTCTAGGCTGCCCTATCTATGTTTCCTGCTAAAATGCATGGGAAAATCCGATTGGAGGAAAATTCCACTTAGGATTAGGTTTAGGTCACCATGAACATGGACAGAAACATGGACATTGGCAATAAATTCGGAGTGGTTGGGAATGGTTAGGAGGGCAATGAAATTTCTAGGCTTCCCTATCTATGTTTCCTGGTAAAATACATTGGAAAAATCTCATTGGAGGAAAATTACACTTAGAGTTAGGGTTAGGTCACCATGAACTCATAGAGAAAAATGGACATTGGCAACAAACTGGGAGTGCTTGGATATGCTTAGGAGGGCACTTACTTTTCTAGGCTGCCGTATCTATGTTTCCTGCTAAAATAAATGGGAAAATCCCATTGGAGGAAAATTCCACTTAGGATTAGGTTTAGGACACTATCAACTCATAGAGAAAAATGGACATCGGCAACAAAATGGGAGTGCTTGGACATGGTTAGGAGGGAACTTACTTTTCTAGGCTGCCCTATCTATGTTTCCAGCTAAAATGCATGGGAAAATCCGATTGGAGGAAAATTCCACTTAGGATTAGGGTTAGGTCACCAAGAACATGGACAGAAACGTGGACATTGCCAATAAATTCGGAGTGGTTGGGAATGGTTAGGAGGGCAATGAAATTTCTAGGCTGCCCTATCTATGTTTCCTGCTAAAATACATGGGAAAATCCCATTGGAGGAAAATTCCACTTAGGGTTAGAGTCAGGTCACCATCAACTCACAGAGAAAAATGGACATCGGCAACAAACTGGGAGTGCTTGGATATGGTTAGGATGGCATTGACTTTTCTAGGCTTCCCTATCTATGTTTCCTGGTAAAATACATTGGAAAAATCACATTGGAGGAAAATTCCACTTAGGGTTAGAGTCAGGTCACCATCAACTCATAGAGAAAAATGGACATCGGCAACAAACTGGGAGTGCTTGGATATGGTTAGGATGGCATTGACTTTTCTAGGCTGCCCTATCAGTGTTTGCTGCTAAAATGCATGGGAAAATCTGATTGGAGGAAAATTCCACTTAGCATTAGGGTTAGGTCACCATGAACATGGAGAGCAACAGGGACATTGCTAATAAATTCGGAGTGCTTGGGAATGGTTAGGAGGGCACTTACTTTTCTAGGCTTCCCTATCTATGTTTCCTGGTAGAATACATTGGAAAAATCTCATTGGAGGAAAATTCCACTTAGGGTTAGGGTTAGGTCACCATGAACATGGAGAGAAACATGGGCATTGCCAATAAATTCGGAGTGCTTGGGAATGGTTAGGAGGGCACTTACTTTTCTAGGCTGCCCTATTTATGTTTCCTGGTAAAATACATGGGAAAATCCCATTGGAGGAAAATTCCACTTAAGGTTAGAGTCAGGTCACCATCAACTCATAGAGAAAAATGGACATCCGCAACAAACTGGGAGTGCTTGGATATGGTTAGGATGGCATTGACTTTTCTAGGCTGCCCTATCAGTGTTTACTGCTAAAATACATGGGAAAATCCCACTGGAGGAAAATTACACTTAGAGTTAGGGTTAGTTCACCATGAACTCATAGAGAAAAATGGACATCGGCAACAAACTGGGAGTGCTTGGATATGGTTAGGAGGGAACTTACTTTTCTAGGCTGCCGTATCTATGTTTCCTGCTAAAATAAATGGGAAAATCACATTGGAGGAAAATTCCACTTAGGAATAGGGTTAGGTCACCATGAACATGGAGAGAAACATGGGCATTGCCAATAAATTCGGAGTGCTTAGGAATGGTTAGGAGGGAACTTACTTTTCTAGGCTGCCCTATCTATGTTTCCAGCTAAAATGCATGGGAAAATCCGATTGGAGGAAAGTTCCACTTAGGATTAGGGTTAGGTCACCATGAAGATGGAAAGCAAAATGGACATTGCCAATAAATTCAGAGTGCTAGGGAATGGTTAGGAGGGTACTTACTTTTCTAGGATGCCCTATCTATGTTTCCTGCTAAAATACATGGGAAAATCCCTTTCGAGGAAAATTCCACTTAGGCTTAGGGTTAGGTCACCATGAACTCATAGAGAAAAAGAGAGATAACCAACAAATTCGCAGTTCTTGGATATGGTTAGGACGGCACTGACCTTTCTAGGCTGCCCTATCAGTGTTTACTGCTAAAATACATGGGAAAATCCCATTGGAGGAAAATTCCACTTAGAGTTAGGGTTTGGTCACCATGAACTCATAGAGAAAAATGGACATCGGCAACAAACTGGGAGTGCTTGGACATGGTTAGGAGGGAACTTACTTTTCTAGGCTGCCCTATCAGTGTTTACTGCTAAAATACATGGTAAAATCCCATTGGAGGAAAATTCCACTTAGGGTTAGGGTTACGTCACCATGAACATGGAGAGAAATATGGGCATTGCCAATAAATTCGGAGTGCTTGGGAATGGTTAGGAGGGCACTTACTTTTCTAGGCTGCCCTATCTATCTTTTCTGCTAAAATACATGGGAAAATCCCATTGGAGGAAAATTCCACTTAGGGTTAGAGTCAGGTCACCATCAACTCATAGAGAAAAATGGACATCGGCAACAAAATGGGAGTGCTTGGACATGGTTAGGAGGGAACTTACTTTTCTAGGCTGCCCTATCTCTGTTTCCTGGTAAAATACATGTAAAATCCCATTGGAGGAAAATTCCATTTAGGGTTAGGGTTAGGTCACCGTGAACTCATAGAGAAAAATAGAGATCACCAAAAAATTCGGAGTGCTTGGGTATGGTTAGGGGGGCGCTGATTTTTCTAGGCTGCCCTGTCTATATTTCCTGGTAAAATACATGGGAAAATCCCATTGGAGAAAATTCCAGTTAGGGTTAGGGTTAGGTCAGCATGAACTCATAGAGAAAAATGGACATCGGCAACAATCTGGGAGTTCTTGGATATGGTTAGGAGGGAACTTACTTTTCTAGGCTGCCCTATCTATGTTTCCAGCTAAAATGCATGGGAAAATCCGATTGGAGGAAAGTTCCACTTAGGATTAGGGTTAGGTCACCATGAACATGGAAAGCAAAATGGACATTGCCAATAAATTCAGAGTGCTAGGGAATGGTTAGGAGGGTACTTACTTTTCTAGGCTGCCCTATCTATGTTTCCTGCTAAAATACATGGGAAAATCCCTTTCGAGGAAAATTCCACTTAGGGTTAGGGTTAGGTCACCATGAACTCATAGAGAAAAAGAGAGATAACCAACAAATTCGCAGTTCTTGGATATGGTTAGGACGGCACTGACCTTTCTAGGCTGCCCTATCAGTGTTTACTGCTAAAATACATGGGAAAATCCCATTGGAGGAAAATTCCACTTCTACTTAGGGTTTGGTCACCATGAACTCATAGAGAAAAATGGACATCGGGAACAAACTGGGAGTGCTTGGATATGGTTAGGAGGGAACTTACTTTTCTAGGCTGCCCTATCTATGTTTCCTGCTAAAATGCATGGGAAAATCCGATTGGAGGAAAATTCCACTTAGGATTAGGTTTAGGTCACCATGAACATGGACAGAAACATGGACATTGGCAATAAATTCGGAGTGGTTGGGAATGGTTAGGAGGGCAATGAAATTTCTAGGCTTCCCTATCTATGTTTCCTGGTAAAATACATTGGAAAAATCTCATTGGAGGAAAATTACACTTAGAGTTAGGGTTAGGTCACCATGAACTCATAGAGAAAAATGGACATTGGCAACAAACTGGGAGTGCTTGGATATGCTTAGGAGGGCACTTACTTTTCTAGGCTGCCGTATCTATGTTTCCTGCTAAAATAAATGGGAAAATCCCATTGGAGGAAAATTCCACTTAGGATTAGGTTTAGGACACTATCAACTCATAGAGAAAAATGGACATCGGCAACAAAATGGGAGTGCTTGGACATGGTTAGGAGGGAACTTACTTTTCTAGGCTGCCCTATCTATGTTTCCAGCTAAAATGCATGGGAAAATCCGATTGGAGGAAAATTCCACTTAGGATTAGGGTTAGGTCACCAAGAACATGGACAGAAACATGGACATTGCCAATAAATTCGGAGTGGTTGGGAATGGTTAGGAGGGCAATGAAATTTCTAGGCTGCCCTATCTATGTTTCCTGCTAAAATACATGGGAAAATCCCATTGGAGGAAAATTCCACTTAGGTTTAGAGTCAGGTCACCATCAACTCACAGAGAAAAATGGACATCGGCAACAAACTGGGAGTGCTTGGATATGGTTAGGATGGCATTGACTTTTCTAGGCTGCCCTATCAGTGTTTGCTGCTAAAATGCATGGGAAAATCTGATTGGAGGAAAATTCCACTTAGCATTAGGGTTAGGTCACCATGAACATGGAGAGCAACAGGGACATTGCTAATAAATTCGGAGTGCTTGGGAATGGTTAGGAGGGCACTTACTTTTCTAGGCTTCCCTATCTATGTTTCCTGGTAGAATACATTGGAAAAATCTCATTGGAGGAAAATTCCACTTAGGGTTAGGGTTAGGTCACCATGAACATGGAGAGAAACATGGGCATTGCCAATAAATTCGGAGTGCTTGGGAATGGTTAGGAGGGCACTTACTTTTCTAGGCTGCCCTATCTATGTTTCCTGGTAAAATACATGGGAAAATCCCATTGGAGGAAAATTCCACTTAGGGTTAGGGTTAGGTCACCATGAAGATGGAAAGCAAAATGGACATTGCCAATAAATTCAGAGTGCTAGGGAATGGTTAGGAGGGTACTTACTTTTCTAGGATGCCCTATCTATGTTTCCTGCTAAAATACATGGGAAAATCCCTTTCGAGGAAAATTCCACTTAGGGTTAGGGTTAGGTCACCATGAACACGGAGAGCAACATGGACATTGCCAATAAATACGGAGTGCTTGGGAATGGTTAGGACGGCACTTACTTTTCTAGGCTTCCCTATCTATGTTTCCTGGTAAAATACATGGGAAAATCCCATTGGAGGAAAATTCCACTTAGGGTTAGAGTCAGGTCACCATCAACTCATAGAGAAAAATGGACATCCGCAACAAACTGGGAGTGCTTGGATATGGTTAGGATGGCATTGACTTTTCTAGGCTGCCCTATCAGTGTTTACTGCTAAAATACATGGGAAAATGCCACTGGAGGAAAATTACACTTAGGATTAGGGTTAGGTCACCATGAACATGGAGAGAAACATGGGCATTGCCAATAAATTCGGAGTGCTTAGGAATGGTTAGGAGGGCACTTACTTTTCTAGGCTGCCCTATCTATGTTTATTGCTAAAATACATGGGAAAATCCCACTGGAGGAAAATTCCTCTTAGGGTTAGGGTTAGGTCACCATGAACGCATAGAGATAAAAGGACATCGGCAACAAACTGGGAGCTCTTGGATATGGTTAGGAGGGAACTTACTTTTCTAGGCTGTCCTATCTATGTTTCCTGCTAAAATGCATGGGAAAATCCGATTGGAGGAAAATTCCACTTAGGATTAGGGTTAGATCACCATGCACATGGACAGAAACATGGACATTGCCAATGAATTCGTAGTGGTTGGGAATGGTTAGGAGGGCAATGAAATTTCTAGGCTTCCCTATCAATGTTTCCTGCTAAAATACATGAGAAAATCACATTGGAGGAAAATTCCACTTAGGGTTAGGGTTAGGTCACCGTGAACTCATAGAGAAAAATAGAGATCACAAAAAAATTCGGAGCTCTTGGATATGGTTAGGAGGGCACTTACTTTTCTAGGCTGCCCTATCTTTGTTTCCTGCTAAAATACATGGGAAAATCCGATTGGAGGAAAATTCCACTTAGGATTAGGGTTAGGTCACCATGAACTCATAGAGAAAAATGGACATCGGCAACAATCTGGGAGTATTTGGATATGGTTAGGAGGGAACTTACTTTTCTAGACTTCCCTATCTATGTTTCCTGCTAAAATGCATGGGAAAATGCGATTGGAGGAAAATTCCACTTAGGATTAGGGTTAGGTCACCATGAACATGGAGGGAAACATGGACATTGCTAATAAATTCGGAGTGGTTGGGAATGGTTAGGAGGGCAATGAAATTTCTAGGCTGCCCTATCAATGTTTCCTGCTAAAATACATGGGAAAATCACATTGGAGGAAAATTCCACTTAGGATTAGGATCAGGTCACCGTCAACTCATAGACAAAAATGGACATCGGCAACAAACCGGGAGTGCTTGGATATGGTTAGGAGGGAACTTACTTTTCTAGGCTGCCCTATCTATGTTTCCTGGTAAAATACATGGAAAATCCCATTGGAGGAAAATTCCATTTAGGGTTAGGGTTAGGTCACCATGAACATGGAGAGAAATATGGGCATTGCCAATAAATTCGGAGTGCTTGGATATGGTTAGGAGGGAACTTACTTTTCTAGGCTGCCGTATCTTTGTTTATTGCTAAAATACATGGGAAAATCCCATTGGAGGAAAATTCAGTTAGGGTTACGGTTAGGTCAGCATGAACTCATAGAGAAAAATGGACATGGGCAACAATCTGGGAGTTCTTGGATATGGTTAGGAGGGAACTTACTTTTCTAGGCTGCCCTATCTATGTTTCCTGCTAAAATGAATGGGAAAATCCAATTGGAGGAAAATTCCACTTAGGATTAGAGTTAGGTCACCATGAACATGGAGAGCAACATGGACATTGCCAATAAATTCGGAGTGCTTGGGAATGGTTAGGAGGGCCCTTTGTTTTCTAGGCTTCCCTATCTATGTTTCCTGGTAAAATGCATGGGGAAATCCCATTGGAGGAAAATTTCTCTTAGGGTTAGGTTTAGGTCACCATGAAAATGGAGAGAAACATGGACATTGCCAATAAATTCGGAATGTTTGGGAATGGTTAGGAGGGCAATGAAATTTCTAGGCTGCCCTATCTATATTTCCTGGTAAAATACATGGGAAAATCACATTGGAGGAAAA
Organism: Bothrops alternatus; assembly: GCA_034064705.1. Taxonomy (NCBI): domain Eukaryota; kingdom Metazoa; phylum Chordata; class Lepidosauria; order Squamata; family Viperidae; genus Bothrops; species Bothrops alternatus. The sequence continues at coordinate 1,105,884 of JARGCV010000012.1, read as the reverse complement.
TTCCACTTAGGGTTAGGGTTAGGTCACCATGAACTCATAGACAAAAATTCACATCGGCAACAAACCGGGAGTGCTTGGATATGGTTAGGAGGGAACTTACTTTCCTAGGCTGCCCTATCGATCTTTCCTGCTAAAATACATGGGAAAATCACATTGGAGGAAAATTCCACTTAGGGTTAGAGTCAGGTCACCATCAACTCATAGAGAAAAATGGACATCGGCAACAAACTGGGAGTGCTTGGATATGGTTAGGATGGCATTGACTTTTCTAGGCTGCCCTATCAGTGTTTCCTGCTAAAATACATGGGAAAATCCCACTGGAGGAAAATTACACTTAGAGTTAGGGTTAGGTCACCATGAACTCATAGAGAAAAATGGACATTGGCAACAAACTGGGAGTGCTTGGGTATGGTTAGGAGGGAACTTACTTTTCTAGGCTGCCCTATCTATCTTTCCTGCTAAAATACATGGGAAAATCCGATTGGTGGAAAATTCCACTAAGGATTATGGTTAGGTCACAATGAACATGGAGAGCAACATGGACATTGCCAATAAATTCGGAGTGCTTGGGAACGGTTACGTGCGCACTTACATTTGAAGGCCTCCCTATCTATGTTTCCTTGTTAAATACATGGGAAAATCCCATTGGAGTAAAATTCAACTTAGGGTTAGGGTTAGGTCACCATGAACATGGAGAGCAACATGGACATTGCCAATAAATTCGGAGTGGTTGGGAATGGTTAGGAGGGCCCTTTGTTTTCTAGGCTTCCCTATCTATGTTTCCTGGTAAAATACATGGGAAAATCACATTGGAGGAAAATTCCACTTAGGGTTAGGTTTAGGTCAACATGAACTCATAGAGAAAAATGGACAGGATAGCTGCAGTTAAAATGAATGTATTGCCGAAATTTTTATTTCTATTTCAAATGTTACCAGTACTTAAAAAGGATGGGAATTTGGAGGAGTGGCAGAAAGGTATTAATAGATTTATTTGGAATGGCAAGAAACCAAGGGTTAAACTAAAAATTATTCAAGATATAAGAGAAAGAGGTGGTTTGAAAGTGCCTAATTTTAAGCTATATTACTATGCAGCAGTTTTAGTAGCAATAAGTGATTGGATTAATGTAACTAATGAAAGAATATTGAATATAGAAGGGTACGGACTATTGTATGGGTTTCATGCGTATTTAGTTTATGAAAAAAAAGTTGGATAGGGGTTTTAAAGAACATTTATTGAGAAATTCACTGTTGCGTGTCTGGAAAAAGTATTCTTATAAGTTAAATGGTAAAATTCCTTTATGGACAGTTCCCAGGCATGCAATAGAGAGTATAAATAGACAACAAATCCAGGATGTGGTACCCTATGAGAAGCTTTTAATTAAAGAAGGGAATAGCTTAGAACTGAAATCATTAGATAGATTAAGGGAAGAAGGAATAGCTCATAACTGGTATTCACACATGCAACTTCAGGCTAAATGGCAAAAAGATATTAAAATGGGTTTTTCTTTAAAGGATGGAAAATTAATTCAACAAGTTAGAGATCAAAGAAGTATGCATATTAAAAGAATATATGATGTTTTAATTGAAATTGATTCTGGAAATGAACTAGTTAAAGATTGTATGATTAAATGGGAAGGTAACTTTGGACATCCAATTACGATGGAAATCTGGAAAAGGATATGGGTGAAAAATGTAAAATTTACACAAGCTCAGCATTTAAGAGAAAATTTTTATAAAATGTTTTATAGATGGCACTTAGACCCAAAAAAATTATCACTTATGTATCCAAATATGCAACCTAAATGTTGGAGATGTGATTTTATGGACGCTACTTATTTTCACATTTGGTGGACTTGTAAAAAAATTAAGGCTTTTTGGATAAAAATATGGTGGATTCTCCAAAATATATTGAAAAAGCGTATTGAATTTTCACCACAGTTATTTTTATTAGGTATTATAAAAGACTGTACCACCACAGAGACTAAATTGATCTTGAATTTGATTACGGCGGCAAGACTGTTGGTGGGTCAATATTGGAAGACATCGGAAATACCATCTATTGAAGAATGGACATTAAAAGTCATGAATTTGGCTGAAATGGCAAAGATATCTGCATATTTGAAAAACCATTCAAATGAACAATTTTTGATGGATTGGGAAAAATGGATAGATTATATGCAGAAGAAATATCAATTGAAGGAATTATATTTGTTTTATAGTTAAATAATTACGTATAAGTAGTTTAGTGGGGTTTCTTGCGTTTTTACCCTGTATTCACTTTGGGAAGCCTGGGGGGGAGGGGGGAGGGTTTTAATAATAGTTATTTTATATTTTTTCAACTGTTTTGGGGATTTTTTTTCTCTTTTTAGGTGGCAAGGGGTTGCTCGGGTGGCCTCTGGGCACCACATTGGTTGGAAGAAGAAGGAGGAGTGAAAGTCAGGCAGGTAGGAAGAAGGTATGAGGGAGAGGATGTAGGTGGGAGGAGAGGATGGAATTGGAGAAAGGTTTAAGTAGGTTGTTAGAGGGAAGAAAAGGGGGTTAGTTTTGTCTTAGAAGGATGTGGTGGGGAGGGGGTACCGAGCAGTTTTGTTTGATTGTTTGCGAATTGTATATGTATATAATTGTTTACAGTTGAATTGTTATTTCATTTTTTGTTAAAAACCTTATAAAAAAACCAATAAAAATATTTATAAAAAAAAAAAAGAAAAATGGACATCGGCAAAAAACTGGGAGTGCTTGGATATGGTTAGGAGGGCACTTACTTTTCTAGGCTGGCCTATCTATATTTCTTGCTAAAATACATGGGAAAATCCCATTGGAGGAAAATTCCACTTAGGGTTAGGGTTAGGTCACCATGAACTCATAGAGAAAAATGGACATCGGCAACAATCTGGGAGTGCTTGGATATGGTTAGGAGGGAACTTACTTTTCTAGGCTGCCGTATCTATGTTTCCTGCTAAAATAAATGGGAAAATCCCATTGGAGGAAAATTCCACTTAGGGTTACGGTTAGGTCACTATCAACTCATAGAGAAAAATGGACATCGGAAACAAACTGGGAGTGCTTGGACATGGTTAGGAGGGAACTTACTTTTCTAGGCTGCCCTATCTATGTTTCCTGCTAAAATGCATGGGAAAATCCGATTGGAGGAAAATTCCACTTAGGATTAGGTTTAGGTCACCATGAACATGGAGAGCAACATGGACATTGCCAATAAATTCGGAGTGCTTGGGAATGGTTAGGAGGGCCCTTTGTTTTCTAGGCTTCCCTATCTATTTTTCCTGGTAAAATTCATGGGGAAATCCCATTGGAGGAAAATTTCTCTTAGGGTTAGGTTTAGGTCACCATGAAAATGGAGAGAAACATGGACATTGCCAATAAATTCGGAATGTTTGGGAATGGTTAGGAGGGCAATGAAATTTCTAGGCTGCCCTATCTATATTTCCTGGTAAAATACATGGAAAATCCCATTGGAGGAAAATTCCATTTAGGGTTAGGGTTAGGTCACCGTGAACTCATAGAGAAAAATAGAGATCACCAAAAAATTCGGAGTGCTTGGGAATGGTTAGGGGGGCGCTGATTTTTCTAGGCTGCCCTGTCTATATTTCCTGGTAAAATACATGGGAAAATCCCATTGGAGGAAAATTCCACTTAGGGTTAGGGTTAGGTCACCATGAACGCATAGAGATAAAAGGACATCGGCAACAAACTGGGAGCTCTTGGATATGGTTTGGAGGGAACTTACTTTTCTAGGCTGTCCTATCTATGTTTCCTGCTAAAATGCATGGGAAAATCCGATTGGAGGAAAATTCCATTTAGGATTAGGTTTAGGTCACCATGCACATGGACAGAAACATGGACATTGCCAATGAATTCGTAGTGGTTGGGAATGGTTAGGAGGGCAATGAAATTTCTATGCTTCCCTATCAATGTTTCCTGCTAAAATACATGAGAAAATCACATTGGAGGAAAATTCCACTTAGGATTAGTGTCAGGTCACCAGAAACTCATAGAGAAAAATGGACATCAGCAACAAACTGGGAGTGGTTGGATATGGTTTGGATGGCACTGACTTTTCTAGGCTGCCCTATCAGAGTTTACTGCTAAAATACATGGGAAAATTCCATTGGAGGAAAATTCCACTTAGGGTTAGGTCACCATGAACTCAAAGAGAAAAATGGACATTGGCAACAAACTGGGAGTGCTTGGATATGGTTAGGGGGGCACTGATTTTTCTAGTCTGCCCTGTCTATATTTCCTGGTAAAATACATGGAAAATCCCATTGGAGGAAAATTCCACTTAGGGTTAGGGTTAGGTCACCGTGAACTCATAGAGAAAAATAGAGATCACCAAAAAATTCGGAGCTCTTGGATATGGTTAGGAGGGAACTTACTTTTCTAGGCTGCCCTATCTATGTTTCCTGCTAAAATGCATGGGAAAATGCGATTGGAGGAAAATTCCACTTAGGATTAGGGTTAGGTCACCATGAACATGGAGGGAAACATGGACATTGCTAATAAATTCGGAGTGGTTGGGAATGGTTAGGAGGGCAATGAAATTTCTAGGCTGCCCTATCAATGTTTGCTGCTAAAATACATGGGAAAATCACATTGGAGGAAAATTCCACTTAGGATTAGGATCAGGTCACCGTCAACTCATAGACAAAAATTGACATCGGCAACAAACCGGGAGTGCTTGGATATGGTTAGGAGGGAACTTACTTTTCTAGGCTGCCCTATCTATGTTTCCTGGTAAAATACATGGAAAATCCCATTGGAGGAAAATTCCATTTAGGGTTAGGGTTAGGTCACCGTGAACTCATAGAGAAAAATAGAGATCACCAAAAAATTTGGAGTGCTTGGGTATGGTTAGGGGGGCGCTGATTTTTCTAGGCTGCCCTGTCTATGTTTCCTGGTAAAATACATGGAAAATGCCATTGGAGGAAAATTCCAGTTAGGGTTAGAGTCAGGTCACCATCAACTCATAGAGAAAAATGGACATTGGCAACAAACTGGGAGTGCTTGGATATGGTTAGGATGGCATTGACTTTTGTAGGCTGCCCTATCAGAGTTTCCTGCTAAAATACATGGGAAAATCCCACTAAGGATTATGGTTAGGTCACAATGAACATGGAGAGCAACATGGACATTGCCAATAAATTCGGAGTGCTTGGGAACGGTTACGTGCGCACTTACATTTGAAGGCCTCCCTATCTATGTTTCCTTGTTAAATACATGGGAAAATCCCATTGGAGGAAAATTCAACTTAGGGTTAGGGTTAGGTCACCATGCACATGGACAGAAACATGGACATTGCCAATGAATTCGTAGTGGTTGGGAATGGTTAGGAGGGCAATGAAATTTCTATGCTTCCCTATCAATGTTTCCTACTAAAATACATGAGAAAATCACATTGGAGGAAAATTCCACTTAGGATTAGTGTCAGGTCACCAGAAACTCATAGAGAAAAATGGACATCAGCAACAAACTGGGAGTGGTTGGATATGGTTTGGATGGCACTGACTTTTCTAGGCTGCCCTATCAGAGTTTACTGCTAAAATACATGGGAAAATTCCATTGGAGGAAAATTCCACTTAGGGTTAGGTCACCATGAACTCAAAGAGAAAAATGGACATTGGCAACAAACTGGGAGTGCTTGGATATGGTTAGGGGGGCACTGATTTTTCTAGTCTGCCCTGTCTATATTTCCTGGTAAAATACATGGAAAATCCCATTGGAGGAAAATTCCACTTAGGGTTAGGGTTAGGTCACCGTGAACTCATAGAGAAAAATAGAGATCACCAAAAAATTCGGAGCTCTTGGATATGGTTAGGAGGGAACTTACTTTTCTAGGCTGCCCTATCTATGTTTCCTGCTAAAATGCATGGGAAAATGCGATTGGAGGAAAATTCCACTTAGGATTAGGGTTAGGTCACCATGAACTCATAGAGAAAAATGGACATCGGCAACAATCTGGGAGTGATTGGATATGGTTGGGAGGGAACTTACTTTTCTAGACTGCCCTATCTATGTTTCCTGCTAAAATGCATGGGAAAATGCGATTGGAGGAAAATTCCACTTAGGATTAGGGTTAGGTCACCATGAACATGGAGGGAAACACGGACATTGCTAATAAATTCGGAGTGGTTGGGAATGGTTAGGAGGGCAATGAAATTTCTAGGCTGCCCTATCAATGTTTCCTGCTAAAATACATGGGAAAATCACATTGGAGGAAAATTCTACTTAGGATTAGGATCAGGTCACCGTCAACTCATAGACAAAAATTGACATCGGCAACAAACCGGGAGTGCTTGGATATGGTTAGGAGGGAACTTACTTTTCTAGGCTGCCCTATCTATGTTTCCTGGTAAAATACATGGAAAATCCCATTGGAGGAAAATTCCATTTAGGGTTAGGGTTAGGTCACCGTGAACTCATAGAGAAAAATAGAGATCACCAAAAAATTTGGAGTGCTTGGGTATGGTTAGGGGGGCGCTGATTTTTCTAGGCTGCCCTGTCTATGTTTCCTGGTAAAATACATGGAAAATGCCATTGGAGGAAAATTCCAGTTAGGGTTAGAGTCAGGTCACCATCAACTCATAGAGAAAAATGGACATTGGCATCAAACTGGGAGTGCTTGGATATGGTTAGGATGGCATTGACTTTTGTAGGCTGCCCTATCAGAGTTTCCTGCTAAAATACATGGGAAAATCCCATGGACATTGCCAATAAATTCGGAGTGCTTGGGAACGGTTACGTGCGCACTTACATTTGAAGGCCTCCCTATCTATGTTTCCTTGTTAAATACATGGGAAAATCCCATTGGAGGAAAATTCAACTTAGGGTTAGGGTTAGGTCACCATGAACATGGAGAGCAACATGGGCATTGCCAATAAATTCGGAGTGCTTGGGAATGGTTAGGAGGGCAATGAAATTTCTAGGCTGCCCTATCTATATTTCCTGGTAAAATACATGGGAAAATCCCATTGGAGGAAAATTCCACTTAGGGTTACGGTTAGCTCACTATCAACTCATAGAGAAAAATGGACATCTGAAACAAACTGGGAGTGCTTGGATATGTTTAGGAGGGAACTTACTTTTCTAGGCTGCCGCATCTATTTTTCCTGCTAAAATAAATTGGAAAAATCACATTGGAGGAAAATTCCACTTAGGGTTAGAGTCAGGTCACCATCAACTCATAGAGAAAAATGGACATCGGCAACAAACTGGGAGTCCTTGGATATGGTTAGGATGGCATTGACTTTTCTAGGCTGCCCTATCAGTGTTTACTGCTAAAATGCATGGGAAAATCTGATTGGAGGAAAATTCCACTTAGCATTAGGGTTAGGTCACCATGAACATGGAGAGCAACAGGGACATTGCCAATAAATTCGGAGTGCTTGGGAATGGTTAGGAGAGCACTTACTTTTCTAGGCTTCCCTATCTATGTTTCCTGGTAAAATACATTGGAAAAATCTCATTGGAGGAAAATTTCACTTAGGGTTAGGGTTAGGTCACCATGAACATGGAGAGAAACATGGGCATTGCCAATAAATTCGGAGTGCTTGGGAATGGTTAGGATGGCACTGAATTTTCTAGGCTGCCCTATCAGAGTTTACTGCTAAAATTCATGGGAAAATCACATTGGAGGTAAATTCCACTTAGGGATAGGGTTAGGTCACCATGAACTCATAGACAAAAATGGACATCGGCAACAAACTGGGAGTGCTTGGATATGGTTAGGATGGTATTGACTTTTCTAGGCTGCCCTATCAGTGTTTCCTGCTAAAATACATGGGAAAATCCCACTGGAGGAAAATTACACTTAGAGTTAGGGTTAGGTCACCATGAACTCATAGAGAAAAATGGACATTGGCAACAAACTGGGAGTGCTTGGGTATGGTTAGGAGGGAACTTACTTTTCTAGGCTGCCCTATCTATGTTTCCTGATAAAATACATCGGAAAATCCGATTGGAGGAAAATTCCACTAAGGATTATGGTTAGGTCACAATGAACATGGAGAGCAACATGGACATTGCCAATAAATTCGGAGTGCTTGGGAATGGTTAGGAGGGAACTTACTTTTCTAGGCTTCCCTATCTATGTTTCCTGCTAAAATACATGGGAAAATCCCACTGGAGGAAAATTCCACTTAGGGTTACGGTTAGGTCAGCATGAACTCATAGAGAAAAATAGAGATTACCAAAAAATTCGGAGTGCTTGGGAATGGTTAGGATGGCACTGAATTTTCTAGGCTGCCCTATCAGAGTTTCCTGCTAAAATACATGGGAAAATCCGATTGGTGGAAAATTCCACTAAGGATTATGGTTAGGTCACAATGAACATGGAGAGCAACATGGACATTGCCAATAAATTCGGAGTGCTTGGGAACGGTTACGTGCGCACTTACATTTGAAGGCCTCCCTATCTATGTTTCCTTGTTAAATACATGGGAAAATCCCATTGGAGGAAAATTCAACTTAGGGTTAGGGTTAGGTCACCATGAACATGGAGAGCAACATGGGCATTGCCAATAAATTCGGAGTGGTTGGGAATGGTTAGGAGGGCAATGAAATGTCTAGGCTGCCCTATCTATATTTCCTGGTAAAATACATGGGAAAATCCCATTGGAGGAAAATTCCACTTAGGGTTACGGTTAGGTCAGCATGAACTCATAGAGAAAAATAGAGATTACCAAAAAATTCGGAGTGCTTGGGTATTGTTAGGAGGGAACTTACTTTTGTAGGCTGCCCTATCTATGTTTCCTGGTAAAATACATGGGAAAATCGCATTGGAGGAAAATTCGACTTAGGGTTAGGGTTAGCTCACTATCAACTCATAGAGAAAAATGGACATCTGAAACAAACTGGGAGTGCTTGGATATGTTTAGGAGGGAACTTACTTTTCTAGGCTGCCGTATCTATTTTTCCTGCTAAAATGCATGGGAAAATCCGATTGGAGGAAAATTCCACTTAGGATTAGAGTTAGGTCACCATGAACATGGAGAGCAACATGGACATTGCCAATAAATTCGGAGTGCTTGGGAATGGTTAGGAGGGCACTTACTTTTCTAGGCTGGCCTATCTATATTTCTTGCTAAAATACATGGGAAAATCCAATTGGAGGAAAATTCCACTTAGGGTTAGAGTTAGGTCACTATCAACTCATAGAGAAAAATGGACATCGGCAACAAACTGGGAGTGCTTGGACATGGTTAGGAGGGAACTTACTTTCTAGGCTGCCCTATCTATGTTTCCTGCTAAAATGCATGGGAAAATCCGATTGGAGGAAAATTCCACTTAGGATTAGGTTTAGGTCACCATGAACATGGAGAGCAACATGGACATTGCCAATAAATTCGGAGTGCTTGGGAATGGTTAGGAGGGCCCTTTGTTTTCTAGGCTTCCCTATCTATGTTTCCTGGTAAAATTCATGGGGAAATCCCATTGGAGGAAAATTTCTCTTAGGGTTAGGTTTAGGTCACCATGAAAATGGAGAGAAACATGGACATTGCCAATAAATTCGGAATGTTTGGGAATGGTTAGGAGGGCAATGAAATTTCTAGGCTGCCCTATCTATATTTCCTGGTAAAATACATGGAAAATTCCATTGGAGGAAAATTCCATTTAGGGTTAGGGTTAGGTCACCGTGAACTCATAGAGAAAAATAGAGATCACCAAAAAATTCGGAGTGCTTGGGAATGGTTAGGGGGGCGCTGATTTTTCTAGGCTGCCCTGTCTATATTTCCTGGTAAAATACATGGGAAAATCCCATTGGAGAAAATTCCAGTTAGGGTTACGGTTAGGTCAGCATGAACTCATAGAGAAAAATGGACATCGGTAACAATCTGGGAGTTCTTGGATATGGTTAGGAGGGAACTTACTTTTCTAGGCTGCCGTATCTTTGTTTATTGCTAAAATACATGGGAAAATCCCATTGGAGGAAAATTCCACTTAGGGTTAGGGTTAGGTCACCATGAACGCATAGAGATAAAAGGACATCGGCAACAAACTGGGAGCTCTTGGATATGGTTAGGAGGGAACTTACTTTTCTAGGCTGTCCTATCTATGTTTCCTGCTAAAATGCATGGGAAAATCCGATTGGAGGAAAATTCCACTTAGGATTAGGGTTAGATCACCATGCACATGGACAGAAACATGGACATTGCCAATGAATTCGTAGTGGTTGGGAATGGTTAGGAGGGCAATGAAATTTCTAGGCTTCCCTATCAATGTTTCCTGCTAAAATACATGAGAAAATCACATTGGAGGAAAATTCCACTTAGGATTAGTGTCAGGTCACCACCAACTCATAGAGAAAAATGGACATCAGCAACAAACTGGGAGTGGTTGGATATGGTTTGGATGGCACTGACTTTTCTAGGCTGCCCTATCAGAGTTTACTGCTAAAATACATGGGAAAATTCCATTGGAGGAAAATTCCACTTAGGGTTAGGTCACCATGAACTCAAAGAAAAAAATGGACATTGGCAACAAACTGGGAGTGCTTGGATATGGTTAGGGGGGCACTGATTTTTCTAGTCTGCCCTGTCTATATTTCCTGGTAAAATACATGGAAAATCCCATTGGAGGAAAATTCCACTTAGGGTTAGGGTTAGGTCACCGTGAACTCATAGAGAAAAATAGAGATCACCAAAAAATTCGGAGCTCTTGGATATGGTTAGGAGGGAACTTACTTTTCTAGGCTGCCCTATCTATGTTTCCTGCTAAAATGCATGGGAAAATGCGATTGGAGGAAAATTCCACTTAGGATTAGGGTTAGGTCACCATGAACTCATAGAGAAAAATGGACATCGGCAACAATCTGGGAGTGATTGGATATGGTTGGGAGGGAACTTACTTTTCTAGACTGCCCTATCTATATTTCCTGCTAAAATGCATGGGAAAATGCGATTGGAGGAAAATTCCACTTAGGATTAGGGTTAGGTCACCATGAACATGGAGGGAAACATGGACATTGCTAATAAATTCGGAGTGGTTGGGAATGGTTAGGAGGGCAATGAAATTTCTAGGCTGCCCTATCAATGTTTCCTGCTAAAATACATGGGAAAATCGCATTGGAGGAAAATTCCACTTAGGATTAGGATCAGGTCACCGTCAACTCATAGACAAAAATTGACATCGGCAACAAACCGGGAGTGCTTGGATATGGTTAGGAGGGAACTTACTTTTCTAGGCTGCCCTATCTATGTTTCCTGGTAAAATACATGGAAAATCCCATTGGAGGAAAATTCCATTTAGGGTTAGGGTTAGGTCACCGTGAACTCATAGAGAAAAATAGAGATCACCAAAAAATTTGGAGTGCTTGGGTATGGTTAGGGGGGCGCTGATTTTTCTAGGCTGCCCTGTCTATGTTTCCTGGTAAAATACATGGAAAATGCCATTGGAGGAAAATTCCAGTTAGGGTTAGAGTCAGGTCACCATCAACTCATAGAGAAAAATGGACATTGGCAACAAACTGGGAGTGCTTGGATATGGTTAGGATGGCATTGACTTTTGTAGGCTGCCCTATCAGAGTTTCCTGCTAAAATACATGGGAAAATCCCATGGACATTGCCAATAAATTCGGAGTGCTTGGGAACGGTTACGTGCGCACTTACATTTGAAGGCCTCCCTATCTATGTTTCCTTGTTAAATACATGGGAAAATCCCATTGGAGGAAAATTCAACTTAGGGTTAGGGTTAGGTCACCATGAACATGGAGAGCAACATGGGCATTGCCAATAAATTCGGAGTGCTTGGGAATGGTTAGGAGGGCAATGAAATTTCTAGGCTGCCCTATCTATATTTCCTGGTAAAATACATGGGAAAATCCCATTGGAGGAAAATTCCACTTAGGGTTACGGTTAGCTCACTATCAACTCATAGAGAAAAATGGACATCTGAAACAAACTGGGAGTGCTTGGATATGTTTAGGAGGGAACTTACTTTTCTAGGCTGCCGCATCTATTTTTCCTGCTAAAATAAATTGGAAAAATCACATTGGAGGAAAATTCCACTTAGGGTTAGAGTCAGGTCACCATCAACTCATAGAGAAAAATGGACATCGGCAACAAACTGGGAGTCCTTGGATATGGTTAGGATGGCATTGACTTTTCTAGGCTGCCCTATCAGTGTTTACTGCTAAAATGCATGGGAAAATCTGATTGGAGGAAAATTCCACTTAGCATTAGGGTTAGGTCACCATGAACATGGAGAGCAACAGGGACATTTCCAATAAATTCGGAGTGCTTGGGAATGGTTAGGAGGGAACTTACTTTTCTAGGCTGCCGTATCTATGTTTCCTGGTAAAATAAATGGGAAAATCACATTGGAGGAAAATTCCACTTAGGAATAGGGTTAGGTCACCATGAACATGGAGAGAAACATGGGCATTGCCAATAAATTCAGAGTGCTTAGGAATGGTTAGGAGGGCACTTACTTTTCTAGGCTGCCCTATCTATCTTTCCTGCTAAAATACATGGGAAAATCACATTGGAGGAAAATTCCACTTAGGGTTAGAGTAAGGTCACCATCAACTCATAGAGAAAAATGGACATCGGCAACAAACTGGGAGTGCTTGGATATGGTTAGGATGGCATTGGCTTTTCTAGGCTGCCCTATCAGTGTTTACTGTTAAAATACATGGGAAAATCCCACTGGAGGAAAATTACACTTAGAGTTAGGGTTAGGTCACCGTGAACTCATAGAGAAAAATAGAGATCACCAAAAAATTCGGAGTGCTTGGGTATGGTTAGGGGGGCGCTGATTTTTCTAGGCTGCCCTGTCTATATTTCCTGGTAAAATACATGGGAAAATCCCATTGGAGAAAATTCCAGTTAGGGTTACGGTTAGGTCAGCATGAACATGGAGAGCAAAATGGACATTGCCAATAAATTCGGAGTGCTTGGGAATGGTTAGGAGGGCCCTTTGTTTTCTAGGCTTCCCTATCTATGTTTCCTGGTAAAATGCATGGGGAAATCCCATTGGAGGAAAATTTATCTTAGGGTTAGGTTTAGGTCACCATGAACATGGAGAGTAACATGGACATTGCCAATAAATTCAGAGTGCTTGGGAATGGTTAGGAGGGCACTTACTTTTCTAGGCTTCCCTATCTATGTTTCCTGGTAAAATACATTGGAAAAATCTCATTGGAGGAAAATTCCACTTAGGATTAGAGTTAGGTCACCATGAACATGGAGAGCAACATGGACATTGCCAATAAATTCGGAGTGCTTGGGAATGGTTAGGAGGGCACTTACTTTTCTAGGCTGGCCTATCTATATTTCTTGCTAAAATACATGGGAAAAATCCATTGGAGGAAAATTCCACTTAGGGTTAGAGTTAGGTCACTATCAACTCATAGAGAAAAATGGACATCGGCAACAAACTGGGAGTGCTTGGACATGGTTAGGAGGGAACTTACTTTTCTAGGCTGCCCTATCTATGTTTCCTGCTAAAATGCATGGGAAAATCCGATTGGAGGAAAATTCCACTTAGGATTAGGTTTAGGTCACCATGAACATGGAGAGAAATATGGGCATTGCCAATAAATTCGGAGTGCTTGGGAATGGTTAGGAGGGCACTTACTTTTCTAGGCTGCCCTATCTCTGTTTCCTGGTAAAATACATGGAAAATCCCATTGGAGGAAAATTCCATTTAGGGTTAGGGTTAGGTCACCGTGAACTCATAGAGAAAAATAGAGATCACCAAAAAATTCGGAGTGCTTGGGTATGGTTAGGGGGGCGCTGATTTTTCTAGGCTGCCCTGTCTATATTTCCTGGTAAAATACATGGGAAAATCCCATTGGAGAAAATTCCAGTTAGGGTTAGGGTTAGGTCAGCATGAACTCATAGAGAAAAATGGACATTGGCAACAAACTGGGAGTGCTTGGGTATGGTTAGGAGGGAACTTACTTTTCTAGGCTGCCCTATCTATCTTTCCTGCTAAAATACATGGGAAAATCCGATTGGTGGAAAATTCCACTAAGGATTATGGTTAGGTCACCATGAACATGGAGAGCAACATGGACATTGCCAATAAATTCGGAGTGCTTGGGAATGGTTAGGAGGGCACTTACTTTTCTAGGCTGCCGTATCTATGTTTCCTGCTAAAATAAATGGGAAAATCCCATTGGAGGAAAATTCCACTTAGGGTTAGGGTTAGGTCACCATGAACTCATAGAGAAAAAGAGAGATAACCAACAAATTCGCAGTTCTTGGATATGGTTAGGACGGCACTGACCTTTCTAGGCTGCCCTATCAGTGTTTACTGCTAAAATACATGGGAAAATCCCATTGGAGGAAAATTCCACTTCTACTTAGGGTTTGGTCACCATGAACTCATAGAGAAAAATGGACATCGGGAACAAACTGGGAGTGCTTGGATATGGTTAGGAGGGAACTTACTTTTCTAGGCTGCCCTATCTATGTTTCCTGCTAAAATGCATGGGAAAATCCGATTGGAGGAAAATTCCACTTAGGATTAGGTTTAGGTCACCATGAACATGGACAGAAACATGGACATTGGCAATAAATTCGGAGTGGTTGGGAATGGTTAGGAGGGCAATGAAATTTCTAGGCTTCCCTATCTATGTTTCCTGGTAAAATACATTGGAAAAATCTCATTGGAGGAAAATTACACTTAGAGTTAGGGTTAGGTCACCATGAACTCATAGAGAAAAATGGACATTGGCAACAAACTGGGAGTGCTTGGATATGCTTAGGAGGGCACTTACTTTTCTAGGCTGCCGTATCTATGTTTCCTGCTAAAATAAATGGGAAAATCCCATTGGAGGAAAATTCCACTTAGGATTAGGTTTAGGACACTATCAACTCATAGAGAAAAATGGACATCGGCAACAAAATGGGAGTGCTTGGACATGGTTAGGAGGGAACTTACTTTTCTAGGCTGCCCTATCTATGTTTCCAGCTAAAATGCATGGGAAAATCCGATTGGAGGAAAATTCCACTTAGGATTAGGGTTAGGTCACCAAGAACATGGACAGAAACATGGACATTGCCAATAAATTCGGAGTGGTTGGGAATGGTTAGGAGGGCAATGAAATTTCTAGGCTGCCCTATCTATGTTTCCTGCTAAAATACATGGGAAAATCCCATTGGAGGAAAATTCCACTTAGGTTTAGAGTCAGGTCACCATCAACTCACAGAGAAAAATGGACATCGGCAACAAACTGGGAGTGCTTGGATATGGTTAGGATGGCATTGACTTTTCTAGGCTGCCCTATCAGTGTTTGCTGCTAAAATGCATGGGAAAATCTGATTGGAGGAAAATTCCACTTAGCATTAGGGTTAGGTCACCATGAACATGGAGAGCAACAGGGACATTGCTAATAAATTCGGAGTGCTTGGGAATGGTTAGGAGGGCACTTACTTTTCTAGGCTTCCCTATCTATGTTTCCTGGTAGAATACATTGGAAAAATCTCATTGGAGGAAAATTCCACTTAGGGTTAGGGTTAGGTCACCATGAACATGGAGAGAAACATGGGCATTGCCAATAAATTCGGAGTGCTTGGGAATGGTTAGGAGGGCACTTACTTTTCTAGGCTGCCCTATCTATGTTTCCTGGTAAAATACATGGGAAAATCCCATTGGAGGAAAATTCCTCTTAGGGTTAGGGTTAGGTCACCATGAAGATGGAAAGCAAAATGGACATTGCCAATAAATTCAGAGTGCTAGGGAATGGTTAGGAGGGTACTTACTTTTCTAGGATGCCCTATCTATGTTTCCTGCTAAAATACATGGGAAAATCCCTTTCGAGGAAAATTCCACTTAGGGTTAGGGTTAGGTCACCATGAACACGGAGAGCAACATGGACATTGCCAATAAATTCGGAGTGCTTGGGAATGGTTAGGACGGCACTTACTTTTCTAGGCTTCCCTATCTATGTTTCCTGGTAAAATACATGGGAAAATCCCATTGGAGGAAAATTCCACTTAGGGTTAGAGTCAGGTCACCATCAACTCATAGAGAAAAATGGACATCCGCAACAAACTGGGAGTGCTTGGATATGGTTAGGATGGCATTGACTTTTCTAGGCTGCCCTATCAGTGTTTACTGCTAAAATACATGGGAAAATGCCACTGGAGGAAAATTACACTTAGAGTTAGGGTTAGGTCACCATGAACTCATAGAGAAAAATGGACATCGGCAACAAACTGGGAGTGCTTGCATATGGTTAGGAGGGAACTTACTTTTCTAGGCTGCCCTATCTATGTTTCCTGCTAAAATGCATGGGAAAATCCCATTGGAGGAAAATTCCACTTAGGTTTAGGGTTAGGTCACCATGAACTCATAGAGAAAAATGGACATCGGCAACAAACCGGGAGTGCTTGGATATGGTTAGGAGGGAACTTACTTTTCTAGGGTGCCGTATCTATGTTTCCTGCTAAAATAAATGGGAAAATCACATTGGAGGAAAATTCCACTTAGGATTAGGGTTAGGTCACCATGAACATGGAGAGAAACATGGGCATTGCCAATAAATTCGGAGTGCTTAGGAATGGTTAGGAGGGCACTTACTTTTCTAGGCTGCCCTATCTATGTTTATTGCTAAAATACATGGGAAAATCCCACTGGAGGAAAATTCCTCTTAGGGTTAGGGTTAGGTCACCATGAACGCATAGAGATAAAAGGACATCGGCAACAAACTGGGAGCTCTTGGATATGGTTAGGAGGGAACTTACTTTTCTAGGCTGTCCTATCTATGTTTCCTGCTAAAATGCATGGGAAAATCCGATTGGAGGAAAATTCCACTTAGGATTAGGGTTAGATCACCATGCACATGGACAGAAACATGGACATTGCCAATGAATTCGTAGTGGTTGGGAATGGTTAGGAGGGCAATGAAATTTCTAGGCTTCCCTATCAATGTTTCCTGCTAAAATACATGAGAAAATCACATTGGAGGAAAATTCCACTTAGGGTTAGGGTTAGGTCACCGTGAACTCATAGAGAAAAATAGAGATCACAAAAAAATTCGGAGCTCTTGGATATGGTTAGGAGGGCACTTACTTTTCTAGGCTGCCCTATCTTTGTTTCCTGCTAAAATACATGGGAAAATCCGATTGGAGGAAAATTCCACTTAGGATTAGGGTTAGGTCACCATGAACTCATAGAGAAAAATGGACATCGGCAACAATCTGGGAGTATTTGGATATGGTTAGGAGGGAACTTACTTTTCTAGACTTCCCTATCTATGTTTCCTGCTAAAATGCATGGGAAAATGCGATTGGAGGAAAATTCCACTTAGGATTAGGGTTAGGTCACCATGAACATGGAGGGAAACATGGACATTGCTAATAAATTCGGAGTGGTTGGGAATGGTTAGGAGGGCAATGAAATTTCTAGGCTGCCCTATCAATGTTTCCTGCTAAAATACATGGGAAAATCACATTGGAGGAAAATTCCACTTAGGATTAGGATCAGGTCACCGTCAACTCATAGACAAAAATGGACATCGGCAACAAACCGGGAGTGCTTGGATATGGTTAGGAGGGAACTTACTTTTCTAGGCTGCCCTATCTATGTTTCCTGCTAAAATACATGGGAAAATCCCATTGGAGGAAAATTCAGTTAGGGTTACGGTTAGGTCAGCATGAACTCATAGAGAAAAATGGACATGGGCAACAATCTGGGAGTTCTTGGATATGGTTAGGAGGGAACTTACTTTTCTAGGCTGCCCTATCTATGTTTCCTGCTAAAATGAATGGGAAAATCCAATTGGAGGAAAATTCCACTTAGGATTAGAGTTAGGTCACCATGAACATGGAGAGCAACATGGACATTGCCAATAAATTCGGAGTGCTTGGGAATGGTTAGGAGGGCCCTTTGTTTTCTAGGCTTCCCTATCTATGTTTCCTGGTAAAATGCATGGGGAAATCCCATTGGAGGAAAATTTCTCTTAGGGTTAGGTTTAGGTCACCATGAAAATGGAGAGAAACATGGACATTGCCAATAAATTCGGAATGTTTGGGAATGGTTAGGAGGGCAATGAAATTTCTAGGCTGCCCTATCTATATTTCCTGGTAAAATACATGGGAAAATCACATTGGAGGAAAATTCCACTTAGGGTTAGGGTTAGGTCACCATGAACTCATAGACAAAAATTCACATCGGCAACAAACCGGGAGTGCTTGGATATGGTTAGGAGGGAACTTACTTTCCTAGGCTGCCCTATCGATCTTTCCTGCTAAAATACATGGGAAAATCACATTGGAGGAAAATTCCACTTAGGGTTAGAGTCAGGTCACCATCAACTCATAGAGAAAAATGGACATCGGCAACAAACTGGGAGTGCTTGGATATGGTTAGGATGGCATTGACTTTTCTAGGCTGCCCTATCAGTGTTTCCTGCTAAAATACATGGGAAAATCCCACTGGAGGAAAATTACACTTAGAGTTAGGGTTAGGTCACCATGAACTCATAGAGAAAAATGGACATTGGCAACAAACTGGGAGTGCTTGGGTATGGTTAGGAGGGAACTTACTTTTCTAGGCTGCCCTATCTATCTTTCCTGCTAAAATACATGGGAAAATCCGATTGGTGGAAAATTCCACTAAGGATTATGGTTAGGTCACAATGAACATGGAGAGCAACATGGACATTGCCAATAAATTCGGAGTGCTTGGGAACGGTTACGTGCGCACTTACATTTGAAGGCCTCCCTATCTATGTTTCCTTGTTAAATACATGGGAAAATCCCATTGGAGTAAAATTCAACTTAGGGTTAGGGTTAGGTCACCATGAACATGGAGAGCAACATGGACATTGCCAATAAATTCGGAGTGGTTGGGAATGGTTAGGAGGGCCCTTTGTTTTCTAGGCTTCCCTATCTATGTTTCCTGGTAAAATACATGGGAAAATCACATTGGAGGAAAATTCCACTTAGGGTTAGGTTTAGGTCAACATGAACTCATAGAGAAAAATGGACAGGATAGCTGCAGTTAAAATGAATGTATTGCCGAAATTTTTATTTCTATTTCAAATGTTACCAGTACTTAAAAAGGATGGGAATTTGGAGGAGTGGCAGAAAGGTATTAATAGATTTATTTGGAATGGCAAGAAACCAAGGGTTAAACTAAAAATTATTCAAGATATAAGAGAAAGAGGTGGTTTGAAAGTGCCTAATTTTAAGCTATATTACTATGCAGCAGTTTTAGTAGCAATAAGTGATTGGATTAATGTAACTAATGAAAGAATATTGAATATAGAAGGGTACGGACTATTGTATGGGTTTCATGCGTATTTAGTTTATGAAAAAAAAGTTGGATAGGGGTTTTAAAGAACATTTATTGAGAAATTCACTGTTGCGTGTCTGGAAAAAGTATTCTTATAAGTTAAATGGTAAAATTCCTTTATGGACAGTTCCCAGGCATGCAATAGAGAGTATAAATAGACAACAAATCCAGGATGTGGTACCCTATGAGAAGCTTTTAATTAAAGAAGGGAATAGCTTAGAACTGAAATCATTAGATAGATTAAGGGAAGAAGGAATAGCTCATAACTGGTATTCACACATGCAACTTCAGGCTAAATGGCAAAAAGATATTAAAATGGGTTTTTCTTTAAAGGATGGAAAATTAATTCAACAAGTTAGAGATCAAAGAAGTATGCATATTAAAAGAATATATGATGTTTTAATTGAAATTGATTCTGGAAATGAACTAGTTAAAGATTGTATGATTAAATGGGAAGGTAACTTTGGACATCCAATTACGATGGAAATCTGGAAAAGGATATGGGTGAAAAATGTAAAATTTACACAAGCTCAGCATTTAAGAGAAAATTTTTATAAAATGTTTTATAGATGGCACTTAGACCCAAAAAAATTATCACTTATGTATCCAAATATGCAACCTAAATGTTGGAGATGTGATTTTATGGACGCTACTTATTTTCACATTTGGTGGACTTGTAAAAAAATTAAGGCTTTTTGGATAAAAATATGGTGGATTCTCCAAAATATATTGAAAAAGCGTATTGAATTTTCACCACAGTTATTTTTATTAGGTATTATAAAAGACTGTACCACCACAGAGACTAAATTGATCTTGAATTTGATTACGGCGGCAAGACTGTTGGTGGGTCAATATTGGAAGACATCGGAAATACCATCTATTGAAGAATGGACATTAAAAGTCATGAATTTGGCTGAAATGGCAAAGATATCTGCATATTTGAAAAACCATTCAAATGAACAATTTTTGATGGATTGGGAAAAATGGATAGATTATATGCAGAAGAAATATCAATTGAAGGAATTATATTTGTTTTATAGTTAAATAATTACGTATAAGTAGTTTAGTGGGGTTTCTTGCGTTTTTACCCTGTATTCACTTTGGGAAGCCTGGGGGGGAGGGGGGAGGGTTTTAATAATAGTTATTTTATATTTTTTCAACTGTTTTGGGGATTTTTTTTCTCTTTTTAGGTGGCAAGGGGTTGCTCGGGTGGCCTCTGGGCACCACATTGGTTGGAAGAAGAAGGAGGAGTGAAAGTCAGGCAGGTAGGAAGAAGGTATGAGGGAGAGGATGTAGGTGGGAGGAGAGGATGGAATTGGAGAAAGGTTTAAGTAGGTTGTTAGAGGGAAGAAAAGGGGGTTAGTTTTGTCTTAGAAGGATGTGGTGGGGAGGGGGTACCGAGCAGTTTTGTTTGATTGTTTGCGAATTGTATATGTATATAATTGTTTACAGTTGAATTGTTATTTCATTTTTTGTTAAAAACCTTATAAAAAAACCAATAAAAATATTTATAAAAAAAAAAAAGAAAAATGGACATCGGCAAAAAACTGGGAGTGCTTGGATATGGTTAGGAGGGCACTTACTTTTCTAGGCTGGCCTATCTATATTTCTTGCTAAAATACATGGGAAAATCCCATTGGAGGAAAATTCCACTTAGGGTTAGGGTTAGGTCACCATGAACTCATAGAGAAAAATGGACATCGGCAACAATCTGGGAGTGCTTGGATATGGTTAGGAGGGAACTTACTTTTCTAGGCTGCCGTATCTATGTTTCCTGCTAAAATAAATGGGAAAATCCCATTGGAGGAAAATTCCACTTAGGGTTACGGTTAGGTCACTATCAACTCATAGAGAAAAATGGACATCGGAAACAAACTGGGAGTGCTTGGACATGGTTAGGAGGGAACTTACTTTTCTAGGCTGCCCTATCTATGTTTCCTGCTAAAATGCATGGGAAAATCCGATTGGAGGAAAATTCCACTTAGGATTAGGTTTAGGTCACCATGAACATGGAGAGCAACATGGACATTGCCAATAAATTCGGAGTGCTTGGGAATGGTTAGGAGGGCCCTTTGTTTTCTAGGCTTCCCTATCTATTTTTCCTGGTAAAATTCATGGGGAAATCCCATTGGAGGAAAATTTCTCTTAGGGTTAGGTTTAGGTCACCATGAAAATGGAGAGAAACATGGACATTGCCAATAAATTCGGAATGTTTGGGAATGGTTAGGAGGGCAATGAAATTTCTAGGCTGCCCTATCTATATTTCCTGGTAAAATACATGGAAAATCCCATTGGAGGAAAATTCCATTTAGGGTTAGGGTTAGGTCACCGTGAACTCATAGAGAAAAATAGAGATCACCAAAAAATTCGGAGTGCTTGGGAATGGTTAGGGGGGCGCTGATTTTTCTAGGCTGCCCTGTCTATATTTCCTGGTAAAATACATGGGAAAATCCCATTGGAGGAAAATTCCACTTAGGGTTAGGGTTAGGTCACCATGAACGCATAGAGATAAAAGGACATCGGCAACAAACTGGGAGCTCTTGGATATGGTTTGGAGGGAACTTACTTTTCTAGGCTGTCCTATCTATGTTTCCTGCTAAAATGCATGGGAAAATCCGATTGGAGGAAAATTCCATTTAGGATTAGGTTTAGGTCACCATGCACATGGACAGAAACATGGACATTGCCAATGAATTCGTAGTGGTTGGGAATGGTTAGGAGGGCAATGAAATTTCTATGCTTCCCTATCAATGTTTCCTGCTAAAATACATGAGAAAATCACATTGGAGGAAAATTCCACTTAGGATTAGTGTCAGGTCACCAGAAACTCATAGAGAAAAATGGACATCAGCAACAAACTGGGAGTGGTTGGATATGGTTTGGATGGCACTGACTTTTCTAGGCTGCCCTATCAGAGTTTACTGCTAAAATACATGGGAAAATTCCATTGGAGGAAAATTCCACTTAGGGTTAGGTCACCATGAACTCAAAGAGAAAAATGGACATTGGCAACAAACTGGGAGTGCTTGGATATGGTTAGGGGGGCACTGATTTTTCTAGTCTGCCCTGTCTATATTTCCTGGTAAAATACATGGAAAATCCCATTGGAGGAAAATTCCACTTAGGGTTAGGGTTAGGTCACCGTGAACTCATAGAGAAAAATAGAGATCACCAAAAAATTCGGAGCTCTTGGATATGGTTAGGAGGGAACTTACTTTTCTAGGCTGCCCTATCTATGTTTCCTGCTAAAATGCATGGGAAAATGCGATTGGAGGAAAATTCCACTTAGGATTAGGGTTAGGTCACCATGAACATGGAGGGAAACATGGACATTGCTAATAAATTCGGAGTGGTTGGGAATGGTTAGGAGGGCAATGAAATTTCTAGGCTGCCCTATCAATGTTTGCTGCTAAAATACATGGGAAAATCACATTGGAGGAAAATTCCACTTAGGATTAGGATCAGGTCACCGTCAACTCATAGACAAAAATTGACATCGGCAACAAACCGGGAGTGCTTGGATATGGTTAGGAGGGAACTTACTTTTCTAGGCTGCCCTATCTATGTTTCCTGGTAAAATACATGGAAAATCCCATTGGAGGAAAATTCCATTTAGGGTTAGGGTTAGGTCACCGTGAACTCATAGAGAAAAATAGAGATCACCAAAAAATTTGGAGTGCTTGGGTATGGTTAGGGGGGCGCTGATTTTTCTAGGCTGCCCTGTCTATGTTTCCTGGTAAAATACATGGAAAATGCCATTGGAGGAAAATTCCAGTTAGGGTTAGAGTCAGGTCACCATCAACTCATAGAGAAAAATGGACATTGGCAACAAACTGGGAGTGCTTGGATATGGTTAGGATGGCATTGACTTTTGTAGGCTGCCCTATCAGAGTTTCCTGCTAAAATACATGGGAAAATCCCACTAAGGATTATGGTTAGGTCACAATGAACATGGAGAGCAACATGGACATTGCCAATAAATTCGGAGTGCTTGGGAACGGTTACGTGCGCACTTACATTTGAAGGCCTCCCTATCTATGTTTCCTTGTTAAATACATGGGAAAATCCCATTGGAGGAAAATTCAACTTAGGGTTAGGGTTAGGTCACCATGCACATGGACAGAAACATGGACATTGCCAATGAATTCGTAGTGGTTGGGAATGGTTAGGAGGGCAATGAAATTTCTATGCTTCCCTATCAATGTTTCCTACTAAAATACATGAGAAAATCACATTGGAGGAAAATTCCACTTAGGATTAGTGTCAGGTCACCAGAAACTCATAGAGAAAAATGGACATCAGCAACAAACTGGGAGTGGTTGGATATGGTTTGGATGGCACTGACTTTTCTAGGCTGCCCTATCAGAGTTTACTGCTAAAATACATGGGAAAATTCCATTGGAGGAAAATTCCACTTAGGGTTAGGTCACCATGAACTCAAAGAGAAAAATGGACATTGGCAACAAACTGGGAGTGCTTGGATATGGTTAGGGGGGCACTGATTTTTCTAGTCTGCCCTGTCTATATTTCCTGGTAAAATACATGGAAAATCCCATTGGAGGAAAATTCCACTTAGGGTTAGGGTTAGGTCACCGTGAACTCATAGAGAAAAATAGAGATCACCAAAAAATTCGGAGCTCTTGGATATGGTTAGGAGGGAACTTACTTTTCTAGGCTGCCCTATCTATGTTTCCTGCTAAAATGCATGGGAAAATGCGATTGGAGGAAAATTCCACTTAGGATTAGGGTTAGGTCACCATGAACTCATAGAGAAAAATGGACATCGGCAACAATCTGGGAGTGATTGGATATGGTTGGGAGGGAACTTACTTTTCTAGACTGCCCTATCTATGTTTCCTGCTAAAATGCATGGGAAAATGCGATTGGAGGAAAATTCCACTTAGGATTAGGGTTAGGTCACCATGAACATGGAGGGAAACACGGACATTGCTAATAAATTCGGAGTGGTTGGGAATGGTTAGGAGGGCAATGAAATTTCTAGGCTGCCCTATCAATGTTTCCTGCTAAAATACATGGGAAAATCACATTGGAGGAAAATTCTACTTAGGATTAGGATCAGGTCACCGTCAACTCATAGACAAAAATTGACATCGGCAACAAACCGGGAGTGCTTGGATATGGTTAGGAGGGAACTTACTTTTCTAGGCTGCCCTATCTATGTTTCCTGGTAAAATACATGGAAAATCCCATTGGAGGAAAATTCCATTTAGGGTTAGGGTTAGGTCACCGTGAACTCATAGAGAAAAATAGAGATCACCAAAAAATTTGGAGTGCTTGGGTATGGTTAGGGGGGCGCTGATTTTTCTAGGCTGCCCTGTCTATGTTTCCTGGTAAAATACATGGAAAATGCCATTGGAGGAAAATTCCAGTTAGGGTTAGAGTCAGGTCACCATCAACTCATAGAGAAAAATGGACATTGGCATCAAACTGGGAGTGCTTGGATATGGTTAGGATGGCATTGACTTTTGTAGGCTGCCCTATCAGAGTTTCCTGCTAAAATACATGGGAAAATCCCATGGACATTGCCAATAAATTCGGAGTGCTTGGGAACGGTTACGTGCGCACTTACATTTGAAGGCCTCCCTATCTATGTTTCCTTGTTAAATACATGGGAAAATCCCATTGGAGGAAAATTCAACTTAGGGTTAGGGTTAGGTCACCATGAACATGGAGAGCAACATGGGCATTGCCAATAAATTCGGAGTGCTTGGGAATGGTTAGGAGGGCAATGAAATTTCTAGGCTGCCCTATCTATATTTCCTGGTAAAATACATGGGAAAATCCCATTGGAGGAAAATTCCACTTAGGGTTACGGTTAGCTCACTATCAACTCATAGAGAAAAATGGACATCTGAAACAAACTGGGAGTGCTTGGATATGTTTAGGAGGGAACTTACTTTTCTAGGCTGCCGCATCTATTTTTCCTGCTAAAATAAATTGGAAAAATCACATTGGAGGAAAATTCCACTTAGGGTTAGAGTCAGGTCACCATCAACTCATAGAGAAAAATGGACATCGGCAACAAACTGGGAGTCCTTGGATATGGTTAGGATGGCATTGACTTTTCTAGGCTGCCCTATCAGTGTTTACTGCTAAAATGCATGGGAAAATCTGATTGGAGGAAAATTCCACTTAGCATTAGGGTTAGGTCACCATGAACATGGAGAGCAACAGGGACATTGCCAATAAATTCGGAGTGCTTGGGAATGGTTAGGAGAGCACTTACTTTTCTAGGCTTCCCTATCTATGTTTCCTGGTAAAATACATTGGAAAAATCTCATTGGAGGAAAATTTCACTTAGGGTTAGGGTTAGGTCACCATGAACATGGAGAGAAACATGGGCATTGCCAATAAATTCGGAGTGCTTGGGAATGGTTAGGATGGCACTGAATTTTCTAGGCTGCCCTATCAGAGTTTACTGCTAAAATTCATGGGAAAATCACATTGGAGGTAAATTCCACTTAGGGATAGGGTTAGGTCACCATGAACTCATAGACAAAAATGGACATCGGCAACAAACTGGGAGTGCTTGGATATGGTTAGGATGGTATTGACTTTTCTAGGCTGCCCTATCAGTGTTTCCTGCTAAAATACATGGGAAAATCCCACTGGAGGAAAATTACACTTAGAGTTAGGGTTAGGTCACCATGAACTCATAGAGAAAAATGGACATTGGCAACAAACTGGGAGTGCTTGGGTATGGTTAGGAGGGAACTTACTTTTCTAGGCTGCCCTATCTATGTTTCCTGATAAAATACATCGGAAAATCCGATTGGAGGAAAATTCCACTAAGGATTATGGTTAGGTCACAATGAACATGGAGAGCAACATGGACATTGCCAATAAATTCGGAGTGCTTGGGAATGGTTAGGAGGGAACTTACTTTTCTAGGCTTCCCTATCTATGTTTCCTGCTAAAATACATGGGAAAATCCCACTGGAGGAAAATTCCACTTAGGGTTACGGTTAGGTCAGCATGAACTCATAGAGAAAAATAGAGATTACCAAAAAATTCGGAGTGCTTGGGAATGGTTAGGATGGCACTGAATTTTCTAGGCTGCCCTATCAGAGTTTCCTGCTAAAATACATGGGAAAATCCGATTGGTGGAAAATTCCACTAAGGATTATGGTTAGGTCACAATGAACATGGAGAGCAACATGGACATTGCCAATAAATTCGGAGTGCTTGGGAACGGTTACGTGCGCACTTACATTTGAAGGCCTCCCTATCTATGTTTCCTTGTTAAATACATGGGAAAATCCCATTGGAGGAAAATTCAACTTAGGGTTAGGGTTAGGTCACCATGAACATGGAGAGCAACATGGGCATTGCCAATAAATTCGGAGTGGTTGGGAATGGTTAGGAGGGCAATGAAATGTCTAGGCTGCCCTATCTATATTTCCTGGTAAAATACATGGGAAAATCCCATTGGAGGAAAATTCCACTTAGGGTTACGGTTAGGTCAGCATGAACTCATAGAGAAAAATAGAGATTACCAAAAAATTCGGAGTGCTTGGGTATTGTTAGGAGGGAACTTACTTTTGTAGGCTGCCCTATCTATGTTTCCTGGTAAAATACATGGGAAAATCGCATTGGAGGAAAATTCGACTTAGGGTTAGGGTTAGCTCACTATCAACTCATAGAGAAAAATGGACATCTGAAACAAACTGGGAGTGCTTGGATATGTTTAGGAGGGAACTTACTTTTCTAGGCTGCCGTATCTATTTTTCCTGCTAAAATGCATGGGAAAATCCGATTGGAGGAAAATTCCACTTAGGATTAGAGTTAGGTCACCATGAACATGGAGAGCAACATGGACATTGCCAATAAATTCGGAGTGCTTGGGAATGGTTAGGAGGGCACTTACTTTTCTAGGCTGGCCTATCTATATTTCTTGCTAAAATACATGGGAAAATCCAATTGGAGGAAAATTCCACTTAGGGTTAGAGTTAGGTCACTATCAACTCATAGAGAAAAATGGACATCGGCAACAAACTGGGAGTGCTTGGACATGGTTAGGAGGGAACTTACTTTTCTAGGCTGCCCTATCTATGTTTCCTGCTAAAATGCATGGGAAAATCCGATTGGAGGAAAATTCCACTTAGGATTAGGTTTAGGTCACCATGAACATGGAGAGCAACATGGACATTGCCAATAAATTCGGAGTGCTTGGGAATGGTTAGGAGGGCCCTTTGTTTTCTAGGCTTCCCTATCTATGTTTCCTGGTAAAATTCATGGGGAAATCCCATTGGAGGAAAATTTCTCTTAGGGTTAGGTTTAGGTCACCATGAAAATGGAGAGAAACATGGACATTGCCAATAAATTCGGAATGTTTGGGAATGGTTAGGAGGGCAATGAAATTTCTAGGCTGCCCTATCTATATTTCCTGGTAAAATACATGGAAAATTCCATTGGAGGAAAATTCCATTTAGGGTTAGGGTTAGGTCACCGTGAACTCATAGAGAAAAATAGAGATCACCAAAAAATTCGGAGTGCTTGGGAATGGTTAGGGGGGCGCTGATTTTTCTAGGCTGCCCTGTCTATATTTCCTGGTAAAATACATGGGAAAATCCCATTGGAGAAAATTCCAGTTAGGGTTACGGTTAGGTCAGCATGAACTCATAGAGAAAAATGGACATCGGTAACAATCTGGGAGTTCTTGGATATGGTTAGGAGGGAACTTACTTTTCTAGGCTGCCGTATCTTTGTTTATTGCTAAAATACATGGGAAAATCCCATTGGAGGAAAATTCCACTTAGGGTTAGGGTTAGGTCACCATGAACGCATAGAGATAAAAGGACATCGGCAACAAACTGGGAGCTCTTGGATATGGTTAGGAGGGAACTTACTTTTCTAGGCTGTCCTATCTATGTTTCCTGCTAAAATGCATGGGAAAATCCGATTGGAGGAAAATTCCACTTAGGATTAGGGTTAGATCACCATGCACATGGACAGAAACATGGACATTGCCAATGAATTCGTAGTGGTTGGGAATGGTTAGGAGGGCAATGAAATTTCTAGGCTTCCCTATCAATGTTTCCTGCTAAAATACATGAGAAAATCACATTGGAGGAAAATTCCACTTAGGATTAGTGTCAGGTCACCACCAACTCATAGAGAAAAATGGACATCAGCAACAAACTGGGAGTGGTTGGATATGGTTTGGATGGCACTGACTTTTCTAGGCTGCCCTATCAGAGTTTACTGCTAAAATACATGGGAAAATTCCATTGGAGGAAAATTCCACTTAGGGTTAGGTCACCATGAACTCAAAGAAAAAAATGGACATTGGCAACAAACTGGGAGTGCTTGGATATGGTTAGGGGGGCACTGATTTTTCTAGTCTGCCCTGTCTATATTTCCTGGTAAAATACATGGAAAATCCCATTGGAGGAAAATTCCACTTAGGGTTAGGGTTAGGTCACCGTGAACTCATAGAGAAAAATAGAGATCACCAAAAAATTCGGAGCTCTTGGATATGGTTAGGAGGGAACTTACTTTTCTAGGCTGCCCTATCTATGTTTCCTGCTAAAATGCATGGGAAAATGCGATTGGAGGAAAATTCCACTTAGGATTAGGGTTAGGTCACCATGAACTCATAGAGAAAAATGGACATCGGCAACAATCTGGGAGTGATTGGATATGGTTGGGAGGGAACTTACTTTTCTAGACTGCCCTATCTATATTTCCTGCTAAAATGCATGGGAAAATGCGATTGGAGGAAAATTCCACTTAGGATTAGGGTTAGGTCACCATGAACATGGAGGGAAACATGGACATTGCTAATAAATTCGGAGTGGTTGGGAATGGTTAGGAGGGCAATGAAATTTCTAGGCTGCCCTATCAATGTTTCCTGCTAAAATACATGGGAAAATCGCATTGGAGGAAAATTCCACTTAGGATTAGGATCAGGTCACCGTCAACTCATAGACAAAAATTGACATCGGCAACAAACCGGGAGTGCTTGGATATGGTTAGGAGGGAACTTACTTTTCTAGGCTGCCCTATCTATGTTTCCTGGTAAAATACATGGAAAATCCCATTGGAGGAAAATTCCATTTAGGGTTAGGGTTAGGTCACCGTGAACTCATAGAGAAAAATAGAGATCACCAAAAAATTTGGAGTGCTTGGGTATGGTTAGGGGGGCGCTGATTTTTCTAGGCTGCCCTGTCTATGTTTCCTGGTAAAATACATGGAAAATGCCATTGGAGGAAAATTCCAGTTAGGGTTAGAGTCAGGTCACCATCAACTCATAGAGAAAAATGGACATTGGCAACAAACTGGGAGTGCTTGGATATGGTTAGGATGGCATTGACTTTTGTAGGCTGCCCTATCAGAGTTTCCTGCTAAAATACATGGGAAAATCCCATGGACATTGCCAATAAATTCGGAGTGCTTGGGAACGGTTACGTGCGCACTTACATTTGAAGGCCTCCCTATCTATGTTTCCTTGTTAAATACATGGGAAAATCCCATTGGAGGAAAATTCAACTTAGGGTTAGGGTTAGGTCACCATGAACATGGAGAGCAACATGGGCATTGCCAATAAATTCGGAGTGGTTGGGAATGGTTAGGAGG
Organism: Bothrops alternatus; assembly: GCA_034064705.1. NCBI lineage: Eukaryota > Metazoa > Chordata > Lepidosauria > Squamata > Viperidae > Bothrops > Bothrops alternatus. Next base: position 1,076,025 of record JARGCV010000012.1, on the reverse strand, counting down.
GCAATGAAATGTCTAGGCTGCCCTATCTATATTTCCTGGTAAAATACATGGGAAAATCCCATTGGAGGAAAATTCCACTTAGGGTTACGGTTAGGTCAGCATGAACTCATAGAGAAAAATAGAGATTACCAAAAAATTCGGAGTGCTTGGGTATTGTTAGGAGGGAACTTACTTTTGTAGGCTGCCCTATCTATGTTTCCTGGTAAAATACATGGGAAAATCGCATTGGAGGAAAATTCGACTTAGGGTTAGGGTTAGCTCACTATCAACTCATAGAGAAAAATGGACATCTGAAACAAACTGGGAGTGCTTGGATATGTTTAGGAGGGAACTTACTTTTCTAGGCTGCCGTATCTATTTTTCCTGCTAAAATGCATGGGAAAATCCGATTGGAGGAAAATTCCACTTAGGATTAGAGTTAGGTCACCATGAACATGGAGAGCAACATGGACATTGCCAATAAATTCGGAGTGCTTGGGAATGGTTAGGAGGGCACTTACTTTTCTAGGCTGGCCTATCTATATTTCTTGCTAAAATACATGGGAAAATCCAATTGGAGGAAAATTCCACTTAGGGTTAGAGTTAGGTCACTATCAACTCATAGAGAAAAATGGACATCGGCAACAAACTGGGAGTGCTTGGACATGGTTAGGAGGGAACTTACTTTCTAGGCTGCCCTATCTATGTTTCCTGCTAAAATGCATGGGAAAATCCGATTGGAGGAAAATTCCACTTAGGATTAGGTTTAGGTCACCATGAACATGGAGAGCAACATGGACATTGCCAATAAATTCGGAGTGCTTGGGAATGGTTAGGAGGGCCCTTTGTTTTCTAGGCTTCCCTATCTATGTTTCCTGGTAAAATTCATGGGGAAATCCCATTGGAGGAAAATTTCTCTTAGGGTTAGGTTTAGGTCACCATGAAAATGGAGAGAAACATGGACATTGCCAATAAATTCGGAATGTTTGGGAATGGTTAGGAGGGCAATGAAATTTCTAGGCTGCCCTATCTATATTTCCTGGTAAAATACATGGAAAATTCCATTGGAGGAAAATTCCATTTAGGGTTAGGGTTAGGTCACCGTGAACTCATAGAGAAAAATAGAGATCACCAAAAAATTCGGAGTGCTTGGGAATGGTTAGGGGGGCGCTGATTTTTCTAGGCTGCCCTGTCTATATTTCCTGGTAAAATACATGGGAAAATCCCATTGGAGAAAATTCCAGTTAGGGTTACGGTTAGGTCAGCATGAACTCATAGAGAAAAATGGACATCGGTAACAATCTGGGAGTTCTTGGATATGGTTAGGAGGGAACTTACTTTTCTAGGCTGCCGTATCTTTGTTTATTGCTAAAATACATGGGAAAATCCCATTGGAGGAAAATTCCACTTAGGGTTAGGGTTAGGTCACCATGAACGCATAGAGATAAAAGGACATCGGCAACAAACTGGGAGCTCTTGGATATGGTTAGGAGGGAACTTACTTTTCTAGGCTGTCCTATCTATGTTTCCTGCTAAAATGCATGGGAAAATCCGATTGGAGGAAAATTCCACTTAGGATTAGGGTTAGATCACCATGCACATGGACAGAAACATGGACATTGCCAATGAATTCGTAGTGGTTGGGAATGGTTAGGAGGGCAATGAAATTTCTAGGCTTCCCTATCAATGTTTCCTGCTAAAATACATGAGAAAATCACATTGGAGGAAAATTCCACTTAGGATTAGTGTCAGGTCACCACCAACTCATAGAGAAAAATGGACATCAGCAACAAACTGGGAGTGGTTGGATATGGTTTGGATGGCACTGACTTTTCTAGGCTGCCCTATCAGAGTTTACTGCTAAAATACATGGGAAAATTCCATTGGAGGAAAATTCCACTTAGGGTTAGGTCACCATGAACTCAAAGAAAAAAATGGACATTGGCAACAAACTGGGAGTGCTTGGATATGGTTAGGGGGGCACTGATTTTTCTAGTCTGCCCTGTCTATATTTCCTGGTAAAATACATGGAAAATCCCATTGGAGGAAAATTCCACTTAGGGTTAGGGTTAGGTCACCGTGAACTCATAGAGAAAAATAGAGATCACCAAAAAATTCGGAGCTCTTGGATATGGTTAGGAGGGAACTTACTTTTCTAGGCTGCCCTATCTATGTTTCCTGCTAAAATGCATGGGAAAATGCGATTGGAGGAAAATTCCACTTAGGATTAGGGTTAGGTCACCATGAACTCATAGAGAAAAATGGACATCGGCAACAATCTGGGAGTGATTGGATATGGTTGGGAGGGAACTTACTTTTCTAGACTGCCCTATCTATATTTCCTGCTAAAATGCATGGGAAAATGCGATTGGAGGAAAATTCCACTTAGGATTAGGGTTAGGTCACCATGAACATGGAGGGAAACATGGACATTGCTAATAAATTCGGAGTGGTTGGGAATGGTTAGGAGGGCAATGAAATTTCTAGGCTGCCCTATCAATGTTTCCTGCTAAAATACATGGGAAAATCGCATTGGAGGAAAATTCCACTTAGGATTAGGATCAGGTCACCGTCAACTCATAGACAAAAATTGACATCGGCAACAAACCGGGAGTGCTTGGATATGGTTAGGAGGGAACTTACTTTTCTAGGCTGCCCTATCTATGTTTCCTGGTAAAATACATGGAAAATCCCATTGGAGGAAAATTCCATTTAGGGTTAGGGTTAGGTCACCGTGAACTCATAGAGAAAAATAGAGATCACCAAAAAATTTGGAGTGCTTGGGTATGGTTAGGGGGGCGCTGATTTTTCTAGGCTGCCCTGTCTATGTTTCCTGGTAAAATACATGGAAAATGCCATTGGAGGAAAATTCCAGTTAGGGTTAGAGTCAGGTCACCATCAACTCATAGAGAAAAATGGACATTGGCAACAAACTGGGAGTGCTTGGATATGGTTAGGATGGCATTGACTTTTGTAGGCTGCCCTATCAGAGTTTCCTGCTAAAATACATGGGAAAATCCCATGGACATTGCCAATAAATTCGGAGTGCTTGGGAACGGTTACGTGCGCACTTACATTTGAAGGCCTCCCTATCTATGTTTCCTTGTTAAATACATGGGAAAATCCCATTGGAGGAAAATTCAACTTAGGGTTAGGGTTAGGTCACCATGAACATGGAGAGCAACATGGGCATTGCCAATAAATTCGGAGTGCTTGGGAATGGTTAGGAGGGCAATGAAATTTCTAGGCTGCCCTATCTATATTTCCTGGTAAAATACATGGGAAAATCCCATTGGAGGAAAATTCCACTTAGGGTTACGGTTAGCTCACTATCAACTCATAGAGAAAAATGGACATCTGAAACAAACTGGGAGTGCTTGGATATGTTTAGGAGGGAACTTACTTTTCTAGGCTGCCGCATCTATTTTTCCTGCTAAAATAAATTGGAAAAATCACATTGGAGGAAAATTCCACTTAGGGTTAGAGTCAGGTCACCATCAACTCATAGAGAAAAATGGACATCGGCAACAAACTGGGAGTCCTTGGATATGGTTAGGATGGCATTGACTTTTCTAGGCTGCCCTATCAGTGTTTACTGCTAAAATGCATGGGAAAATCTGATTGGAGGAAAATTCCACTTAGCATTAGGGTTAGGTCACCATGAACATGGAGAGCAACAGGGACATTGCCAATAAATTCGGAGTGCTTGGGAATGGTTAGGAGGGAACTTACTTTTCTAGGCTGCCGTATCTATGTTTCCTGGTAAAATAAATGGGAAAATCACATTGGAGGAAAATTCCACTTAGGAATAGGGTTAGGTCACCATGAACATGGAGAGAAACATGGGCATTGCCAATAAATTCAGAGTGCTTAGGAATGGTTAGGAGGGCACTTACTTTTCTAGGCTGCCCTATCTATCTTTCCTGCTAAAATACATGGGAAAATCACATTGGAGGAAAATTCCACTTAGGGTTAGAGTAAGGTCACCATCAACTCATAGAGAAAAATGGACATCGGCAACAAACTGGGAGTGCTTGGATATGGTTAGGATGGCATTGGCTTTTCTAGGCTGCCCTATCAGTGTTTACTGTTAAAATACATGGGAAAATCCCACTGGAGGAAAATTACACTTAGAGTTAGGGTTAGGTCACCGTGAACTCATAGAGAAAAATAGAGATCACCAAAAAATTCGGAGTGCTTGGGTATGGTTAGGGGGGCGCTGATTTTTCTAGGCTGCCCTGTCTATATTTCCTGGTAAAATACATGGGAAAATCCCATTGGAGAAAATTCCAGTTAGGGTTACGGTTAGGTCAGCATGAACATGGAGAGCAAAATGGACATTGCCAATAAATTCGGAGTGCTTGGGAATGGTTAGGAGGGCCCTTTGTTTTCTAGGCTTCCCTATCTATGTTTCCTGGTAAAATGCATGGGGAAATCCCATTGGAGGAAAATTTATCTTAGGGTTAGGTTTAGGTCACCATGAACATGGAGAGTAACATGGACATTGCCAATAAATTCAGAGTGCTTGGGAATGGTTAGGAGGGCACTTACTTTTCTAGGCTTCCCTATCTATGTTTCCTGGTAAAATACATTGGAAAAATCTCATTGGAGGAAAATTCCACTTAGGATTAGAGTTAGGTCACCATGAACATGGAGAGCAACATGGACATTGCCAATAAATTCGGAGTGCTTGGGAATGGTTAGGAGGGCACTTACTTTTCTAGGCTGGCCTATCTATATTTCTTGCTAAAATACATGGGAAAAATCCATTGGAGGAAAATTCCACTTAGGGTTAGAGTTAGGTCACTATCAACTCATAGAGAAAAATGGACATCGGCAACAAACTGGGAGTGCTTGGACATGGTTAGGAGGGAACTTACTTTTCTAGGCTGCCCTATCTATGTTTCCTGCTAAAATGCATGGGAAAATCCGATTGGAGGAAAATTCCACTTAGGATTAGGTTTAGGTCACCATGAACATGGAGAGAAATATGGGCATTGCCAATAAATTCGGAGTGCTTGGGAATGGTTAGGAGGGCACTTACTTTTCTAGGCTGCCCTATCTCTGTTTCCTGGTAAAATACATGGAAAATCCCATTGGAGGAAAATTCCATTTAGGGTTAGGGTTAGGTCACCGTGAACTCATAGAGAAAAATAGAGATCACCAAAAAATTCGGAGTGCTTGGGTATGGTTAGGGGGGCGCTGATTTTTCTAGGCTGCCCTGTCTATATTTCCTGGTAAAATACATGGGAAAATCCCATTGGAGAAAATTCCAGTTAGGGTTAGGGTTAGGTCAGCATGAACTCATAGAGAAAAATGGACATTGGCAACAAACTGGGAGTGCTTGGGTATGGTTAGGAGGGAACTTACTTTTCTAGGCTGCCCTATCTATCTTTCCTGCTAAAATACATGGGAAAATCCGATTGGTGGAAAATTCCACTAAGGATTATGGTTAGGTCACCATGAACATGGAGAGCAACATGGACATTGCCAATAAATTCGGAGTGCTTGGGAATGGTTAGGAGGGCCCTTTGTTTTCTAGGCTTTCCTATCTATGTTTCCTGGTAAAATGCATGGGAAAATCACATTGGAAGAAAATTTATCTTAGGGTTAGGTTTAGGTCACCATGAAAATGGAGAGAAACATGGACATTGCCAATAAATTCGGAATGTTTGGGAATGGTTAGGAGGGCAATGAAATTTCTAGGCTGCCCTATCTATATTTCCTGGTAAAATACATGGAAAATCCCATTGGAGGAAAATTCCATTTAGGGTTAGGGTTAGGTCACCGTGAACTCATAGAGAAAAATAGAGATCACCAAAAAATTCGGAGTGCTTGGGTATGGTTAGGGGGGCGCTGATTTTTCTAGGCTGCCCTGTCTATATTTCCTGGTAAAATACATGGGAAAATCCCATTGGAGAAAATTCCAGTTAGGGTTAGGGTTAGGTCAGCATGAACTCATAGAGAAAAATGGACATCGGCAACAATCTGGGAGTTCTTGGATATGGTTAGGAGGGAACTTACTTTTCTAGGCTGCCCTATCTATGTTTCCAGCTAAAACTCATGGGAAAATCCGAATGGAGGAAAGTTCCACTTAGGATTAGGGTTAGGTCACCATGAACATGGAAAGCAAAATGGACATTGCCAATAAATTCAGAGTGCTAGGGAATGGTTAGGAGGGTACTTACTTTTCTAGGCTGCCCTATCTATGTTTTCTGCTAAAATACATGGGAAAATCCCTTTTGAGGAAAATTCCACTTAGGGTTAGGGTTAGGTCACCATGAACTCATAGAGAAAAAGAGAGATAACCAAAAAATTCGCAGTTCTTGGATATGGTTAGGACGGCACTGACCTTTCTAGGCTGCCCTATCAGTGTTTACTGCTAAAATACATGGGAAAATCCCATTGGAGGAAAATTCCACTTAGACTTAGGGTTTGGTCACAATGAACTCATAGAGAAAAATGGAGATCGGGAACAAACTGGGAGTGCTTGGATATGGTTAGGAGGGAACTTACTTTTCTAGGCTGCCCTATCTATGTTTCCTGCTAAAATGCATGGGATAATCCGATTGGAGGAAAATTCCACTTAGGATTAGGTTTAGGTCACCATGAACATGGACAGAAACATGGACATTGGCAATAAATTCGGAGTCGTTGGGAATGGTTAGGAGGGCAATGAAATTTCTAGGCTTCCCTATCTATGTTTCCTGGTAAAATACATTGGAAAAATCTCATTGGAGGAAAATTACATTTAGAGTTAGGGTTAGGTCACCATGAACTCATAGAGAAAAATGGACATTGGCAACAAACTGGGAGTGCTTGGATATGCTTAGGAGGGAACTTACTTTTCTAGGCTGCCGTATCTATGTTTCCTGCTAAAATAAATGGGAAAATCCGATTGGAGGAAAATTCCACTTAGGATTAGGGTTAGGTCACCAAGAACATGGACAGAAACATGGACATTGCCAATAAATTCGGAGTGGTTGGGAATAGTTAGGAGGGCAATGAAATTTCTAGGCTGCCCTATCTATGTTTCCTGCTAAAATACATGGGAAAATCCCATTGGAGGAAAATTCCACTTAGGGTTAGAGTCAGGTCACCATCAACTCACAGAGAAAAATGGACATCGGCAACAAACTGGGAGTGCTTGGATATGGTTAGGATGGCATTGACTTTTCTAGGCTTCCCTATCTATGTTTCCTGGTAAAATACATTGGAAAAATCACATTGGAGGAAAATTCCACTTAGGGTTAGAGTCAGGTCACCATCAACTCATAGAGAAAAATGGACATCGGCAACAAACTGGGAGTGCTTGGATATGGTTAGGATGGCATTGACTTTTCTAGGCTGCCCTATCAGTGTTTGCTGCTAAAATGCATGGGAAAATCTGATTGGAGGAAAATTCCACTTAGCATTAGGGTTAGGTCACCATGAACATGGAGAGCAACAGGGACATTGCTAATAAATTCGGAGTGCTTGGGAATGGTTAGGAGGGCACTTACTTTTCTAGGCTGCCCTATCTATGTTTCCTGGTAAAATACATGGGAAAATCCCATTGGAGGAAAATTCCACTTAGGGTTAGAGTCAGGTCACCATCAACTCATAGAGAAAAATGGACATCCGCAACAAACTGGGAGTGCTTGGATATGGTTAGGATGGCATTGACTTTTCTAGGCTGCCCTATCAGTGTTTCCTGCTAAAATACATGGGAAAATCCCACTGGAGGAAAATTATACTTAGAGTTAGGGTTAGTTCACCATGAACTCATAGAGAAAAATGGACATCGGCAACAAACTGGGAGTGCTTGGATATGGTTAGGAGGGAACTTACTTTTCTAGGCTGCCGTATCTATGTTTCCTGCTAAAATAAATGGGAAAATCACATTGGAGGAAAATTCCACTTAGGAATAGGGTTAGGTCACCATGAACATGGAGAGAAACATGGGCATTGCCAATAAATTCAGAGTGCTTAGGAATGGTTAGGAGGGCACTTACTTTTCTAGGCTGCCCTATCTATCTTTCCTGCTAAAATACATGGGAAAATCACATTGGAGGAAAATTCCACTTAGGGTTAGAGTAAGGTCACCATCAACTCATAGAGAAAAATGGACATCGGCAACAAACTGGGAGTGCTTGGATATGGTTAGGATGGCATTGGCTTTTCTAGGCTGCCCTATCAGTGTTTACTGTTAAAATACATGGGAAAATCCCACTGGAGGAAAATTACACTTAGAGTTAGGGTTAGGTCACCGTGAACTCATAGAGAAAAATAGAGATCACCAAAAAATTCGGAGTGCTTGGGTATGGTTAGGGGGGCGCTGATTTTTCTAGGCTGCCCTGTCTATATTTCCTGGTAAAATACATGGGAAAATCCCATTGGAGAAAATTCCAGTTAGGGTTACGGTTAGGTCAGCATGAACATGGAGAGCAAAATGGACATTGCCAATAAATTCGGAGTGCTTGGGAATGGTTAGGAGGGCCCTTTGTTTTCTAGGCTTCCCTATCTATGTTTCCTGGTAAAATGCATGGGGAAATCCCATTGGAGGAAAATTTATCTTAGGGTTAGGTTTAGGTCACCATGAACATGGAGAGTAACATGGACATTGCCAATAAATTCGGAGTGCTTGGGAATGGTTAGGAGGGCACTTACTTTTCTAGGCTTCCCTATCTATGTTTCCTGGTAAAATACATTGGAAAAATCTCATTGGAGGAAAATTCCACTTAGGGTTAGGGTTAGGTCACCATGAACATGGAGAGAAACATGGGCATTGCCAATAAATTCGGAGTGCTTGGGAATGGTTAGGATGGCACTGAATTTTCTAGGCTGCCCTATCAGAGTTTACTGCTAAAATTCATGGGAAAATCCCATTGGAGGTAAATTCCACTTAGGGTTAGGGTTAGGTCACCATGAACTCATAGACAAAAATTCACATCGGCAACAAACCGGGAGTGCTTGGATATGGTTAGGAGGGAACTTACTTTCCTAGGCTGCCCTATCGATCTTTCCTGCTAAAATACATGGGAAAATCACATTGGAGTAAAATTCCACTTAGGGTTAGAGTCAGGTCACCATCAACTCATAGAGAAAAATGGACATCGGCAACAAACTGGGAGTGCTTGGATATGGTTAGGATGGCATTGACTTTTCTAGGCTGCCCTATCAGTGTTTCCTGCTAAAATACATGGGAAAATCCCACTGGAGGAAAATTACACTTAGAGTTAGGGTTAGGTCACCATGAACTCATAGAGAAAAATGGACATTGGCAACAAACTGGGAGTGCTTGGGTATGGTTAGGAGGGAACTTACTTTTCTAGGCTGCCCTATCTATCTTTCCTGCTAAAATACATGGGAAAATCCGATTGGTGGAAAATTCCACTAAGGATTATGGTTAGGTCACAATGAACATGGAGAGCAACATGGACATTGCCAATAAATTCGGAGTGCTTGGGAACTGTTACGTGCGCACTTACATTTGAAGGCCTCCCTATCTATGTTTCCTTGTTAAATACATGGGAAAATCCCATTGGAGTAAAATTCAACTTAGGGTTAGGGTTAGGTCACCATGAACATGGAGAGCAACATGGAGATTGCCAATAAATTCGGAGTGGTTGGGAATGGTTAGGAGGGCCCTTTGTTTTCTAGGCTTCCCTATCTATGTTTCCTGGTAAAATACATGGGAAAATCACATTGGAGGAAAATTCCACTTAGGGTTAGGTTTAGGTCAACATGAACTCATAGAGAAAAATGGACAGGATAGCTGCAGTTAAAATGAATGTATTGCCGAAATTTTTATTTCTATTTCAAATGTTACCAATACTTAAAAAGGATGGGAATTTGGAGGAGTGGCAGAAAGGTATTAATAGATTTATTTGGAATGGCAAGAAACCAAGGGTTAAACTAAAAATTATTCAAGATATAAGAGAAAGAGGTGGTTTGAAAGTGCCTAATTTTAAGCTATATTACTATGCAGCAGTTTTAGTAGCAATAAGTGATTGGATTAATGTAACTAATGAAAGAATATTGAATATAGAAGGGTACGGACTATTGTATGGGTTTCATGCGTATTTAGTTTATGAAAAAAAGTTGGATAGGGGTTTTAAAGAACATTTATTGAGAAATTCACTGTTGCGTGTCTGGAAAAAGTATTCTTATAAGTTAAATGGTAAAATTCCTTTATGGACAGTTCCCAGGCATGCAATAGAGAGTATAAATAGGCAACAAATCCAGGATGTGGTACCCTATGAGAAGCTTTTAATTAAAGAAGGGAATAGCTTAGAACTGAAATCATTAGATAGATTAAGGGAAGAAGGAATAGCTCATAACTGGTATTCACACATGCAACTTCAGGCTAAATGGCAAAAAGATATTAAAATGGGTTTTTCTTTAAAGGATGGAAAATTAATTCAACAAGTTAGAGATCAAAGAAGTATGCATATTAAAAGAATATATGATGTTTTAATTGAAATTGATTCTGGAAATGAACTAGTTAAAGATTGTATGATTAAATGGGAAGGTAACTTTGGACATCCAATTACGATGGAAATCTGGAAAAGGATATGGGTGAAAAATGTAAAATTTACACAAGCTCAGCATTTAAGAGAAAATTTTTATAAAATGTTTTATAGATGGCACTTAGACCCAAAAAAATTATCACTTATGTATCGAAATATGCAACCTAAATGTTGGAGATGTGATTTTATGGACGCTACTTATTTTCACATTTGGTGGACTTGTAAAAAAATTAAGGCTTTTTGGATAAAAATATGGTGGATTCTCCAAAATATATTGAAAAAGCGTATTGAATTTTCACCACAGTTATTTTTATTAGGTATTATAAAAGACTGTACCACCACAGAGACTAAATTGATCTTGAATTTGATTACGGCGGCAAGACTGTTGGTGGGTCAATATTGGAAGACATCGGAAATACCATCTATTGAAGAATGGACATTAAAAGTCATGAATTTGGCTGAAATGGCAAAGATATCTGCATATTTGAAAAACCATTCAAATGAACAATTTTTGATGGATTGGGAAAAATGGATAGATTATATACAGAAGAAATATCAATTGAAGGAATTATATTTGTTTTATAGTTAAATAATTACGTATAAGTAGTTTAGTGGGGTTTCTTGCGTTTTTACCCTGTATTCACTTTGGGAAGCCTGGGGGGGGAGGGGGGAGGGTTTTAATAATAGTTATTTTATATTTTTTTCAACTGTTTTGGGGAATTTTTTTTCTCTTTTTAGGTGGCAAGGGGTTGCTCGGGTGGCCTCTGGGCACCACATTGGTTGGAAGAAGAAGGAGGAGTGAAAGTCAGGCAGGTAGGAAGAAGGTATGAGGGAGAGGATGTAGGTGGGAGGAGAGGATGGAATTGGAGAAAGGTTTAAGTAGGTTGTTAGAGGGAAGAAGAGGGGGTTAGTTTTGTCTTAGAAGGATGTGGTGGGGAGGGGGTACCGAGCAGTTTTGTTTGATTGTTTGCGAATTGTATATGTATATAATTGTTTACAGTTGAATTGTTATTTCATTTTTTGTTAAAAACCTTATAAAAAACCAATAAAAATATTTATAAAAAAAAAAAAGAAAAATGGACATCGGCAAAAAACTGGGAGTGCTTGGATATGGTTAGGATGGCATTGACTTTTCTAGGCTGCCCTATCAGTGTTTACTGCTAAAATGCATGGGAAAATCTGATTGGAGGAAAATTCCACTTAGGATTAGGGTTAGGTCACCATGAACATGGAGAGCAACATGGACATCGGCAACAAAATGGGAGTGCTTGGACATGGTTAGGAGGGAACTTACTTTTCTAGGCTTCCCTATCTATGTTTCCTGGTAAAATACATTGGAAAAATCTCATAGGAGGAAAATTCCACTTAGGGTTAGGGATAGGTCACCATGAACATGGAGAGAAATATGGGCATTGCCAATAAATTCAGAGTGCTTGGGAATGGTTAGGAGGGAACTTACTTTTCTAGGCTGCCGTATCTATGTTTCCTGCTAAAATAAATGGGAAAATCCCATTGGAGGAAAATTCCACTTAGGGTTACGGTTAGGTCACTATCAACTCATAGAGAAAAATGGACATCGGCAACAAACTGGGAGTGCTTGGACATGGTTAGGAGGGAACTTACTTTTCTAGGCTGCCCTATCTATGTTTCCTGCTAAAATGCATGGGAAAATCCGATTGGAGGAAAATTCCACTTAGGATTAGGTTTAGGTCACCATGAACATGGAGAGCAACATGGACATTGCCAATAAATTCGGAGTGCTTGGGAATGGTTAGGAGGGCCGTTTGTTTTCTAGGCTTCCCTATCTATTTTTCCTGGTAAAATTCATGGGGAAATCCCATTGGAGGAAAATTTCTCTTAGAGTTAGGTTTAGGTCACCATGAAAATGGAGAGAAACATGGACATTGCCAATAAATTCGGAATGTTTCGGAATGGTTAGGAGGGCAATGAAATTTCTAGGCTGCCCTATCTATATTTCCTGGTAAAATACATGGAAAATCCCATTGGAGGAAAATTCCATTTAGGGTTAGGGTTAGGTCACCGTGAACTCATAGAGAAAAATAGAGATCACCAAAAAATTCAGAGTGCTTGGGAATGGTTAGGGGGGCGCTGATTTTTCTAGGCTGCCCTGTCTATATTTCCTGGTAAAATACATGGGAAAATCCCATTGGAGAAAATTCCAGTTAGGGTTACGGTTAGGTCAGCATGAACTCATAGAGAAAAATGGACATCGGCAACAATCTGGGAGTTCTTGGATATGGTTAGGAGGGAACTTACTTTTCTAGGCTGTCCTATCTATGTTTCCTGCTAAAATGCATGGGAAAATCCGATTGGAGGAAAATTCCACTTAGGGTTAGGGTTAGGTCACCATGAACGCATAGAGATAAAAGGACATCGGCAACAAACTGGGAGCTCTTGGATATGGTTAGGAGGGAACTTACTTTTCTAGGCTGTCCTATCTATGTTTCCTGCTAAAATGCATGGGAAAATCCGATTGGAGGAAAATTCCACTTAGGATTAGGTTTAGGTCACCATGCACATGGACAGAAACATGGACATTGCCAATGAATTCGTAGTGGTTGGGAATGGTTAGGAGGGCAATGAAATTTCTATGCTTCCCTATCAATGTTTCCTGCTAAAATACATGAGAAAATCACATTGGAGGAAAATTCCACTTAGGATTAGTGTCAGGTCACCAGAAACTCATAGAGAAAAATGGACATCAGCAACAAACTGGGAGTGGTTGGATATGGTTTGGATGGCACTGACTTTTCTAGGCTGCCCTATCAGAGTTTACTGCTAAAATACATGGGAAAATTCCATTGGAGGAAAATTCCACTTAGGGTTAGGTCACCATGAACTCAAAGAGAAAAATGGACATTGGCAACAAACTGGGAGTGCTTGGATATGGTTAGGGGGGCACTGATTTTTCTAGTCTGCCCTGTCTATATTTCCTGGTAAAATACATGGAAAATCCCATTGGAGGAAAATTCCACTTAGGGTTAGGGTTAGGTCACCGTGAACTCATAGAGAAAAATAGAGATCACCAAAAAATTCGGAGCTCTTGGATATGGTTAGGAGGGAACTTACTTTTCTAGGCTGCCCTATCTATGTTTCCTGCTAAAATGCATGGGAAAATCCGATTGGAGAAAAATTCACTTAGGATTAGGGTTAGGTCACCATGAACTCATAGAGAAAAATGGACATCGGCAACAATCTGGGAGTGCTTGGATATGGTCAGGAGGGAACTTACTTTTCTAGACTGCCCTATCTATGTTTCCTGCTAAAATGCATGGGAAAATGCGATTGGAGGAAAATTCCACTTAGGATTAGGGTTAGGTCACCATGAACATGGAGGGAAACATGGACATTGCCAATAAATTCGGAGTGGTTGGGAATGGTTAGGAGGGCAATGAAATTTCTAGGCTGCCCTATCAATGTTTCCTGCTAAAATACATGGGAAAATCACATTGGAGGAAAATTCCACTTAGGATTAGGATCAGGTCACCGTCAACTCATAGACAAAAATTGACATCGGCAACAAACCGGGAGTGCTTGGATATGGTTAGGAGGGAACTTACTTTTCTAGGCTGCCCTATCTATGTTTCCTGGTAAAATACATGGAAAATCCCATTGGAGGAAAATTCCATTTAGGGTTAGGGTTAGGTCACCGTGAACTCATAGAGAAAAATAGAGATCACCAAAAAATTTGGAGTGCTTGGGTATGGTTAGGGGGGCGCTGATTTTTCTAGGCTGCCCTGTCTATGTTTCCTGGTAAAATACATGGAAAATGCCATTGGAGGAAAATTCCAGTTAGGGTTAGAGTCAGGTCACCATCAACTCATAGAGAAAAATGGACATTGGCAACAAACTGGGAGTGCTTGGATATGGTTAGGATGGCATTGACTTTTCTAGGCTGCCCTATCAGTGTTTACTGCTAAAATGCATGGGAAAATCTGATTGGAGGAAAATTCCACTTAGCATTAGGGTTAGGTCACCATGAACATGGAGAGCAACATGGACATCGGCAACAAAATGGGAGTGCTTGGACATGGTTAGGAGGGAACTTACTTTTCTAGGCTTCCCTATCTATGTTTCCTGGTAAAATACATTGGAAAAATCTCATAGGAGGAAAATTCCACTTAGGGTTAGGGATAGGTCACCATGAACATGGAGAGAAATATGGGCATTGCCAATAAATTCGGAGTGCTTGGGAATGGTTAGGAGGGCACTTACTTTTCTAGGCTGCCCTATCTATCTTTCCTGCTAAAATACATGGGAAAATCCCATTGGAGGAAAATTCCACTTAGGGTTAGGTTTAGGTCACCATGAACATGGAGAGATACATGGACATTGCCAATAAATTCGGAATGTTTGGGAATGGTTAGGATGGCATTGACTTTTCTAGGCTGCCCTATCAGTGTTTACTGCTAAAATACATGGGAAAATCCCACTGGAGGAAAATTCCAGCTAGGGTTAGGGTTAGGTCAGCATGAACTCATAGAGAAAAATGGACATTGGCAACAAACTGGGAGTGCTTGGATATGGTTAGGAGGGAACTTACTTTTCTAGGCTGCCGTTTCTATGTTTCCTGCTAAAATAAATGGGAAAATCCCATTGGAGGAAAATTCCACTTAGGGTTAGGGTTAGGTCACCATGAACATGGAGAGCAACATGGACATTGCCAATAAATTCGGAGTGCTTGGCAATGGTTAGGAGGGCCCTTTGTTTTCTAGGCTTTCCTATCTATGTTTCCTGGTAAAATGCATGGGAAAATCCCATTGGAAGAAAATTTATCTTAGGGTTAGGTTTAGGTCACCATGAAAATGGAGAGAAACATGGACATTGCCAATAAATTCAGAATGTTTGGGAATGGTTAGGAGGGCAATGAAATTTCTAGGCTGCCCTATCTATGTTTCCTGGTAAAATACATGGAAAATCCCATTGGAGGAAAATTCCATTTAGGGTTAGGGTTAGGTCACCGTGAACTCATAGAGAAAAATAGAGATCACCAAAAAATTCGGAGTGCTTGGGTATGGTTAGGGGGGCGCTGATTTTTCTAGGCTGCCCTGTCTATATTTCCTGGTAAAATACATGGGAAAATCCGATTGGAGGAAAGTTCCACTTAGGATTAGGGTTAGGTCACCATGAAGATGGAAAGCAAAATGGACATTGCCGATAAATTCAGAGTGCTTGGATATGGTTAGGAGGGAACTTACTTTTCTAGGCTGCCCTATCTATGTTTCCTGCTAAAATGCATGGGAAAATCCAATTGGAGGAAAATTCCACTTAGGATTAGGTTTAGGTCACCATGAACATGGACAGAAACATGGACATTGGCAATAAATTCGGAGTGGTTGGGAATGGTTAGGAGGGCAATCAAATTTCTAGGCTTCCCTATCTATGTTTCCTGGTAAAATACATTGGAAAAATCTCATTGGAGGAAAATTACACTTAGAGTTAGGGTTAGGTCACCATGAACTCATAGAGAAAAATGGACATTGGCAACAAACTGGGAGTGCTTGGATATGCTTAGGAGGGAACTTACTTTTCTAGGCTGCCGTATCTATATTTCCTGCTAAAATAAATGGGAAAATCCCATTGGAGGAAAATTCCACTTAGGATTAGGTTTAGGACACTATCAACTCATAGAGAAAAATGGACATCGGCAACAAAATGGGAGTGCTTGGACATGGTTAGGAGGGAACTTACTTTTCTAGGCTGCCCTATCTATGTTTCCAGCTAAAATGCATGGGAAAATCCGATTGGAGGAAAATTCCACTTAGGATTAGGGTTAGGTCACCAAGAACATGGACAGAAACATGGACATTGCCAATAAATTCGGAGTGGTTGGGAATGGTTAGGAGGGCAATGAAATTTCTAGGCTGCCCTATCTATGTTTCCTGCTAAAATACATGGGAAAATCCCATTGGAGGAAAATTCCACTTAGGGTTAGAGTCAGGTCACCATCAACTCACAGAGAAAAATGGACATCGGCAACAAACTGGGAGTGCTTGGATATGGTTAGGATGGCATTGACTTTTCTAGGCTGCCCTATCAGTGTTTGCTGCTAAAATGCATGGGAAAATCTGATTGGAGGAAAATTCCACTTAGCATTAGGGTTAGGTCACCATGAACATGGAGAGCAACAGGGACATTGCTAATAAATTCGGAGTGCTTGGGAATGGTTAGGAGGGCACTTACTTTTCTAGGCTTCCCTATCTATGTTTCCTGGTAGAATACATTGGAAAAATCTCATTGGAGGAAAATTCCACTTAGGGTTAGGGTTAGGTCACCATGAACATGGAGAGAAACATGGGCATTGCCAATAAATTCGGAGTGCTTGGGAATGGTTAGGAGGGCACTTACTTTTCTAGGCTGCCCTATCTATGTTTCCTGGTAAAATACATGGGAAAATCCCATTGGAGGAAAATTCCACTTAGGGTTAGAGTCAGGTCACCATCAACTCATAGAGAAAAATGGACATCCGCAAAAAACTGGGAGTGCTTGGATATGGTTAGGATGGCATTGACTTTTCTAGGCTGCCCTATCAGTGTTTACTGCTAAAATACATGGGAAAATCCCACTGGAGGAAAATTACACTTAGAGTTAGGGTTAGTTCACCATGAACTCATAGAGAAAAATGGACATCGGCAACAAACTGGGAGTGCTTGGATATGGTTAGGAGGGAACTTACTTTTCTAGGCTGCCGTATCTATGTTTCCTGCTAAAATAAATGGGAAAATCACATTGGAGGAAAATTCCACTTAGGATTAGGGTTATGTCACCATGAACATGGAGAGAAACATGGGCATTGCCAATAAATTCGGAGTGCTTAGGAATGGTTAGGAGGGCACTTACTTTTCTAGGCTGCCCTATCTATGTTTCCTGCTAAAATACATGGGAAAATCCCTTTCGAGGAAAATTCCACTTAGGGTTAGAGTAAGGTCACCATCAACTCATAGAGAAAAATGGACATCGGCAACAAACTGGGAGTGCTTGGATATGGTTAGGATGGCATTGGCTTTTCTAGGCTGCCCTATCAGTGTTTACTGCTAAAATACATGGGAAAATCCCACTGGAGGAAAATTACACTTAGAGTTAGGGTTAGGTCACCGTGAACTCATAGAGAAAAATAGAGGTCACCAAAAAATTCGGAGTGCTTGGGTATGGTTAGGAGGCCACTTACTTTTCTAGGCTGCCCTATCTATCTTTCCTGCTAAAATACATGGGAAAATCCCATTGGAGGAAAATTGCACTTACGGTTAGGGTTAGGTCACCATGAACATGGAGAGAAATATGGGCATTGCCAATAAATTCGGAGTGCTTGGGAATGGTTAGGAGGGCACTTACTTTTCTAGGCTGCCCTATCTATCTTTCCTGCTAAAATACATGGGAAAATCCCATTGGAGGAAAATTCCACTTAGGGTTAGAGTCAGGTCACCATCAACTCATAGAGAAAAATGGACATCGGCAACAAACTGGGAGTGCTTGGATATGGTTAGGATGGCATTGGCTTTTCTAGGCTGCCCTATCAGAGTTTACTGCTAAAATACATGGGAAAATCCCACTGGAGGAAAATTACACTTAGAGTTAGGGTTAGGTCACCGTGAACTCATAGAGAAAAATAGAGATCACCAAAAAATTCGGAGTGCTTGGGTATGGTTAGGGGGGCGCTGATTTTTCTAGGCTGCCCTGTCTATATTTCCTGGTAAAATACATGGGAAAATCCCATTGGAGAAAATTCCAGTTAGGGTTACGGTTAGGTCAGCATGAACTCATAGAGAAAAATGGACATCGGCAACAATCTGGGAGTTCTTGGATTTGGTTAGGAGGGAACTTACTTTTCTAGGCTGCCCTATCTATGTTTCCAGCTAAAATGCATGGGAAAATCCGATTGGAGGAAAGTTCCACTTAGGATTAGGGTTAGGTCACCATGAAGATGAAAAGCAAAATGGACATTACCAATAAATTCAGAGTGCTAGGGAATGGTTAGGAGGGTACTTACTTTTCTAGGATGCCCTATCTATGTTTCCTGCTAAAATACATGGGAAAATCCCATTGGAGAAAATTCCAGTTAGGGTTAGAGTCAGGTCACCATCAACTCATAGAGAAAAATGGACATTGGCAACAAACTGGGAGTGCTTGGATATGGTTAGGATGGCATTGACTTTTCTAGGCTGCCCTATCAGTGTTTACTGCTAAAATGCATGGGAAAATCTGATTGGAGGAAAATTCCACTTAGGATTAGGGTTAGGTCACCATGAACATGGAGAGCAACATGGACATCGGCAACAAAATGGGAGTGCTTGGACATGGTTAGGAGGGAACTTACTTTTCTAGGCTTCCCTATCTATGTTTCCTGGTAAAATACATTGGAAAAATCTCATAGGAGGAAAATTCCACTTAGGGTTAGGGATAGGTCACCATGAACATGGAGAGAAATATGGGCATTGCCAATAAATTCGGAGTGCTTGGGAATGGTTAGGAGGGCACTTACTTTTCTAGGCTGCCCTATCTATCTTTCCTGCTAAAATACATGGGAAAATCCCATTGGAGGAAAATTCCACTTACGGTTAGGGTTAGGTCACCATGAACATGGAGAGAAATATGGGCATTGCCAATAAATGAAAGTGCCTAATTTTAAGCTATATTACTATGCAGCAGTTTTAGTAGCAATAAGTGATTGGATTAATGTAACTAATGAAAGAATATTGAATATAGAAGGGTACGGACTATTGTATGGGTTTCATGCGTATTTAGTTTATGAAAAAAAGTTGGATAGGGGTTTTAAAGAACATTTATTGAGAAATTCACTGTTGCGTGTCTGGAAAAAGTATTCTTATAAGTTAAATGGTAAAATTCCTTTATGGACAGTTCCCAGGCATGCAATAGAGAGTATAAATAGACAACAAATCCAGGATGTGGTACCCTATGAGAAGCTTTTAATTAAAGAAGGGAATAGCTTAGAACTGAAATCATTAGATAGATTAAGGGAAGAAGGAATAGCTCATAACTGGTATTCACACATGCAACTTCAGGCTAAATGGCAAAAAGATATTAAAATGGGTTTTTCTTTAAAGGATGGAAAATTAATTCAACAAGTTAGAGATCAAAGAAGTATGCATATTAAAAGAATATATGATGTTTTAATTGAAATTGATTCTGGAAATGAACTAGTTAAAGATTGTATGATTAAATGGGAAGGTAACTTTGGACATCCAATTACGATGGAAATCTGGAAAAGGATATGGGTGAAAAATGTAAAATTTACACAAGCTCAGCATTTAAGAGAAAATTTTTATAAAATGTTTTATAGATGGCACTTAGACCCAAAAAAATTATCACTTATGTATCCAAATATGCAACCTAAATGTTGGAGATGTGATTTTATGGACGCTACTTATTTTCACATTTGGTGGACTTGTAAAAAAATTAAGGCTTTTTGGATAAAAATATGGTGGATTCTCCAAAATATATTGAAAAAGCGTATAGAATTTTCACCACAGTTATTTTTATTAGGTATTATAAAAGACTGTACCACCACAGAGACTAAATTGATCTTGAATTTGATTACGGCGGCAAGACTGTTGGTGGGTCAATATTGGAAGACATCGGAAATACCATCTATTGAAGAATGGACATTAAAAGTCATGAATTTGGCTGAAATGGCAAAGATATCTGCATATTTGAAAAACCATTCAAATGAACAATTTTTGATGGATTGGGAAAAATGGATAGATTATATACAGAAGAAATATCAATTGAAGGAATTATATTTGTTTTATAGTTAAATAATTACGTATAAGTAGTTTAGTGGGGTTTCTTGCGTTTTTACTCTGTATTCACTTTGGGAAGCCTGGGGGGGGAGGGGGGAGGGTTTTAATAATAGTTATTTTATATTTTTTCAACTGTTTTGGGGATTTTTTTTTCTCTTTTTAGGTGGCAAGGGGTTGCTCGGGTGGCCTCTGGGCACCACATTGGTTGGAAGAAGAAGGAGGAGTGAAAGTCAGGCAGGTAGGAAGAAGGTATGAGGGAGAGGATGTAGGTGGGAGGAGAGGATGGAATTGGAGAAAGGTTTAAGTAGGTTGTTAGAGGGAAGAAGAGGGGGTTAGTTTTGTCTTAGAAGGATGTGGTGGGGAGGGGGTACCGAGCAGTTTTGTTTGATTGTTTGCGAATTGTATATGTATATAATTGTTTACAGTTGAATTGTTATTTCATTTTTTGTTAAAAACCTTATAAAAAACCAATAAAAATATTTATAAAAAAAAAAGAAAAATGGACATCGGCAAAAAACTGGGAGTGCTTGGATATGGTTAGGAGGGCACTTACTTTTCTAGGCTGCCCTATCTATGTTTCCTGCTAAAATGCATGGGAAAATCCGATTGGAGGAAAATTCCACTTAGGATTAGGTTTAGGTCACCATGAACATGGAGAGCAACATGGACATTGCCAATAAATTCGGAGTGCTTGGGCATGGTTAGGAGGGCCCTTTGTTTTCTAGGCTTCCCTATCTATTTTTCCTGGTAAAATTCATGGGGAAATCCCATTGGAGGAAAATTTCTCTTAGGGTTAGGTTTAGGTCACCATGAAAATGGAGAGAAACATGGACATTGCCAATAAATTCGGAATGTTTGGGAATGGTTAGGAGGGCAATGAAATTTCTAGGCTGCCCTATCTATATTTCCTGGTAAAATACATGGAAAATCCCATTGGAGGAAAATTCCATTTAGGGTGAGGGTTAGGTCACCGTGAACTCATAGAGAAAAATAGAGATCACCAAAAAATTCGGAGTGCTTGGGAATGGTTAGGGGGGCGCTGATTTTTCTAGGCTGCCCTGTCTATATTTCCTGGTAAAATACATGGGAAAATCCCATTGGAGAAAATTCCAGTTAGGGTTACGGTTAGGTCAGCATGAACTCATAGAGAAAAATGGACATCGGCAACAATCTGGGAGTTCTTGGATATGGTTAGGAGGGAACTTACTTTTCTAGGCTGCCGTATCTTTGTTTATTGCTAAAATACATGGGAAAATCCCATTTGAGGAAAATTCCACTTAGGGTTAGGGTTAGGTCACCATGAACGCATAGAGATAAAAGGACATCGGCAACAAACTAGGAGTGCTTGGACATGGTTAGGAGGGAACTTACTTTTCTAGGCTTCCCTATCTATGTTTCCTGGTAAAATACATTGGAAAAATCTCATAGGAGGAAAATTCCACTTAGGGTTAGGGATAGGTCACCATGAACATGGAGAGAAATATGGGCATTGCCAATAAATTCGGAGTGCTTGGGAATGGTTAGGAAGGCACTTACTTTTCTAGGCTGCCCTATCTATCTTTCCTGCTAAAATACATGGGAAAATCCCATTGGAGGAAAATTCCACTTACGGTTAGGGTTAGGTCACCATGAACATGGAGAGAAATATGGGCATTGCCAATAAATTCGGAGTGCTTGGGAATGGTTAGGAGGGCACTTACTTTTCTAGGCTGCCCTATCTATCTTTCCTGCTAAAATACATGGGAAAATCCCATTGGAGGAAAATTCCACTTAGGGTTAGGGTTAGGTCACCATGAACTCATAGAGAAAAATGGACATCGGCAACAATCTGGGAGTGCTTGGATATGGTTAGGAGGGAACTTACTTTTCTAGGCTGCCGTATCTATGTTTCCTGCTAAAATAAATGGGAAAATCCCATTGGAGGAAAATTCCAGTTAGCGTTAGGGTTAGGTCACTATCAACTCATAGAGAAAAATGGACATCGGCAACAAACTGGGAGTGCTTGGACATGGTTAGGAGGGAACTTACTTTTCTAGGCTGCCCTATCTATGTTTCCTGCTAAAATGCATGGGAAAATCCGATTGGAGGAAAATTCCACTTAGGATTAGGTTTAGGTCACCATGAACATGGAGAGCAACATGGACATTGCCAATAAATTCGGAGTGCTTGGGCATGGTTAGGAGGGCCCTTTGTTTTCTAGGCTTCCCTATCTATTTTTCCTGGTAAAATTCATGGGGAAATCCCATTGGAGGAAAATTTCTCTTAGGGTTAGGTTTAGGTCACCATGAACATGGAGAGCAACATGGACATTGCCAATAAATTCGGAGTGCTTGGGCATGGTTAGGAGGGCCCTTTGTTTTCTAGGCTGCCCTATCTCTGTTTCCTGGTAAAATACATGGAAAATCCCATTGGAGGAAAATTCCATTTAGGGTTAGGGTTAGGTCACCGTGAACTCATAGAGAAAAATAGAGATCACCAAAAAATTCGGAGTGCTTGGGTATGGTTAGGGGGGCGCTGATTTTTCTAGGCTGCCCTGTCTATATTTCCTGGTAAAATACATGGGAAAATCCGATTGGAGAAAAATTCACTTAGGATTAGGGTTAGGTCACCATGAACTCATAGAGAAAAATGGACATCGGCAACAATCTGGGAGTGCTTGGATATGGTTGGGAGGGAACTTACTTTTCTAGGCTGCCCTATCAGAGTTTACTGCTAAAATACATGGGAAAATTCCATTGGAGGAAAATTCCACTTAGGGTTAGGTCACCATGAACTCAAAGAGAAAAATGGACATTGGCAACAAACTGGGAGTGCTTGGATATGGTTAGGGGGGCACTGATTTTTCTAGTCTGCCCTGTCTATATTTCCTGGTAAAATACATGGAAAATCCCATTGGAGGAAAATTCCACTTAGGGTTAGGGTTATGTCACCGTGAACTCATAGAGAAAAATAGAGATCACCAAAAAATTCGGAGCTCTTGGATATGGTTAGGAGGGAACTTACTTTTCTAGGCTGCCCTATCTATGTTTCCTGCTAAAATGCATGGGAAAATCCGATTGGAGAAAAATTCACTTAGGATTAGGGTTAGGTCACCATGAACTCATAGAGAAAAATGGACATCGGCAACAATCTGGGAGTGCTTGGATATGGTTGGGAGGGAACTTACTTTTCTAGACTGCCCTACCTATGTTTCCTGCTAAAATGCATGGGAAAATGCGATTGGAGGAAAATTCCACTTAGGATTAGGGTTAGGTCACCATGAACATGGAGGGAAACATGGACATTGCTAATAAATTCGGAGTGGTTGGGAATGGTTAGGAGGGCAATGAAATTTCTAGGCTGCCCTATCAATGTTTCCTGCTAAAATATATGGGAAAATCACATTGGAGGAAAATTCCACTTAGGATTAGGATCAGGTCACCGTCAACTCATAGACAAAAATTGACATCGGCAACAAACCGGGAGTGCTTGGATATGGTTAGGAGGGAAGTACTTTTCTAGGCTGCCCTATCTATGTTTCCTGGTAAAATACATGGAAAATCCCATTGGAGGAAAATTCCATTTAGGGTTAGGGTTAGGTCACCGTGAACTCATAGAGAAAAATAGAGATCACCAAAAAATTTGGAGTGCTTGGGTATGGTTAGGGGGGCGCTGATTTTTCTAGGCTGCCCTGTCTATGTTTCCTGGTAAAATACATGGAAAATGCCATTGGAGGAAAATTCCAGTTAGGGTTAGAGTTAGGTCACCATCACCTCATAGAGAAAAATGGACATTGGCAACAAACTGGGAGTGCTTGGATATGGTTAGGATGGCATTGACTTTTCTAGGCTGCCCTATCAGTGTTTACTGCTAAAATGCATGGGAAAATCTGATTGGAGGAAAATTCCACTTAGGATTAGGGTTAGGTCACCATGAATATGGAGAGCAACAGGGACATTGTCAATAAATTTGGAGTGCTTGGGAATGGTTAGGAGGGCACTTACTTTTCTAGGCTTCCCTATCTATGTTTCCTGGTAAAATACATGGGAAAATCCCATTGGAGGAAAATTCCACCTAGGGTTAGGGTTAGGTCACCATGAATATGGAGAGCAACAGGGACATTGCCAATAAATTCGGAGTGCTTGGGAATGGTTAGGAGGGCACTTACTTTTCTAGGCTGCCCTATCTATCTTTCCTGCTAAAATACATGGGAAAATCCCATTGGAGGAAAATTCCACTTAGCGTTTGGGTTAGGTCACCATGAACATGGAGAGAAACATGGACATTGCCATTAAATTTGGAGTGGTTGGGAATGATTAGGACGGCAAAGAAATTTCTAGGCTGCCTTATCTTTGTTTCCTGCTAAAATACATGGGAAAATCCCATTGGAGGAAAATTCAACTTAGTGTTAGGGTTAGGTCACCATGAACTCATAGAGAAAAATGGACATCGGCAACAAACTGGGCGTGCTTGGATATGGTTAGGAGGGAACTTACTTTTCTAGGCTGCCGTATCTACGTTTCCTGCTAAAATACATGGGAAGATCCCATTGGAGGAAAATTCCACCTAGGGTTAGGGTTAGGTCACCATGAACTCACAGAGAAAAATGGACATCGGCAACAAACTGGGAGTGCTTGGATATGGTTAGGACAGAACTTACTTTTCTAGGCTGCCGTATCTACGTTTCCTGGTAAAATACATGGGAAGATCCCATTGGAGGAAAATTCCACTTAGGGTTAGGGTTATGTCACCATGAACTCATAGAGAAAAATGGACATCGGCAACAAACTGGGAGTGCTTGCATATGGTTAGGAGGGAACTTACTTTTCTAGGCTGCCCTATCTATGTTTCCTGCTAAAATGCATGGGGAAATCCCATTGGAGGAAAATTCCACTTAGGGTTAGGGTTAGGTCACCATGAACTCATAGAGAAAAATGGACATCGGCAACAAACTGGGAGTGCTTGGATATGGTTAGGAGGGAACTTACTTTCCTAGGCTGCCCTATCTATGTTTCCTGCTAAAATGCATGGGGAAATCCCATTGGAGGAAAATTCCACTTAGGGTTAGGGTTAGGTCACCATGAACTCATAGAGAAAAATGGACATCGGCAACAAACTGGGAGTGCTTGGATATGGTTAGGAGGGAACTTACTTTTCTAGGCTGCCGTATCTACGTTTCCTGGTAAAATACATGGGAAGATCCCATTGGAGGAAAATTCCACTTAGGGTTAGGGTTAAGTCACCATGAACTCATAGAGAAAAATGGACATCGGCAACAAACTGGGCGTGCTTGGATATGGTTAGGAGGGAACTTACTTTTCTAGGCTGCCGTATCTACGTTTCCTGCTAAAATACATGGGAAGATCCCATTGGAGGAAAATTCCACCTAGGGTTAGGGTTAGGTCACCATGAACTCATAGAGAAAAATGGACATCGGCAACAAAGTGGGAGTGCTTGGATATGGTTAGGAGGGAACTTACTTTTCTAGGCTGCCGTATCTACGTTTCCTGGTAAAATACATGGGAAAATCCCATTGGAGGAAAATTCCACCTAGGGTTAGGGTTAGGTCACCATGAATATGGAGAGCAATAGGGACATTGTCAATAAATTCGGAGTGCTTGGGAATGGTTAGGAGGGCACTTACTTTTCTAGGCTTCCCTATCTATGTTTCCTGGTAAAATACATGGGAAAATCCCATTGGAGGATAATTCCACCTAGGGTTAGGGTTAGGTCACCATGAATATGGAGAACCACAGGGACATTGTCAATAAATTCGGAGTGCTTGGGAATGGTTAGGAGGGAACTTACTTTTCTAGGCTGCCGTATCTACATTTCCTGCTAAAATACATGGGAAGATCCCATTGGAGGAAAATTCCACTTAGGGTTAGGGTTAAGTCACCATGAACTCATAGAGAAAAATGGACATCGGCAACAATCTGGGAGTGCTTGGATATGGTTAGGAGGGAACTTACTTTTCTAGGCTGCCGTATCTACGTTTCCTGGTAAAATACATGGGAAAATCCCATTGTAGGAAAATTCCACCTAGGGTTAGGGTTAGGTCACCATGAATATGGAGAGCAACAGGGACATTGTCAATAAATTTGGAGTGCTTGGGAATGGTTAGGAGGGCACTTACTTTTCTAGGCTTCCCTATCTATGTTTCCTGGTAAAATACATGGGAAAATCCCATTGGAGGAAAATTCCACCTAGGGTTAGGGTTAGGTCACCATGAATATGGGGAGCAACAGGGACATTGTCAATAAATTCGGAGTGCTTGGGAATGGTTAAGAGGGAACTTACTTTTCTAGGCTGCCGTATCTATGTTTCCTGGTAAAATACATGGGAAAATCCCATTGGAGGAAAATTCCACTTAGCGTTTGGGTTAGGTCACCATGAACATGGAGAGAAACATGGACATTGCCAATAAATTTGGAGTGGTTGGGAATGATTAGGACGGCAAAGAAATTTCTAGGCTGCCCTATCTTTGTTTCCTGCTAAAATACATGGGAAAATCCCATTGGAGGAAAATTCCACTTAGTGTTAGGGTTAGGTCACCATGAACTCATAGAGAAAAATGGACACCGGCAACAAACTGGGCGTGCTTGGATATGGTTAGGAGGGAACTTACTTTTCTAGGCTGCCGTATCTACGTTTCCTGCTAAAATACATGGGAAGATCCCATTGGAGGAAAATTCCACCTAGGGTTAGGGTTAGGTCACCATGAACTCACAGAGAAAAATGGACATCGGCAACAAACTGGGAGTGCTTGGATATGGTTAGGACAGAACTTACTTTTCTAGGCTGCCGTATCTACGTTTCCTGGTAAAATACATGGGAAGATCCCATTGGAGGAAAATTCCACTTAGGGTTAGGGTTAAGTCACCATGAACTCATAGAGAAAAATGGACATCGGCAACAAACTGGGAGTGCTTGGATATGGTTAGGAGGGAACTTACTTTTCTAGGCTGCCGTATCTACGTTTCCTGGTAAAATACATGGGAAAATCCCATTGGAGGAAAATTCCACCTAGGGTTAGGGTTAGGTCACCATGAATATGGAGAGCAACAGGGACATTGTCAATAAATTCGGAGTGCTTGGGAATGGTTAGGAGGGCACTTACTTTTCTAGGCTTCCCTATCTATGTTTCCTGGTAAAATACATGGGAAAATCCCATTGGAGGAAAATTCCACCTAGGGTTAGGGTTAGGTCACCATGAATATGGAGAGCAACAGGGACATTGTCAATAAATTCGGAGTGCTTGGGAATGGTTAGGAGGGAACTTACTTTTCTAGGCTGCCGTATCTATGTTTCCTGGTAAAATACATGGGAAAATCCCATTGGAGGAAAATTCCACTTAGCGTTTGGGTTAGGTCACCATGAACATGGAGAGAAACATGGACATTGCCAATAAATTTGGAGTGGTTGGGAATGATTAGGACGGCAAAGAAATTTCTAGGCTGCCCTATCTTTGTTTCCTGCTAAAATACATGGGAAAATCCCATTGGAGGAAAATTCCACTTAGTGTTAGGGTTAGGTCACCATGAACTCATAGAGAAAAATGGACACCGGCAACAAACTGGGCGTGCTTGGATATGGTTAGGAGGGAACTTACTTTTCTAGGCTGCCGTATCTACGTTTCCTGCTAAAATACATGGGAAGATCCCATTGGAGGAAAATTCCACCTAGGGTTAGGGTTAGGTCACCATGAACTCACAGAGAAAAATGGACATCGGCAACAAACTGGGAGTGCTTGGATATGGTTAGGACAGAACTTACTTTTCTAGGCTGCCGTATCTACGTTTCCTGGTAAAATACATGGGAAGATCCCATTGGAGGAAAATTCCACTTAGGGTTAGGGTTAAGTCACCATGAACTCATAGAGAAAAATGGACATCGGCAACAAACTGGGAGTGCTTGCATATGGTTAGGAGGGAACTTACTTTTCTAGGCTGCCCTATCTATGTTTCCTGCTAAAATGCATGGGAAAATCCCATTGGAGGAAAATTCCACTTAGGGTTAGGGTTAGGTCACCATGAACTCATAGAGAAAAATGGACATCGGCACCAACTGGGAGTGCTTGGATATGGTTAGGAGGGAACTTACTTTCCTAGGCTGCCCTATCTATGTTTCCTGCTAAAATGCATGGGGAAATCCCATTGGAGGAAAATTCCATTTAGGGTTAGGGTTAGGTCACCATGAACTCATAGAGAAAAATGGACATCGGCAACAAACTGGGAGTGCTTGGATATGGTTAGGACAGAACTTACTTTTCTAGGCTGCCGTATCTACGTTTCCTGGTAAAATACATGGGAAGATCCCATTGGAGGAAAATTCCACCTAGGGTTAGGGTTAGGTCACCATGAATATGGAGAGCCACAGGGACATTGTCAATAAATTCGGAGTGCTTGGGAATGGTTAGGAGGGAACTTACTTTTCTAGGCTGCCGTATCTACATTTCCTGCTAAAATACATGGGAAGATCCCATTGGAGGAAAATTCCACTTAGGGTTAGGGTTAAGTCACCATGAACTCATAGAGAAAAATGGACATCGGCAACAAACTGGGAGTGCTTGGATATGGTTAGGACAGAACTTACTTTTCTAGGCTGCCGTATCTACGTTTCCTGGTAAAATACATGGGAAAATCCCATTGGAGGAAAATTCCACCTAGGGTTAGGGTTAGGTCACCATGAATATGGAGAGCAATAGGGACATTGTCAATTAATTCGGAGTGCTTGGGAATGGTTAGGAGGGCACTTACTTTTCTAGGCTTCCCTATCTATGTTTCCTGGTAAAATACATGGGAAAATCCCATTGGAGGAAAATTCCACCTAGGGTTAGGGTTAGGTCACCATGAATATGGAGAGCCACAGGGACATTGTCAATAAATTCGGAGTGCTTGGGAATGGTTAGGAGGGAACTTACTTTTCTAGGCTGCCGTATCTACATTTCCTGCTAAAATACATGGGAAGATCCCATTGGAGGAAAATTCCACTTAGGGTTAGGGTTAAGTCACCATGAACTCATAGAGAAAAATGGACATCGGCAGCAAACTGGGAGTGCTTGGATATGGTTAGGAGGGAACTTACTTTTCTAGGCTGCCGTATCTACGTTTCCTGGTAAAATACATGGGAAAATCCCATTGGAGGAAAATTCCACCTAGGGTTAGGGTTAGGTCACCATGAATATGGAGAGCAACAGGGACATTGTCAATAAATTCGGAGTGCTTGGGAATGGTTAGGAGGGCATTTACTTTTCTAGGCTTCCCTATCTATGTTTCCTGGTAAAATACATGGGAAAATCCCATTGGAGGAAAATTCCACTTAGCGTTTGGGTTAGGTCACCATGAACATGGAGAGAAACATGGACATTGCCAATAAATTTGGAGTGGTTGGGAATGATTAGGACGGCAAAGAAATTTCTAGGCTGCCCTATCTTTGTTTCCTGCTAAAATACATGGGAAAATCCCATTGGAGGAAAATTCCACTTAGTGTTAGGGTTAGGTCACCATGAACTCATAGAGAAAAATGGACATCGGCAACAAACTGGGCGTGCTTGGATATGGTTAGGAGGGAACTTACTTTTCTAGGCTGCCGTATCTACGTTTCCTGCTAAAATACATGGGAAGATCCCATTGGAGGAAAATTCCACCTAGGGTTAGGGTTAGGTCACCATGAACTCACAGAGAAAAATGGACATCGGCAACAAACTGGGAGTGCTTGGATATGGTTAGGACAGAACTTACTTTTCTAGGCTGCCGTATCTACGTTTCCTGGTAAAATACATGGGAAGATCCCATTGGAGGAAAATTCCACTTAGGGTTAGGGTTAAGTCACCATGAACTCATAGAGAAAAATGGACATCGGCAACAAACTGGGAGTGCTTGCATATGGTTAGGAGGGAACTTACTTTTCTAGGCTGCCCTATCTATGTTTCCTGCTAAAATGCATGGGAAAATACCATAGGAGGAGAATTCCACTTAGGGTTAGGGTTAGGTCACCATGAACTCATAGAGAAAAATGGACATCGGCAACAAACTGGGAGTGCTTGGATATGGTTAGGAGGGAACTTACTTTCCTAGGCTGCCCTATCTATGTTTCCTGCTAAAATGCATGGGGAAATCCCATTGGAGGAAAATTCCACTTAGGGTTAGGGTTAGGTCACCATGAACTCATAGAGAAAAATGGACATCGGCAACAAACTGGGCGTGCTTGGATATGGTTAGGAGGGAACTTACTTTTCTAGGCTGCCGTATCTACGTTTCCTGCTAAAATACATGGGAAGATCCCATTGGAGGAAAATTCCACCTAGGGTTAGGGTTAGGTCACCATGAACTCATAGAGAAAAATGGACATCGGCAACAAACTGGGAGTGCTTGGATATGGTTAGGACAGAACTTACTTTTCTAGGCTGCCGTATCTACGTTTCCTGGTAAAATACATGGGAAGATCCCATTGGAGGAAAATTCCACTTAGGGTTAGGGTTAAGTCACCATGAACTCATAGAGAAAAATGGACATCGGCAACAAACTGGGAGTGCTTGCATATGGTTAGGAGGGAACTTACTTTTCTAGGCTGCCCTATCTATGTTTCCTGCTAAAATGCATGGGAAAATCCCATTGGAGGAAAATTCCACTTAGGGTTAGGGTTAGGTCACCATGAACTCATAGAGAAAAATGGACATCGGCAACGAACTGGGAGTGCTTGGATATGGTTAGGAGGGAACTTACTTTAATAGGCTGCCCTATCTATGTTTCCTGCTAAAATGCATGGGGAAATCCCATTGGAGGAAAATTCCACTTAGGGTTAGGGTTAGGTCACCATGAATATGGAGAGCAACAGGGACATTGTCAATAAATTCGGAGTGCTTGGGAATGGTTAGGAGGGCACTTACTTTTCTACGCTTCCCTATCTATGTTTCCTGGTAAAATACATGGGAAAATCCCATTGGAGGAAAATTCCACCTAGGGTTAGGGTTAGGTCACCATGAATATGGAGAGCAACAGGGACATTGTCAATAAATTCGGAGTGCTTGGGAATGGTTAGGAGGGAACTTACTTTTCTAGGCTGCCGTATCTACATTTCCCGCTAAAATACATGGGAAGATCCCATTGGAGGAAAATTCCACTTAGGGTTAGGGTTAAGTCACCATGAACTCATAGAGAAAAATGGACATCGGCAACAAACTGGGAGTGCTTGCATATGGTTAGGAGGGAACTTACTTTTCTAGGCTGCCCTATCTATGTTTCCTGCTAAAATGCATGGGAAAATCCCATTGGAGGAAAATTCCACTTAGGGTTAGGGTTAAGTCACCATGAACTCATAGAGAAAAATGGACATCGGCAACAAACTGGGAGTGCTTGGATATGGTTAGGAGGGAACTTACTTTTCTAGGCTGCCGTATCTACGTTTCCTGGTAAAATACATGGGAAAATCCCATTGGAGGAAAATTCCACCTAGGGTTAGGGTTAGGTCACCATGAATATGGAGAGCAACAGGGACATTGTCAATAAATTCTGAGTTCTTGGGAATGGTTAGGAGGGCACTTATTTTTCTAGGCTTCCCTATCTATGTTTCCTGGTAAAATACATGGGAAAATCCCATTGGAGGAAAATTCCACTTAGCGTTTGGGTTAGGTCACCATGAACATGGAGAGAAACATGGACATTGCCAATAAATTTGGAGTGGTTGGGAATGATTAGGACGGCAAAGAAATTTCTAGGCTGCCTTATCTTTGTTTCCTGCTAAAATACATGGGAAAATCCCATTGGAGGAAAATTCAACTTAGTGTTAGGGTTAGGTCACCATGAACTCATAGAGAAAAATGGACATCGGCAACAAACTGGGCGTGCTTGGATATGGTTAGGAGGGAACTTACTTTTCTAGGCTGCCGTATCTACGTTTCCTGCTAAAATACATGGGAAGATCCCATTGGAGGAAAATTCCACCTAGGGTTAGGGTTAGGTCACCATGAACTCACAGAGAAAAATGGACATCGGCAACAAACTGGGAGTGCTTGGATATGGTTAGGACAGAACTTACTTTTCTAGGCTGCCGTATCTACGTTTCCTGGTAAAATACATGGGAAGATCCCATTGGAGGAAAATTCCACTTAGGGTTAGGGTTATGTCACCATGAACTCATAGAGAAAAATGGACATCGGCAACAAACTGGGAGTGCTTGCATATGGTTAGGAGGGAACTTACTTTTCTAGGCTGCCCTATCTATGTTTCCTGCTAAAATGCATGGGGAAATCCCATTGGAGGAAAATTCCACTTAGGGTTAGGGTTAGGTCACCATGAACTCATAGAGAAAAATGGACATCAGCAACAAACTGGGAGTGCTTGGATATGGTTAGGAGGGAACTTACTTTCCTAGGCTGCCCTATCTATGTTTCCTGCTAAAATGCATGGGGAAATCCCATTGGAGGAAAATTCCACTTAGGGTTAGGGTTAGGTCACCATGAACTCATAGAGAAAAATGGACATCGGCAACAAACTGGGAGTGCTTGGATATGGTTAGGAGGGAACTTACTTTTCTAGGCTGCCGTATCTACGTTTCCTGGTAAAATACATGGGAAGATCCCATTGGAGGAAAATTCCACTTAGGGTTAGGGTTAAGTCACCATGAACTCATAGAGAAAAATGGACATCGGCAACAAACTGGGCGTGCTTGGATATGGTTAGGAGGGAACTTACTTTTCTAGGCTGCCGTATCTACGTTTCCTGGTAAAATACATGGGAAGATCCCATTGGAGGAAAATTCCACCTAGGGTTAGGGTTAGGTCACCATGAACTCATAGAGAAAAATGGACATCGGCAACAAACTGGGAGTGCTTGGATATGGTTAGGAGGGAACTTACTTTTCTAGGCTGCCGTATCTACGTTTCCTGGTAAAATACATGGGAAAATCCCATTGGAGGAAAATTCCACCTAGGGTTAGGGTTAGGTCACCATGAATATGGAGAGCAACAGGGACATTGTCAATAAATTCGGAGTGCTTGGGAATGGTTAGGAGGGCACTTACTTTTCTAGGCTTCCCTATCTATGTTTCCTGGTAAAATACATGGGAAAATCCCATTGGAGGAAAATTCCACTTAGCGTTTGGGTTAGGTCACCATGAACATGGAGAGAAACATGGACATTGCCAATAAATTTGGAGTGGTTGGGAATGATTAGGACGGCAAAGAAATTTCTAGGCTGCCCTATCTTTGTTTCCTGCTAAAATACATGGGAAAATCCCATTGGAGGAAAATTCCACTTAGTGTTAGGGTTAGGTCACCATGAACTCATAGAGAAAAATGGACATCGGCAACAAACTGGGAGTGCTTGGATATGGTTAGGAGGGAACTTACTTTTCTAGGCTGCCGTATCTACGTTTCCTGCTAAAATACATGGGAAGATCCCATTGGAGGAAAATTCCACCTAGGGTTAGGGTTAGGTCACCATGAACTCACAGAGAAAAATGGACATCGGCAACAAACTGGGAGTGCTTGGATATGGTTAGGACAGAACTTACTTTTCTAGGCTGCCGTATCTACGTTTCCTGGTAAAATACATGGGAAGATCCCATTGGAGGAAAATTCCACTTAGGGTTAGGGTTAGGTCACCATGAACTCATAGAGAAAAATGGACATCGGCAACAAACTGGGAGTGCTTGGATATGGTTAGGAGGGAACTTACCTTCCTAGGCTGCCCTATCTATGTTTCCTGGTAAAATACATGGGAAAATCCCATTGGAGGAAAATTCCACTTAGCGTTTGGGTTAGGTCACCATGAACATGGAGAGAAACATGGACATTGCCAATAAATTTGGAGTGGTTGGGAATGATTAGGACGGCAAAGAAATTTCTAGGCTGCCCTATCTTTGTTTCCTGCTAAAATACATGGGAAAATCCCATTGGAGGAAAATTCCACTTAGTGTTAGGGTTAGGTCACCATGAACTCATAGAGAAAAATGGACACCGGCAACAAACTGGGCGTGCTTGGATATGGTTAGGAGGGAACTTACTTTTCTAGGCTGCCGTATCTACGTTTCCTGCTAAAATACATGGGAAGATCCCATTGGAGGAAAATTCCACCTAGGGTTAGGGTTAGGTCACCATGAACTCACAGAGAAAAATGGACATCGGCAACAAACTGGGAGTGCTTGGATATGGTTAGGACAGAACTTACTTTTCTAGGCTGCCGTATCTACGTTTCCTGGTAAAATACATGGGAAGATCCCATTGGAGGAAAATTCCACTTAGGGTTAGGGTTAAGTCACCATGAACTCATAGAGAAAAATGGACATCGGCAACAAACTGGGAGTGCTTGCATATGGTTAGGAGGGAACTTACTTTTCTAGGCTGCCCTATCTATGTTTCCTGCTAAAATGCATGGGAAAATCCCATTGGAGGAAAATTCCACTTAGGGTTAGGGTTAGGTCACCATGAACTCATAGAGAAAAATGGACATCGGCACCAACTGGGAGTGCTTGGATATGGTTAGGAGGGAACTTACTTTCCTAGGCTGCCCTATCTATGTTTCCTGCTAAAATGCATGGGGAAATCCCATTGGAGGAAAATTCCACTTAGGGTTAGGGTTAGGTCACCATGAACTCATAGAGAAAAATGGACATCGGCAACAAACTGGGAGTGCTTGGATATGGTTAGGACAGAACTTACTTTTCTAGGCTGCCGTATCTACGTTTCCTGGTAAAATACATGGGAAGATCCCATTGGAGGAAAATTCCACCTAGGGTTAGGGTTAGGTCACCATGAATATGGAGAGCCACAGGGACATTTTCAATAAATTCGGAGTGCTTGGGAATGGTTAGGAGGGAACTTACTTTTCTAGGCTGCCGTATCTACATTTCCTGCTAAAATACATGGGAAGATCCCATTGGAGGAAAATTCCACTTAGGGTTAGGGTTAAGTCACCATGAACTCATAGAGAAAAATGGACATCGGCAACAAACTGGGAGTGCTTGGATATGGTTAGGAGGGAACTTACTTTTCTAGGCTGCCGTATCTACGTTTCCTGGTAAAATACATGGGAAAATCCCATTGGAGGAAAATTCCACCTAGGGTTAGGG
This sequence comes from Bothrops alternatus, assembly GCA_034064705.1. Classification (NCBI taxonomy): domain Eukaryota; kingdom Metazoa; phylum Chordata; class Lepidosauria; order Squamata; family Viperidae; genus Bothrops; species Bothrops alternatus. The sequence goes on along the minus strand of JARGCV010000012.1, from coordinate 1,040,705 downwards.
TTAGGTCACCATGAATATGGAGAGCAATAGGGACATTGTCAATTAATTCGGAGTGCTTGGGAATGGTTAGGAGGGCACTTACTTTTCTAGGCTTCCCTATCTATGTTTCCTGGTAAAATACATGGGAAAATCCCATTGGAGGAAAATTCCACCTAGGGTTAGGGTTAGGTCACCATGAATATGGAGAGCCACAGGGACATTGTCAATAAATTCGGAGTGCTTGGGAATGGTTAGGAGGGAACTTACTTTTCTAGGCTGCCGTATCTACATTTCCTGCTAAAATACATGGGAAGATCCCATTGGAGGAAAATTCCACTTAGGGTTAGGGTTAAGTCACCATGAACTCATAGAGAAAAATGGACATCGGCAGCAAACTGGGAGTGCTTGGATATGGTTAGGAGGGAACTTACTTTTCTAGGCTGCCGTATCTACGTTTCCTGGTAAAATACATGGGAAAATCCCATTGGAGGAAAATTCCACCTAGGGTTAGGGTTAGGTCACCATGAATATGGAGAGCCACAGGGACATTGTCAATAAATTCGGAGTGCTTGGGAATGGTTAGGAGGGAACTTACTTTTCTAGGCTTCCCTATCTATGTTTCCTGGTAAAATATATGGGAAAATCCCATTGGAGGAAAATTCCACTTAGGGTTAGGGTTAGGTCACCATGAACTCATAGAGAAAAATGGACATCGGCAACAAACTGGGAGTGCTTGGATATGGTTAGGAGGGAACTTACTTTCCTAGGCTGCCCTATCTATGTTTCCTGGTAAAATACATGGGAAAATCCCATTGGAGGAAAATTCCACTTAGCGTTTGGGTTAGGTCACCATGAACATGGAGAGAAACATGGACATTGCCAATAAATTTGGAGTGGTTGGGAATGATTAGGACGGCAAAGAAATTTCTAGGCTGCCCTATCTTTGTTTCCTGCTAAAATACATGGGAAAATCCCATTGGAGGAAAATTCCACTTAGTGTTAGGGTTAGGTCACCATGAACTCATAGAGAAAAATGGACATCGGCAACAAACTGGGCGTGCTTGGATATGGTTAGGAGGGAACTTACTTTTCTAGGCTGCCGTATCTACGTTTCCTGCTAAAATACATGGGAAGATCCCATTGGAGGAAAATTCCACCTAGGGTTAGGGTTAGGTCACCATGAACTCACAGAGAAAAATGGACATTGGCAACAAACTGGGAGTGCTTGGATATGGTTAGGACAGAACTTACTTTTCTAGGCTGCCGTATCTACGTTTCCTGGTAAAATACATGGGAAGATCCCATTGGAGGAAAATTCCACTTAGGGTTAGGGTTAAGTCACCATGAACTCATAGAGAAAAATGGACATCGGCAACAAACTGGGAGTGCTTGCATATGGTTAGGAGGGAACTTACTTTTCTAGGCTGCCCTATCTATGTTTCCTGCTAAAATGCATGGGAAAATCCCATTGGAGGAAAATTCCACTTAGGGTTAGGGTTAGGTCACCATGAACTCACAGAGAAAAATGGACATCGGCAACAAACTGGGAGTGCTTGGATATGGTTAGGAGGGAACTTACTTTCCTAGGCTGCCCTATCTATGTTTCCTGCTAAAATGCATGGGGAAATCCCATTGGAGGAAAATTCCACTTAGGGTTAGGGTTAGGTCACCATGAACTCATAGAGAAAAATGGACATCGGCAACAAACTGGGCGTGCTTGGATATGGTTAGGAGGGAACTTACTTTTCTAGGCTGCCGTATCTACGTTTCCTGCTAAAATACATGGGAAGATCCCATTGGAGGAAAATTCCACCTAGGGTTAGGGTTAGGTCACCATGAACTCATAGAGAAAAATGGACATCGGCAACAAACTGGGAGTGCTTGGATATGGTTAGGACAGAACTTACTTTTCTAGGCTGCCGTATCTACGTTTCCTGGTAAAATACATGGGAAGATCCCATTGGAGGAAAATTCCACTTAGGGTTAGGGTTAAGTCACCATGAACTCATAGAGAAAAATGGACATCGGCAACAAACTGGGAGTGCTTGGATATGGTTAGGAGGGAACTTACTTTTCTAGGCTGCCCTATCTATGTTTCCTGCTAAAATGCATGGGGAAATCCCATTGGAGGAAAATTCCACTTAGGGTTAGGGTTAGGTCACCATGAACTCATAGAGAAAAATGGACATCGGCAACAAACTGGGCGTGCTTGGATATGGTTAGGAGGGAACTTACTTTTCTAGGCTGCCGTATCTACGTTTCCTGCTAAAATACATGGGAAGATCCCATTGGAGGAAAATTCCACCTAGGGTTAGGGTTAGGTCACCATGAACTCATAGAGAAAAATGGACATCGGCAACAAACTGGGAGTGCTTGGATATGGTTAGGACAGAACTTACTTTTCTAGGCTGCCGTATCTACGTTTCCTGGTAAAATACATGGGAAGATCCCATTGGAGGAAAATTCCACTTAGGGTTAGGGTTAAGTCACCATGAACTCATAGAGAAAAATGGACATCGGCAACAAACTGGGAGTGCTTGGATATGGTTAGGAGGGAACTTACTTTCCTAGGCTGCCCTATCTATGTTTCCTGCTAAAATGCATGGGGAAATCCCATTGGAGGAAAATTCCACTTAGGGTTAGGGTTAGGTCACCATGAACTCATAGAGAAAAATGGACATCGGCAACAAACTGGGCGTGCTTGGATATGGTTAGGAGGGAACTTACTTTTCTAGGCTGCCGTATCTACGTTTCCTGCTAAAATACATGGGAAGATCCCATTGGAGGAAAATTCCACCTAGGGTTAGGGTTAGGTCACCATGAACTCATAGAGAAAAATGGACATCGGCAACAAACTGGGAGTGCTTGGATATGGTTAGGACAGAACTTACTTTTCTAGGCTGCCGTATCTACGTTTCCTGGTAAAATACATGGGAAGATCCCATTGGAGGAAAATTCCACTTAGGGTTAGGGTTAAGTCACCATGAACTCATAGAGAAAAATGGACATCGGCAACAAACTGGGAGTGCTTGGATATGGTTAGGAGGGAACTTACTTTTCTAGACTGCCCTATCTATGTTTCCTGCTAAAATGCATGGGGAAATCCCATTGGAGGAAAATTCCACTTAGGGTTAGGGTTAGGTCACCATGAACTCATAGAGAAAAATGGACATCGGCAACAAACTGGGCGTGCTTGGATATGGTTAGGAGGGAACTTACTTTTCTAGGCTGCCGTATCTACGTTTCCTGCTAAAATACATGGGAAGATCCCATTGGAGGAAAATTCCACCTAGGGTTAGGGTTAGGTCACCATGAACTCATAGAGAAAAATGGACATCGGCAACAAACTGGGAGTGCTTGGATATGGTTAGGACAGAACTTACTTTTCTAGGCTGCCGTATCTACGTTTCCTGGTAAAATACATGGGAAGATCCCATTGGAGGAAAATTCCACTTAGGGTTAGGGTTAAGTCACCATGAACTCATAGAGAAAAATGGACATCGGCAACAAACTGGGAGTGCTTGGATATGGTTAGGAGGGAACTTACTTTTCTAGGCTGCCCTATCTATGTTTCCTGCTAAAATGCATGGGAAAATCCCATTGGAGGAAAATTCCACTTAGGGTTAGGGTTAGGTCACCATGAACTCATAGAGAAAAATGGACATCGGCAACAAACTGGGAGTGCTTGGATATGGTTAGGAGGGAACTTACTTTAATAGGCTGCCCTATCTATGTTTCCTGCTAAAATGCATGGGGAAATCCCATTGGAGGAAAATTCCACTTAGGGTTAGGGTTAGGTCACCATGAACCCATAGAGAAAAATGGACATCGGCAACAAACTGGGAGTGCTTGGATATGGTTAGGAGGGAACTTACTTTTCTAGGCTGCCGTATCTACGTTTCCTAGTAAAATACATCGGAAAATCCCATTGGAGGAAAATTCCACCTAGGGTTAGGGTTAGGTCACCATGAATATGGAGAGCAACAGGGACATTGTCAATAAATTCGGAGTGCTTGGGAATGGTTAGGAGGGCACTTACTTTTCTACGCTTCCCTATCTATGTTTCCTGGTAAAATACATGGGAAAAATTCCATTGGAGGAAAATTCCACCTAGGGTTAGGGTTAGGTCACCATGAATATGGAGAGCAACAGGGACATTGTCAATAAATTCGGAGTGCTTGGGAATGGTTAGGAGGGAACTTACTTTTCTAGGCTGCCGTATCTACATTTCCCGCTAAAATACATGGGAAGATCCCATTGGAGGAAAATTCCACTTAGGGTTAGGGTTAAGTCACCATGAACTCATAGAGAAAAATGGACATCGGCAACAAACTGGGAGTGCTTGCATATGGTTAGGAGGGAACTTACTTTTCTAGGCTGCCCTATCTATGTTTCCTGCTAAAATGCATGGGAAAATCCCATTGGAAGAAAATTCCACTTAGGGTTAGGGTTAGGTCACCATGAACTCATAGAGAAAAATGGACATCGGCAACAAACTGGGAGTGCTTGGATATGGTTAGGAGGGAACTTACTTTTCTAGGCTGCCGTATCTACGTTTCCTGGTAAAATACATGGGAAAATCCCATTGGAGGAAAATTCCACCTAGGGTTAGGGTTAGGTCACCATGAATATGGAGAGCAACAGGGACATTGTCAATAAATTCGGAGTGCTTGGGAATGGTTAGGAGGGCACTTAATTTTCTAGGCTTCCCTATCTATGTTTCCTGGTAAAATACATGGGAAAATCCCATTGGAGGAAAATTCCACATAGCGTTTGGGTTAGGTCACCATGAACATGGAGAGAAACATGGACATTGCCAATAAATTTGGAGTGGTTGGGAATGATTAGGACGGCAAAGAAATTTCTAGGCTGCCTTATCTTTGTTTCCTGCTAAAATACATGGGAAAATCCCATTGGAGGAAAATTCAACTTAGTGTTAGGGTTAGGTCACCATGAACTCATAGAGAAAAATGGACATCGGCAACAAACTGGGCGTGCTTGGATATGGTTAGGAGGGAACTTACTTTTCTAGGCTGCCGTATCTACGTTTCCTGCTAAAATACATGGGAAGATCCCATTGGAGGAAAATTCCACCTAGGGTTAGGGTTAGGTCACCATGAACTCACAGAGAAAAATGGACATCGGCAACAAACTGGGAGTGCTTGGATACGGTTAGGACAGAACTTACTTTTCTAGGCTGCCGTATCTACGTTTCCTGGTAAAATACATGGGAAGATCCCATTGGAGGAAAATTCCACTTAGGGTTAGGGTTAAGTCACCATGAACTCATAGAGAAAAATGGACATCGGCAACAAACTGGGAGTGCTTGCATATGGTTAGGAGGGAACTTACTTTTCTAGGCTGCCCTATCTATGTTTCCTGCTAAAATGCATGGGAAAATCCCATTGGAGGAAAATTCCACTTAGGGTTAGGGTTAGGTCACCATGAACTCATAGAGAAAAATGGACATCGGCAACAAACTGGGAGTGCTTGGATATGGTTAGGAGGGAACTTACTTTCCTAGGCTGCCCTATCTATGTTTCCTGCTAAAATGCATGGGGAAATCCCATTGGAGGAAAATTCCACTTAGGGTTAGGGTTAGGTCACCATGAACTCATAGAGAAAAATGGACATCGGCAACAAACTGGGAGTGCTTGGATATGGTTAGGAGGGACCTTACTTTTCTAGGCTGCCGTATCTACGTTTCCTGGTAAAATACATGGGAAGATCCCATTGGAGGAAAATTCCACTTAGGGTTAGGGTTAAGTCACCATGAACTCATAGAGAAAAATGGACATCGGCAACAAACTGGGCGTGCTTGGATATGGTTAGGAGGGAACTTACTTTTCTAGGCTGCCGTATCTACGTTTCCTGCTAAAATACATGGGAAGATCCCATTGGAGGAAAATTCCACCTAGGGTTAGGGTTAGGTCACCATGAACTCATAGAGAAAAATGGACATCGGCAACAAACTGGGAGTGCTTGGATATGGTTAGGACAGAACTTACTTTTCTAGGCTGCCGTATCTACGTTTCCTGGTAAAATACATGGGAAGATCCCATTGGAGGAAAAATCCACTTAGGGTTAGGGTTAAGTCACCATGAACTCATAGAGAAAAATGGACATCGGCAACAAACTGGGAGTGCTTGCATATGGTTAGGAGGGAACTTACTTTTCTAGGCTGCCCTATCTATGTTTCCTGCTAAAATGCATGGGAAAATCCCATTGGAGGAAAATTCCACTTAGGGTTAGGGTTAGGTCACCATGAACTCATAGAGAAAAATGGACATCGGCAACAAACTGGGAGTGCTTGGATATGGTTAGGAGGGAACTTACTTTTCTAGGCTGCCGTATCTACGTTTCCTAGTAAAATACATGGGAAAATCCCATTGGAGGAAAATTCCACCTAGGGTTAGGGTTAGGTCACCATGAATATGGAGAGCAACAGGGACATTGTCAATAAATTCGGAGTGCTTGGGAATGGTTAGGAGGGCACTTACTTTTCTACGCTTCCCTATCTATGTTTCCTGGTAAAATACATGGGAAAATCCCATTGGAGGAAAATTCCACTTAGTGTTAGGGTTAGGTCACCATGAACTCATAGAGAAAAATGGACATCGGCAACAAACTGGGCGTGCTTGGATATGGTTAGGAGGGAACTTACTTTTCTAGGCTGCCCTATCTATGTTTCCTGCTAAAATGCATGGGAAAATCCCATTGGAGGAAAATTCCACTTAGGGTTAGGGTTAGGTCACCATGAACTCATAGAGAAAAATGGACATCGGCAACAAACTGGGCGTGCTTGGATATGGTTAGGAGGGAACTTACTTTTCTAGGCTGCCGTATCTACGTTTCCTGCTAAAATACATGGGAAGATCCCATTGGAGGAAAATTCCACCTAGGGTTAGGGTTAGGTCACCATGAACTCACAGAGAAAAATGGACATCGGCAACAAACTGGGAGTGCTTGGATATGGTTAGGACAGAACTTACTTTTCTAGGCTGCCGTATCTACGTTTCCTGGTAAAATACATGGGAAGATCCCATTGGAGGAAAATTCCACTTAGGGTTAGGGTTAAGTCACCATGAACTCATAGAGAAAAATGGACATCGGCAACAAACTGGGAGTGCTTGCATATGGTTAGGAGGGAACTTACTTTTCTAGGCTGCCCTATCTATGTTTCCTGCTAAAATGCATGGGAAAATCCCATTGGAGGAAAATTCCACTTAGGGTTAGGGTTAGGTCACCATGAACTCATAGAGAAAAATGGACATCGGCAACAAACTGGGAGTGCTTGGATATGGTTAGGAGGGAACTTACTTTCCTAGGCTGCCCTATCTATGTTTCCTGCTAAAATGCATGGGGAAATCCCATTGGAGGAAAATTCCACTTAGGGTTAGGGTTAGGTCACCATGAACTCATAGAGAAAAATGGACATCGGCAACAAACTGGGAGTGCTTGGATATGGTTAGGACAGAACTTACTTTTCTAGGCTGCCGTATCTACGTTTCCTGGTAAAATACATGGGAAGATCCCATTGGAGGAAAATTCCACTTAGGGTTAGGGTTAAGTCACCATGAACTCATAGAGAAAAATGGACATCGGCAACAAACTGGGCGTGCTTGGATATGGTTAGGAGGGAACTTACTTTTCTAGGCTGCCGTATCTACGTTTCCTGGTAAAATACATGGGAAGATCCCATTGGAGGAAAATTCCACCTAGGGTTAGGGTTAGGTCACCATGAACTCATAGAGAAAAATGGACATCGGCAACAAACTGGGAGTGCTTGGATATGGTTAGGACAGAACTTACTTTTCTAGGCTGCCGTATCTACGTTTCCTGGTAAAATACATGGGAAGATCCCATTGGAGGAAAATTCCACTTAGGGTTAGGGTTAAGTCACCATGAACTCATAGAGAAAAATGGACATCGGCAACAAACTGGGAGTGCTTGCATATGGTTAGGAGGGAACTTACTTTTCTAGGCTGCCCTATCTATGTTTCCTGCTAAAATGCATGGGAAAATCCCATTGGAGGAAAATTCCACTTAGGCTTAGGGTTAGGTCACCATGAACTCATAGAGAAAAATGGACATTGGCAACAAACTGGGAGTGCTTGGATATGGTTAGGAGGGAACTTACTTTAATAGGCTGCCCTATCTATGTTTCCTGCTAAAATGCATGGGGAAATCCCATTGGAGGAAAATTCCACTTAGGGTTAGGGTTAGGTCACCATGAACTCATAGAGAAAAATGGACATCGGCAACAAACTGAGAGTGCTTGGATATGGTTAGGAGGGAACTTACTTTTCTAGGCTGCCGTATCTACGTTTCCTAGTAAAATACATGGGAAAATCCCATTGGAGGAAAATTCCACCTAGGGTTAGGTCACCATGAATATGGAGAGCAACAGGGACATTGTCAATAAATTCGGAGTGCTTGGGAATGGTTAGGAGGGCACTTACTTTTCTACGCTTCCCTATCTATGTTTCCTGGTAAAATACATGGGAAAATCCCATTGGAGGAAAATTCCACCTAGGGTTAGGGTTAGGTCACCATGAATATGGAGAGCAACAGGGACATTGTCAATAAATTCGGAGTGCTTGGGAATGGTTAGGAGGGAACTTACTTTTCTAGGCTGCCGTATCTACATTTCCCGCTAAAATACATGGGAAGATCCCATTGGAGGAAAATTCCACTTAGGGTTAGGGTTAAGTCACCATGAACTCATAGAGAAAAATGGACATCGGCAACAAACTGGGAGTGCTTGCATATGGTTAGGAGGGAACTTACTTTTCTAGGCTGCCCTATCTATGTTTCCTGCTAAAATGCATGGGAAAATCCCATTGGAGGAAAATTCCACTTAGGGTTAGGGTTAGGTCACCATGAACTCATAGAGAAAAATGGACATCGGCAACAAACTGGGAGTGCTTGGATATGGTTAGGAGGGAACTTACTTTTCTAGGCTGCCGTATCTACGTTTCCTGGTAAAATACATGGGAAAATCCCATTGGAGGAAAATTCCACCTAGGGTTAGGGTTAGGTCACCATGAATATGGAGAGCAACAGGGACATTGTCAATAAATTCGGAGTGCTTGGGAATGGTTAGGAGGGCACTTACTTTTCTAGGCTTCCCTATCTATGTTTCCTGGTAAAATACATGGGAAAATCCCATTGCAGGAAAATTCCACTTAGCGTTTGGGTTAGGTCACCATGAACATGGAGAGAAACATGGACATTGCCAATAAATTTGGAGTGGTTGGGAATGATTAGGACGGCAAAGAAATTTCTAGGCTGCCCTATCTTTGTTTCCTGCTAAAATACATGGGAAAATCCCATTGGAGGAAAATTCCACTTAGTGTTAGGGTTAGGTCACCATGAACTCATAGAGAAAAATGGACATCGGCAACAAACTGGGCGTGCTTGGATATGGTTAGGAGGGAACTTACTTTTCTAGGCTGCCGTATCTACGTTTCCTGCTAAAATACATGGGAAGATCCCATTGGAGGAAAATTCCACCTAGGGTTAGGGTTAGGTCACCATGAACTCACAGAGAAAAATGGACATCGGCAACAAACTGGGAGTGCTTGCATATGGTTAGGAGGGAACTTACTTTTCTAGGCTGCCCTATCTATGTTTCCTGCTAAAATGCATGGGAAAATCCCATTGGAGGAAAATTCCACTTAGGGTTAGGGTTAGGTCACCATGAACTCATAGAGAAAAATGGACATCGGCAACAAACTGGGAGTGCTTGGATATGGTTAGGAGGGAACTTACTTTCCTAGGCTGCCCTATCTATGTTTCCTGCTAAAATGCATGGGGAAATCCCATTGGAGGAAAATTCCACTTAGGGTTAGGGTTAGGTCACCATGAACTCATAGAGAAAAATGGACATCGGCAACAAACTGGGAGTGCTTGGATATGGTTAGGACAGAACTTACTTTTCTAGGCTGCCGTATCTACGTTTCCTGGTAAAATACATGGGAAGATCCCATTGGAGGAAAATTCCACCTAGGGTTAGGGTTAGGTCACCATGAATATGGACAGCCACAGGGACATTGTCAATAAATTCAGAGTGCTTGGGAATGGTTAGGAGGGAACTTACTTTTCTAGGCTGCCGTATCTACATTTCCTGCTAAAATACATGGGAAGATCCCATTGGAGGAAAATTCCACTTAGGGTTAGGGTTAAGTCACCATGAACTCATAGAGAAAAACGGACATCGGCAACAAACTGGGAGTGCTTGGATATGGTTAGGAGGGAACTTACTTTTCTAGGCTGCCGTATCTACGTTTCCTGGTAAAATAAATGGGAAAATCCCATTGGAGGAAAATTCCACCTAGGGTTAGGGTTAGGTCACCATGAATATGGAGAGCAACAGGGACATTGTCAATAAATTCGGAGTGCTTGGGAATGGTTAGGAGGGCACTTACTTTTCTAGGCTTCCCTATCTATGTTTCCTGGTAAAATACATGGGAAAATCCCATTGGAGGAAAATTCCACTTAGCGTTTGGGTTAGGTCACCATGAACATGGAGAGAAACATGGACATTGCCAATAAATTTGGAGTGGTTGGGAATGATTAGGACGGCAAAGAAATTTCTAGGCTGCCCTATCTTTGTTTCCTGCTAAAATACATGGGAAAATCCCATTGGAGGAAAATTCCACTTAGTGTTAGGGTTAGGTCACCATGAACTCATAGAGAAAAATGGACATCGGCAACAAACTGGGCGTGCTTGGATATGGTTAGGAGGGAACTTACTTTTCTAGGCTGCCGTATCTACGTTTCCTGCTAAAATACATGGGAAGATCCCATTGGAGGAAAATTCCACCTAGGGTTAGGGTTAGGTCACCATGAACTCACGGAGAAAAATGGACATCGGCAACAAACTGGGAGTGCTTGGATACGGTTAGGACAGAACTTACTTTTCTAGGCTGCCGTATCTACGTTTCCTCGTAAAATACATGGGAAGATCCCATTGGAGGAAAATTCCACTTAGGGTTAGGTTTAAGTCACCATGAACTCATAGAGAAAAATGGACATCGGCAACAAACTGGGAGTGCTTGCATATGGTTAGGAGGGAACTTAATTTTCTAGGCTGCCCTATCTATGTTTCCTGCTAAAATGCATGGGAAAATCCCATTGGAGGAAAATTCCACTTAGGGTTAGGGTTAGGTCACCATGAACTCATAGAGAAAAATGGACATCGGCAACAAACTGGGAGTGCTTGGATATGGTTAGGAGGGAACTTACTTTCCTAGGCTGCCCTATCTATGTTTCCTGCTAAAATGCATGGGGAAATCCCATTGGAGGAAAATTCCACTTAGGGTTAGGGTTAGGTCACCATGAACTCATAGAGAAAAATGGACATCGGCAACAAACTGGGAGTGCTTGGATATGGTTAGGACAGAACTTACTTTTCTAGGCTGCCGTATCTACGTTTCCTGGTAAAATACATGGGAAGATCCCATTGGAGGAAAATTCCACTTAGGGTTAGGGTTAAGTCACCATGAACTCATAGAGAAAAATGGACATCGGCAACAAACTGGGAGTGCTTGGATATGGTTAGGACAGAACTTACTTTTCTAGGCTGCCGTATCTACGTTTCCTGGTAAAATACATGGGAAGATCCCATTGGAGGAAAATTCCACTTAGGGTTAGGGTTAGGTCACCATGAACTCATAGAGAAAAATGGACATCGGCAACAAACTGGGAGTGCTTGGATATGGTTAGGAGGGAACTTACTTTTCTAGGCTGCCGTATCTACGTTTCCTGGTAAAATACATGGGAAAATCCCATTGGAGGAAAATTCCACCTAGGGTTAGGGTTAGGTCACCATGAATATGGAGAGCAACAGGGACATTGTCAATAAATTCGGAGTGCTTGGGAATGGTTAGGAGGGCACTTACTTTTCTAGGCTTCCCTATCTATGTTTCCTGGTAAAATACATGGGAAAATCCCATTGCAGGAAAATTCCACTTAGCGTTTGGGTTAGGTCACCATGAACATGGAGAGAAACATGGACATTGCCAATAAATTTGGAGTGGTTGGGAATGATTAGGACGGCAAAGAAATTTCTAGGCTGCCCTATCTTTGTTTCCTGCTAAAATACATGGGAAAATCCCATTGGAGGAAAATTCCACTTAGTGTTAGGGTTAGGTCACCATGAACTCATAGAGAAAAATGGACATCGGCAACAAACTGGGCGTGCTTGGATATGGTTAGGAGGGAACTTACTTTTCTAGGCTGCCGTATCTACGTTTCCTGCTAAAATACATGGGAAGATCCCATTGGAGGAAAATTCCACCTAGGGTTAGGGTTAGGTCACCATGAACTCACAGAGAAAAATGGACATCGGCAACAAACTGGGAGTTCTTGCATATGGTTAGGAGGGAACTTACTTTTCTAGGCTGCCCTATCTATGTTTCCTGCTAAAATGCATGGGAAAATCCCATTGGAGGAAAATTCCACTTAGGGTTAGGGTTAGGTCACCATGAACTCATAGAGAAAAATGGACATCGGCAACAAACTGGGAGTGCTTGGATATGGTTAGGAGGGAACTTACTTTCCTAGGCTGCCCTATCTATGTTTCCTGCTAAAATGCATGGGGAAATCCCATTGGAGGAAAATTCCACTTAGGGTTAGGGTTAGGTCACCATGAACTCATAGAGAAAAATGGACATCGGCAACAAACTGGGAGTGCTTGGATATGGTTAGGACAGAACTTACTTTTCTAGGCTGCCGTATCTACGTTTCCTGGTAAAATACATGGGAAGATCCCATTGGAGGAAAATTCCACCTAGGGTTAGGGTTAGGTCACCATGAATATGGACAGCCACAGGGACATTGTCAATAAATTCAGAGTGCTTGGGAATGGTTAGGAGGGAACTTACTTTTCTAGGCTGCCGTATCTACATTTCCTGCTAAAATACATGGGAAGATCCCATTGGAGGAAAATTCCACTTAGGGTTAGGGTTAAGTCACCATGAACTCACAGAGAAAAACGGACATCGGCAACAAACTGGGAGTGCTTGGATATGGTTAGGAGGGAACTTACTTTTCTAGGCTGCCGTATCTACGTTTCCTGGTAAAATAAATGGGAAAATCCCATTGGAGGAAAATTCCACCTAGGGTTAGGGTTAGGTCACCATGAATATGGAGAGCAACAGGGACATTGTCAATAAATTCGGAGTGCTTGGGAATGGTTAGGAGGGCACTTACTTTTCTAGGCTTCCCTATCTATGTTTCCTGGTAAAATACATGGGAAAATCCCATTGGAGGAAAATTCCACTTAGCGTTTGGGTTAGGTCACCATGAACATGGAGAGAAACATGGACATTGCCAATAAATTTGGAGTGGTTGGGAATGATTAGGACGGCAAAGAAATTTCTAGGCTGCCCTATCTTTGTTTCCTGCTAAAATACATGGGAAAATCCCATTGGAGGAAAATTCCACTTAGTGTTAGGGTTAGGTCACCATGAACTCATAGAGAAAAATGGACATCGGCAACAAACTGGGCGTGCTTGGATATGGTTAGGAGGGAACTTACTTTTCTAGGCTGCCGTATCTACGTTTCCTGCTAAAATACATGGGAAGATCCCATTGGAGGAAAATTCCACCTAGGGTTAGGTTTAAGTCACCATGAACTCATAGAGAAAAATGGACATCGGCAACAAACTGGGAGTGCTTGCATATGGTTAGGAGGGAACTTAATTTTCTAGGCTGCCCTATCTATGTTTCCTGCTAAAATGCATGGGAAAATCCCATTGGAGGAAAATTCCACTTAGGGTTAGGGTTAGGTCACCATGAACTCATAGAGAAAAATGGACATCGGCAACAAACTGGGAGTGCTTGGATATGGTTAGGAGGGAACTTACTTTCCTAGGCTGCCCTATCTATGTTTCCTGCTAAAATGCATGGGGAAATCCCATTGGAGGAAAATTCCACTTAGGGTTAGGGTTAGGTCACCATGAACTCATAGAGAAAAATGGACATCGGCAACAAACTGGGAGTGCTTGGATATGGTTAGGACAGAACTTACTTTTCTAGGCTGCCGTATCTACGTTTCCTGGTAAAATACATGGGAAGATCCCATTGGAGGAAAATTCCACTTAGGGTTAGGGTTAAGTCACCATGAACTCATAGAGAAAAATGGACATCGGCAACAAACTGGGAGTGCTTGGATATGGTTAGGACAGAACTTACTTTTCTAGGCTGCCGTATCTACGTTTCCTGCTAAAATGCATGGGAAAATCCCATTGGAGGAAAATTCCACTTAGGGTTAGGGTTAGGTCACCATGAACTCATAGAGAAAAATGGACATCGGCAACAAACTGGGAGTGCTTGGATATGGTTAGGAGGGAACTTACTTTCCTAGGCTGCCCTATCTATGTTTCCTGCTAAAATGCATGGGGAAATCCCATTGGAGGAAAATTCCACTTAGGGTTAGGGTTAGGTCACCATGAACTCATAGAGAAAAATGGACATCGGCAACAAACTGGGAGTGCTTGGATATGGTTAGGACAGAACTTACTTTTCTAGGCTGCCGTATCTACGTTTCCTGGTAAAATACATGGGAAGATCCCATTGGAGGAAAATTCCACTTAGGGTTAGGGTTAAGTCACCATGAACTCATAGAGAAAAATGGACATCGGCAACAAACTGGGAGTGCTTGGATATGGTTAGGACAGAACTTACTTTTCTAGGCTGCCGTATCTACGTTTCCTGGTAAAATACATGGGAAGATCCCATTGGAGGAAAATTCCACTTAGGGTTAGGGTTAAGTCACCATGAACTCATAGAGAAAAATGGACATCGGCAACAAACTGGGCTTGCTTGGATATGGTTAGGAGGGAACTTACTTTTCTAGGCTGCCGTATCTACGTTTCTTGCTAAAATACATGGGAAGATCCCATTGGAGGAAAATTCCACCTAGGGTTAGGGTTAGGTCACCATGAACTCATAGAGAAAAATGGACATCGGCAACAAACTGGGAGTGCTTGGATATGGTTAGGACAGAACTTACTTTTCTAGGCTGCCGTATCTACGTTTCCTGGCAAAATACATGGGAAGATCCCATTGGAGGAAAATTCCACTTAGGGTTAGGGTTAAGTCACCATGAACTCATAGAGAAAAATGGACATCGGCAACAAACTGGGCTTGCTTGGATATGGTTAGGAGGGAACTTACTTTTCTAGGCTGCCGTATCTACGTTTCTTGCTAAAATACATGGGAAGATCCCATTGGAGGAAAATTCCACCTAGGGTTAGGGTTAGGTCACCATGAACTCATAGAGAAAAATGGACATCGGCAACAAACTGGGAGTGCTTGGATATGGTTAGGACAGAACTTACTTTTCTAGGCTGCCGTATCTACGTTTCCTGGTAAAATACATGGGAAGATCCCATTGGAGGAAAATTCCACTTAGGGTTAGGTTTAAGTCACCATGAACTCATAGAGAAAAATGGACATCGGCAACAAACTGGGAGTGCTTGCATATGGTTAGGAGGGAACTTACTTTTCTAGGCTGCCCTATCTATGTTTCCTGCTAAAATGCATGGGAAAATCCCATTGGAGGAAAATTCCACTTAGGTTTAGGGTTAGGTCACCATGAACTCATAGAGAAAAATGGACATCGGCAACAAACTGGGAGTGCTTGGATATGGTTAGGAGGGAACTTACTTTAATAGGCTGCCCTATCTATGTTTCCTGCTAAAATGCATGGGGAAATCCTATTGGAGGAAAATTCCACTTAGGGTTAGGGTTAGGTCACCATGAACTCATAGAGAAAAATGGACATCGGCAACAAACTGGGAGTGCTTGGATATGGTTAGGAGGGAACTTACTTTTCTAGGCTGCCGTATCTACGTTTCCTAGTAAAATACATGGGAAAATCCCATTGGAGGAAAATTCCACCTAGGGTTAGGGTTAGGTCACCATGAATATGGAGAGCAACAGGGACATTGTCAATAAATTCGGAGTGCTTGGGAATGGTTAGGAGGGCACTTCCTTTTCTACGCTTCCCTATCTATGTTTCCTGGTAAAATACATGGGAAAATCCCATTGGAGGAAAATTCCACCTAGGGTTAGGGTTAGGTCACCATGAATATGGAGAGCAACAGGGACATTGTCAATAAATTCGGAGTGCTTGGGAATGGTTAGGAGGGAACTTACTTTTATAGGCTGCCGTATCTACATTTCCCGCTAAAATACATGGGAAGATCCCATTGGAGGAAAATTCCACTTAGGGTTAGGGTTAAGTCACCATGAACTCATAGAGAAAAATGGACATCGGCAACAAACTGGGAGTGCTTGCATATGGTTAGGAGGGAACTTACTTTTCTAGGCTGCCCTATCTATGTTTCCTGCTAAAATGCATGGGAAAATCCCATTGGAGGAAAATTCCACTTAGGGTTAGGGTTAGGTCACCATGAACTCATAGAGAAAAATGGACATCGGCAACAAACTGGGAGTGCTTGGATATGGTTAGGAGGGAACTTACTTTCCTAGGCTGCCCTATCTATGTTTCCTGCTAAAATGCATGGGGAAATCCCATTGGAGGAAAATTCCACTTAGGGTTAGGGTTAGGTCACCATGAACTCATAGAGAAAAATGGACATCGGCAACAAACTGGGAGTGCTTGGATATGGTTAGGACAGAACTTACTTTTCTAGGCTGCCGTATCTACGTTTCCTGGTAAAATACATGGGAAGATCCCATTGGAGGAAAATTCCACCTAGGGTTAGGGTTAGGTCACCATGAATATGGACAGCCACAGGGACATTGTCAATAAATTCAGAGTGCTTGGGAATGGTTAGGAGGGAACTTACTTTTCTAGGCTGCCGTATCTACATTTCCTGCTAAAATACATGGGAAAATCCCATTGGAGGAAAATTCCACTTAGGGTTAGGGTTAAGTCACCATGAACTCATAGAGAAAAACGGACATCGGCAACAAACTGGGAGTGCTTGGATATGGTTAGGAGGGAACTTACTTTTCTAGGCTGCCGTATCTACGTTTCCTGGTAAAATAAATGGGAAAATCCCATTGGAGGAAAATTCCACCTAGGGTTAGGGTTAGGTCACCATGAATATGGAGAGCAACAGGGACATTGTCAATAAATTCGGAGTGCTTGGGAATGGTTAGGAGGGCACTTACTTTTCTAGGCTTCCCTATCTATGTTTCCTGGTAAAATACATGGGAAAATCCCATTGGAGGAAAATTCCACTTAGCGTTTGGGTTAGGTCACCATGAACATGGAGAGAAACATGGACATTGCCAATAAATTTGGAGTGGTTGGGAATGATTAGGACGGCAAAGAAATTTCTAGGCTGCCCTATCTTTGTTTCCTGCTAAAATACATGGGAAAATCCCATTGGAGGAAAATTCCACTTAGTGTTAGGGTTAGGTCACCATGAACTCATAGAGAAAAATGGACATCGGCAACAAACTGGGCGTGCTTGGATATGGTTAGGAGGGAACTTACTTTTCTAGGCTGCCGTATCTACGTTTCCTGCTAAAATACATGGGAAGATCCCATTGGAGGAAAATTCCACCTAGGGTTAGGGTTAGGTCACCATGAACTCACAGAGAAAAATGGACATCGGCAACAAACTGGGAGTGCTTGGATACGGTTAGGACAGAACTTACTTTTCTAGGCTGCCGTATCTACGTTTCCTCGTAAAATACATGGGAAGATCCCATTGGAGGAAAATTCCACTTAGGGTTAGGTTTAAGTCACCATGAACTCATAGAGAAAAATGGACATCGGCAACAAACTGGGAGTGCTTGCATATGGTTAGGAGGGAACTTAATTTTCTAGGCTGCCCTATCTATGTTTCCTGCTAAAATGCATGGGAAAATCCCATTGGAGGAAAATTCCACTTAGGGTTAGGGTTAGGTCACCATGAACTCATAGAGAAAAATGGACATCGGCAACAAACTGGGAGTGCTTGGATATGGTTAGGAGGGAACTTACTTTCCTAGGCTGCCCTATCTATGTTTCCTGCTAAAATGCATGGGGAAATCCCATTGGAGGAAAATTCCACTTAGGGTTAGGGTTAGGTCACCATGAACTCATAGAGAAAAATGGACATCGGCAACAAACTGGGAGTGCTTGGATATGGTTAGGACAGAACTTACTTTTCTAGGCTGCCGTATCTACGTTTCCTGGTAAAATACATGGGAAGATCCCATTGGAGGAAAATTCCACTTAGGGTTAGGGTTAAGTCACCATGAACTCATAGAGAAAAATGGACATCGGCAACAAACTGGGAGTGCTTGGATATGGTTAGGACAGAACTTACTTTTCTAGGCTGCCGTATCTACGTTTCCTGGTAAAATACATGGGAAGATCCCATTGGAGGAAAATTCCACTTAGGGTTAGGGTTAAGTCACCATGAACTCATAGAGAAAAATGGACATCGGCAACAAACTGGGCTTGCTTGGATATGGTTAGGAGGGAACTTACTTTTCTAGGCTGCCGTATCTACGTTTCTTGCTAAAATACATGGGAAGATCCCATTGGAGGAAAATTCCACCTAGGGTTAGGGTTAGGTCACCATGAACTCATAGAGAAAAATGGACATCGGCAACAAACTGGGAGTGCTTGGATATGGTTAGGACAGAACTTACTTTTCTAGGCTGCCGTATCTACGTTTCCTGGTAAAATACATGGGAAGATCCCATTGGAGGAAAATTCCACTTAGGGTTAGGGTTAAGTCACCATGAACTCATAGAGAAAAATGGACATCGGCAACAAACTGGGCTTGCTTGGATATGGTTAGGAGGGAACTTACTTTTCTAGGCTGCCGTATCTACGTTTCTTGCTAAAATACATGGGAAGATCCCATTGGAGGAAAATTCCACCTAGGGTTAGGGTTAGGTCACCATGAACTCATAGAGAAAAATGGACATCGGCAACAAACTGGGAGTGCTTGGATATGGTTAGGACAGAACTTACTTTTCTAGGCTGCCGTATCTACGTTTCCTGGTAAAATACATGGGAAGATCCCATTGGAGGAAAATTCCACTTAGGGTTAGGGTTAAGTCACCATGAACTCATAGAGAAAAATGGACATCGGCAACAAACTGGGAGTGCTTGCATATGGTTAGGAGGGAACTTACTTTTCTAGGCTGCCCTATCTATGTTTCCTGCTAAAATGCATGGGAAAATCCCATTGGAGGAAAATTCCACTTAGGTTTAGGGTTAGGTCACCATGAACTCATAGAGAAAAATGGACATCGGCAACAAACTGGGAGTGCTTGGATATGGTTAGGAGGGAACTTACTTTAATAGGCTGCCCTATCTATGTTTCCTGCTAAAATGCATGGGGAAATCCTATTGGAGGAAAATTCCACTTAGGGTTAGGGTTAGGTCACCATGAACTCATAGAGAAAAATGGACATCGGCAACAAACTGGGAGTGCTTGGATATGGTTAGGAGGGAACTTACTTTTCTAGGCTGCCGTATCTACGTTTCCTAGTAAAATACATGGGAAAATCCCATTGGAGGAAAATTCCACCTAGGGTTAGGGTTAGGTCACCATGAATATGGAGAGCAACAGGGACATTGTCAATAAATTCGGAGTGCTTGGGAATGGTTAGGAGGGCACTTCCTTTTCTACGCTTCCCTATCTATGTTTCCTGGTAAAATACATGGGAAAATCCCATTGGAGGAAAATTCCACCTAGGGTTAGGGTTAGGTCACCATGAATATGGAGAGCAACAGGGACATTGTCAATAAATTCGGAGTGCTTGGGAATGGTTAGGAGGGAACTTACTTTTATAGGCTGCCGTATCTACATTTCCCGCTAAAATACATGGGAAGATCCCATTGGAGGAAAATTCCACTTAGGGTTAGGGTTAAGTCACCATGAACTCATAGAGAAAAATGGACATCGGCAACAAACTGGGAGTGCTTGCATATGGTTAGGAGGGAACTTACTTTTCTAGGCTGCCCTATCTATGTTTCCTGCTAAAATGCATGGGAAAATCCCATTGGAGGAAAATTCCACTTAGGGTTAGGGTTAGGTCACCATGAAGTCATAGAGAAAAATGGACATCGGCAAGAAACTGGGAGTGCTTGGATATGGTTAGGAGGGAACTTACTTTCCTAGGCTGCCCTATCTATGTTTCCTGCTAAAATGCATGGGGAAATCCCATTGGAGGAAAATTCCACTTAGGGTTAGGGTTAGGTCACCATGAACCCATAGAGAAAAATGGACATCGGCAACAAACTGGGAGTGCTTGGATATGGTTAGGAGGGAACTTACTTTTCTAGGCTGCCGTATCTACGTTTCCTAGTAAAATACATGGGAAAATCCCATTGGAGGAAAATTCCACCTAGGGTTAGGGTTAGGTCACCATGAATATGGAGAGCAACAGGGACATTGTCAATAAATTCGGAGTGCTTGGGAATGGTTAGGAGGGCACTTACTTTTCTAGGCTTCCCTATCTATGTTTCCTGGTAAAATACATGGGAAAATCCCATTGGAGGAAAATTCCACCTAGGGTTAGGGTTACGTCACCATGAATATGGAGAGCAACAGGGACATTGTCAATAAATTCGGAGTGCTTGGGAATGGTTAGGAGGGAACTTACTTTTCTAGGCTGCCGTATCTACATTTCCCGCTAAAATACATGGGAAGATCCCATTGGAGGAAAATTCCACTTAGGGCTAGGGTTAAGTCACCATGAACTCATAGAGAAAAATGGACATCGGCAACAAACTGGGAGTGCTTGCATATGGTTAGGAGGGAACTTACTTTTCTAGACTGCCCTATCTATGTTTTCTGCTAAAATGCATGGGAAAATCCCATTGGAGGAAAATTCCACTTAGGGTTAGGGTTAAGTCACCATGAACTCATAGAGAAAAATGGACATCGGCAACAAACTGGGCTTGCTTGGATATGGTTAGGAGGGAACTTACTTTTCTAGGCTGCCGTATCTACGTTTCTTGCTAAAATACATGGGAAGATCCCATTGGAGGAAAATTCCACCTAGGGTTAGGGTTAGGTCACCATGAACTCATAGAGAAAAATGGACATCGGCAACAAACTGGGAGTGCTTGGATATGGTTAGGACAGAACTTACTTTTCTAGGCTGCCGTATCTACGTTTCCTGGTAAAATACATGGGAAGATCCCATTGGAGGAAAATTCCACTTAGGGTTAGGGTTAAGTCACCATGAACTCATAGAGAAAAATGGACATCGGCAACAAACTGGGCTTGCTTGGATATGGTTAGGAGGGAACTTACTTTTCTAGGCTGCCGTATCTACGTTTCTTGCTAAAATACATGGGAAGATCCCATTGGAGGAAAATTCCACCTAGGGTTAGGGTTAGGTCACCATGAACTCATAGAGAAAAATGGACATCGGCAACAAACTGGGAGTGCTTGGATATGGTTAGGACAGAACTTACTTTTCTAGGCTGCCGTATCTACGTTTCCTGGTAAAATACATGGGAAGATCCCATTGGAGGAAAATTCCACTTAGGGTTAGGGTTAAGTCACCATGAACTCATAGAGAAAAATGGACATCGGCAACAAACTGGGAGTGCTTGCATATGGTTAGGAGGGAACTTACTTTTCTAGGCTGCCCTATCTATGTTTCCTGCTAAAATGCATGGGAAAATCCCATTGGAGGAAAATTCCACTTAGGTTTAGGGTTAGGTCACCATGAACTCATAGAGAAAAATGGACATCGGCAACAAACTGGGAGTGCTTGGATATGGTTAGGAGGGAACTTACTTTAATAGGCTGCCCTATCTATGTTTCCTGCTAAAATGCATGGGGAAATCCTATTGGAGGAAAATTCCACTTAGGGTTAGGGTTAGGTCACCATGAACTCATAGAGAAAAATGGACATCGGCAACAAACTGGGAGTGCTTGGATATGGTTAGGAGGGAACTTACTTTTCTAGGCTGCCGTATCTACGTTTCCTAGTAAAATACATGGGAAAATCACATTGGAGGAAAATTCCACCTAGGGTTAGGGTTAGGTCACCATGAATATGGAGAGCAACAGGGACATTGTCAATAAATTCGGAGTGCTTGGGAATGGTTAGGAGGGCACTTACTTTTCTACGCTTCCCTATCTATGTTTCCTGGTAAAATACATGGGAAAATCCCATTGGAGGAAAATTCCACCTAGGGTTAGGGTTAGGTCACCATGAATATGGAGAGCAACAGGGACATTGTCAATAAATTCGGAGTGCTTGGGAATGGTTAGGAGGGAACTTACTTTTATAGGCTGCCGTATCTACATTTCCCGCTAAAATACATGGGAAGATCCCATTGGAGGAAAATTCCACTTAGGGTTAGGGTTAAGTCACCATGAACTCATAGAGAAAAATGGACATCGGCAACAAACTGGGAGTGCTTGCATATGGTTAGGAGGGAACTTACTTTTCTAGGCTGCCCTATCTATGTTTCCTGCTAAAATGCATGGGAAAATCCCATTGGAGGAAAATTCCACTTAGGGTTAGGGTTAGGTCACCATGAAGTCATAGAGAAAAATGGACATCGGCAACAAACTGGGAGTGCTTGGATATGGTTAGGAGGGAACTTACTTTCCTAGGCTGCCCTATCTATGTTTCCTGCTAAAATGCATGGGGAAATCCCATTGGAGGAAAATTCCACTTAGGGTTAGGGTTAGGTCACCATGAACCCATAGAGAAAAATGGACATCGGCAACAAACTGGGAGTGCTTGGATATGGTTAGGAGGGAACTTACTTTTCTAGGCTGCCGTATCTACGTTTCCTAGTAAAATACATGGGAAAATCCCATTGGAGGAAAATTCCACCTAGGGTTAGGGTTAGGTCACCATGAATATGGAGAGCAACAGGGACATTGTCAATAAATTCGGAGTGCTTGGGAATGGTTAGGAGGGCACTTACTTTTCTAGGCTTCCCTATCTATGTTTCCTGGTAAAATACATGGGAAAATCCCATTGGAGGAAAATTCCACCTAGGGTTAGGGTTACGTCACCATGAATATGGAGAGCAACAGGGACATTGTCAATAAATTCGGAGTGCTTGGGAATGGTTAGGAGGGAACTTACTTTTCTAGGCTGCCGTATCTACATTTCCCGCTAAAATACATGGGAAGATCCCATTGGAGGAAAATTCCACTTAGGGCTAGGGTTAAGTCACCATGAACTCATAGAGAAAAATGGACATCGGCAACAAACTGGGAGTGCTTGCATATGGTTAGGAGGGAACTTACTTTTCTAGACTGCCCTATCTATGTTTTCTGCTAAAATGCATGGGAAAATCCCATTGGAGGAAAATTCCACTTAAGGTTAGGGTTAGGTCACCATGAACTCATAGAGAAAAATGGACATCGGCAACAAACTGGGAGTGCTTGGATATGGTTAGGAGGGAACTTACTTTTCTAGGCTGCCCTATCTATGTTTC
The DNA here is from genome assembly GCA_034064705.1 of Bothrops alternatus. Classification (NCBI taxonomy): domain Eukaryota; kingdom Metazoa; phylum Chordata; class Lepidosauria; order Squamata; family Viperidae; genus Bothrops; species Bothrops alternatus. Next base: position 1,017,313 of record JARGCV010000012.1, on the reverse strand, counting down.
CTGCTAAAATGCATGGGAAAATCCCATTGGAGGAAAATTCCACTTAGGGTTAGGGTTAGGTCACCATGAACTCATAGAGAAAAATGGACATCGGCAACAAACTGGGAGTGCTTGGATATGGTTAGGAGGGAACTTACTTTTCTAGGCTGCCGTATCTACGTTTCCTGGTAAAATACATGGGAAAATCCCATTGGAGGAAAATTCCACCTAGGGTTAGGGTTAGGTCACCATGAATATGGAGAGCAACAGGGACATTGTCAATAAATTCGGAGTGTTTGGGAATGGTTAGGAGGGCACTTACTTTTCTAGGCTTCCCTATCTATGTTTCCTGGTAAAATACATGGGAAAATCCCATTGGAGGAAAATTCCACTTAGCGTTTGGGTTAGGTCACCATGAACATGGAGAGAAACATGGACATTGCCAATAAATTTGGAGTGGTTGGGAATGATTAGGACGGCAAAGAAATTTCTAGGCTGCCCTATCTTTGTTTCCTGCTAAAATACATGGGAAAATCCCATTGGAGGAAAATTCCACTTAGGGTTAGGGTTAGGTCACCATGAAGTCATAGAGAAAAATGGACATCGGCAACAAACTGGGAGTGCTTGGATATGGTTAGGAGGGAACTTACTTTCCTAGGCTGCCCTATCTATGTTTCCTGCTAAAATGCATGGGGAAATCCCATTGGAGGAAAATTCTACTTAGGGTTAGGGTTAGGTCACCATGAACTCATAGAGAAAAATGGACATCGGCAACAAACTGGGAGTGCTTGGATATGGTTAGGAGGGAACTTACTTTTCTAGGCTGCCGTATCTACGTTTCCTAGTAAAATACATGGGAAAATCCCATTGGAGGAAAATTCCACCTAGGGTTAGGGTTAGGTCACCATGAATATGGAGAGCAACAGGGACATTGTCAATAAATTCGGAGTGCTTGGGAATGGTTAGGAGGGCACTTACTTTTCTAGGCTTCCCTATCTATGTTTCCTGGTAAAATACATGGGAAAATCCCATTGGAGGAAAATTCCACCTAGGGTTAGGGTTACGTCACCATGAATATGGAGAGCAACAGGGACATTGTCAATAAATTCGGAGTGCTTGGGAATGGTTAGGAGGGAACTTACTTTTCTAGGCTGCCGTATCTACATTTCCCGCTAAAATACATGGGAAGATCCCATTGGAGGAAAATTCCACTTAGGGCTAGGGTTAAGTCACCATGAACTCATAGAGAAAAATGGACATCGGCAACAAACTGGGAGTGCTTGCATATGGTTAGGAGGGAACTTACTTTTCTAGACTGCCCTATCTATGTTTTCTGCTAAAATGCATGGGAAAATCCCATTGGAGGAAAATTCCACTTAGGGTTAGGGTTAGGTCACCATGAACTCATAGAGAAAAATGGACATCGGCAACAAACTGGGAGTGCTTGGATATGGTTAGGAGGGAACTTACTTTTCTAGGCTGCCCTATCTATGTTTCCTGCTAAAATGCATGGGAAAATCCCATTGGAGGAAAATTCCACATAGGGTTAGGGTTAGGTCACCATGAACTCATAGAGAAAAATGGACATCGGCAACAAACTGGGAGTGCTTGGATATGGTTAGGAGGGAACTTACTTTTCTAGGCTGCCGTATCTACGTTTCCTGGTAAAATACATGGGAAAATCCCATTGGAGGAAAATTCCACCTAGGGTTAGGGTTAGGTCACCATGAATATGGAGAGCAACAGGGACATCGGCAACAAACTGGGAGTGCTTGCATATGGTTAGGAGGGAACTTACTTTTCTAGGCTGCCGTATCTACGTTTCCTGGTAAAATACATGGGAAAATCCCATTGGAGGAAAATTCCACCTAGGGTTAGGGTTAGGTCACCATGAATATGGAGAGCAACAGGGACATTGTCAATAAATTCGGAGTGTTTGGGAATGGTTAGGAGGGCACTTACTTTTCTAGGCTGCCGTATCTACATTTCCCGCTAAAATACATGGGAAGATCCCATTGGAGGAAAATTCCACTTAGGGTTAGGGTTAAGTCACCATGAACTCATAGAGAAAAATGGACATCGGCAACAAACTGGGAGTGCTTGCATATGGTTAGGAGGGAACTTACTTTTCTAGGCTGCCCTATCTATGTTTCCTGCTAAAATGCATGGGAAAATCCCATTGGAGGAAAATTCCACTTAGGGTTAGGGTTAGGTCACCATGAAGTCATAGAGAAAAATGGACATCGGCAACAAACTGGGAGTGCTTGGATATGGTTAGGAGGGAACTTACTTTCCTAGGCTGCCCTATCTATGTTTCCTGCTAAAATGCATGGGGAAATCCCATTGGAGGAAAATTCCACTTAGGGTTAGGGTTAGGTCACCATGAACCCATAGAGAAAAATGGACATCGGCAACAAACTGGGAGTGCTTGGATATGGTTAGGAGGGAACTTACTTTTCTAGGCTGCCGTATCTACGTTTCCTAGTAAAATACATGGGAAAATCCCATTGGAGGAAAATTCCACCTAGGGTTAGGGTTAGGTCACCATGAATATGGAGAGCAACAGGGACATTGTCAATAAATTCGGAGTGCTTGGGAATGGTTAGGAGGGCACTTACTTTTCTAGGCTTCCCTATCTATGTTTCCTGGTAAAATACATGGGAAAATCCCATTGGAGGAAAATTCCACCTAGGGTTAGGGTTACGTCACCATGAATATGGAGAGCAACAGGGACATTGTCAATAAATTCGGAGTGCTTGGGAATGGTTAGGAGGGAACTTACTTTTCTAGGCTGCCGTATCTACATTTCCCGCTAAAATACATGGGAAGATCCCATTGGAGGAAAATTCCACTTAGGGCTAGGGTTAAGTCACCATGAACTCATAGAGAAAAATGGACATCGGCAACAAACTGGGAGTGCTTGCATATGGTTAGGAGGGAACTTACTTTTCTAGACTGCCCTATCTATGTTTTCTGCTAAAATGCATGGGAAAATCCCATTGGAGGAAAATTCCACTTAAGGTTAGGGTTAGGTCACCATGAACTCATAGAGAAAAATGGACATCGGCAACAAACTGGGAGTGCTTGGATATGGTTAGGAGGGAACTTACTTTTCTAGGCTGCCCTATCTATGTTTCCTGCTAAAATGCATGGGAAAATCCCATTGGAGGAAAATTCCACTTAGGGTTAGGGTTAGGTCACCATGAACTCATAGAGAAAAATGGACATCGGCAACAAACTGGGAGTGCTTGGATATGGTTAGGAGGGAACTTACTTTTCTAGGCTGCCGTATCTACGTTTCCTGGTAAAATACATGGGAAAATCCCATTGGAGGAAAATTCCACCTAGGGTTAGGGTTAGGTCACCATGAATATGGAGAGCAACAGGGACATTGTCAATAAATTCGGAGTGTTTGGGAATGGTTAGGAGGGCACTTACTTTTCTAGGCTTCCCTATCTATGTTTCCTGGTAAAATACATGGGAAAATCCCATTGGAGGAAAATTCCACTTAGCGTTTGGGTTAGGTCACCATGAACATGGAGAGAAACATGGACATTGCCAATAAATTTGGAGTGGTTGGGAATGATTAGGACGGCAAAGAAATTTCTAGGCTGCCCTATCTTTGTTTCCTGCTAAAATACATGGGAAAATCCCATTGGAGGAAAATTCCACTTAGGGTTAGGGTTAGGTCACCATGAAGTCATAGAGAAAAATGGACATCGGCAACAAACTGGGAGTGCTTGGATATGGTTAGGAGGGAACTTACTTTCCTAGGCTGCCCTATCTATGTTTCCTGCTAAAATGCATGGGGAAATCCCATTGGAGGAAAATTCTACTTAGGGTTAGGGTTAGGTCACCATGAACTCATAGAGAAAAATGGACATCGGCAACAAACTGGGAGTGCTTGGATATGGTTAGGAGGGAACTTACTTTTCTAGGCTGCCGTATCTACGTTTCCTAGTAAAATACATGGGAAAATCCCATTGGAGGAAAATTCCACCTAGGGTTAGGGTTAGGTCACCATGAATATGGAGAGCAACAGGGACATTGTCAATAAATTCGGAGTGCTTGGGAATGGTTAGGAGGGCACTTACTTTTCTAGGCTTCCCTATCTATGTTTCCTGGTAAAATACATGGGAAAATCCCATTGGAGGAAAATTCCACCTAGGGTTAGGGTTACGTCACCATGAATATGGAGAGCAACAGGGACATTGTCAATAAATTCGGAGTGCTTGGGAATGGTTAGGAGGGAACTTACTTTTCTAGGCTGCCGTATCTACATTTCCCGCTAAAATACATGGGAAGATCCCATTGGAGGAAAATTCCACTTAGGGCTAGGGTTAAGTCACCATGAACACATAGAGAAAAATGGACATCGGCAACAAACTGGGAGTGCTTGCATATGGTTAGGAGGGAACTTACTTTTCTAGACTGCCCTATCTATGTTTTCTGCTAAAATGCATGGGAAAATCCCATTGGAGGAAAATTCCACTTAGGGTTAGGGTTAGGTCACCATGAACTCATAGAGAAAAATGGACATCGGCAACAAACTGGGAGTGCTTGGATATGGTTAGGAGGGAACTTACTTTTCTAGGCTGCCCTATCTATGTTTCCTGCTAAAATGCATGGGAAAATCCCATTGGAGGAAAATTCCACATAGGGTTAGGGTTAGGTCACCATGAACTCATAGAGAAAAATGGACATCGGCAACAAACTGGGAGTGCTTGGATATGGTTAGGAGGGAACTTACTTTTCTAGGCTGCCGTATCTACGTTTCCTGGTAAAATACATGGGAAAATCCCATTGGAGGAAAATTCCACCTAGGGTTAGGGTTAGGTCACCATGAATATGGAGAGCAACAGGGACATCGGCAACAAACTGGGAGTGCTTGCATATGGTTAGGAGGGCACTTACTTTTCTAGGCTGCCGTATCTACGTTTCCTGGTAAAATACATGGGAAAATCCCATTGGAGGAAAATTCCACTTAGCGTTTGGGTTAGGTCACCATGAACATGGAGAGAAACATGGACATTGCCAATAAATTTGGAGTGGTTGGGAATGATTAGGACGGCAAAGAAATTTCTAGGCTGCCCTATCTTTGTTTCCTGCTAAAATACATGGGAAAATCCCATTGGAGTAAATTCCACTTAGGGGTAGGGTTAGGTCACCATGAACTCATAGAGAAAAATGGACATCAGCAACAAACTGGGAGTGCTTGGATATGGTTAGGAGGGAACTTACTTTTCTAGGCTGCCGTATCTACGTTTCCTGCTAAAATACATGGGAAGATCCCATTGGAGGAAAATTCCACCTAGGGTTAGGGTTAGGTCACCATGAACTCACAGAGAAAAATGGACATCGGCAACAAACTGGGAGTGCTTGGATATGGTTAGGACAGAACTTACTTTTCTAGGCTGCCGTATCTACGTTTCCTGGTAAAATACATGGGAAGATCCCATTGGAGGAAAATTCCACTTAGGGTTAGGGTTAAGTCACCATGAACTCATAGAGAAAAATGGACATCGGCAACAAACTGGGAGTGGTTGCATATGGTTAGGAGGGAACTTACTTTTCTAGGCTGCCCTATCTATGTTTCCTGCTAAAATGCATGGGAAAATCCCATTGGAGGAAAATTCCACTTAGGGTTAGGGTTAGGTCACCATGAACTCATAGAGAAAAATGGACATCGGCAACAAACTGGGAGTGCTTGGATATGGTTAGGAGGGAACTTACTTTTCTAGGCTGCCCTATCTATGTTTCCTGCTAAAATGCATGGGAAAATCCCATTGGAGGAAAATTCCACATAGGGTTAGGGTTAGGTCACCATGAACTCATAGAGAAAAATGGACATCGGCAACAAACTGGGAGTGCTTGGATATGGTTAGGAGGGAACTTACTTTTCTAGGCTGCCCTATCTATGTTTCCTGCTAAAATGCATGGGAAAATCCCATTGGAGGAAAATTCCACTTAGGGTTAGGGTTAGGTCACCATGAACTCATAGAGAAAAATGGACATCGGCAACAAACTGGGAGTGCTTGGATATGGTTAGGAGGGAACTTACTTTTCTAGGCTGCCGTATCTACGTTTCCTGGTAAAATACATGGGAAAATCCCATTGGAGGAAAATTCCACCTAGGGTTAGGGTTAGGTCACCATGAATATGGAGAGCAACAGGGACATTGTCAATAAATTCGGAGTGTTTGGGAATGGTTAGGAGGGCACTTACTTTTCTAGGCTTCCCTATCTATGTTTCCTGGTAAAATACATGGGAAAATCCCATTGGAGGAAAATTCCACTTAGCGTTTGGGTTAGGTCACCATGAACATGGAGAGAAACATGGACATTGCCAATAAATTTGGAGTGGTTGGGAATGATTAGGACGGCAAAGAAATTTCTAGGCTGCCCTATCTTTGTTTCCTGCTAAAATACATGGGAAAATCCCATTGGAGGAAAATTCCACTTAGGGTTAGGGTTAGGTCACCATGAAGTCATAGAGAAAAATGGACATCGGCAACAAACTGGGAGTGCTTGGATATGGTTAGGAGGGAACTTACTTTCCTAGGCTGCCCTATCTATGTTTCCTGCTAAAATGCATGGGGAAATCCCATTGGAGGAAAATTCTACTTAGGGTTAGGGTTAGGTCACCATGAACTCATAGAGAAAAATGGACATCGGCAACAAACTGGGAGTGCTTGGATATGGTTAGGAGGGAACTTACTTTTCTAGGCTGCCGTATCTACGTTTCCTAGTAAAATACATGGGAAAATCCCATTGGAGGAAAATTCCACCTAGGGTTAGGGTTAGGTCACCATGAATATGGAGAGCAACAGGGACATTGTCAATAAATTCGGAGTGCTTGGGAATGGTTAGGAGGGCACTTACTTTTCTAGGCTTCCCTATCTATGTTTCCTGGTAAAATACATGGGAAAATCCCATTGGAGGAAAATTCCACCTAGGGTTAGGGTTACGTCACCATGAATATGGAGAGCAACAGGGACATTGTCAATAAATTCGGAGTGCTTGGGAATGGTTAGGAGGGAACTTACTTTTCTAGGCTGCCGTATCTACATTTCCCGCTAAAATACATGGGAAGATCCCATTGGAGGAAAATTCCACTTAGGGCTAGGGTTAAGTCACCATGAACACATAGAGAAAAATGGACATCGGCAACAAACTGGGAGTGCTTGCATATGGTTAGGAGGGAACTTACTTTTCTAGACTGCCCTATCTATGTTTTCTGCTAAAATGCATGAGAAAATCCCATTGGAGGAAAATTCCACTTAGGGTTAGGGTTAGGTCACCATGAACTCATAGAGAAAAATGGACATCGGCAACAAACTGGGAGTGCTTGGATATGGTTAGGAGGGAACTTACTTTTCTAGGCTGCCCTATCTATGTTTCCTGCTAAAATGCATGGGAAAATCCCATTGGAGGAAAATTCCACATAGGGTTAGGGTTAGGTCACCATGAACTCATAGAGAAAAATGGACATCGGCAACAAACTGGGAGTGCTTGGATATGGTTAGGAGGGAACTTACTTTTCTAGGCTGCCGTATCTACGTTTCCTGGTAAAATACATGGGAAAATCCCATTGGAGGAAAATTCCACCTAGGGTTAGGGTTAGGTCACCATGAATATGGAGAGCAACAGGGACATCGGCAACAAACTGGGAGTGCTTGCATATGGTTAGGAGGGCACTTACTTTTCTAGGCTGCCGTATCTACGTTTCCTGGTAAAATACATGGGAAAATCCCATTGGAGGAAAATTCCACTTAGCGTTTGGGTTAGGTCACCATGAACATGGAGAGAAACATGGACATTGCCAATAAATTTGGAGTGGTTGGGAATGATTAGGACGGCAAAGAAATTTCTAGGCTGCCCTATCTTTGTTTCCTGCTAAAATACATGGGAAAATCCCATTGGAGTAAATTCCACTTAGGGGTAGGGTTAGGTCACCATGAACTCATAGAGAAAAATGGACATCAGCAACAAACTGGGAGTGCTTGGATATGGTTAGGAGGGAACTTACTTTTCTAGGCTGCCGTATCTACGTTTCCTGCTAAAATACATGGGAAGATCCCATTGGAGGAAAATTCCACCTAGGGTTAGGGTTAGGTCACCATGAACTCACAGAGAAAAATGGACATCGGCAACAAACTGGGAGTGCTTGGATATGGTTAGGACAGAACTTACTTTTCTAGGCTGCCGTATCTACGTTTCCTGGTAAAATACATGGGAAGATCCCATTGGAGGAAAATTCCACTTAGGGTTAGGGTTAAGTCACCATGAACTCATAGAGAAAAATGGACATCGGCAACAAACTGGGAGTGGTTGCATATGGTTAGGAGGGAACTTACTTTCCTAGGCTGCCCTATCTATGTTTCCTGCTAAAATGCATGGGGAAATCCCATTGGAGGAAAATTCCACTTAGGGTTAGGGTTAGGTCACCATGAACTCATAGAGAAAAATGGACATCGGCAACAAACTGGGAGTGCTTGGATATGGTTAGGAGGGAACTTACTTTTCTAGGCTGCCGTATCTACGTTTCCTGGTAAAATACATGGGAAAATCCCATTGGAGGAAAATTCCACCTAGGGTTAGGGTTAGGTCACCATGAATATGGAGAGCAATAGGGACATTGTCAATAAATTCGGAGTGCTTGGGAATGGTTAGGAGGGCACTTACTTTTCTAGGCTTCCCTATCTATGTTTCCTGGTAAAATACATGGGAAAATCCCATTGGAGGAAAATTCCACCTAGGGTTAGGGTTAGGTCACCATGAATATGGAGAGCCACAGGGACATTGTCAATAAATTCGGAGTGCTTGGGAATGGTTAGGAGGGAACTTACTTTTCTAGGCTGCCGTATCTACATTTCCTGCTAAAATACATGGGAAGATCCCATTGGAGGAAAATTCCACTTAGGGTTAGGGTTAAGTCACCATGAACTCATAGAGAAAAATGGACATCGGCAGCAAACTGGGAGTGCTTGGATATGGTTAGGAGGGAACTTACTTTTCTAGGCTGCCGTATCTACGTTTCCTGGTAAAATACATGGGAAAATCCCATTGGAGGAAAATTCCACCTAGGGTTAGGGTTAGGTCACCATGAATATGGAGAGCAACAGGGACATTGTCAATAAATTCGGAGTGCTTGGGAATGGTTAGGAGGGCACTTACTTTTCTAGGATTCCCTATCTATGTTTCCTGGTAAAATACATGGGAAAATCCCATTGGAGGAAAATTCCACTTAGCGTTTGGGTTAGGTCACCATGAACATGGAGAGAAACATGGACATTGCCAATAAATTTGGAGTGGTTGGGAATGATTAGGACGGCAAAGAAATTTCTAGGCTGCCCTATCTTTGTTTCCTGCTAAAATACATGGGAAAATCCCATTGGAGGAAAATTCCACTTAGTGTTAGGGTTAGGTCACCATGAACTCATAGAGAAAAATGGACATCGGCAACAAACTGGGAGTGCTTGGATATGGTTAGGAGGGAACTTACTTTTCTAGGCTGCCGTATCTACCTTTCCTGGTAAAATACATGGGAAGATCCCATTGGAGGAAAATTCCACCTAGGGTTAGGGTTAGGTCACCATGAACTCACAGAGAAAAATGGACATCGGCAACAAACTGGGAGTGCTTGGATATGGTTAGGACAGAACTTACTTTTCTAGGCTGCCGTATCTACGTTTCCTGGTAAAATACATGGGAAGATCCCATTGGAGGAAAATTCCACCTAGGGTTAGGGTTAGGTCACCATGAACTCACAGAGAAAAATGGACATCGGCAACAAACTGGGAGTGCTTGGATATGGTTAGGACAGAACTTACTTTTCTAGGCTGCCGTATCTACGTTTCCTGGTAAAATACATGGGAAGATCCCATTGGAGGAAAATTCCACTTAGGGTTAGGGTTAGGTCACCATGAACTCATAGAGAAAAATGGACATCGGCAACAAACTGGGAGTGCTTGGATATGGTTAGGAGGGAACTTACTTTTCTAGGCTGCCGTATCTACGTTTCCTGGTAAAATACATGGGAAAATCCCATTGGAGGAAAATTCCACCTAGGGTTAGGGTTAGGTCACCATGAATATGGAGAGCAACAGGGACATTGTCAATAAATTCGGAGTGCTTGGGAATGGTTAGGAGGGCACTTACTTTTCTAGGCTTCCCTATCTATGTTTCCTGGTAAAATACATGGGAAAATCCCATTGGAGGAAAATTCCACCTAGGGTTAGGGTTAGGTCACCATGAATATGGAGAGCAACAGGGACATTGTCAATAAATTCGGAGTGCTTGGGAATGGTTAGGAGGGAACTTACTTTTCTAGGCTGCCGTATCTACATTTCCCGCTAAAATACATGGGAAGATCCCATTGGAGGAAAATTCCACTTAGGGTTAGGGTTAAGTCACCATGAACTCATAGAGAAAAATGGACATCGGCAACAAACTGGGAGTGCTTGGATATGGTTAGGAGGGAACTTACTTTTCTAGGCTGCCCTATCTATGTTTCCTGCTAAAATGCATGGGAAAATCCCATTGGAGGAACATTCCACTTAGGGTTAGGGTTAGGTCACCATGAACTCATAGAGAAAAATGGATATCGGCAACCAACTGGGAGTGCTTGGATATGGTTAGGAGGGAACTTACTTTTCTAGGCTGCCCTATCTATGTTTCCTGCTAAAATGCATGGGGAAATCCCATTGGAGGAAAATTCCACTTAGGGTTAGGGTTAGGTCACCATGAACTCATAGAGAAAAATGGACATCGGCAACAAACTGGGAGTGCTTGGATATGGTTAGGAGGGAACTTACTTTTCTAGGCTGCCGTATCTACTTTTCCTAGTAAAATACATGGGAAAATCCCATTGGAGGAAAATTCCACCTAGGGTTAGGGTTAGGTCACCATGAATATGGAGAGCAACAGGGACATTGTCAATAAATTCGGAGTGCTTGGGAATGGTTAGGAGGGCACTTACTTTTCTAGGCTTCCCTATCTATGTTTCCTGGTAAAATACATGGGAAAATCCCATTGGAGGAAAATTCCACCTAGGGTTAGGGTTAGGTCACCATGAATATGGAGAGCCACAGGGACATTGTCAATAAATTCGGAGTGCTTGGGAATGGTTAGGAGGGAACTTACTTTTCTAGGCTGCCGTATCTACGTTTCCTGGTAAAATACATGGGAAAATCCCATTGGAGGAAAATTCCACCTAGGGTTAGGGTTAGGTCACCATGAATATGGAGAGCAACAGGGACATTGTCAATAAATTCGGAGTGCTTGGGAATGGTTAGGAGGGCACTTACTTTTCTAGGATTCCCTATCTATGTTTCCTGGTAAAATACATGGGAAAATCCCATTGGAGGAAAATTCCACTTAGCGTTTGGGTTAGGTCACCATGAACATGGAGAGAAACATGGACATTGCCAATAAATTTGGAGTGGTTGGGAATGATTAGGACGGCAAAGAAATTTCTAGGCTGCCCTATCTTTGTTTCCTGCTAAAATACATGGGAAAATCCCATTGGAGGAAAATTCCACTTAGTGTTAGGGTTAGGTCACCATGAACTCATAGAGAAAAATGGACATCGGCAACAAACTGGGAGTGCTTGGATATGGTTAGGAGGGAACTTACTTTTCTAGGCTGCCGTATCTACCTTTCCTGGTAAAATACATGGGAAGATCCCATTGGAGGAAAATTCCACCTAGGGTTAGGGTTAGGTCACCATGAACTCACAGAGAAAAATGGACATCGGCAACAAACTGGGAGTGCTTGGATATGGTTAGGACAGAACTTACTTTTCTAGGCTGCCGTATCTACGTTTCCTGGTAAAATACATGGGAAGATCCCATTGGAGGAAAATTCCACCTAGGGTTAGGGTTAGGTCACCATGAACTCACAGAGAAAAATGGACATCGGCAACAAACTGGGAGTGCTTGGATATGGTTAGGACAGAACTTACTTTTCTAGGCTGCCGTATCTACGTTTCCTGGTAAAATACATGGGAAGATCCCATTGGAGGAAAATTCCACTTAGGGTTAGGGTTAGGTCACCATGAACTCATAGAGAAAAATGGACATCGGCAACAAACTGGGAGTGCTTGGATATGGTTAGGAGGGAACTTACTTTTCTAGGCTGCCGTATCTACGTTTCCTGGTAAAATACATGGGAAAATCCCATTGGAGGAAAATTCCACCTAGGGTTAGGGTTAGGTCACCATGAATATGGAGAGCAACAGGGACATTGTCAATAAATTCGGAGTGCTTGGGAATGGTTAGGAGGGCACTTACTTTTCTAGGCTTCCCTATCTATGTTTCCTGGTAAAATACATGGGAAAATCCCATTGGAGGAAAATTCCACCTAGGGTTAGGGTTAGGTCACCATGAACTCATAGAGAAAAATGGACATCGGCAACAAACTGGGAGTGCTTGGATATGGTTAGGAGGGAACTTACTTTTCTAGGCTGCCCTATCTATGTTTCCTGCTAAAATGCATGGGAAAATCCCATTGGAGGAAAATTCCACTTAGGGTTAGGGTTAGGTCACCATGAACTCATAGAGAAAAATGGACATCGGCAACAAACTGGGAGTGCTTGGATATGGTTAGGAGGGAACTTACTTTTCTAGGCTGCCCTATCTATGTTTCCTGCTAAAATGCATGGGAAAATCCCATTGGAGGAACATTCCACTTAGGGTTAGGGTTAGGTCACCATGAACTCATAGAGAAAAATGGATATCGGCAACCAACTGGGAGTGCTTGGATATGGTTAGGAGGGAACTTACTTTTCTAGGCTGCCCTATCTATGTTTCCTGCTAAAATGCATGGGGAAATCCCATTGGAGGAAAATTCCACTTAGGGTTAGGGTTAGGTCACCATGAACTCATAGAGAAAAATGGACATCGGCAACAAACTGGGAGTGCTTGGATATGGTTAGGAGGGAACTTACTTTTCTAGGCTGCCGTATCTACTTTTCCTAGTAAAATACATGGGAAAATCCCATTGGAGGAAAATTCCACCTAGGGTTAGGGTTAGGTCACCATGAATATGGAGAGCAACAGGGACATTGTCAATAAATTCGGAGTGCTTGGGAATGGTTAGGAGGGCACTTACTTTTCTAGGCTTCCCTATCTATGTTTCCTGGTAAAATACATGGGAAAATCCCATTGGAGGAAAATTCCACCTAGGGTTAGGGTTAGGTCACCATGAATATGGAGAGCCACAGGGACATTGTCAATAAATTCGGAGTGCTTGGGAATGGTTAGGAGGGAACTTACTTTTCTAGGCTGCCGTATCTACATTTCCTGGTAAAATACATGGGAAAATCCCATTGGAGGAAAATTCCACCTAGGGTTAGGGTTAGGTCACCATGAATATGGAGAGCAACAGGGACATTGTCAATAAATTCGGAGTGCTTGGGAATGGTTAGGAGGGCACTTACTTTTCTAGGATTCCCTATCTATGTTTCCTGGTAAAATACATGGGAAAATCCCATTGGAGGAAAATTCCACTTAGCGTTTGGGTTAGGTCACCATGAACATGGAGAGAAACATGGACATTGCCAATAAATTTGGAGTGGTTGGGAATGATTAGGACGGCAAAGAAATTTCTAGGCTGCCCTATCTTTGTTTCCTGCTAAAATACATGGGAAAATCCCATTGGAGGAAAATTCCACTTAGTGTTAGGGTTAGGTCACCATGAACTCATAGAGAAAAATGGACATCGGCAACAAACTGGGAGTGCTTGGATATGGTTAGGAGGGAACTTACTTTTCTAGGCTGCCGTATCTACCTTTCCTGGTAAAATACATGGGAAGATCCCATTGGAGGAAAATTCCACCTAGGGTTAGGGTTAGGTCACCATGAACTCACAGAGAAAAATGGACATCGGCAACAAACTGGGAGTGCTTGGATATGGTTAGGACAGAACTTACTTTTCTAGGCTGCCGTATCTACGTTTCCTGGTAAAATACATGGGAAGATCCCATTGGAGGAAAATTCCACCTAGGGTTAGGGTTAGGTCACCATGAACTCACAGAGAAAAATGGACATCGGCAACAAACTGGGAGTGCTTGGATATGGTTAGGACAGAACTTACTTTTCTAGGCTGCCGTATCTACGTTTCCTGGTAAAATACATGGGAAGATCCCATTGGAGGAAAATTCCACTTAGGGTTAGGGTTAGGTCACCATGAACTCATAGAGAAAAATGGACATCGGCAACAAACTGGGAGTGCTTGGATATGGTTAGGAGGGAACTTACTTTTCTAGGCTGCCGTATCTACGTTTCCTGGTAAAATACATGGGAAAATCCCATTGGAGGAAAATTCCACCTAGGGTTAGGGTTAGGTCACCATGAATATGGAGAGCAACAGGGACATTGTCAATAAATTCGGAGTGCTTGGGAATGGTTAGGAGGGCACTTACTTTTCTAGGCTTCCCTATCTATGTTTCCTGGTAAAATACATGGGAAAATCCCATTGGAGGAAAATTCCACCTAGGGTTAGGGTTAGGTCACCATGAATATGGAGAGCAACAGGGACATTGTCAATAAATTCGGAGTGCTTGGGAATGGTTAGGAGGGAACTTACTTTTCTAGGCTGCCGTATCTACATTTCCCGCTAAAATACATGGGAAGATCCCATTGGAGGAAAATTCCACTTAGGGTTAGGGTTAAGTCACCATGAACTCATAGAGAAAAATGGACATCGGCAACAAACTGGGAGTGCTTGGATATGGTTAGGAGGGAACTTACTTTTCTAGGCTGCCCTATCTATGTTTCCTGCTAAAATGCATGGGAAAATCCCATTGGAGGAAAATTCCACTTAGGGTTAGGGTTAGGTCACCATGAACTCATAGAGAAAAATGGATATCGGCAACCAACTGGGAGTGCTTGGATATGGTTAGGAGGGAACTTACTTTTCTAGGCTGCCCTATCTATGTTTCCTGCTAAAATGCATGGGGAAATCCCATTGGAGGAAAATTCCACTTAGGGTTAGGGTTAGGTCACCATGAACTCATAGAGAAAAATGGACATCGGCAACAAACTGGGAGTGCTTGGATATGGTTAGGAGGGAACTTACTTTTCTAGGCTGCCGTATCTACTTTTCCTAGTAAAATACATGGGAAAATCCCATTGGAGGAAAATTCCACCTAGGGTTAGGGTTAGGTCACCATGAATATGGAGAGCAACAGGGACATTGTCAATAAATTCGGAGTGCTTGGGAATGGTTAGGAGGGCACTTACTTTTCTAGGCTTCCCTATCTATGTTTCCTGGTAAAATACATGGGAAAATCCCATTGGAGGAAAATTCCACCTAGGGTTAGGGTTAGGTCACCATGAATATGGAGAGCCACAGGGACATTGCCAATAAATTCGGAGTGCTTGGGGATGGTGAGGAGGGAACTTACTTTTCTAGGCTGCCGTATCTACATTTCCCGCTAAAATAGATGGGAAGATCCCATTGGAGGAAAATTCCACTTAGGGTTAGGGTTAAGTCACCATGAACTCATAGAGAAAAATGGACATCGGCAACAAACTGGGAGTGCTTGCATATGGTTAGGAGGGAACTTACTTTTCTAGGCTGCCCTATCTATGTTTCCTGCTAAAATGCATGGGAAAATCCCATTGGAGGAAAATTCCACTTAGGGTTAGGGTTAGGTCACCATGAACTCATAGAGAAAAATGGACATCGGCAACAAACTGGGAGTGCTTGGATATGGTTAGGAGGGAACTTACTTTTCTAGGCTGCCCTATCTATGTTTCCTGCTAAAATGCATGGGGAAATCCCATTGGAGGAAATTTCCACTTAGGGTTAGGGTTAGGTCACCATGAACTCATAGAGAAAAATGGACATCGGCAACAAACTGGGAGTGCTTGGATATGGTTAGGAGGGAACTTACTTTTCTAGGCTGCCGTATCTACGTTTCCTAGTAAAATACATGGGAAAATCCCATTGGAGGAAAATTCCACCTAGGGTTAGGGTTAGGTCACCATGAATATGGAGAGCAACAGGGACATTGTCAATAAATTCGCAGTGCTTGGGAATGGTTAGGAGGGCACTTACTTTTCTAGGCTTCCCTATCTATGTTTCCTGCTAAAATGCATGGGAAAATCCCATTGGAGGAAAATTCCACTTAGCGTTTGGGTTAGGTCACCATGAACATGGAGAGAAACATGGACATTGCCAATAAATTCGGAGTGGTTGGGAATGATTAGAAGGGAAAGGAAATTTCTAGGCTGCCTTATCTTTGTTTCCTGCTAAAATAAATGGGAAAATCCCATTGGAGGAAAATTCCACTTAGGCTTAGGGTTAGGTCACCATGAACTCATAGAGAAAAATGGACATCGGCAACAAACTGGGAGTGCTTGGATATGGTTAGGAGGGCACTTACTTTTCTAGGCTGCCGTATCTATGTTTCCTGCTAAAATGCATGGGAAAATCCCATTGGAGGAAAATTCCACTTAGGGTTAGGGTTAGGTCACCATGAACTCATAGAGAAAAATAGACATCGGCAACAAACTGGGAGTGCTTGGATATGGTTAGGAGGGAACTTACTTTTCTAGGCTGCCCTATCTATGTTTCCTGCTAAAATGCATGGGGAAATCCCATTGGAGGAAAATTCCACTTAGGGTTAGGGTTAGGTCACCATGAACTCATAGAGAAAAATGGACATCGGCAACAAACTGGGAGTGCTTGCATATGGTTAGGAGGGAACTTACTTTTCTAGGCTGCCGTATCTACGTTTCCTGGTAAAATACATGGGAAAATCCCATTGGAGGAAAATTGCACCTAGGGTTAGGGTTAGGTCACCATGAATATGGAGAGCAACAGGGACATTGTCAATAAATTCGGAGTGCTTGGGAATGGTTAGGAGGGCACTTACCTTTCTAGGCTTCCCTATCTATGTTTCCTGGTAAAATACATGGGAAAATCCCATTGGAGGAAAATTCCACTTAGCGTTTGGGTTAGGTCACCATGAACATGGAGAGAAACATGGACATTGCCAATAAATTTGGAGTGGTTGGGAATGATTAGGACGGCAAAGAAATTTCTAGGCTGCCCTATCTTTGTTTCCTGCTAAAATACATGGGAAAATCCCATTGGAGGAAAATTCCACTTAGTGTTAGGGTTAGGTCACCATGAACTCACAGAGAAAAATGGACATCGGCAACAAACTGGGAGTGCTTGGATATGGTTAGGACAGAACTTACTTTTCTAGGCTGCCGTATCTACGTTTCCTGGTAAAATACATGGGAAGATCCCATTGGAGGAAAATTCCACTTAGGGTTAGGGTTAAGTCACCATGAACTCATAGAGAAAAATGGACATCGGCAACAAACTGGGAGTGCTTGCATATGGTTAGGAGGGAACTTACTTTTCTAGGCTGCCCTATCTATGTTTCCTGCTAAAAGGCATGGGAAAATCCCATTGGAGGAAAATTCCACTTAGGGTTAGGGTTAGGTCACCATGAACTCATAGAGAAAAATGGATATCGGCAACAAACTGGGAGTGCTTGGATATGGTTAGGAGGGAACTTACTTTTCTAGGCTGCCCTATCTATGTTTCCTGCTAAAATGCATGGGGAAATCCCATTGGAGGAAAATTCCACTTAGGGTTAGGGTTAGGTCACCATGAACTCATAGAGAAAAATGGACATCGGCAACAAACTGGGAGTGCTTTGATATGGTTAGGAGGGAACTTACTTTTCTAGGCTGCCGTATCTACTTTTCCTAGTAAAATACATGGGAAAATCCCATTGGAGGAAAATTCCACCTAGGGTTAGGGTTAGGTCACCATGAATATGGAGAGCAACAGGGACATTGTCAATAAATTCGGAGTGCTTGGGGATGGTTAGGAGGGAACTTACTTTTCTAGGCTGCCGTATCTACATTTCCCGCTAAAATAGATGGGAAGATCCCATTGGAGGAAAATTCCACTTAGGGTTAGGGTTAAGTCACCATGAACTCATAGAGAAAAGTGGACATCGGCAACAAACTGGGAGTGCTTGCATATGGTTAGGAGGGAACTTACTTTTCTAGGCTGCCCTATCTATGTTTCCTGCTAAAATGCATGGGAAAATCCCATTGGAGGAAAATTCCACTTAGGGTTAGGGTTAGGTCACCATGAACTCATACAGAAAAATGGACATCGGCAACAAACTGGGAGTGCTTGGATATGGTTAGGAGGGAACTTACTTTTCTAGGCTGCCCTATCTATGTTTCCTGCTAAAATGCATGGGGAAATCCCATTGGAGGAAAATTCCACTTAGGGTTAGGGTTAGGTCACCATGAACTCACAGAGAAAAATGGACATCGGCAACAAACTGGGAGTGCTTGGATATGGTTAGGACAGAACTTACTTTTCTAGGCTGCCCTATCTATGTTTCCTGCTAAAATGCATGGGGAAATCCCATTGGAGGAAAATTCCACTTAGGGTTAGGGTTAGGTCACCATGAACTCATAGAGAAAAATGGACATCGGCAACAAACTGGGAGTGCTTGGATATGGTTAGGAGGGAACTTACTTTTCTAGGCTGCCGTATCTACGTTTCCTGGTAAAATACATGGGAAAATCCCATTGGAGGAAAATTCCACCTAGGGTTAGGGTTAGGTCACCATGAATATGGAGAGCAACAGGGACATTGTCAATAAATTCGGAGTGCTTGGGAATGGTTAGGAGGGCACTTACTTTTCTAGGCTTCCCTATCTATGTTTCCTGGTAAAATACATGGGAAAATCCCATTGGAGGAAAATTCCACCTAGGGTTAGGGTTAGGTCACCATGAATATGGAGAGCAACAGGGACATTGTCAATAAATTCGGAGTGCTTGGGAATGGTTAGGAGGGAACTTACTTTTCTAGGCTGCCGTATCTACATTTCCCGCTAAAATACATGGGAAGATCCCATTGGAGGAAAATTCCACTTAGGGTTAGGGTTAAGTCACCATGAACTCATAGAGAAAAATGGACATCGGCAACAAACTGGGAGTGCTTGGATATGGTTAGGAGGGAACTTACTTTTCTAGGCTGCCCTATCTATGTTTCCTGCTAAAATGCATGGGAAAATCCCATTGGAGGAAAATTCCACTTAGGGTTAGGGTTAGGTCACCATGAACTCATAGAGAAAAATGGATATCGGCAACCAACTGGGAGTGCTTGGATATGGTTAGGAGGGAACTTACTTTTCTAGGCTGCCCTATCTATGTTTCCTGCTAAAATGCATGGGGAAATCCCATTGGAGGAAAATTCCACTTAGGGTTAGGGTTAGGTCACCATGAACTCATAGAGAAAAATGGACATCGGCAACAAACTGGGAGTGCTTGGATATGGTTAGGAGGGAACTTACTTTTCTAGGCTGCCGTATCTACTTTTCCTAGTAAAATACATGGGAAAATCCCATTGGAGGAAAATTCCACCTAGGGTTAGGGTTAGGTCACCATGAATATGGAGAGCAACAGGGACATTGTCAATAAATTCGGAGTGCTTGGGAATGGTTAGGAGGGCACTTACTTTTCTAGGCTTCCCTATCTATGTTTCCTGGTAAAATACATGGGAAAATCCCATTGGAGGAAAATTCCACCTAGGGTTAGGGTTAGGTCACCATGAATATGGAGAGCCACAGGGACATTGTCAATAAATTCGGAGTGCTTGGGGATGGTGAGGAGGGAACTTACTTTTCTAGGCTGCCGTATCTACATTTCCCGCTAAAATAGATGGGAAGATCCCATTGGAGGAAAATTCCACTTAGGGTTAGGGTTAAGTCACCATGAACTCATAGAGAAAAATGGACATCGGCAACAAACTGGGAGTGCTTGCATATGGTTAGGAGGGAACTTACTTTTCTAGGCTGCCCTATCTATGTTTCCTGCTAAAATGCATGGGAAAATCCCATTGGAGGAAAATTCCACTTAGGGTTAGGGTTAGGTCACCATGAACTCATAGAGAAAAATGGACATCGGCAACAAACTGGGAGTGCTTGGATATGGTTAGGAGGGAACTTACTTTTCTAGGCTGCCCTATCTATGTTTCCTGCTAAAATGCATGGGGAAATCCCATTGGAGGAAATTTCCACTTAGGGTTAGGGTTAGGTCACCATGAACTCATAGAGAAAAATGGACATCGGCAACAAACTGGGAGTGCTTGGATATGGTTAGGAGGGAACTTACTTTTCTAGGCTGCTGTATCTACGTTTCCTAGTAAAATACATGGGAAAATCCCATTGGAGGAAAATTCCACCTAGGGTTAGGGTTAGGTCACCATGAATATGGAGAGCAACAGGGACATTGTCAATAAATTCGCAGTGCTTGGGAATGGTTAGGAGGGCACTTACTTTTCTAGGCTTCCCTATCTATGTTTCCTGCTAAAATGCATGGGAAAATCCCATTGGAGGAAAATTCCACTTAGCGTTTGGGTTAGGTCACCATGAACATGGAGAGAAACATGGACATTGCCAATAAATTCGGAGTGGTTGGGAATGATTAGAAGGGAAAGGAAATTTCTAGGCTGCCTTATCTTTGTTTCCTGCTAAAATAAATGGGAAAATCCCATTGGAGGAAAATTCCACTTAGGCTTAGGGTTAGGTCACCATGAACTCATAGAGAAAAATGGACATCGGCAACAAACTGGGAGTGCTTGGATATGGTTAGGAGGGCACTTACTTTTCTAGGCTGCGGTATCTATGTTTTCTTCTAAAATACATGGGAAAATCCCATTGGAGGAAAATTCCACTTAGGGTTAGGTCACCATGAACTCATAGAGAAAAATGGACATCGGCAACAAACTGGGAGTGCTTGGATATGGTTAGGAGGGAACTTACTTTTCTAGGCTGCCATATCTACGTATTCTGCTAAAATACATGGGAAGATCCCATTGGAGGAAAATTCCACCTAGGGTTAGGGTTAGGTCACCATCAACTCATAGAGAAAAATGGACATCGGCAACAAACTGGGAGTGCTTGGATATGGTTAGGAGGGAACTTACTTTTCTAGGCTGCCCTATCTATGTTTCCTGCTAAAATGCATGGGAAAATCCCATTGGAGGAAAATTCCACTTAGGGTTAGGGTTAGGTCACCATGAACTCATAGAGAAAAATGGACATCGGCAACAAACTGGGAGTGCTTGGATATGGTTAGGAGGGAACTTACTTTTCTAGGCTGCGGTATCTATGTTTTCTTCTAAAATACATGGGAAAATGCCATTGGAGGAAAATTCCACTTAGGGTTAGGTCACCATGAACTCATAGAAAAAAATGTACATCGGCAACAAACTGGGAGTGCTTGGATATGGTTAGGAGGGAACTTACTTTTCTAGGCTGCCGTATCTACGTTTCCTGCTAAAATACATGGGAAAATCCCATTGGAGGAAAATTCCACTTAGCGTTAGGGTTTGGTCACCATGAACTCATGGAGACAAATGGACATCGGCAACAAACTGGGAGTGCTTGGATATGGTTAGGAGGGCACTTACTTTTCTACGCTTCCCTATCTATGTTTCCTGGTAAAATACATGGGAAAATCCCATTGGAGGAAAATTCCACTTAGCGTTTGGGTTAGGTCACCATGAAAATGGAGAGGAACATGGACATTGCCAATAAATTCGGAGTGGTTGGGAATGATTAGGACGGCAAAGAAATTTCTAGGCTGCCCTATCTTTGTTTCCTGCTAAAATATATGGGAAAATCCCATTGGAGGAAAATTCCACTTAGTGTTAGGGTTAGGTCACCATGAACTCATAGAGAAAAATGGACATCGGCAACAAACTGGGAGTGCTTGGATATGGTTAGGAGGGAACTAACTTTTCTAGGCTGCCGTATCTATGTTTCCTGCTAAAATGCATGGGAAAATCCCATTGGAGGAAAATTCCACTTAGGGTTAGGGTTAGGTCACCATGAACTCATAGAGAAAAATAGACATCGGCAACAAACTGGGAGTGCTTGGATATGGTTAGGAGGGAACTTACTTTTCTAGGCTGCCCTATCTATGTTTCCTGCTAAAATGCATGGGGAAATCCCATTGGAGGAAAATTCCACTTAGGGTTAGGGTTAGGTCACCATGAACTCATAGAGAAAAATGGACATCGGCAACAAACTGGGAGTGCTTGCATATGGTTAGGAGGGAACTTACTTTTCTAGGCTGCCGTATCTACGTTTCCTGGTAAAATACATGGGAAAATCCCATTGGAGGAAAATTCCACCTAGGGTTAGGGTTAGGTCACCATGAATATGGAGAGCAACAGGGACATTGTCAATAAATTCGGAGTGCTTGGGAATGGTTAGGAGGGCACTTACCTTTCTAGGCTTCCCTATCTATGTTTCCTGGTAAAATACATGGGAAAATCCCATTGGAGGAAAATTCCACTTAGCGTTTGGGTTAGGTCACCATGAACATGGAGAGAAACATGGACATTGCCAATAAATTTGGAGTGGTTGGGAATGATTAGGACGGCAAAGAAATTTCTAGGCTGCCCTATCTTTGTTTCCTGCTAAAATACATGGGAAAATCCCATTGGAGGAAAATTCCACTTAGTGTTAGGGTTAGGTCACCATGAACTCACAGAGAAAAATGGACATCGGCAACAAACTGGGAGTGCTTGGATATGGTTAGGACAGAACTTACTTTTCTAGGCTGCCGTATCTACGTTTCCTGGTAAAATACATGGGAAGATCCCATTGGAGGAAAATTCCACTTAGGGTTAGGGTTAAGTCACCATGAACTCATAGAGAAAAATGGACATCGGCAACAAACTGGGAGTGCTTGCATATGGTTAGGAGGGAACTTACTTTTCTAGGCTGCCCTATCTATGTTTCCTGCTAAAAGGCATGGGAAAATCCCATTGGAGGAAAATTCCACTTAGGGTTAGGGTTAGGTCACCATGAACTCATAGAGAAAAATGGATATCGGCAACAAACTGGGAGTGCTTGGATATGGTTAGGAGGGAACTTACTTTTCTAGGCTGCCCTATCTATGTTTCCTGCTAAAATGCATGGGGAAATCCCATTGGAGGAAAATTCCACTTAGGGTTAGGGTTAGGTCACCATGAACTCATAGAGAAAAATGGACATCGGCAACAAACTGGGAGTGCTTTGATATGGTTAGGAGGGAACTTACTTTTCTAGGCTGCCGTATCTACTTTTCCTAGTAAAATACATGGGAAAATCCCATTGGAGGAAAATTCCACCTAGGGTTAGGGTTAGGTCACCATGAATATGGAGAGCAACAGGGACATTGTCAATAAATTCGGAGTGCTTGGGGATGGTTAGGAGGGAACTTACTTTTCTAGGCTGCCGTATCTACATTTCCCGCTAAAATAGATGGGAAGATCCCATTGGAGGAAAATTCCACTTAGGGTTAGGGTTAAGTCACCATGAACTCATAGAGAAAAATGGACATCGGCAACAAACTGGGAGTGCTTGCATATGGTTAGGAGGGAACTTACTTTTCTAGGCTGCCCTATCTATGTTTCCTGCTAAAATGCATGGGAAAATCCCATTGGAGGAAAATTCCACTTAGGGTTAGGGTTAGGTCACCATGAACTCATAGAGAAAAATGGACATCGGCAACAAACTGGGAGTGCTTGGATATGGTTAGGAGGGAACTTACTTTTCTAGGCTGCCCTATCTATGTTTCCTGCTAAAATGCATGGGGAAATCCCATTGGAGGAAAATTCCACCTAGGGTTAGGGTTAGGTCACCATGAATATGGAGAGCAACAGGGACATTGTCAATAAATTCGGAGTGCTTGGGGATGGTTAGGAGGGAACTTACTTTTCTAGGCTGCCGTATCTACATTTCCCGCTAAAATAGATGGGAAGATCCCATTGGAGGAAAATTCCACTTAGGGTTAGGGTTAAGTCACCATGAACTCATAGAGAAAAATGGACATCGGCAACAAACTGGGAGTGCTTGCATATGGTTAGGAGGGAACTTACTTTTCTAGGCTGCCCTATCTATGTTTCCTGCTAAAATGCATGGGAAAATCCCATTGGAGGAAAATTCCACTTAGGGTTAGGGTTAGGTCACCATGAACTCATAGAGAAAAATGGACATCGGCAACAAACTGGGAGTGCTTGGATATGGTTAGGAGGGAACTTACTTTTCTAGGCTGCCGTATCTACGTTTCCTAGTAAAATACATGGGAAAATCCCATTGGAGGAAAATTCCACCTAGGGTTAGGGTTAGGTCACCATGAATATGGAGAGCAACAGGGACATTGTCAATAAATTCGGAGTGCTTGGGAATGGTTAGGAGGGCACTTACTTTTCTAGGCTTCCCTATCTATGTTTCCTGGTAAAATACATGGGAAAATCCCATTGGAGGAAAATTCCACCTAGGGTTAGGGTTAGGTCACCATGAATATGGAGAGCCACAGGGACATTGTCAATAAATTCGGAGTGCTTGGGGATGGTGAGGAGGGAACTTACTTTTCTAGGCTGCCGTATCTACATTTCCCGCTAAAATAGATGGGAAGATCCCATTGGAGGAAAATTCCACTTAGGGTTAGGGTTAAGTCACCATGAACTCATAGAGAAAAATGGACATCGGCAACAAACTGGGAGTGCTTGCATATGGTTAGGAGGGAACTTACTTTTCTAGGCTGCCCTATCTATGTTTCCTGCTAAAATGCATGGGAAAATCCCATTGGAGGAAAATTCCACTTAGGGTTAGGGTTAGGTCACCATGAACTCATAGAGAAAAATGGACATCGGCAACAAACTGGGAGTGCTTGGATATGGTTAGGAGGGAACTTACTTTTCTAGGCTGCCCTATCTATGTTTCCTGCTAAAATGCATGGGGAAATCCCATTGGAGGAAATTTCCACTTAGGGTTAGGGTTAGGTCACCATGAACTCATAGAGAAAAATGGACATCGGCAACAAACTGGGAGTGCTTGGATATGGTTAGGAGGGAACTTACTTTTCTAGGCTGCCGTATCTACGTTTCCTAGTAAAATACATGGGAAAATCCCATTGGAGGAAAATTCCACCTAGGGTTAGGGTTAGGTCACCATGAATATGGAGAGCAACAGGGACATTGTCAATAAATTCGCAGTGCTTGGGAATGGTTAGGAGGGCACTTACTTTTCTAGGCTTCCCTATCTATGTTTCCTGCTAAAATGCATGGGAAAATCCCATTGGAGGAAAATTCCACTTAGCGTTTGGGTTAGGTCACCATGAACATGGAGAGAAACATGGACATTGCCAATAAATTCGGAGTGGTTGGGAATGATTAGAAGGGAAAGGAAATTTCTAGGCTGCCTTATCTTTGTTTCCTGCTAAAATAAATGGGAAAATCCCATTGGAGGAAAATTCCACTTAGGCTTAGGGTTAGGTCACCATGAACTCATAGAGAAAAATGGACATCGGCAACAAACTGGGAGTGCTTGGATATGGTTAGGAGGGCACTTACTTTTCTAGGCTGCGGTATCTATGTTTTCTTCTAAAATACATGGGAAAATCCCATTGGAGGAAAATTCCACTTAGGGTTAGGTCACCATGAACTCATAGAGAAAAATGGACATCGGCAACAAACTGGGAGTGCTTGGATATGGTTAGGAGGGAACTTACTTTTCTAGGCTGCCATATCTACGTATTCTGCTAAAATACATGGGAAGATCCCATTGGAGGAAAATTCCACCTAGGGTTAGGGTTAGGTCACCATCAACTCATAGAGAAAAATGGACATCGGCAACAAACTGGGAGTGCTTGGATATGGTTAGGAGGGAACTTACTTTTCTAGGCTGCCCTATCTATGTTTCCTGCTAAAATGCATGGGAAAATCCCATTGGAGGAAAATTCCACTTAGGGTTAGGGTTAGGTCACCATGAACTCATAGAGAAAAATGGACATCGGCAACAAACTGGGAGTGCTTGGATATGGTTAGGAGGGAACTTACTTTTCTAGGCTGCGGTATCTATGTTTTCTTCTAAAATACATGGGAAAATGCCATTGGAGGAAAATTCCACTTAGGGTTAGGTCACCATGAACTCATAGAAAAAAATGTACATCGGCAACAAACTGGGAGTGCTTGGATATGGTTAGGAGGGAACTTACTTTTCTAGGCTGCCGTATCTACGTTTCCTGCTAAAATACATGGGAAAATCCCATTGGAGGAAAATTCCACTTAGCGTTAGGGTTTGGTCACCATGAACTCATGGAGACAAATGGACATCGGCAACAAACTGGGAGTGCTTGGATATGGTTAGGAGGGCACTTACTTTTCTACGCTTCCCTATCTATGTTTCCTGGTAAAATACATGGGAAAATCCCATTGGAGGAAAATTCCACTTAGCGTTTGGGTTAGGTCACCATGAAAATGGAGAGGAACATGGACATTGCCAATAAATTCGGAGTGGTTGGGAATGATTAGGACGGCAAAGAAATTTCTAGGCTGCCCTATCTTTGTTTCCTGCTAAAATATATGGGAAAATCCCATTGGAGGAAAATTCCACTTAGTGTTAGGGTTAGGTCACCATGAACTCATAGAGAAAAATGGACATCGGCAACAAACTGGGAGTGCTTGGATATGGTTAGGAGGGAACTAACTTTTCTAGGCTGCCGTATCTATGTTTCCTGCTAAAATGCATGGGAAAATCCCATTGGAGGAAAATTCCACTTAGGGTTAGGGTTAGGTCACCATGAACTCATAGAGAAAAATAGACATCGGCAACAAACTGGGAGTGCTTGGATATGGTTAGGAGGGAACTTACTTTTCTAGGCTGCCCTATCTATGTTTCCTGCTAAAATGCATGGGGAAATCCCATTGGAGGAAAATTCCACTTAGGGTTAGGGTTAGGTCACCATGAACTCATAGAGAAAAATGGACATCGGCAACAAACTGGGAGTGCTTGCATATGGTTAGGAGGGAACTTACTTTTCTAGGCTGCCGTATCTACGTTTCCTGGTAAAATACATGGGAAAATCCCATTGGAGGAAAATTCCACCTAGGGTTAGGGTTAGGTCACCATGAATATGGAGAGCAACAGGGACATTGTCAATAAATTCGGAGTGCTTGGGAATGGTTAGGAGGGCACTTACCTTTCTAGGCTTCCCTATCTATGTTTCCTGCTAAAATACATGGGAAAATCCCATTGGAGGAAAATTCCACTTAGTGTTAGGGTTAGGTCACCATGAACTCACAGAGAAAAATGGACATCGGCAACAAACTGGGAGTGCTTGGATATGGTTAGGACAGAACTTACTTTTCTAGGCTGCCGTATCTACGTTTCCTGGTAAAATACATGGGAAGATCCCATTGGAGGAAAATTCCACTTAGGGTTAGGGTTAAGTCACCATGAACTCATAGAGAAAAATGGACATCGGCAACAAACTGGGAGTGCTTGCATATGGTTAGGAGGGAACTTACTTTTCTAGGCTGCCCTATCTATGTTTCCTGCTAAAAGGCATGGGAAAATCCCATTGGAGGAAAATTCCACTTAGGGTTAGGGTTAGGTCACCATGAACTCATAGAGAAAAATGGATATCGGCAACAAACTGGGAGTGCTTGGATATGGTTAGGAGGGAACTTACTTTTCTAGGCTGCCCTATCTATGTTTCCTGCTAAAATGCATGGGGAAATCCCATTGGAGGAAAATTCCACTTAGGGTTAGGGTTAGGTCACCATGAACTCATAGAGAAAAATGGACATCGGCAACAAACTGGGAGTGCTTTGATATGGTTAGGAGGGAACTTACTTTTCTAGGCTGCCGTATCTACTTTTCCTAGTAAAATACATGGGAAAATCCCATTGGAGGAAAATTCCACCTAGGGTTAGGGTTAGGTCACCATGAATATGGAGAGCAACAGGGACATTGTCAATAAATTCGGAGTGCTTGGGGATGGTTAGGAGGGAACTTACTTTTCTAGGCTGCCGTATCTACATTTCCCGCTAAAATAGATGGGAAGATCCCATTGGAGGAAAATTCCACTTAGGGTTAGGGTTAAGTCACCATGAACTCATAGAGAAAAATGGACATCGGCAACAAACTGGGAGTGCTTGCATATGGTTAGGAGGGAACTTACTTTTCTAGGCTGCCCTATCTATGTTTCCTGCTAAAATGCATGGGAAAATCCCATTGGAGGAAAATTCCACTTAGGGTTAGGGTTAGGTCACCATGAACTCATAGAGAAAAATGGACATCGGCAACAAACTGGGAGTGCTTGGATATGGTTAGGAGGGCACTTACTTTTCTAGGCTGCGGTATCTATGTTTTCTTCTAAAATACATGGGAAAATCCCATTGGAGGAAAATTCCACTTAGGGTTAGGTCACCATGAACTCATAGAGAAAAATGGACATCGGCAACAAACTGGGAGTGCTTGGATATGGTTAGGAGGGAACTTACTTTTCTAGGCTGCCATATCTACGTATTCTGCTAAAATACATGGGAAGATCCCATTGGAGGAAAATTCCACCTAGGGTTAGGGTTAGGTCACCATCAACTCATAGAGAAAAATGGACATCGGCAACAAACTGGGAGTGCTTGGATATGGTTAGGAGGGAACTTACTTTTCTAGGCTGCCCTATCTATGTTTCCTGCTAAAATGCATGGGAAAATCCCATTGGAGGAAAATTCCACTTAGGGTTAGGGTTAGGTCACCATGAACTCATAGAGAAAAATGGACATCGGCAACAAACTGGGAGTGCTTGGATATGGTTAGGAGGGAACTTACTTTTCTAGGCTGCGGTATCTATGTTTTCTTCTAAAATACATGGGAAAATGCCATTGGAGGAAAATTCCACTTAGAGTTAGGTCACCATGAACTCATAGAAAAAAATGTACATCGGCAACAAACTGGGAGTGCTTGGATATGGTTAGGAGGGAACTTACTTTTCTAGGCTGCCGTATCTACGTTTCCTGCTAAAATACATGGGAAAATCCCATTGGAGGAAAATTCCACTTAGCGTTAGGGTTAGGTCACCATGAACTCATGGAGAGAAATGGACATCGGCAACAAACTGGGAGTGCTTGGATATGGTTAGGAGGGCACTTACTTTTCTACGCTTCCCTATCTATGTTTCCTGGTAAAATACATGGGAAAATCCCATTGGAGGAAAATTCCACTTAGCGTTTGGGTTAGGTCACCATGAAAATGGAGAGGAACATGGACATTGCCAATAAATTCGGAGTGGTTGGGAATGATTAGGACGGCAAAGAAATTTCTAGGCTGCCCTATCTTTGTTTCCTGCTAAAATATATGGGAAAATCCCATTGGAGGAAAATTCCACTTAGTGTTAGGGTTAGGTCACCATGAACTCATAGAGAAAAATGGACATCGGCAACAAACTGGGAGTGCTTGGATATGGTTAGGAGGGAACTAACTTTTCTAGGCTGCCCTATCTATATTTCCTGCTAAAATGCATGGAAAAATCCCATTCGAGGAAAATTCCACTTAGGGTTAGGGTTAGGTCACCATGAACTCATAGAGAAAAATGGACATCGGCAACAAACTGGGAGTGCTTGGATATGGTTAGGAGGGAACTTACTTTTCTAGGCTGCCGTATCTACGTTTCCTGGTAAAATACATGGGAAAATCCCATTGGAGGAAAATTCCACCTAGGGTTAGGGTTAGGTCACCATGAATATGGAGAGCAACAGGGACATCGGCAACAAACTGGGAGTGCTTGCATATGGTTAGGAGGGAACTTACTTTTCTAGGCTGCCGTATCTACGTTTCCTGGTAAAATACATGGGAAAATCCCATTGGAGGAAAATTCCACCTAGGGTTAGGGTTAGGTCACCATGAATATGGAGAGCAACAGGGACATTGTCAATAAATTCGGAGTGCTTGGGAATGGTTAGGAGGGCACTTACTTTTCTAGGCTTCCCTATCTATGTTTCCTGGTAAAATACATGGGAAAATCCCATTGGAGGAAAATTCCACTTAGCGTTTGGGTTAGGTCACCATGAACATGGAGAGAAACATGGACATTGCCAATAAATTTGGAGTCGTTGGGAATGATTAGGACGGCAAAGAAATTTCTAGGCTGCCCTATCTTTGTTTCCTGCCAAAATACATGGGAAAATCCCATTGGAGGAAAATTCCACTTAGTGTTAGGGTTAGGTCACCATGAACTCACAGAGAAAAATGGACATCGGCAACAAACTGGGAGTGCTTGGATATGGTTAGGACAGAACTTACTTTTCTAGGCTGCCGTATCTACGTTTCCTGGTAAAATACATGGGAAGATCCCATTGGAGGAAAATTCCACTTAGGGTTAGGGTTAAGTCACCATGAACTCATAGAGAAAAATGGACATCGGCAACAAACTGGGAGTGCTTGCATATGGTTAGGAGGGAACTTACTTTTCTAGGCTGCCCTATCTATGTTTCCTGCTAAAAGGCATGGGAAAATCCCATTGGAGGAAAATTCCACTTAGGGTTAGGGTTAGGTCACCATGAACTCATAGAGAAAAATGGATATCGGCAACAAACTGGGAGTGCTTGGATATGGTTAGGAGGGAACTTACTTTTCTAGGCTGCCCTATCTATGTTTCCTGCTAAAATGCATGGGGAAATCCCATTGGAGGAAAATTCCACTTAGGGTTAGGGTTAGGTCACCATGAACTCATAGAGAAAAATGGACATCGGCAACAAACTGGGAGTGCTTGGATATGGTTAGGAGGGAACTTACTTTTCTAGGCTGCCGTATCTACGTTTCCTAGTAAAATACATGGGAAAATCCCATTGGAGGAAAATTCCACCTAGGGTTAGGGTTAGGTCACCATGAATATGGAGAGCAACAGGGACATTGTCAATAAATTCGCAGTGCTTGGGAGTGGTTAGGAGGGCACTTACTTTTCTAGGCTTCCCTATCTATGTTTCCTGGTAAAATACATGGGAAAATCCCATTGGAGGAAAATTCCACCTAGGGTTAGGGTTAGGTCACCATGAATATGGAGAGCAACAGGGACATTGTCAATAAATTCGGAGTGCTTGGGAATGGTTAGGAGGGAACTTACTTTTCTAGGCTGCCGTATCTACATTTCCCGCTAAAATACATGGGAAGATCCCATTGGAGGAAAATTCCACTTAGGGTTAGGGTTAAGTCACCATGAACTCATAGAGAAAAATGGACATCGGCAACAAACTGGGAGTGCTTGGATATGGTTAGGAGGGAACTTACTTTCCTAGGCTGCCCTATCTATGTTTCCTGCTAAAATGCATGGGAAATCCCATTGGAGGAAAATTCCACTTAGGGTTAGGGTTAGGTCACCATGAACTCATAGAGAAAAATGGACATCGGCAACAAACTGGGAGTGCTTGGATATGGTTAGGAGGGAACTTACTTTTCTAGGCTGCCGTATCTACGTTTCCTAGTAAAATACATGGGAAAATCCCATTGGAGGAAAATTCCACCTAGGGTTAGGGTTAGGTCACCATGAATATGGAGAGCAACAGGGACATTGTCAATAAATTCGGAGTGCTTGGGAATGGTTAGGAGGGCACTTACTTTTCTAGGCTTCCCTATCTATGTTTCCTGGTAAAATACATGGGAAAATCCCATTGGAGGAAAATTCCACATAGGGATAGGGTTACGTCACCATGAATATGGAGAGCAACAGGGACATTGTCAATAAATTCGGAGTGCTTGGGAATGGTTAGGAGGGAACTTACTTTTCTAGGCTGCCGTATCTACATTTCCCGCTAAAATACATGGGAAGATCCCATTGGAGGAAAATTCCACTTAGGGCTAGGGTTAAGTCACCATGAACTCATAGAGAAAAATGGACATCGGCAACAAACTGGGAGTGCTTGGATATGGTTAGGAGGGAACTTACTTTTCTAGGCTGCCGTATCTACGTTTCCTAGTAAAATACATGGGAAAATCCCATTGGAGGAAAATTCCACCTAGGGTTAGGGTTAGGTCACCATGAATATGGAGAGCAACAGGGACATCGGCAACAAACTGGGAGTTCTTGCATATGGTTAGGAGGGAACTTTCTTTTCTAGGCTTCCCTATCTATGTTTCCTGGTAAAATACATGGGAAAATCCCATTGGAGGAAAATTCCACCTAGGGTTAGGGTTAGGTCACCATGAATATGGAGAGCCACAGGGACATTGTCAATAAATTCGGAGTGCTTGGGAATGGTTAGGAGGGAACTTACTTTTCTAGGCTGCCGTATCTACATTTCCTGCTAAAATACATGGGAAGATCCCATTGGAGGAAAATTCCACTTAGGGTTAGGGTTAAGTCACCATGAACTCATAGAGAAAAATGGACATCGGCAACAAACTGAGAGTGCTTGGATATGGTTAGGAGGGAACTTACTTTTCTAGGCTGCCGTATCTACGTTTCCTGGTAAAATACATGGGAAAATCCCATTGGAGGAAAATTCCACCTAGGGTTAGGGTTAGGTCACCATGAATATGGAGAGCAACAGGGACATTGTCAATAAATTCGGAGTGCTTGGGAATGGTTAGGAGGGCACTTACTTTTCTAGGATTCCCTATCTATGTTTCCTGGTAAAATACATGGGAAAATCCCATTGGAGGAAAATTCCACCTAGGGTTAGGGTTAGGTCACCATGAATATGGAGAGCAACAGGGACATTGTCAATAAATTCGGAGTGCTTGGGAATGGTTAGGAGGGAACTTACTTTTCTAGGCTGCCGTATCTACATTTCCCGCTAAAATACATGGGAAGATCCCATTGGAGGAAAATTCCACTTAGGGTTAGGGTTAAGTCACCATGAACTCATAGAGAAAAATGGACATCGGCAACAAACTGGGAGTGCTTGGATATGGTTAGGAGGGAACTTACTTTTCTAGGCTGCCCTATCTATGTTTCCTGCTAAAATGCATGGGAAAATCCCATTGGAGGAAAATTCCACTTAGGGTTAGGGTTAGGTCACCATGAACTCATAGAGAAAAATGGATATCGGCAACAAACTGGGAGTGCTTGGATATGGTTAGGAGGGAACTTACTTTTCTAGGCTGCCCTATCTATGTTTCCTGCTAAAATGCATGGGGAAATCCCATTGGAGGAAAATTCCACTTAGGGTTAGGGTTAGGTCACCATGAACTCATAGAGAAAAATGGACATCGGCAACAAACTGGGAGTGCTTGGATATGGTTAGGAGGGAACTTACTTTTCTATGCTGCCGTATCTACTTTTCCTAGTAAAATACATGGGAAAATCCCATTGGAGGAAAATTCCACCTAGGGTTAGGGTTAGGTCACCATGAATATGGAGAGCAACAGGGACATTGTCAATAAATTCGGAGTGCTTGGGAATGGTTAGGAGGGCACTTACTTTTCTAGGCTTCCCTATCTATGTTTCCTGGTAAAATACATGGGAAGATCCCATTGGAGGAAAATTCCACTTAGGGTTAGGGTTAAGTCACCATGAACTCATAGAGAAAAATGGACATCGGCAACAAACTGGGAGTGCTTGCATATGGTTAGGAGGGAACTTACTTTTCTAGGCTGCCCTATCTATGTTTCCTGCTAAAATGCATGGGAAAATCCCATTGGAGGAAAATTCCACTTAGGGTTAGGGTTAGGTCACCATGAACTCATAGAGAAAAATGGACATCGGCAACAAACTGGGAGTGCTTGCATATGGTTAGGAGGGAACTTACTTTTCTAGGCTGCCCTATCTATGTTTCCTGCTAAAATACATGGGAAGATCCCATTGGAGGAAAATTCCACTTAGGGTTAGGGTTAAGTCACCATGAACTCATAGAGAAAAATGGACATCGGCAACAAACTGGGAGTCCTTGGATATGGTTAGGAGGGAACTTACTTTTCTAGGCTGCCGTATCTACGTTTCCTGGTAAAATACATGGGAAAATCCCATTGGAGGAAAATTCCACTTAGGCTTAGGGTTAGGTCACCATGAATATGGAGAGCAACAGGGACATTGTCAATAAATTTGGAGTGCTTGGGAATGGTTAGGAGGGCACTTACTTTTCTAGGCTTCCCTATCTATGTTTCCTGGTAAAATACATGGGAAAATCCCATTGGAGGAAAATTCCACCTAGGGTTAGGGTTAGGTCACCATGAATATGGAGAGCAACAGGGACATTGTCAATAAATTCGGAGTGCTTGGGAATGGTTAGGAGGGAACTTACTTTTCTAGGCTGCCGTATCTACATTTCCTGCTAAAATACATGGGAAGATCCCATTGGAGGAAAATTCCACTTAGGGTTAGGGTTAAGTCACCATGAACTCATAGAGAAAAATGGACATCGGCAACAAACTGGGAGTGCTTGCATATGGTTAGGAGGGAACTTACTTTTCTAGGCTGCCCTATCTACGTTTCCTGGTAAAATACATGGGAAAATCCCATTGGAGGAAAATTCCACCTAGGGTTAGGATTAGGTCACCATGAATATGGAGAGCAACAGGGACATTGTCAATAAATTCGGAGTGCTTGGGAATGGTTAGGAGGGCACTTACTTTTCTAGGCTTCCCTATCTATGTTTCCTGGTAAAATACAAGCGAAAATCCCATTGCAGGAAAATTCCACTTAGCGTTTGGGTTAGGTCACCATGAACATGGAGAGAAACATGGACATTGCCAATAAATTTGGAGTGGTTGGGAATGATTAGGACGGCAAAGAAATATCTAGGCTGCCCTATCTTTGTTTCCTGCTAAAATACATGGGAAAATCCCATTGGAGGAAAATTCCACTTAGTGTTAGGGTTAGGTCACCATGAACTCATAGAGAAAAATGGACATCGGCAACAAACTGGGAGTGCTTGGATATGGTTAGGAGGGAACTAACTTTTCTAGGCTGCCCTATCTATATTTCCTGCTAAAATGCATGGAAAAATCCCATTCGAGGAAAATTCCACTTAGGGTTAGGGTTAGGTCACCATGAACTCATAGAGAAAAATGGACATCGGCAACAAACTGGGAGTGCTTGGATATGGTTAGGAGGGAACTTACTTTTCTAGGCTGCCGTATCTACGTTTCCTGGTAAAATACATGGGAAAATCCCATTGGAGGAAAATTCCACCTAGGGTTAGGGTTAGGTCACCATGAATATGGAGAGCAACAGGGACATCGGCAACAAACTGGGAGTGCTTGCATATGGTTAGGAGGGAACTTACTTTTCTAGGCTGCCGTATCTACGTTTCCTGGTAAAATACATGGGAAGATCCCATTGGAGGAAAATTCCACTTAGGGTTAGGGTTAAGTCACCATGAACTCATAGAGAAAAATGGACATCGGCAACAAACTGGGAGTGCTTGCATATGGTTAGGAGGGAACTTACTTTTCTAGGCTGCCCTATCTATGTTTCCTGCTAAAAGGCATGGGAAAATCCCATTGGAGGAAAATTCCACTTAGGGTTAGGGTTAGGTCACCATGAACTCATAGAGAAAAATGGATATCGGCAACAAACTGGGAGTGCTTGGATATGGTTAGGAGGGAACTTACTTTTCTAGGCTGCCCTATCTATGTTTCCTGCTAAAATGCATGGGGAAATCCCATTGGAGGAAAATTCCACTTAGGGTTAGGGTTAGGTCACCATGAACTCATAGAGAAAAATGGACATCGGCAACAAACTGGGAGTGCTTGGATATGGTTAGGAGGGAACTTACTTTTCTAGGCTGCCGTATCTACGTTTCCTAGTAAAATACATGGGAAAATCCCATTGGAGGAAAATTCCACCTAGGGTTAGGGTTAGGTCACCATGAATATGGAGAGCAACAGGGACATTGTCAATAAATTCGCAGTGCTTGGGAGTGGTTAGGAGGGCACTTACTTTTCTAGGCTTCCCTATCTATGTTTCCTGGTAAAATACATGGGAAAATCCCATTGGAGGAAAATTCCACCTAGGGTTAGGGTTAGGTCACCATGAATATGGAGAGCAACAGGGACATTGTCAATAAATTCGGAGTGCTTGGGAATGGTTAGGAGGGAACTTACTTTTCTAGGCTGCCGTATCTACATTTCCCGCTAAAATACATGGGAAGATCCCATTGGAGGAAAATTCCACTTAGGGTTAGGGTTAAGTCACCATGAACTCATAGAGAAAAATGGACATCGGCAACAAACTGGGAGTGCTTGGATATGGTTAGGAGGGAACTTACTTTCCTAGGCTGCCCTATCTATGTTTCCTGCTAAAATGCATGGGAAATCCCATTGGAGGAAAATTCCACTTAGGGTTAGGGTTAGGTCACCATGAACTCATAGAGAAAAATGGACATCGGCAACAAACTGGGAGTGCTTGGATATGGTTAGGAGGGAACTTACTTTTCTAGGCTGCCGTATCTACGTTTCCTAGTAAAATACATGGGAAAATCCCATTGGAGGAAAATTCCACCTAGGGTTAGGGTTAGGTCACCATGAATATGGAGAGCAACAGGGACATTGTCAATAAATTCGGAGTGCTTGGGAATGGTTAGGAGGGCACTTACTTTTCTAGGCTTCCCTATCTATGTTTCCTGGTAAAATACATGGGAAAATCCCATTGGAGGAAAATTCCACATAGGGATAGGGTTACGTCACCATGAATATGGAGAGCAACAGGGACATTGTCAATAAATTCGGAGTGCTTGGGAATGGTTAGGAGGGAACTTACTTTTCTAGGCTGCCGTATCTACATTTCCCGCTAAAATACATGGGAAGATCCCATTGGAGGAAAATTCCACTTAGGGCTAGGGTTAAGTCACCATGAACTCATAGAGAAAAATGGACATCGGCAACAAACTGGGAGTGCTTGGATATGGTTAGGAGGGAACTTACTTTTCTAGGCTGCCGTATCTACGTTTCCTAGTAAAATACATGGGAAAATCCCATTGGAGGAAAATTCCACCTAGGGTTAGGGTTAGGTCACCATGAATATGGAGAGCAACAGGGACATCGGCAACAAACTGGGAGTTCTTGCATATGGTTAGGAGGGAACTTTCTTTTCTAGGCTTCCCTATCTATGTTTCCTGGTAAAATACATGGGAAAATCCCATTGGAGGAAAATTCCACCTAGGGTTAGGGTTAGGTCACCATGAATATGGAGAGCCACAGGGACATTGTCAATAAATTCGGAGTGCTTGGGAATGGTTAGGAGGGAACTTACTTTTCTAGGCTGCCGTATCTACATTTCCTGCTAAAATACATGGGAAGATCCCATTGGAGGAAAATTCCACTTAGGGTTAGGGTTAAGTCACCATGAACTCATAGAGAAAAATGGACATCGGCAACAAACTGAGAGTGCTTGGATATGGTTAGGAGGGAACTTACTTTTCTAGGCTGCCGTATCTACGTTTCCTGGTAAAATACATGGGAAAATCCCATTGGAGGAAAATTCCACCTAGGGTTAGGGTTAGGTCACCATGAATATGGAGAGCAACAGGGACATTGTCAATAAATTCGGAGTGCTTGGGAATGGTTAGGAGGGCACTTACTTTTCTAGGATTCCCTATCTATGTTTCCTGGTAAAATACATGGGAAAATCCCATTGGAGGAAAATTCCACCTAGGGTTAGGGTTAGGTCACCATGAATATGGAGAGCAACAGGGACATTGTCAATAAATTCGGAGTGCTTGGGAATGGTTAGGAGGGAACTTACTTTTCTAGGCTGCCGTATCTACATTTCCCGCTAAAATACATGGGAAGATCCCATTGGAGGAAAATTCCACTTAGGGTTAGGGTTAAGTCACCATGAACTCATAGAGAAAAATGGACATCGGCAACAAACTGGGAGTGCTTGGATATGGTTAGGAGGGAACTTACTTTTCTAGGCTGCCCTATCTATGTTTCCTGCTAAAATGCATGGGAAAATCCCATTGGAGGAAAATTCCACTTAGGGTTAGGGTTAGGTCACCATGAACTCATAGAGAAAAATGGATATCGGCAACAAACTGGGAGTGCTTGGATATGGTTAGGAGGGAACTTACTTTTCTAGGCTGCCCTATCTATGTTTCCTGCTAAAATGCATGGGGAAATCCCATTGGAGGAAAATTCCACTTAGGGTTAGGGTTAGGTCACCATGAACTCATAGAGAAAAATGGACATCGGCAACAAACTGGGAGTGCTTGGATATGGTTAGGAGGGAACTTACTTTTCTATGCTGCCGTATCTACTTTTCCTAGTAAAATACATGGGAAAATCCCATTGGAGGAAAATTCCACCTAGGGTTAGGGTTAGGTCACCATGAATATGGAGAGCAACAGGGACATTGTCAATAAATTCGGAGTGCTTGGGAATGGTTAGGAGGGCACTTACTTTTCTAGGCTTCCCTATCTATGTTTCCTGGTAAAATACATGGGAAGATCCCATTGGAGGAAAATTCCACTTAGGGTTAGGGTTAAGTCACCATGAACTCATAGAGAAAAATGGACATCGGCAACAAACTGGGAGTGCTTGCATATGGTTAGGAGGGAACTTACTTTTCTAGGCTGCCCTATCTATGTTTCCTGCTAAAATGCATGGGAAAATCCCATTGGAGGAAAATTCCACTTAGGGTTAGGGTTAGGTCACCATGAACTCATAGAGAAAAATGGACATCGGCAACAAACTGGGAGTGCTTGCATATGGTTAGGAGGGAACTTACTTTTCTAGGCTGCCCTATCTATGTTTCCTGCTAAAATACATGGGAAGATCCCATTGGAGGAAAATTCCACTTAGGGTTAGGGTTAAGTCACCATGAACTCATAGAGAAAAATGGACATCGGCAACAAACTGGGAGTCCTTGGATATGGTTAGGAGGGAACTTACTTTTCTAGGCTGCCGTATCTACGTTTCCTGGTAAAATACATGGGAAAATCCCATTGGAGGAAAATTCCACTTAGGCTTAGGGTTAGGTCACCATGAATATGGAGAGCAACAGGGACATTGTCAATAAATTTGGAGTGCTTGGGAATGGTTAGGAGGGCACTTACTTTTCTAGGCTTCCCTATCTATGTTTCCTGGTAAAATACATGGGAAAATCCCATTGGAGGAAAATTCCACCTAGGGTTAGGGTTAGGTCACCATGAATATGGAGAGCAACAGGGACATTGTCAATAAATTCGGAGTGCTTGGGAATGGTTAGGAGGGAACTTACTTTTCTAGGCTGCCGTATCTACATTTCCTGCTAAAATACATGGGAAGATCCCATTGGAGGAAAATTCCACTTAGGGTTAGGGTTAAGTCACCATGAACTCATAGAGAAAAATGGACATCGGCAACAAACTGGGAGTGCTTGCATATGGTTAGGAGGGAACTTACTTTTCTAGGCTGCCCTATCTACGTTTCCTGGTAAAATACATGGGAAAATCCCATTGGAGGAAAATTCCACCTAGGGTTAGGATTAGGTCACCATGAATATGGAGAGCAACAGGGACATTGTCAATAAATTCGGAGTGCTTGGGAATGGTTAGGAGGGCACTTACTTTTCTAGGCTTCCCTATCTATGTTTCCTGGTAAAATACAAGCGAAAATCCCATTGCAGGAAAATTCCACTTAGCGTTTGGGTTAGGTCACCATGAACATGGAGAGAAACATGGACATTGCCAATAAATTTGGAGTGGTTGGGAATGATTAGGACGGCAAAGAAATATCTAGGCTGCCCTATCTTTGTTTCCTGCTAAAATACATGGGAAAATCCCATTGGAGGAAAATTCCACTTAGTGTTAGGGTTAGGTCACCATGAACTCATAGAGAAAAATGGACATCGGCAACAAACTGGGAGTGCTTGGATATGGTTAGGAGGGAACTAACTTTTCTAGGCTGCCCTATCTATATTTCCTGCTAAAATGCATGGAAAAATCCCATTCGAGGAAAATTCCACTTAGGGTTAGGGTTAGGTCACCATGAACTCATAGAGAAAAATGGACATCGGCAACAAACTGGGAGTGCTTGGATATGGTTAGGAGGGAACTTACTTTTCTAGGCTGCCGTATCTACGTTTCCTGGTAAAATACATGGGAAAATCCCATTGGAGGAAAATTCCACCTAGGGTTAGGGTTAGGTCACCATGAATATGGAGAGCAACAGGGACATCGGCAACAAACTGGGAGTGCTTGCATATGGTTAGGAGGGAACTTACTTTTCTAGGCTGCCGTATCTACGTTTCCTGGTAAAATACATGGGAAAATCCCATTGGAGGAAAATTCCACCTATGGTTAGGGTTAGGTCACCATGAATATGGAGAGCAACAGGGACATTGTCAATAAATTCGGAGTGCTTGGGAATGGTTAGGAGGGCACTTACTTTTCTAGGCTTCCCTATCTATGTTTCCTGGTAAAATACATGGGAAAATCCCATTGGAGGAAAATTCCACTTAGCGTTTGGGTTAGGTCACCATGAACATGGAGAGAAACATGGACATTGCCAATAAATTTGGAGTGGTTGGGAATGATTAGGACGGTAAAGAAATTTCTAGGCTGCCCTATCTTTGTTTCCTGCTAAAATACATGGGAAAATCCCATTGGAGGAAAATTCCACTTAGTGTTAGGGTTAGGTCACCATGAACTCACAGAGAAAAATGGACATCGGCAACAAACTGGGAGTGCTTGTATATGGTTAGGACAGAACTTACTTTTCTAGGCTGCCCTATCTATGTTTCCTGCTAAAAGGCATGGGAAAATCCCATTGGAGGAAAATTCCACTTAGGGTTAGGGTTAGGTCACCATGAACTCATAGAGAAAAATGGATATCGGCAACAAACTGGGAGTGCTTGGATATGGTTAGGAGGGAACTTACTTTTCTAGGCTGCCCTATCTATGTTTCCTGCTAAAATGCATGGGGAAATCCCATTGGAGGAAAATTCCACTTAGGGTTAGGGTTAGGTCACCATGAACTCATAGAGAAAAATGGACATCGGCAACAAACTGGGAGTGCTTGGATATGGTTAGGAGGGAACTTACTTTTCTAGGCTGCAGTATCTACGTTTCCTAGTAAAATACATGGGAAAATCCCATTGGAGGAAAATTCCACCTAGGGTTAGGGTTAGGTCACCATGAATATGGAGAGCAACAGGGACATTGTCAATAAATTCGCAGTGCTTGGGAGTGGTTAGGAGGGCACTTACTTTTCTAGGCTTCCCTATCTATGTTTCCTGGTAAAATACATGGGAAAATCCCATTGGAGGAAAATTCCACCTAGGGTTAGGGTTAGGTCACCATGAATATGGAGAGCAACAGGGACATTGTCAATAAATTCGGAGTGCTTGGGAATGGTTAGGAGGGAACTTACTTTTCTAGGCTGCCGTATCTACATTTCCCGCTAAAATACATGGGAAGATCCCATTGGAGGAAAATTCCACTTAGGGTTAGGGTTAAGTCACCATGAACTCATAGAGAAAAATGGACATCGGCAACAAACTGGGAGTGCTTGGATATGGTTAGGAGGGAACTTACTTTCCTAGGCTGCCCTATCTATGTTTCCTGCTAAAATGCATGGGAAATCCCATTGGAGGAAAATTCCACTTAGGGTTAGGGTTAGGTCACCATGAACTCATAGAGAAAAATGGACATCGGCAACAAACTGGGAGTGCTTGGATATGGTTAGGAGGGAACTTACTTTTCTAGGCTGCCGTATCTACGTTTCCTAGTAAAATACATGGGAAAATCCCATTGGAGGAAAATTCCACCTAGGGTTACGGTTAGGTCACCATGAATATGGAGAGCAACAGGGACATTGTCAATAAATTCGGAGTGCTTGGGAATGGTTAGGAGGGCACTTACTTTTCTAGGCTTCCCTATCTATGTTTCCTGGTAAAATACATGGGAAAATCCCATTGGAGGAAAATTCCACCTAGGGTTAGGGTTACGTCACCATGAATATGGAGAGCAACAGGGACATTGTCAATAAATTCGGAGTGCTTGGGAATGGTTAGGAGGGAACTTACTTTTCTAGGCTGCCGTATCTACATTTCCCGCTAAAATACATGGGAAGATCCCATTGGAGGAAAATTCCACTTAGGGCTAGGGTTAAGTCACCATGAACTCATAGAGAAAAATGGACATCGGCAACAAACTGGGAGTGCTTGCATATGGTTAGG
Organism: Bothrops alternatus; assembly: GCA_034064705.1. Lineage (NCBI taxonomy): Eukaryota > Metazoa > Chordata > Lepidosauria > Squamata > Viperidae > Bothrops > Bothrops alternatus. Next base: position 975,408 of record JARGCV010000012.1, on the reverse strand, counting down.
AGGGAACTTACTTTTCTAGGCTGCCCTATCTATGTTTCCTGCTAAAATGCATGGGAAAATCCCATTGGAGGAAAATTCCACTTAGGGTTAGGGTTAGGTCACCATGAACTCATAGAGAAAAATGGACATCGGCAACAAACTGGGAGTGCTTGGATATGGTTAGGAGGGAACTTACTTTTCTAGGCTGCCGTATCTACGTTTCCTGGTAAAATACATGGGAAAATCCCATTGGAGGAAAATTCCACCTAGGGTTAGGGTTAGGTCACCATGAATATGGAGAGCAACAGGGACATCGGCAACAAACTGGGAGTTCTTGCATATGGTTAGGAGGGAACTTACTTTTCTAGGCTGCCGTATCTACGTTTCCTGCTAAAATACATGGGAAAATCCCATTGGAGGAAAATTCCACCTAGGGTTAGGGTTAGGTCACCATGAATATGGAGAGCAACAGGGAACCTGTCAATAAATTCGGAGTGTTTGGGAATGGTTAGGAGGGCACTTACTTTTCTAGGCTTCCCTATCTATGTTTCCTGGTAAAATACATGGGAAAATCCCATTGGAGGAAAATTCCACTTAGCGTTTGGGTTAGGTCACCATGAACATGGAGAGAAACATGGACATTGCCAATAAATTTGGAGTGGTTGGGAATGATTAGGACGGCAAAGAAATTTCTAGGCTGCCCTATCTTTGTTTCCTGCTAAAATACATGGGAAAATCCCATTGGAGGAAATTCCACTTAGGGGTAGGGTTAGGTCACCATGAACTCATAGAGAAAAATGGACATCAGCAACAAACTGGGAGTGCTTGGATATGGTTAGGAGGGAACTTACTTTTCTAGGCTGCCGTATCTACGTTTCCTGGTAAAATACATGGGAAAATCCCATTGGAGGAAAATTCCACCTAGGGTTAGGGTTAGGTCACCATGAACTCATAGAGAAAAATGGACATTGGCAACAAACTGGGAGTGCTTGGATATGGTTAGGAGGGAACTTACTTTCCTAGGCTGCCCTATCTATGTTTCCTGCTAAAATGCATGGGGAAATCCCATTGGAGGAAAATTCCACTTAGGGTTAGGGTTAGGTCACCATGAACTCATAGAGAAAAATGGACATCGGCAACAAACTGGGAGTGCTTGGATATGGTTAGGAGGGAACTTACTTTTCTAGGCTGCCGTATCTACGTTTCCTGGTAAAATACATGGGAAAATCCCATTGGAGGAAAATTCCACCTAGGGTTAGGGTTAGGTCACCATGAATATGGAGAGCAATAGGGACATTGTCAATAAATTCGGAGTGCTTGGGAATGGTTAGGAGGGCACTTACTTTTCTAGGCTTCCCTATCTATGTTTCCTGGTAAAATACATGGGAAAATCCCATTGGAGGAAAATTCCACCTAGGGTTAGGGTTAGGTCACCATGAATATGGAGAGCCACAGGGACATTGTCAATAAATTCGGAGTGCTTGGGAATGGTTAGGAGGGAACTTACTTTTCTAGGCTGCCGTATCTACATTTCCTGCTAAAATACATGGGAAGATCCCATTGGAGGAAAATTCCACTTAGGGTTAGGGTTAAGTCACCATGAACTCATAGAGAAAAATGGACATCGGCAACAAACTGGGAGTGCTTGGATATGGTTAGGAGGGAACTTACTTTTCTAGGCTGCCGTATCTACGTTTCCTGGTAAAATACATGGGAAAATCCCATTGGAGGAAAATTCCACCTAGGGTTAGGGTTAGGTCACCATGAATATGGAGAGCAACAGGGACATTGTCAATAAATTCGGAGTGCTTGGGAATGGTTAGGAGGGCACTTACTTTTCTAGGATTCCCTATCTATGTTTCCTGGTAAAATACATGGGAAAATCCCATTGGAGGAAAATTCCACCTAGGGTTAGGGTTAGGTCACCATGAATATGGAGAGCAACAGGGACATTGTCAATAAATTCGGAGTGCTTGGGAATGGTTAGGAGGGAACTTACTTTTCTAGGCTGCCGTATCTACATTTCCCGCTAAAATACATGGGAAGATCCCATTGGAGGAAAATTCCACTTAGGGTTAGGGTTAAGTCACCATGAACTCATAGAGAAAAATGGACATCGGCAACAAACTGGGAGTGCTTGGATATGGTTAGGAGGGAACTTACTTTTCTAGGCTGCCCTATCTATGTTTCCTGCTAAAATGCATGGGAAAATCCCATTGGAGGAAAATTCCACTTAGGGTTAGGGTTAGGTCACCATGAACTCATAGAGAAAAATGGATATCGGCAACAAACTGGGAGTGCTTGGATATGGTTAGGAGGGAACTTACTTTTCTAGGCTGCCCTATCTATGTTTCCTGCTAAAATGCATGGGGAAATCCCATTGGAGGAAAATTCCACTTAGGGTTAGGGTTAGGTCACCATGAACTCATAGAGAAAAATGGACATCGGCAACAAACTGGGAGTGCTTGGATATGGTTAGGAGGGAACTTACTTTTCTAGGCTGCCGTATCTACTTTTCCTAGTAAAATACATGGGAAAATCCCATTGGAGGAAAATTCCACCTAGGGTTAGGGTTAGGTCACCATGAATATGGAGAGCAACAGGGACATTGTCAATAAATTCGGAGTGCTTGGGAATGGTTAGGAGGGCACTTACTTTTCTAGGCTTCCCTATCTATGTTTCCTGGTAAAATACATGGGAAAATCCCATTGGAGGAAAATTCCACCTAGGGTTAGGGTTAGGTCACCATGAATATGGAGAGCAACAGGGACATTGTCAATAAATTCGGAGTGCTTGGGGATGGTTAGGAGGGAACTTACTTTTCTAGGCTGCCGTATCTACATTTCCTGCTAAAATACATGGGAAGATCCCATTGGAGGAAAATTCCACTTAGGGTTAGGGTTAAGTCACCATGAACTCATAGAGAAAAATGGACATCGGGAACAAACTGGGAGTGCTTGCATATGGTTAGGAGGGAACTTACTTTTCTAGGCTGCCCTATCTACGTTTCCTGGTAAAATACATGGGAAAATCCCATTGGAGGAAAATTCCACCTAGGGTTAGGATTAGGTCACCATGAATATGGAGAGCAACAGGGACATTGTCAATAAATTCGGAGTGCTTGGGAATGGTTAGGAGGGCACTTACTTTTCTAGGCTTCCCTATCTATGTTTCCTGGTAAAATACAAGCGAAAATCCCATTGCAGGAAAATTCCACTTAGCGTTTGGGTTAGGTCACCATGAACATGGAGAGAAACATGGACATTGCCAATAAATTTGGAGTGGTTGGGAATGATTAGGACGGCAAAGAAATATCTAGGCTGCCCTATCTTTGTTTCCTGCTAAAATACATGGGAAAATCCCATTGGAGGAAAATTCCACTTAGGGTTAGGGTTAGGTCACCATGAACTCATAGAGAAAAATGGACATCGGCAACAAACTGGGAGTGCTTGGATATGGTTAGGAGGGAACTAACTTTTCTAGGCTGCCCTATCTATGTTTCCTGCTAAAATACATGGGAAGATCCCATTGGAGGAAAATTCCACTTAGGGTTAGGGTTAGGTCACCATGAACTCATAGAGAAAAATGGACATCGGCAACAAACTGGGAGTGCTTGGATATGGTTAGGAGGGAACTTACTTTTCTAGGCTGCGGTATCTATATTTTCTTCTAAAATACATGGGAAAATGCCATTGGAGGAAAATTCCACTTAGGGTTAGGTCACCATGAACTCATAGAAAAAAATGTACATCGGCAACAAACTAGGAGTGCTTGGATATGGTTACGAGGGAACTTACTTTTCTAGGCTGCCGTATCTACGTTTCCTGCTAAAATACATGGGAAAATCCCATTGGAGGAAAATTCCACTTAGGGTTAGGTCACCATGAACTCATAGAGAAAAATGGACATCGGCAACAAACTGGGAGTGCTTGGATATGGTTAGGAGGGCACTTACTTTTCTAGGCTTCCCTATCTATGTTTCCTGGTAAAATACATGGGAAAATCCCATTGGAGGAAAATTCCACTTAGCGTTAGGGTTAGGTCACCATGAATATGGAGAGCAACAGGGACATTGTCAATAAATTCGGAGTGCTTGGGAATGGTTAGGAGGGAACTTACTTTTCTAGGCTGCCGTATCTACATTTCCCGCTAAAATACATGGGAAGATCCCATTGGAGGAAAATTCCACTTAGGGTTAGGGTTAAGTCACCATGAACTCATAGAGAAAAATGGACATCGGCAACAAACTGGGAGTGCTTGCATATGGTTAGGAGGGAACTTACTTTTCTAGGCTGCCCTATCTATGTTTCCTGCTAAAATGCATGGGAAAATCCCATTGGAGGAAAATTCCACTTAGGGTTAGGGTTAGGTCACCATGAACTCATAGAGAAAAATGGACATCGGCAACAAACTGGGAGTGCTTGGATATGGTTAGGAGGGAACTTACTTTTCTAGGCTGCCGTAAATACGTTTCCTGGTAAAATACATGGGAAAATCCCATTGGAGGAAAATTCCACCTAGGGTTAGGGTTAGGTCACCATGAATATGGAGAGCAACAGGGACATTGTCAATAAATTCGGAGTGCTTGGGAATGGTTAGGAGGGCACTTACTTTTCTAGGCTTCCCTATCTATGTTTCCTGGTAAAATACATGGGAAAATCCCATTGGAGGAAAATTCCACCTAGAGTTAGGGTTAGGTCACCATGAATATGGAGAGCAACAGGGACATTGTCAATAAATTCGGAGTGCTTGGGAATGGTTAGGAGGGAACTTACTTTTCTAGGCTGCCGTATCTACATTTCCTGCTAAAATACATGGGAAGATCCCATTGGAGGAAAATTCCACTTAGGGTTAGGGTTAAGTCACCATGAACTCATAGAGAAAAATGGACATCGGCAACAAACTGGGAGTGCTTGCATATGGTTAGGAGGGAACTTACTTTTCTAGGCTGCCCTATCTATGTTTCCTGCTAAAATGCATGGGAAAATCCCATTGGAGGAAAATTCCACTTAGGGTTAGGGTTAGGTCACCATGAACACATAGAGAAAAATGGACATCGGCAACAAACTGGGAGTGCTTGAATATGGTTAGGAGGGAACTTACTTTTCTAGGCTGCCCTATCTATGTTTCCTGCTAAAATGCATGGGAAAATCCCATTGGAGGAAAATTCCACTTAGGGTTAGGGTTAGGTCACCATGAACTCATAGAGAAAAATGGACATCGGCAACAAACTGGGAGTGCTTGGATATGGTTAGGAGGGAACTTACTTTTCTAGGCTGCCGTATCTACGTTTCCTGGTAAAATACATGGGAAAAACCCATTGGAGGAAAATTCCACCTAGGGTTAGGATTAGGTCACCATGAATATGGAGAGCAACAGGGACATTGTCAATAAATTCGGAGTGCTTGGGAATGGTTAGGAGGGCACTTACTTTTCTAGGCTTCCCTATCTATGTTTCCTGGTAAAATACATGGGAAAATCCCATTGCAGGAAAATTCCACTTAGCGTTTGGGTTAGGTCACCATGAACATGGAGAGAAACATGGACATTGCCAATAAATTTGGAGTGGTTGGGAATGATTAGGACGGCAAAGAAATTTCTAGGCTGCCCTATCTTTGTTTCCTGCTAAAATACATGGGAAAATGCCATTGGAGGAAAATTCCACTTAGGGTTAGGTCACCATGAACTCATAGAGAAAAATGGACATCGGCAACAAACTAGGAGTGCTTGGATATGGTTACGAGGGAACTTACTTTTCTAGGCTGCCGTATCTACGTTTCCTGCTAAAATACATGGGAAAATCCCATTGGAGGAAAATTCCACTTAGGGTTAGGTCACCATGAACTCATAGAGAAAAATGGACATCGGCAACAAAGTGGGAGTGCTTGGATATGGTTAGGAGGGAACTTACTTTTCTAGGCTGCCGTATCTACATTTCCTGCTAAAATACATGGGAAGATCCCATTGGAGGAAAATTCCACTTAGGGTTAGGGTTAGGTCACCATGAACTCATAGAGAAAAATGGACATCGGCAACAAACTGGGAGTGCTTGGATATGGTTAGGAGGGAACTTACTTTTCTAGGCTGCCCTATCTATGTTTCCTGCTAAAATGCATGGGAAAATCCCTTTGGAGGAAAATTCCACCTAGGGTTAGGGTTAGGTCACCATGAATATGGAGAGCAACAGGGACATTGTCAATAAATTCGGAGTGCTTGGGAATGGTTAGGAGGGAACTTACTTTTCTAGGCTGCCGTATCTACATTTCCTGCTAAAATACATGGGAAGATCCCATTGGAGGAAAATTCCACTTAGGGTTAGGGTTAAGTCACCATGAACTCATAGAGAAAAATGGACATCGGCAACAAACTGGGAGTGCTTGCATATGGTTAGGAGGGAACTTACTTTTCTAGGCTGCCCTATCTATGTTTCCTGCTAAAATGCATGGGAAAATCCCATTGGAGGAAAATTCCACTTAGGGTTAGGGTTAGGTCACCATGAACTCATAGAGAAAAATGGAAATCGGCAACAAACTGGGAGTGCTTGAATATGGTTAGGAGGGAACTTACTTTTCTAGGCTGCCCTATCTATGTTTCCTGCTAAAATGCATGGGAAAATCCCATTGGAGGAAAATTCCACTTAGGGTTAGGGTTAGGTCACCATGAACTCATAGAGAAAAATGGACATCAGCAACAAACTGGGAGTGCTTGGATATGGTTAGGAGGGAACTTACTTTTCTAGGCTGCCGTATCTACGTTTCCTGGTAAAATACATGGGAAAATCCCATTGGAGGAAAATTCCACCTAGGGTTAGGATTAGGTCACCATGAATATGGAGAGCAACAGGGACATTGTCAATAAATTCGGAGTGCTTGGGAATGGTTAGGAGGGCACTTACTTTTCTAGGCTTCCCTATCTATGTTTCCTGGTAAAATACATGGGAAAATCCCATTGCAGGAAAATTCCACTTAGCGTTTGGGTTAGGTCACCATGAACATGGAGAGAAACATGGACATTGCCAATAAATTTGGAGTGGTTGGGAATGATTAGGACGGCAAAGAAATTTCTAGGCTGCCCTATCTTTGTTTCCTGCTAAAATACATGGGAAAATGCCATTGGAGGAAAATTCCACTTAGGGTTAGGTCACCATGAACTCATAGAGAAAAATGGACATCGGCAACAAAGTGGGAGTGCTTGGATATGGTTAGGAGGGAACTTACTTTTCTAGGCTGCCGGATCTACATTTCCTGCTAAAATACATGGGAAGATCCCATTGGAGGAAAATTCCACTTAGGGTTAGGGTTAGGTCACCATGAACTCATAGAGAAAAATGGACATCGGCAACAAACTGGGAGTGCTTGGATATGGTTAGGAGGGAACTTACTTTTCTAGGCTGCCCTATCTATGTTTCCTGCTAAAATGCATGGGAAAATCCCTTTGGAGGAAAATTCCACCTAGGGTTAGGGTTAGGTCACCATGAATATGGAGAGCAACAGGGACATTGTCAATAAATTCGGAGTGCTTGGGAATGGTTAGGAGGGCACTTACTTTTCTAGGCTTCCCTATCTATGTTTCCTGGTAAAATACATGGGAAAATCCCATTGGAGGAAAATTCCACTTAGCGTTTGGGTTAGGTCACCATGAAAATGGAGAGGAACATGGACATTGCCAATAAATTCGGAGTGGTTGGGAATGATTAGGACGGCAAAGAAATTTCTAGGCTGCCCTATCTTTGTTTCCTGCTAAAATATATGGGAAATTCCCATTGGAGGAAAATTCCACTTAGTGTTAGGGTTAGGTCACCATGAACTCATAGAGAAAAATGGACATCGGCAACAAACTGGGAGTGCTTGGTTATGGTTAGGAGGGAACTAACTTTTCTAGGCTGCCCTATCTATGTTTCCGGCTAAAATACATGGGAAGATCCCATTGGAGGAAAATTCCACTTAGGGTTAGGGTTAGGTCACCATGAACTCATAGAGAAAAATGGACATCGTCAACAAACTGGGAGTGCTTGGATATGGTTAGGAGGGAACTTACTTTTCTAGGCTGCGGTATCTATGTTTTCTTCTAAAATACATGGGAAAATCCCATTGGAGGAAAATTCCACTTAGCGTTTGGGTTAGGTCACCATGAACATGGAGAGAAACATGGACATTTCCAATAAATTCGGAGTGGTTGGGAATGATTAGGACGGCAAAGAAATTTCTAGGCTGCCCTATCTTTGTTTCCTGCTAAAATACATGGGAAAATCCCATTGGAGGAAAATTCCACTTAGTGTTAGGGTTAGGTCACCATGAACTCATAGAGAAAAATGGACATCGGCAAAAAACTGGGAGTGCTTGGATATGGTTAGGAGGGAACTTACTTTTCTAGGCTGCCGTATCTACGTTTCCTGCTAAAATACATGGGAAGATCCCATTGGAGGAAAATTCCACCTAGGGTTAGGGTTAGGTCACCATGAACTGACAGAGAAAAATGGACATCGGCAACAAACTGGGAGTGCTTGCCTATAGTTAGGAGGGAACTTATTTTTCTAGGCTGCCCTATCTATGTTTCCTGCTAAAATGCATGGGAAAATCCCATTGGAGGAAAATTCCACTTAGGGTTAGGGTTAGGTCACCATGAACTCATAGAGAAAAATGGACATCGGCAACAAACTGGGAGTGCTTGGATATGGTTAGGAGGGAACTTACTTTTCTAGGCTGCGGTATCTATGTTTTCTTCTAAAATGCATGGGGAAATCCCATTGGAGGAAAATTCCACTTAGGGTTAGGGTTAGGTCACCATGAACTCATAGAGAAAAATGGACATCGGCAACAAACTGGGAGTGCTTGGATATGGTTAGGAGGGAACTTACTTTTCTAGGCTGCCGTATCTACGTTTCCTGGTAAAATACATGGGAAAATCCCATTGGAGGAAAATTCCACCTAGGGTTAGGATTAGGTCACCATGAATATGGAGAGCAACAGGGACATTGTCAATAAATTCGGAGTGCTTGGGAATGGTTAGGAGGGCACTTACTTTTCTAGGCTTCCCTATCTATGTTTCCTGGTAAAATACATGGGAAAATCCCATTGGAGGAAAATTCCACCTAGAGCTAGGGTTAGGTCACCATGAATATGGAGAGCAACAGGGACATTGTCAATAAATTCGGAGTGCTTGGGAATGGTTAGGAGGGAACTTACTTTTCTAGGCTGCCGTATCTACATTTCCTGCTAAAATACATGGGAAGATCCCATTGGAGGAAAATTCCACTTAGGGTTAGGGTTAAGTCACCATGAACTCATAGAGAAAAATGGACATCGGCAACAAACTGGGAGTGCTTGCATATGGTTAGGAGGGAACTTACTTTTCTAGGCTGCCCTATCTATGTTTCCTGCTAAAATGCATGGGAAAATCCCATTGGAGGAAAATTCCACTTAGGGTTAGGGTTAGGTCACCATGAACACATAGAGAAAAATGGACATCGGCAACAAACTGGGAGTGCTTGAATATGGTTAGGAGGGAACTTACTTTTCTAGGCTGCCCTATCTATGTTTCCTGCTAAAATACATGGGAAAATCCCATTGCAGGAAAATTCCACTTAGCGTTTGGGTTAGGTCACCATGAACATGGAGAGAAACATGGACATTGCCAATAAATTTGGAGTGGTTGGGAATGATTAGGACGGCAAAGAAATTTCTAGGCTGCCCTATCTTTGTTTCCTGCTAAAATACATGGGAAAATGCCATTGGAGGAAAATTCCACTTAGGGTTAGGTCACCATGAACTCATAGAGAAAAATGGACATCGGCAACAAACTAGGAGTGCTTGGATATGGTTACGAGGGAACTTACTTTTCTAGGCTGCCGTATCTACGTTTCCTGCTAAAATACATGGGAAAATCCCATTGGAGGAAAATTCCACTTAGGGTTAGGTCACCATGAACTCATAGAGAAAAATGGACATCGGCAACAAAGTGGGAGTGCTTGGATATGGTTAGGAGGGAACTTACTTTTCTAGGCTGCCGTATCTACATTTCCTGCTAAAATACATGGGAAGATCCCATTGGAGGAAAATTCCACTTAGGGTTAGGGTTAGGTCACCATGAACTCATAGAGAAAAATGGACATCGGCAACAAACTGGGAGTGCTTGGATATGGTTAGGAGGGAACTTACTTTTCTAGGCTGCCCTATCTATGTTTCCTGCTAAAATGCATGGGAAAATCCCTTTGGAGGAAAATTCCACCTAGGGTTAGGGTTAGGTCACCATGAATATGGAGAGCAACAGGGACATTGTCAATAAATTCGGAGTGCTTGGGAATGGTTAGGAGGGAACTTACTTTTCTAGGCTGCCGTATCTACATTTCCTGCTAAAATACATGGGAAGATCCCATTGGAGGAAAATTCCACTTAGGGTTAGGGTTAAGTCACCATGAACTCATAGAGAAAAATGGACATCGGCAACAAACTGGGAGTGCTTGCATATGGTTAGGAGGGAACTTACTTTTCTAGGCTGCCCTATCTATGTTTCCTGCTAAAATGCATGGGAAAATCCCATTGGAGGAAAATTCCACTTAGGGTTAGGGTTAGGTCACCATGAACTCATAGAGAAAAATGGAAATCGGCAACAAACTGGGATACTTGAATATGGTTAGGAGGGAACTTACTTTTCTAGGCTGCCCTATCTATGTTTCCTGCTAAAATGCATGGGAAAATCCCATTGGAGGAAAATTCCACTTAGGGTTAGGGTTAGGTCACCATGAACTCATAGAGAAAAATGGACATCAGCAACAAACTGGGAGTGCTCGGATATGGTTAGGAGGGAACTTACATTTCTAGGCTGCCGTATCTACGTTTCCTGGTAAAATACATGGGAAAATCCCATTGGAGGAAAATTCCACCTAGGGTTAGGATTAGGTCACCATGAATATGGAGAGCAACAGGGACATTGTCAATAAATTCGGAGTGCTTGGGAATGGTTAGGAGGGCACTTACTTTTCTAGGCTTCCCTATCTATGTTTCCTGGTAAAATACATGGGAAAATCCTATTGCAGGAAAATTCCACTTAGCGTTTGGGTTAGGTCACCATGAACATGGAGAGAAACATGGACATTGCCAATAAATTTGGAGTGGTTGGGAATGATTAGGACGGCAAAGAAATTTCTAGGCTGCCCTATCTTTGTTTCCTGCTAAAATACATGGGAAAATGCCATTGGAGGAAAATTCCACTTAGGGTTAGGTCACCATGAACTCATAGAGAAAAATGGACATCGGCAACAAACTAGGAGTGCTTGGATATGGTTACGAGGGAACTTACTTTTCTAGGCTGCCGTATCTATGTTTCCTGCTAAAATACATGGGAAAATCCCATTGGAGGAAAATTCCACTTAGGGTTAGGTCACCATGAACTCATAGAGAAAAATGGACATCGGCAACAAAGTGGGAGTGCTTGGATATGGTTAGGAGGGAACTTACTTTTCTAGGCTGCCGTATCTACATTTCCTGCTAAAATACATGGGAAGATCCCATTGGAGGAAAATTCCACTTAGGGTTAGGGTTAGGTCACCATGAACTCATAGAGAAAAATGGACATCGGCAACAAACTGGGAGTGCTTGGATATGGTTAGGAGGGCAAAGAAATTTCTAGGCTGCCCTATCTTTGTTTCCTGCTAAAATACATGGGAAAATCCCATTGGAGGAAAATTCCACTTAGTGTTAGGGTTAGGTCACCATGAACTCATAGAGAAAAATGGACATCGGTAACAAACTGGGACTGCTTGGATATGGTTACGAGGGAACTTACTTTTCTAGGCTGCCATATCTACTTTTCCTGGTAAAATACATGGGAAGATCCCATTCGAGGAAAATTCCACCTAGGGTTAGGGTTAGGTCACCATGAACTCACAGAGAAAAATGGACATCGGCAACAAACTGGGAGTGCTTGGATATGGTTAGGAGGGAACTTACTTTTCTAGGCTGCCCTATCTATGTTTCCTGCTAAAATACATGGGAAGATCCCATTGGAGGAAAATTCCACTTAGGGTTAGGTCACCATGAACTCATAGAGAAAAATGGACATTGGCAACAAACTGGGAGTGCTTGGATATGGTTAGGAGGGAACTTACTTTTCTAGGCTGCAGTATCTAAGTTTCCTGGTAAAATACATGGGAAAATCCCATTGGAGGAAAATTCCACATAGCATTTGGGTTAGGTCACCATGAACATCGAGAGAAACATGGACATTGCCAATAAATTAGGAGTGGTTGGGAATGATTAGGAGGGCAAAGAAATTTCTAGGCTGCCCTATCTTTGTTTCCTGCTAAAATGCATGGGAAAATCCCATTGGAGGAAAATTCCACTTAGGGTTAGGTTTAAGTCACCATGAACTCATAGAGAAAAATGGACATCGGCAACAAACTGGGAGTGCTTGGATATGGTTAGGAGGGAACTTACTTTTCTAGGCTGCCGTATCTACGTTTCCTGGTAAAATACATGGGAAAATCCCATTGGAGGAAAATTCCACCTAGGGTTAGGGTTAGGTCACGATGAATATGGAGAGCAAAAGGGACATTGTCAATAAATTCGGAGTGCTTGGGAATGGTTAGGAGGGCACTTACTTTTCTAGGCTTCCCTATCTATGTTTCCTGGTAAAATACATGGGAAAATCCCATTGGAGGAAAATTACACTTAGCGTTTGGGTTAGGTCACCATGAACATGGAGAGAAACATGGACATTGCCAATAAATTCGGAGTGGTTGGGAATGATTAGGAGGGCAAAGAAATTTCTAGGCTGCCCTATCTTTGTTTCCTGCTAAAATACATGGGAAAATCCCATTGGAGGAAAATTCCACTTAGGGTTAGGGTTAGGTCACCATGAACTCATAGAGAAAAATGGACATCGGCAACAAACTGGGAGTGCTTGGATATGGTTAGGAGGGAACTTACTTTTCTAGACTGCGGTATCTGTTTTCTTCTAAAATACATGGGAAAATCCCATTGGAGGAAAATTCCACTTAGGGTTAGGTCACCATGAACTCATAGAGAAAAATAGACATTGGCAACAAACTGGGAGTGCTTGGATATGGTTAGGAGGGAACTTACTTTTCTAGGCTGCGGTATCTATGCTTTCTTCTAAAATACATGGGAAAATCCCATTGGAGGAAAATTCCACCTAGGGTTAGGGTTAGGTCACCATGAATATGGGGAGCAGCATGGACATTGTCAATAAATTCGGAGTGCTTGGGAATGGTTAGGAGGGCACTTACTTTTCTAGGCTGCCCTATCTATGTTTCCTGCTAAAATGCATGGGAAAATCCCATTGGAGGAAAATTCCACTTAGGGTTAGGTCACCATGAACTCATAGAGAAAAATGGACATCGGCAACAAACTTTGAGTGCTTGGATATGGTTAGGAGGGAACTTACTTTTCTAGACTGCCGTATCTACGTTTCCTGGTAAAATACATGGGAAAATCCCATTGGAGGAAAATTCCACCTAGGGTTAGGGTTAGGTCACGATGAATATGGAGAGCAAAAGGGACATTGTCAATAAATTCGGAGTGCTTGGGAATGGTTAGGAGGGCACTTACTTTTCTAGGCTTCCCTATCTATGTTTCCTGGTAAAATACATGGGAAAATCCCATTGGAGGAAAATTCCACTTAGCGTTTGGGTTAGGTCACCATGAACATGGAGAGAAACATGGACATTGCCAATAAATTCGGAGTGGTTGGGAATGATTAGGAGGGCAAAGAAATTTCTAGGCTGCCCTATCTTTGTTTCCTGCTAAAATACATGGGAAAATCCCATTGGAGGAAAATTCCACTTAGGGTTAGGGTTAGGTCACCATGAACTCATAGAGAAAAATGGACATCGGCAACAAACTGGGAGTGCTTGGATATGGTTAGGAGGGAACTTACTTTTCTAGACTGCGGTATCTGTTTTCTTCTAAAATACATGGGAAAATCCCATTGCAGGAAAATTCCACTTAGGGTTAGGTCACCATGAACTCATATAGAAAAATGGACATTGGCAACAAACTGGGAGTGCTTGGATATGGTTAGGAGGGAACTTACTTTTCTAGGCTGCGGTATCTATGCTTTCTTCTAAAATACATGGGAAAATCCCATTGGAGGAAAATTCCACCTAGGGTTAGGGTTAGGTCACCATGAATATGGGGAGCAACATGGACATTGTCAATAAATTCGGAGTGCTTGGGAATGGTTAGGAGGGCACTTACTTTTCTAGGCTGCCCTATCTATGTTTCCTGCTAAAATGCATGGGAAAATCCCATTGGAGGAAAATTCCACCTAGGGTTAGGTCACCATGAACTCATAGAGAAAAATGGACATCGGCAACAAACTGGGAGTGCTTGGATATGGTTAGGAGGGAACTTACTTTTCTAGGCTGCGGTATCTATGCTTTCTTCTAAAATACATGGGAAAATCCCATTGGAGGAAAATTCCACCTAGGGTTAGGGTTAGGTCACCATGAATATGGAGAGCAACATGGACATTCTCAATAAATTCGGAGTGCTTGGGAATGGATAGGAGGGCACTTACTTTTCTAGGCTTCCCTATCTATGTTTCCTGGTAAAATATATGGGAAGATCCCATTGGAGGAAAATTCCACTTAGGGTTAGGGTTAAGTCACCATGAATATGGAGAGCAACAGGGACATTGTCAATAAATTCGGAGTGGTTGGGAATGATTAGGACGGCAAAGAAATTTCTAGGCTGCCCTACCCTATCTTTGTTTCCTGCTAAAATACATGGGAAAATCCCATTGGAGGAAAATTCCACTTAGTGTTAGGGTTAGGTCACCATGAACTCATAGAGAAAAATGGACATCGGCAACAAACTGGGAGTGCTTGGATATGGTTAGGAGGGCAAAGAAATTTCTAGGCTGCCCTATCTTTGTTTCCTGCTAAAATACATGGGAAAATCCCATTGGAGGAAAATTCCACCTAGGGTTAGGGTTAGGTCACCATGAATATGGAGAGCAACATGGACATTCTCAATAAATTCGGAGTGCTTGGGAATGGATAGGAGGGCACTTACTTTTCTAGGCTTCCCTATCTATGTTTCCTGGTAAAATATATGGGAAAATCCCATTGGAGGAAAATTCCACATAGCATTTGGGTTAGGTCACCATGAACATGGAGAGAAACATGGAAATTGCCAATAAATTCGGAGTGGTTGGGAATGATTAGGAGGGCAAAGAAATTTCTAGGCTGCCCTATGTTTGTTTCCTGCTAAAATACATGGGAAAATCCCATTGGAGGAAAATTCCACTTAGTGTTAGGGTTAGGTCACCATGAACTCATAGAGAAAAATGGACATCGGCAACAAACTGGGAGTGCTTGGATATGGTTAGGACGGAACTTACTTTTCTAGGCTGCCGTATCTACGTTTCCTGCTAAAATACATGGGAAGATCCCATTGGAGGAAAATTCCACTTAGGGTTAGGGTTAAGTCACCATGAACTCATAGAAAAAAATGGACATCGGCAACAAACTGGGAGTGCTTGCATATGGTTAGGAGGGAACTTACTTTTCTAAGCTGCCCTATCTATGTTTCCTGCTAAAATGCATGGGAAAATCCCATTGGAGGAAAATTCAACTTAGGGTTAGGGTTAGGTCACCATGAACTCATAGAGAAAAATGGACATCGGCAACAAACTGGGAGTGCTTGGATATGGTTAGGAGGGAACTTACTTTTCTAGGCTGCCCTATCTATGTTTCCTGCTAAAATGCATGGGAAAATCCCATTGGAGGAAAATTCCACTTAGGGTTAGGGTTAGGTCACCATGAACTCATAGAGAAAAATGGACATCGGCAACAAACTGGGAGTGCTTGCATATGGTTAGGAGGGAACTTACTTTTCTAGGCTGCCGTATCTACGTTGCCTGCTAAAATACATAGGAAGATCCCATTGGAGGAAAATTCCACCTAGGGTTAGGGTTAGGTCACCATGAACTCACAGAGAAAAATGGACATCGGCAACAAACTGGGAGTGCTTGGATATGGTTAGGACGGAACTTACTTTTCTAGGCTTCCCTATCTATGTTTGCTGCTAAAATACATGGGAAGATCCCATTGGAGGAAAATTCCACTTAGGGTTAGGGTTAAGTCACCATGAATATGGAGAGCAACAGGGACATTGTCAATAAATTCGGAGTGGTTGGGAATGATTAGGACGGCAAAGAAATTTCTAGGCTGCCCTACCCTATCTTTGTTTCCTGCTAAAATACATGGGAAAATCCCATTGGAGGAAAATTCCACTTAGTGTTAGGGTTAGGTCACCATGAACTCATAGAGAAAAATGGACATCGGCAACAAACTGGGAGTGCTTGGATATGGTTAGGAGGGCAAAGAAATTTCTAGGCTGCCCTATCTTTGTTTCCTGCTAAAATACATGGGAAAATCCCATTGGAGGAAAATTCCACTTAGTGTTAGGGTTAGGTCACCATGAACTCATAGAGAAAAATGGACATCGGTAACAAACTGGGACTGCTTGGATATGGTTACGAGGGAACTTACTTTTCTAGGCTGCCATATCTACGTTTCCTGGTAAAATACATGGGAAGATCCCATTCGAGGAAAATTCCACCTAGGGTTAGGGTTAGGTCACCATGAACTCACAGAGAAAAATGGACATCGGCAACAAACTGGGAGTGCTTGGATATGGTTAGGAGGGAACTTACTTTTCTAGGCTGCCCTATCTATGTTTCCTGCTAAAATACATGGGAAGATCCCATTGGAGGAAAATTCCACTTAGGGTTAGGGTTAAGTCACCATGAACTCATAGAGAAAAATGGACATCGGCAACAAACTGGGAGTGCTTGCATATGGTTAGGAGGGAACTTACTTTTCTAGGCTGCCGTATCTACGTTTCCTGGTAAAATACATGGGAAGATCCCATTGGAGGAAAATTCCACCTAGGGTTAGGGTTAGGTCACCATGAACTCACAGAGAAAAATGGACATCGGAAACAAACTGGGAGTGCTTGGATATGGTCAGGACGGAACTTACTTTTCTAGGCTTCCCTATCTATGTTTCCTGCAAAAATACATGGGAAGATCCCATTCGAGGAAAATTCCACCTAGGGTTAGGGTTAGGTCACCATGAACTCACAGAGAAAAATGGACATCGGCAACAAACTGGGAGTGCTTGGATATGGTTAGGAGGGAACTTACTTTTCTAGGCTGCCCTATCTATGTTTCCTGCTAAAATACATGGGAAGATCCCATTGGAGGAAAATTCCACTTAGGGTTAGGGTTAGGTCACCATGAACTCATAGAGAAAAATGGACAACAGCAACAAACTGGGAGTGCTTGCATATGGTTAGGAGGGAACTTACTTTTCTAGGCTGTCCTATCTATGTTTCCTGCTAAAATGCATTGGAAAATCCTATTGGAGGAAAATTCCACTTAGGGTTAGGGTTAGGTCACCATGAACTCATAGAGAAAAATGGACATCGGCAACAAACTGGGAGTGCTTGCATATGGTTAGGAGGGAACTTACTTTTCTAGGCTGCCGTATCTACGTTGCCTGCTAAAATACATGGGAAGATCCCATTGGAGGAAAATTCCACCTAGGGTTAGGGTTAGGTCACCATGAACTCACAGAGAAAAATGGACATCGGCAACAAACTGGGAGTGCTTGGATATGGTTAGGAGGGAGCTTACTTTTCTAGGCTGCCCTATCTATGTTTCCTGCTAAAATACATGGGAAGATCCCATTGGAGGAAAATTCCACTTAGGGTTAGGGTTAAGTCACCATGAATATGGAGAGCAACAGGGACATTGTCAATAAATTCGGAGTGGTTGGGAATGATTAGGACGGCAAAGAAATTTCTAGGCTGCCCTACCCTATCTTTGTTTCCTGCTAAAATACATGGGAAAATCCCATTGGAGGAAAATTCCACTTAGTGTTAGGGTTAGGTCACCATGAACTCATAGAGAAAAATGGACATCGGCAACAAACTGGGAGTGCTTGGATATGGTTAGGAGGGCAAAGAAATTTCTAGGCTGCCCTATCTTTGTTTCCTGCTAAAATACATGGGAAAATCCCATTGGAGGAAAATTCCACTTAGTGTTAGGGTTAGGTCACCATGAACTCATAGAGAAAAATGGACATCGGTAACAAACTGGGACTGCTTGGATATGGTTACGAGGGAACTTACTTTTCTAGGCTGCCATATCTACGTTTCCTGGTAAAATACATGGGAAGATCCCATTCGAGGAAAATTCCACCTAGGGTTAGGGTTAGGTCACCATGAACTCACAGAGAAAAATGGACATCGGCAACAAACTGGGAGTGCTTGGATATGGTTAGGAGGGAACTTACTTTTCTAGGCTGCCCTATCTATGTTTCCTGCTAAAATACATGGGAAGATCCCATTGGAGGAAAATTCCACTTAGGGTTAGGGTTAAGTCACCATGAACTCATAGAGAAAAATGGACATCGGCAACAAACTGGGAGTGCTTGGATATGGTTAGGAGGGAACTTACTTTTCTAGGCTGCCGTATCTACGTTTCCTGGTAAAATACATGGGAAGATCCCATTGGAGGAAAATTCCACCTAGGGTTAGGGTTAGGTCACCATGAACTCACAGAGAAAAATGGACATCGGAAACAAACTGGGAGTGCTTGGATATGGTCAGGACGGAACTTACTTTTCTAGGCTTCCCTATCTATGTTTCCTGCAAAAATACATGGGAAGATCCCATTGGAGGAAAATTCCACTTAGGGTTAGGGTTAGGTCACCATGAACTCATAGAGAAAAATGGACAACAGCAACAAACTGGGAGTGCTTGCATATGGTTAGGAGGGAACTTACTTTTCTAGGCTGTCCTATCTATGTTTCCTGCTAAAATGCATTGGAAAATCCTATTGGAGGAAAATTCCACTTAGGGTTAGGGTTAGGTCACCATGAACTCATAGAGAAAAATGGACATCGGCAACAAACTGGGAGTGCTTGCATATGGTTAGGAGGGAACTTACTTTTCTAGGCTGCCGTATCTACGTTGCCTGCTAAAATACATGGGAAGATCCCATTGGAGGAAAATTCCACCTAGGGTTAGGGTTAGGTCACCATGAACTCACAGAGAAAAATGGACATCGGCAACAAACTGGGAGTGCTTGGATATGGTTAGGAGGGAGCTTACTTTTCTAGGCTGCCCTATCTATGTTTCCTGCTAAAATACATGGGAAGATCCCATTGGAGGAAAATTCCACTTAGGGTTAGGGTTAAGTCACCATGAATATGGAGAGCAACAGGGACATTGTCAATAAATTCGGAGTGGTTGGGAATGATTAGGACGGCAAAGAAATTTCTAGGCTGCCCTATCTTTGTTTCCTGCTAAAATACATGGGAAAATCCCATTGGAGGAAAATTCCACTTAGTGTTAGGGTTAGGTCACCATGAACTCATAGAGAAAAATGGACATCGGTAACAAACTGGGACTGCTTGGATATGGTTACGAGGGAACTTACTTTTCTAGGCTGCCATATCTACGTTTCCTGGTAAAATACATGGGAAGATCCCATTCGAGGAAAATTCCACCTAGGGTTAGGGTTAGGTCACCATGAACTCACAGAGAAAAATGGACATCGGCAACAAACTGGGAGTGCTTGCATATGGTTAGGAGGGAACTTACTTTTCTAGGCTGCCGTATCTACGTTGCCTGCTAAAATACATGGGAAGATCCCATTGGAGGAAAATTCCACCTAGGGTTAGGGTTAGGTCACCATGAACTCACAGAGAAAAATGGACATCGGCAACAAACTGGGAGTGCTTGGATATGGTTAGGAGGGAGCTTACTTTTCTAGGCTGCCCTATCTATGTTTCCTGCTAAAATACATGGGAAGATCCCATTGGAGGAAAATTCCACTTAGGGTTAGGGTTAAGTCACCATGAATATGGAGAGCAACAGGGACATTGTCAATAAATTCGGAGTGGTTGGGAATGATTAGGACGGCAAAGAAATTTCTAGGCTGCCCTATCTTTGTTTCCTGCTAAAATACATGGGAAAATCCCATTGGAGGAAAATTCCACTTAGTGTTAGGGTTAGGTCACCATGAACTCATAGAGAAAAATGGACATCGGCAACAAACTGGGAGTGCTTGGATATGGTTAGGAGGGCAAAGAAATTTCTAGGCTGCCCTATCTTTGTTTCCTGCTAAAATACATGGGAAAATCCCATTGGAGGAAAATTCCACTTAGTGTTAGGGTTAGGTCACCATGAACTCATAGAGAAAAATGGACATCGGTAACAAACTGGGACTGCTTGGATATGGTTACGAGGGAACTTACTTTTCTAGGCTGCCATATCTACGTTTCCTGGTAAAATACATGGGAAGATCCCATTCGAGGAAAATTCCACCTAGGGTTAGGGTTAGGTCACCATGAACTCACAGAGAAAAATGGACATCGGCAACAAACTGGGAGTGCTTGGATATGGTTAGGAGGGAGCTTACTTTTCTAGGCTGCCCTATCTATGTTTCCTGCTAAAATACATGGGAAGATCCCATTGGAGGAAAATTCCACTTAGGGTTAGGGTTAAGTCACCATGAACTCATAGAGAAAAATGGACATCGGCAACAAACTGGGAGTGCTTGCATATGGTTAGGAGGGAACTTACTTTTCTAGGCTGCCGTATCTACGTTTCCTGGTAAAATACATGGGAAAATCCCATTGGAGGAAAATTCCACCTAGGGTTAGGGTTAGGTCACCATGAACTCACAGAGAAAAATGGACATCGGAAACAAACTGGGAGTGCTTGGATATGGTCAGGACGGAACTTACTTTTCTAGGCTTCCCTATCTATGTTTCCTGCAAAAATACATGGGAAGATCCCATTGGAGGAAAATTCCACTTAGGGTTAGGGTTAGGTCACCATGAACTCATAGAGAAAAATGGACAACAGCAACAAACTGGGAGTGCTTGCATATGGTTAGGAGGGAACTTACTTTTCTAGGCTGTCCTATCTATGTTTCCTGCTAAAATGCATTGGAAAATCCTATTGGAGGAAAATTCCACTTAGGGTTAGGGTTAGGTCACCATGAACTCATAGAGAAAAATGGACATCGGCAACAAACTGGGAGTGCTTGCATATGGTTAGGGGGGAACTTACTTTTCTAGGCTGCCGTATCTACGTTGCCTGCTAAAATACATGGGAAGATCCCATTGGAGGAAAATTCCACCTAGGGTTAGGGTTAGGTCACCATGAACTCACAGAGAAAAATGGACATCGGCAACAAACTGGGAGTGCTTGGATATGGTTAGGACGGAACTTACTTTTCTAGGCTTCCCTATCTATGTTTGCTGCTAAAATACATGGGAAGATCCCATTGGAGGAAAATTCCACTTAGGGTTAGGGTTAAGTCACCATGAATATGGAGAGCAACAGGGACATTGTCAATAAATTCGGAGTGGTTGGGAATGATTAGGACAGCAAAGAAATTTCTAGGCTGCCCTACCCTATCTTTGTTTCCTGCTAAAATACATGGGAAAATCCCATTGGAGGAAAATTCCACTTAGTGTTAGGGTTAGGTCACCATGAACTCATAGAGAAAAATGGACATCGGCAACAAACTGGGAGTGCTTGGATATGGTTAGGAGGGCAAAGAAATTTCTAGGCTGCCCTATCTTTGTTTCCTGCTAAAATACATGGGAAAATCCCATTGGAGGAAAATTCCACTTAGTGTTAGGGTTAGGTCACCATGAACTCATAGAGAAAAATGGACATCGGTAACAAACTGGGACTGCTTGGATATGGTTACGAGGGAACTTACTTTTCTAGGCTGCCATATCTACGTTTCCTGGTAAAATACATGGGAAGATCCCATTCGAGGAAAATTCCACCTAGGGTTAGGGTTAGGTCACCATGAACTCACAGAGAAAAATGGACATCGGCAACAAACTGGGAGTGCTTGGATATGGTTAGGAGGGAACTTACTTTTCTAGGCTGCCCTATCTATGTTTCCTGCTAAAATACATGGGAAGATCCCATTGGAGCAAAATTCCACTTAGGGTTAGGGTTAAGTCACCATGAACTCATAGAGAAAAATGGACATCGGCAACAAACTGGGAGTGCTTGCATATGGTTAGGAGGGAACTTACTTTTCTAGGCTGCCGTATCTACGTTTCCTGGTAAAATACATGGGAAGATCCCATTGGAGGAAAATTCCACCTAGGGTTAGGGTTAGGTCACCATGAACTCACAGAGAAAAATGGACATCGGAAACAAACTGGGAGTGCTTGGATATGGTCAGGACGGAACTTACTTTTCTAGGCTTCCCTATCTATGTTTCCTGCAAAAATACATGGGAAGATCCCATTGGAGGAAAATTCCACTTAGGGTTAGGGTTAGGTCACCATGAACTCATAGAGAAAAATGGACAACAGCAACAAACTGGGAGTGCTTGCATATGGTTAGGAGGGAACTTACTTTTCTAGGCTGTCCTATCTATGTTTCCTGCTAAAATGCATTGGAAAATCCTATTGGAGGAAAATTCCACTTAGGGTTAGGGTTAGGTCACCATGAACTCATAGAGAAAAATGGACATCGGCAACAAACTGGGAGTGCTTGCATATGGTTAGGAGGGAACTTACTTTTCTAGGCTGCCGTATCTACGTTGCCTGCTAAAATACATGGGAAGATCCCATTGGAGGAAAATTCCACCTAGGGTTAGGGTTAGGTCACCATGAACTCACAGAGAAAAATGGACATCGGCAACAAACTGGGAGTGCTTGGATATGGTTAGGAGGGAGCTTACTTTTCTAGGCTGCCCTATCTATGTTTCCTGCTAAAATACATGGGAAGATCCCATTGGAGGAAAATTCCACTTAGGGTTAGGGTTAAGTCACCATGAATATGGAGAGCAACAGGGACATTGTCAATAAATTCGGAGTGGTTGGGAATGATTAGGACGGCAAAGAAATTTCTAGGCTGCCCTATCTTTGTTTCCTGCTAAAATACATGGGAAAATCCCATTGGAGGAAAATTCCACTTAGTGTTAGGGTTAGGTCACCATGAACTCATAGAGAAAAATGGACATCGGCAACAAACTGGGAGTGCTTGGATATGGTTAGGAGGGCAAAGAAATTTCTAGGCTGCCCTATCTTTGTTTCCTGCTAAAATACATGGGAAAATCCCATTGGAGGAAAATTCCACTTAGTGTTAGGGTTAGGTCACCATGAACTCATAGAGAAAAATGGACATCGGTAACAAACTGGGACTGCTTGGATATGGTTACGAGGGAACTTACTTTTCTAGGCTGCCATATCTACGTTTCCTGGTAAAATACATGGGAAGATCCCATTCGAGGAAAATTCCACCTAGGGTTAGGGTTAGGTCACCATGAACTCACAGAGAAAAATGGACATCGGCAACAAACTGGGAGTGCTTGCATATGGTTAGGAGGGAACTTACTTTTCTAGGCTGCCGTATCTACGTTGCCTGCTAAAATACATGGGAAGATCCCATTGGAGGAAAATTCCACCTAGGGTTAGGGTTAGGTCACCATGAACTCACAGAGAAAAATGGACATCGGCAACAAACTGGGAGTGCTTGGATATGGTTAGGAGGGAGCTTACTTTTCTAGGCTGCCCTATCTATGTTTCCTGCTAAAATACATGGGAAGATCCCATTGGAGGAAAATTCCACTTAGGGTTAGGGTTAAGTCACCATGAATATGGAGAGCAACAGGGACATTGTCAATAAATTCGGAGTGGTTGGGAATGATTAGGACGGCAAAGAAATTTCTAGGCTTCCCTATCTTTGTTTCCTGCTAAAATACATGGGAAAATCCCATTGGAGGAAAATTCCACTTAGTGTTAGGGTTAGGTCACCATGAACTCATAGAGAAAAATGGACATCGGCAACAAACTGGGAGTGCTTGGATATGGTTAGGAGGGCAAAGAAATTTCTAGGCTGCCCTATCTTTGTTTCCTGCTAAAATACATGGGAAAATCCCATTGGAGGAAAATTCCACTTAGTGTTAGGGTTAGGTCACCATGAACTCATAGAGAAAAATGGACATCGGTAACAAACTGGGACTGCTTGGATATGGTTACGAGGGAACTTACTTTTCTAGGCTGCCATATCTACGTTTCCTGGTAAAATACATGGGAAGATCCCATTCGAGGAAAATTCCACCTAGGGTTAGGGTTAGGTCACCATGAACTCACAGAGAAAAATGGACATCGGCAACAAACTGGGAGTGCTTGGATATGGTTAGGAGGGAGCTTACTTTTCTAGGCTGCCCTATCTATGTTTCCTGCTAAAATACATGGGAAGATCCCATTGGAGGAAAATTCCACTTAGGGTTAGGGTTAAGTCACCATGAACTCATAGAGAAAAATGGACATCGGCAACAAACTGGGAGTGCTTGCATATGGTTAGGAGGGAACTTACTTTTCTAGGCTGCCGTATCTACGTTTCCTGGTAAAATACATGGGAAAATCCCATTGGAGGAAAATTCCACCTAGGGTTAGGGTTAGGTCACCATGAACTCACAGAGAAAAATGGACATCGGCAACAAATTGGGAGTGCTTGGATATGGTTAGGACGGAACTTACTTTTCTAGGCTTCCCTATCTATGTTTCCTGCAAAAATACATGGGAAGATCCCATTGGAGGAAAATTCCACTTAGGGTTAGGGTTAAGTCACCATGAACTCATAGAGAAAAATGGACAACAGCAACAAACTGGGAGTGCTTGCATATGGTTAGGAGGGAACTTACTTTTCTAGGCTGTCCTATCTTTGTTTCCTGCTAAAATGCATGGGAAAATCCTATTGGAGGAAAATTCCACTTAGGGTTAGGGTTAGGTCACCATGAACTCATAGAGAAAAATGGACATCGGCAACAAACTGGGAGTGCTTGGATATGGTTAGGAGGGCAAAGAAATTTCTAGGCTGTCCTATCTATGTTTCCTGCTAAAATGCATGGGAAAATCCTATTGGAGGAAAATTCCACTTAGGGTTAGGGTTAGGTCACCATGAACTCATAGAGAAAAATGGACATCGGCAACAAACTGGGAGTGCTTGGATATGGTTAGGAGGGAACTTACTTTTCTAGGCTGCCGTATCTACGTTTCCTGGTAAAATACATGGGAAAATCCCATTGGAGGAAAATTCCACCTAGGGTTAGGGTTAGGTCACCATGAACTCACAGAGAAAAATGGACATCGGCAACAAACTGGGAGTGCTTGGATATCGTTAGGACGGAACTTATTTTTCTAGGCTTCCCTATCTATGTTTCCTGCAAAAATACATGGGAAGATCCCATTGGAGGAAAATTCCACTTAGGGTTAGGGTTAAGTCACCATGAACTCATAGAGAAAAATGGACAACAGCAACAAACTGGGAGTGCTTGCATATGGTTAGGAGGGAACTTACTTTTCTAGGCTGTCCTATCTTTGTTTCCTGCTAAAATACATGGGAAGATCCCATTGGAGGAAAATTCCACTTAGGGTTAGGGTTAAGTCACCATGAACTCATAGAGAAAAATGGACAACAGCAACAAACTGGGAGTGCTTGGATATGGTTAGGAGGGAACTTACTTTTCTAGGCTGCCCTATCTATGTTTCCTGCTAAAATACATGGGAAGATCCCATTGGAGGAAAATTCCACTTAGGGTTAGGGTTAAGTTACCATGAACTCATAGAGAAAAATGGACATCGGCAACAAACTGGGAGTGCTTGGATATGGTTAGGAGGGAACTGACTTTTCTAGGCTGCGGTATCTGTTTTCTTCTAAAATACATGGGAAAATCCCATTGGAGGAAAATTCCACTTAGGGTTAGGTCACCATGAACTCATAGAGAAAAATGGACATTGGCAACAAACTGGGAGTGCTTGGATATGGTTAGGAGGGAACTGACTTTTCTAGGCTGCAGTATCTACGTTTCCTGGTAAAATACATGGGAAAATCCCATTGGAGGAAAATTCCACATAGCATTTGGGTTAGGTCACCATGAACATCGAGAGAAACATGGACATTGCCAATAAATTAGGAGTGGTTGGGAATGATTAGGAGGGCGAAGAAATTTCTAGGCTGCCCTATCTTTGTTTCCTGCTAAAATGCATGGGAAAATCCCATTGGAAGAAAATTCCACTTAGGGTTAGGGTTAAGTCACCATGAACTCATAGAGAAAAATGGACATCGGCAACAAACTGGGAGTGCTTGGATATGGTTAGGAGGGAACTTACTTTTCTAGGCTGCCGTATCTACGTTTCCTGGTAAAATACATGGGAAAATCCCATTGGAGGAAAATTCCACCTAGGGTTAGGGTTAGGTCGCGATGAATATGGAGAGCAAAAGGGACATTGTCAATAAATTCGGAGTGCTTGGGAATGGTTAGGAGGGCACTTACTTTTCTAGGCTTCCCTATCTATGTTTCCTGGTAAAATACATGGGAAAATCCCATTGGAGGAAAATTCCACTTAGCGTTTGGGTTAGGTCACCATGAACATGGAGAGAAACATGGACATTGCGAATAAATTCGGAGTGGTTGGGAATGATTAGGAGGGCAAAGAAATTTCTAGGCTGGCCTATCTTTGTACTTAGGGTTAGGGTTAAGTCACCATGAACTCATAGAAAAAAATGGACATCGGCAACAAACTGGGAGTGCTTGCATATGGTTAGGAGGGAACTTACTTTTCTAGGCTGCCCTATCTATGTTTCCTGCTAAAATGCATGGGAAAATCCCATTGGAGGAAAATTCAACTTAGGGTTAGGGTTAGGTCACCATGAACTCATAGAGAAAAATGGACATCGGCAACAAACTGGGAGTGCTTGGATATGGTTAGGAGGGAACTTACTTTTCTAGGCTGCCCTATCTATGTTTCCTGCTAAAATGCATGGGAAAATCCCATTGGAGGAAAATTCCACTTAGGGTTAGGGTTAGGTCACCATGAACTCATAGAGAAAAATGGACATCGGCAACAAACTGGGAGTGCTTGGATATGGTTAGGAGGGAACTTACTTTTCTAGGCTGCCGTATCTACGTTTCCTGGTAAAATACATGGGAAAATCCCATTGGAGGAAAATTCCACCTAGGGTTAGGGCTAGGTCACCATGAATATGGAGAGCAACAGGGACATTGTCAATAAATTCGGAGTTCTTGGGAATGGTTAGGAGGGCACTTACTTTTCTAGGCTTCCCTATCTATGTTTCCTGGTAAAATACATGGGAAAATCCCATTGGAGGAAAATTCCACCTAGGGTTAGGGTTAGGTCACCATGAATATGGAGAGCAACAGGGACATTGTCAATAAATTCGGAGTGCTTGGGAATGGTTAGGAGGGCACTTACTTTTCTAGGCTTCCCTATCTAAGTTTCCTGGTAAAATATATGGGAAAATCCCATTGGAGGAAAATTCCACTTAGTGTTAGGGTTAGGTCACCATGAACTCATAGAGAAAAATGGACATCGGCAACAAACTGGGAGTGCTTGCATATGATTAGGAGGGAACTTACTTTTCTAGGCTGCCGTATCTACGTTTCCTGCTAAAATACATGGGAAGATCCCATTGGAGGAAAATTCCACTTAGGGTTAGGTCACCATGAACTCACAGAGAAAAATGGACATCGGCAACAAACTGGGAGTGCTTGGATATGGTTAGGAGGGAACTTACTTTTCTAGGCTGCCGTATCTACGTTTCCTGGTAAAATACATGGGAAAATCCCATTGGAGGAAAATTCCACATAGCATTTGGGTTAGGTCACCATGAACATCGAGAGAAACATGGACATTGCCAATAAATTAGGAGTGGTTGGGAATGGTTAGGAGGGCAAAGAAATTTCTAGGCTTCCCTATCTTTGTTTCCTGCTAAAATACATGGGAAAATCCCATTGGAGGAAAATTCCACTTAGGGTTAGGTCACCATGAACTCATAGAGAAAAATGGACATCGGCAACAAACTGGGAGTGCTTGCATATGGTTAGGAGGGAACTTACTTTTCTAGGCTGCCGTATCTACGTTTCCTGGTAAAATACATGGGAAAATCCCATTGGAGGAAAATTCCACTTAGGGTTAGGATTAAGTCACCATGAACTCATAGAGAAAAATGGACATCGGCAACAAACTGGGAGTGCTTGGATATGGTTAGGAGGGAACTTACTTTTCTAGGCTGCTGTATTTACGTTTCCTGCTAAAATACATGGGAAGATCCCATTGGAGGAAAATTCCACTTAGGGTTAGGGTTAAGTCACCATGAACTCATAGAGAAAAATGGACATCAGCAACAAACTGGGAGTGCTTGCATATGGTTAGGAGGGAACTTACTTTTCTAGGCTGCCGTATCTACGTTTCCTGCTAAAATACATGGGAAGATCCCATTGGAGGAAAATTCCACTTAGGGTTAGGGTTAGGTCACCATGAACTCATAGAGAAAAATGGACATCGGCAACAAACTGGGAGTGCTTGGATATGGTTAGGAGGGAACTTACTTTTCTAGGCTGCCGTATCTACGTTTCCTGGTAAAATACATGGGAAAATCCCATTGGAGGAAAATTCTACCTAGGGTTAGGTTTAGGTCACCATGAATATGTAGAGCAACAGGGACATTGTCAATAAATTCGGAGTGCTTGGGAATGGTTAGGAGGGCACTTACTTTTCTAGGCTTCCCTATCTATGTTTCCTGGTAAAATACATGGGAAAATCCCATAGGAGGAAAATTCCACTTAGGGTTAGGGTTAAGTCACCATGAACTCATAGAGAAAAATGGACATCGGCAACAAACTGGGAGTGCTTGCATATGGTTAGGAGGGAACTTACTTTTCTAGGCTGTCCTATCATTGTTTCCTGCTAAAATACATAGGAAAATCCCATTGGAGGAAAATTCCACTTAGTGTTAGGGTTAGGTCACCATGAACTCATAGAGAAAAATGGACATCGGCAAAAAACTGGGAGTGCTTGGATATGGTTAGGAGGGAACTTACTTTTCTAGGCTGCCGTATTTACGTTTCCTGCTAAAATACATGGGAAGATCCCATTGGAGGAAAATTCCACTTAGGGTTAGGGTTAAGTCACCATGAACTCATAGAGAAAAATGGACATCGGCAACAAACTGGGAGTGCTTGCATATGGTTAGGAGGGAACTTACTTTTCTAGGCTGCCGTATCTACGTTTCCTGCTAAAATACATGGGAAGATCCCATTGGAGGAAAATTCCACTTAGGGTTAGGGTTAGGTCACCATGAACTCATAGAGAAAAATGGACATCGGCAACAAACTGGGAGTGCTTGGATATGGTTAGGAGGGAACTTACTTTTCTAGGCTGCCGTATCTACGTTTCCTGGTAAAATACATGGGAAGATCCCATTGGAGGAAAATTCCACTTAGGGTTAGGTCACCATGAACTCACAGAGAAAAATGGACATCGGCAACAAACTGGGAGTGCTTGGATATGGTTAGGAGGGAACTTACTTTTCTAGGCTGCCGTATCTACGTTTCCTGGTAAAATACATGGGAAAATCCCATTGGAGGAAAATTCCACATAGCATTTGGGTTAGGTCACCATGAACATCGAGAGAAACATGGACATTGCCAATA
Source organism: Bothrops alternatus (assembly GCA_034064705.1). Classification (NCBI taxonomy): domain Eukaryota; kingdom Metazoa; phylum Chordata; class Lepidosauria; order Squamata; family Viperidae; genus Bothrops; species Bothrops alternatus. Next base: position 945,891 of record JARGCV010000012.1, on the reverse strand, counting down.
AATTAGGAGTGGTTGGGAATGGTTAGGAGGGCAAAGAAATTTCTAGGCTTCCCTATCTTTGTTTCCTGCTAAAATACATGGGAAAATCCCATTGGAGGAAAATTCCACTTAGGGTTAGGTCACCATGAACTCATAGAGAAAAATGGACATCGGCAACAAACTGGGAGTGCTTGCATATGGTTAGGAGGGAACTTACTTTTCTAGGCTGCCCTATCTATGTTTCCTGCTAAAATACATGGGAAAATCCCTTTGGAGGAAAATTCCACCTAGGGTTAGGGTTAGGTCACCATGAATATGGAGAGCAACAGGGACATTGTCAATAAATTCGGAGTGCTTGGGAATGGTTAGGAGGGAACTTACTTTTCTAGGCTGCCGTATCTACATTTCCTGCTAAAATACATGGGAAGATCCCATTGGAGGAAAATTCCACTTAGGGTTAGGGTTAAGTCACCATGAACTCATAGAGAAAAATGGACATCGGCAACAAACTGGGAGTGCTTGCATATGGTTAGGAGGGAACTTACTTTTCTAGGCTGCCCTATCTATGTTTCCTGCTAAAATGCATGGGAAAATCCCATTGGAGGAAAATTCCACTTAGGGTTAGGGTTAGGTCACCATGAACTCATAGAGAAAAATGGAAATCGGCAACAAACTGGGATACTTGAATATGGTTAGGAGGGAACTTACTTTTCTAGGCTGCCCTATCTATGTTTCCTGCTAAAATGCATGGGAAAATCCCATTGGAGGAAAATTCCACTTAGGGTTAGGGTTAGGTCACCATGAACTCATAGAGAAAAATGGACATCAGCAACAAACTGGGAGTGCTCGGATATGGTTAGGAGGGAACTTACATTTCTAGGCTGCCGTATCTACGTTTCCTGGTAAAATACATGGGAAAATCCCATTGGAGGAAAATTCCACCTAGGGTTAGGATTAGGTCACCATGAATATGGAGAGCAACAGGGACATTGTCAATAAATTCGGAGTGCTTGGGAATGGTTAGGAGGGCACTTACTTTTCTAGGCTTCCCTATCTATGTTTCCTGGTAAAATACATGGGAAAATCCTATTGCAGGAAAATTCCACTTAGCGTTTGGGTTAGGTCACCATGAACATGGAGAGAAACATGGACATTGCCAATAAATTTGGAGTGGTTGGGAATGATTAGGACGGCAAAGAAATTTCTAGGCTGCCCTATCTTTGTTTCCTGCTAAAATACATGGGAAAATGCCATTGGAGGAAAATTCCACTTAGGGTTAGGTCACCATGAACTCATAGAGAAAAATGGACATCGGCAACAAACTAGGAGTGCTTGGATATGGTTACGAGGGAACTTACTTTTCTAGGCTGCCGTATCTATGTTTCCTGCTAAAATACATGGGAAAATCCCATTGGAGGAAAATTCCACTTAGGGTTAGGTCACCATGAACTCATAGAGAAAAATGGACATCGGCAACAAAGTGGGAGTGCTTGGATATGGTTAGGAGGGAACTTACTTTTCTAGGCTGCCGTATCTACATTTCCTGCTAAAATACATGGGAAGATCCCATTGGAGGAAAATTCCACTTAGGGTTAGGGTTAGGTCACCATGAACTCATAGAGAAAAATGGACATCGGCAACAAACTGGGAGTGCTTGGATATGGTTAGGAGGGCAAAGAAATTTCTAGGCTGCCCTATCTTTGTTTCCTGCTAAAATACATGGGAAAATCCCATTGGAGGAAAATTCCACTTAGTGTTAGGGTTAGGTCACCATGAACTCATAGAGAAAAATGGACATCGGTAACAAACTGGGACTGCTTGGATATGGTTACGAGGGAACTTACTTTTCTAGGCTGCCATATCTACTTTTCCTGGTAAAATACATGGGAAGATCCCATTCGAGGAAAATTCCACCTAGGGTTAGGGTTAGGTCACCATGAACTCACAGAGAAAAATGGACATCGGCAACAAACTGGGAGTGCTTGGATATGGTTAGGAGGGAACTTACTTTTCTAGGCTGCCCTATCTATGTTTCCTGCTAAAATACATGGGAAGATCCCATTGGAGGAAAATTCCACTTAGGGTTAGGTCACCATGAACTCATAGAGAAAAATGGACATTGGCAACAAACTGGGAGTGCTTGGATATGGTTAGGAGGGAACTTACTTTTCTAGGCTGCAGTATCTAAGTTTCCTGGTAAAATACATGGGAAAATCCCATTGGAGGAAAATTCCACATAGCATTTGGGTTAGGTCACCATGAACATCGAGAGAAACATGGACATTGCCAATAAATTAGGAGTGGTTGGGAATGATTAGGAGGGCAAAGAAATTTCTAGGCTGCCCTATCTTTGTTTCCTGCTAAAATGCATGGGAAAATCCCATTGGAGGAAAATTCCACTTAGGGTTAGGTTTAAGTCACCATGAACTCATAGAGAAAAATGGACATCGGCAACAAACTGGGAGTGCTTGGATATGGTTAGGAGGGAACTTACTTTTCTAGGCTGCCGTATCTACGTTTCCTGGTAAAATACATGGGAAAATCCCATTGGAGGAAAATTCCACCTAGGGTTAGGGTTAGGTCACGATGAATATGGAGAGCAAAAGGGACATTGTCAATAAATTCGGAGTGCTTGGGAATGGTTAGGAGGGCACTTACTTTTCTAGGCTTCCCTATCTATGTTTCCTGGTAAAATACATGGGAAAATCCCATTGGAGGAAAATTACACTTAGCGTTTGGGTTAGGTCACCATGAACATGGAGAGAAACATGGACATTGCCAATAAATTCGGAGTGGTTGGGAATGATTAGGAGGGCAAAGAAATTTCTAGGCTGCCCTATCTTTGTTTCCTGCTAAAATACATGGGAAAATCCCATTGGAGGAAAATTCCACTTAGGGTTAGGGTTAGGTCACCATGAACTCATAGAGAAAAATGGACATCGGCAACAAACTGGGAGTGCTTGGATATGGTTAGGAGGGAACTTACTTTTCTAGACTGCGGTATCTGTTTTCTTCTAAAATACATGGGAAAATCCCATTGGAGGAAAATTCCACTTAGGGTTAGGTCACCATGAACTCATAGAGAAAAATAGACATTGGCAACAAACTGGGAGTGCTTGGATATGGTTAGGAGGGAACTTACTTTTCTAGGCTGCGGTATCTATGCTTTCTTCTAAAATACATGGGAAAATCCCATTGGAGGAAAATTCCACCTAGGGTTAGGGTTAGGTCACCATGAATATGGGGAGCAGCATGGACATTGTCAATAAATTCGGAGTGCTTGGGAATGGTTAGGAGGGCACTTACTTTTCTAGGCTGCCCTATCTATGTTTCCTGCTAAAATGCATGGGAAAATCCCATTGGAGGAAAATTCCACTTAGGGTTAGGTCACCATGAACTCATAGAGAAAAATGGACATCGGCAACAAACTTTGAGTGCTTGGATATGGTTAGGAGGGAACTTACTTTTCTAGACTGCCGTATCTACGTTTCCTGGTAAAATACATGGGAAAATCCCATTGGAGGAAAATTCCACCTAGGGTTAGGGTTAGGTCACGATGAATATGGAGAGCAAAAGGGACATTGTCAATAAATTCGGAGTGCTTGGGAATGGTTAGGAGGGCACTTACTTTTCTAGGCTTCCCTATCTATGTTTCCTGGTAAAATACATGGGAAAATCCCATTGGAGGAAAATTCCACTTAGCGTTTGGGTTAGGTCACCATGAACATGGAGAGAAACATGGACATTGCCAATAAATTCGGAGTGGTTGGGAATGATTAGGAGGGCAAAGAAATTTCTAGGCTGCCCTATCTTTGTTTCCTGCTAAAATACATGGGAAAATCCCATTGGAGGAAAATTCCACTTAGGGTTAGGGTTAGGTCACCATGAACTCATAGAGAAAAATGGACATCGGCAACAAACTGGGAGTGCTTGGATATGGTTAGGAGGGAACTTACTTTTCTAGACTGCGGTATCTGTTTTCTTCTAAAATACATGGGAAAATCCCATTGCAGGAAAATTCCACTTAGGGTTAGGTCACCATGAACTCATATAGAAAAATGGACATTGGCAACAAACTGGGAGTGCTTGGATATGGTTAGGAGGGAACTTACTTTTCTAGGCTGCGGTATCTATGCTTTCTTCTAAAATACATGGGAAAATCCCATTGGAGGAAAATTCCACCTAGGGTTAGGGTTAGGTCACCATGAATATGGGGAGCAACATGGACATTGTCAATAAATTCGGAGTGCTTGGGAATGGTTAGGAGGGCACTTACTTTTCTAGGCTGCCCTATCTATGTTTCCTGCTAAAATGCATGGGAAAATCCCATTGGAGGAAAATTCCACCTAGGGTTAGGTCACCATGAACTCATAGAGAAAAATGGACATCGGCAACAAACTGGGAGTGCTTGGATATGGTTAGGAGGGAACTTACTTTTCTAGGCTGCGGTATCTATGCTTTCTTCTAAAATACATGGGAAAATCCCATTGGAGGAAAATTCCACCTAGGGTTAGGGTTAGGTCACCATGAATATGGAGAGCAACATGGACATTCTCAATAAATTCGGAGTGCTTGGGAATGGATAGGAGGGCACTTACTTTTCTAGGCTTCCCTATCTATGTTTCCTGGTAAAATATATGGGAAGATCCCATTGGAGGAAAATTCCACTTAGGGTTAGGGTTAAGTCACCATGAATATGGAGAGCAACAGGGACATTGTCAATAAATTCGGAGTGGTTGGGAATGATTAGGACGGCAAAGAAATTTCTAGGCTGCCCTACCCTATCTTTGTTTCCTGCTAAAATACATGGGAAAATCCCATTGGAGGAAAATTCCACTTAGTGTTAGGGTTAGGTCACCATGAACTCATAGAGAAAAATGGACATCGGCAACAAACTGGGAGTGCTTGGATATGGTTAGGAGGGCAAAGAAATTTCTAGGCTGCCCTATCTTTGTTTCCTGCTAAAATACATGGGAAAATCCCATTGGAGGAAAATTCCACCTAGGGTTAGGGTTAGGTCACCATGAATATGGAGAGCAACATGGACATTCTCAATAAATTCGGAGTGCTTGGGAATGGATAGGAGGGCACTTACTTTTCTAGGCTTCCCTATCTATGTTTCCTGGTAAAATATATGGGAAAATCCCATTGGAGGAAAATTCCACATAGCATTTGGGTTAGGTCACCATGAACATGGAGAGAAACATGGAAATTGCCAATAAATTCGGAGTGGTTGGGAATGATTAGGAGGGCAAAGAAATTTCTAGGCTGCCCTATGTTTGTTTCCTGCTAAAATACATGGGAAAATCCCATTGGAGGAAAATTCCACTTAGTGTTAGGGTTAGGTCACCATGAACTCATAGAGAAAAATGGACATCGGCAACAAACTGGGAGTGCTTGGATATGGTTAGGACGGAACTTACTTTTCTAGGCTGCCGTATCTACGTTTCCTGCTAAAATACATGGGAAGATCCCATTGGAGGAAAATTCCACTTAGGGTTAGGGTTAAGTCACCATGAACTCATAGAAAAAAATGGACATCGGCAACAAACTGGGAGTGCTTGCATATGGTTAGGAGGGAACTTACTTTTCTAAGCTGCCCTATCTATGTTTCCTGCTAAAATGCATGGGAAAATCCCATTGGAGGAAAATTCAACTTAGGGTTAGGGTTAGGTCACCATGAACTCATAGAGAAAAATGGACATCGGCAACAAACTGGGAGTGCTTGGATATGGTTAGGAGGGAACTTACTTTTCTAGGCTGCCCTATCTATGTTTCCTGCTAAAATGCATGGGAAAATCCCATTGGAGGAAAATTCCACTTAGGGTTAGGGTTAGGTCACCATGAACTCATAGAGAAAAATGGACATCGGCAACAAACTGGGAGTGCTTGCATATGGTTAGGAGGGAACTTACTTTTCTAGGCTGCCGTATCTACGTTGCCTGCTAAAATACATAGGAAGATCCCATTGGAGGAAAATTCCACCTAGGGTTAGGGTTAGGTCACCATGAACTCACAGAGAAAAATGGACATCGGCAACAAACTGGGAGTGCTTGGATATGGTTAGGACGGAACTTACTTTTCTAGGCTTCCCTATCTATGTTTGCTGCTAAAATACATGGGAAGATCCCATTGGAGGAAAATTCCACTTAGGGTTAGGGTTAAGTCACCATGAATATGGAGAGCAACAGGGACATTGTCAATAAATTCGGAGTGCTTGGGAATGGTTAGGAGGGCACTTACTTTTCTAGGCTTCCCTATCTATGTTTCCTGGTAAAATACATGGGAAAATCCCATTGGAGGAAAATTCCACTTAGCGTTTGGGTTAGGTCACCATGAACATGGAGAGAAACATGGACATTGCCAATAAATTCGGAGTGGTTGGGAATGATTAGGAGGGCAAAGAAATTTCTAGGCTGCCCTATCTTTGTTTCCTGCTAAAATACATGGGAAAATCCCATTGGAGGAAAATTCCACTTAGGGTTAGGGTTAGGTCACCATGAACTCATAGAGAAAAATGGACATCGGCAACAAACTGGGAGTGCTTGGATATGGTTAGGAGGGAACTTACTTTTCTAGACTGCGGTATCTGTTTTCTTCTAAAATACATGGGAAAATCCCATTGCAGGAAAATTCCACTTAGGGTTAGGTCACCATGAACTCATATAGAAAAATGGACATTGGCAACAAACTGGGAGTGCTTGGATATGGTTAGGAGGGAACTTACTTTTCTAGGCTGCGGTATCTATGCTTTCTTCTAAAATACATGGGAAAATCCCATTGGAGGAAAATTCCACCTAGGGTTAGGGTTAGGTCACCATGAATATGGGGAGCAACATGGACATTGTCAATAAATTCGGAGTGCTTGGGAATGGTTAGGAGGGCACTTACTTTTCTAGGCTGCCCTATCTATGTTTCCTGCTAAAATGCATGGGAAAATCCCATTGGAGGAAAATTCCACCTAGGGTTAGGTCACCATGAACTCATAGAGAAAAATGGACATCGGCAACAAACTGGGAGTGCTTGGATATGGTTAGGAGGGAACTTACTTTTCTAGGCTGCGGTATCTATGCTTTCTTCTAAAATACATGGGAAAATCCCATTGGAGGAAAATTCCACCTAGGGTTAGGGTTAGGTCACCATGAATATGGAGAGCAACATGGACATTCTCAATAAATTCGGAGTGCTTGGGAATGGATAGGAGGGCACTTACTTTTCTAGGCTTCCCTATCTATGTTTCCTGGTAAAATATATGGGAAGATCCCATTGGAGGAAAATTCCACTTAGGGTTAGGGTTAAGTCACCATGAATATGGAGAGCAACAGGGACATTGTCAATAAATTCGGAGTGGTTGGGAATGATTAGGACGGCAAAGAAATTTCTAGGCTGCCCTACCCTATCTTTGTTTCCTGCTAAAATACATGGGAAAATCCCATTGGAGGAAAATTCCACTTAGTGTTAGGGTTAGGTCACCATGAACTCATAGAGAAAAATGGACATCGGCAACAAACTGGGAGTGCTTGGATATGGTTAGGAGGGCAAAGAAATTTCTAGGCTGCCCTATCTTTGTTTCCTGCTAAAATACATGGGAAAATCCCATTGGAGGAAAATTCCACCTAGGGTTAGGGTTAGGTCACCATGAATATGGAGAGCAACATGGACATTCTCAATAAATTCGGAGTGCTTGGGAATGGATAGGAGGGCACTTACTTTTCTAGGCTTCCCTATCTATGTTTCCTGGTAAAATATATGGGAAAATCCCATTGGAGGAAAATTCCACATAGCATTTGGGTTAGGTCACCATGAACATGGAGAGAAACATGGAAATTGCCAATAAATTCGGAGTGGTTGGGAATGATTAGGAGGGCAAAGAAATTTCTAGGCTGCCCTATGTTTGTTTCCTGCTAAAATACATGGGAAAATCCCATTGGAGGAAAATTCCACTTAGTGTTAGGGTTAGGTCACCATGAACTCATAGAGAAAAATGGACATCGGCAACAAACTGGGAGTGCTTGGATATGGTTAGGACGGAACTTACTTTTCTAGGCTGCCGTATCTACGTTTCCTGCTAAAATACATGGGAAGATCCCATTGGAGGAAAATTCCACTTAGGGTTAGGGTTAAGTCACCATGAACTCATAGAAAAAAATGGACATCGGCAACAAACTGGGAGTGCTTGCATATGGTTAGGAGGGAACTTACTTTTCTAAGCTGCCCTATCTATGTTTCCTGCTAAAATGCATGGGAAAATCCCATTGGAGGAAAATTCAACTTAGGGTTAGGGTTAGGTCACCATGAACTCATAGAGAAAAATGGACATCGGCAACAAACTGGGAGTGCTTGGATATGGTTAGGAGGGAACTTACTTTTCTAGGCTGCCCTATCTATGTTTCCTGCTAAAATGCATGGGAAAATCCCATTGGAGGAAAATTCCACTTAGGGTTAGGGTTAGGTCACCATGAACTCATAGAGAAAAATGGACATCGGCAACAAACTGGGAGTGCTTGCATATGGTTAGGAGGGAACTTACTTTTCTAGGCTGCCGTATCTACGTTGCCTGCTAAAATACATAGGAAGATCCCATTGGAGGAAAATTCCACCTAGGGTTAGGGTTAGGTCACCATGAACTCACAGAGAAAAATGGACATCGGCAACAAACTGGGAGTGCTTGGATATGGTTAGGACGGAACTTACTTTTCTAGGCTTCCCTATCTATGTTTGCTGCTAAAATACATGGGAAGATCCCATTGGAGGAAAATTCCACTTAGGGTTAGGGTTAAGTCACCATGAATATGGAGAGCAACAGGGACATTGTCAATAAATTCGGAGTGGTTGGGAATGATTAGGACGGCAAAGAAATTTCTAGGCTGCCCTACCCTATCTTTGTTTCCTGCTAAAATACATGGGAAAATCCCATTGGAGGAAAATTCCACTTAGTGTTAGGGTTAGGTCACCATGAACTCATAGAGAAAAATGGACATCGGCAACAAACTGGGAGTGCTTGGATATGGTTAGGAGGGCAAAGAAATTTCTAGGCTGCCCTATCTTTGTTTCCTGCTAAAATACATGGGAAAATCCCATTGGAGGAAAATTCCACTTAGTGTTAGGGTTAGGTCACCATGAACTCATAGAGAAAAATGGACATCGGTAACAAACTGGGACTGCTTGGATATGGTTACGAGGGAACTTACTTTTCTAGGCTGCCATATCTACGTTTCCTGGTAAAATACATGGGAAGATCCCATTCGAGGAAAATTCCACCTAGGGTTAGGGTTAGGTCACCATGAACTCACAGAGAAAAATGGACATCGGCAACAAACTGGGAGTGCTTGGATATGGTTAGGAGGGAACTTACTTTTCTAGGCTGCCCTATCTATGTTTCCTGCTAAAATACATGGGAAGATCCCATTGGAGGAAAATTCCACTTAGGGTTAGGGTTAAGTCACCATGAACTCATAGAGAAAAATGGACATCGGCAACAAACTGGGAGTGCTTGCATATGGTTAGGAGGGAACTTACTTTTCTAGGCTGCCGTATCTACGTTTCCTGGTAAAATACATGGGAAGATCCCATTGGAGGAAAATTCCACCTAGGGTTAGGGTTAGGTCACCATGAACTCACAGAGAAAAATGGACATCGGAAACAAACTGGGAGTGCTTGGATATGGTCAGGACGGAACTTACTTTTCTAGGCTTCCCTATCTATGTTTCCTGCAAAAATACATGGGAAGATCCCATTCGAGGAAAATTCCACCTAGGGTTAGGGTTAGGTCACCATGAACTCACAGAGAAAAATGGACATCGGCAACAAACTGGGAGTGCTTGGATATGGTTAGGAGGGAACTTACTTTTCTAGGCTGCCCTATCTATGTTTCCTGCTAAAATACATGGGAAGATCCCATTGGAGGAAAATTCCACTTAGGGTTAGGGTTAGGTCACCATGAACTCATAGAGAAAAATGGACAACAGCAACAAACTGGGAGTGCTTGCATATGGTTAGGAGGGAACTTACTTTTCTAGGCTGTCCTATCTATGTTTCCTGCTAAAATGCATTGGAAAATCCTATTGGAGGAAAATTCCACTTAGGGTTAGGGTTAGGTCACCATGAACTCATAGAGAAAAATGGACATCGGCAACAAACTGGGAGTGCTTGCATATGGTTAGGAGGGAACTTACTTTTCTAGGCTGCCGTATCTACGTTGCCTGCTAAAATACATGGGAAGATCCCATTGGAGGAAAATTCCACCTAGGGTTAGGGTTAGGTCACCATGAACTCACAGAGAAAAATGGACATCGGCAACAAACTGGGAGTGCTTGGATATGGTTAGGAGGGAGCTTACTTTTCTAGGCTGCCCTATCTATGTTTCCTGCTAAAATACATGGGAAGATCCCATTGGAGGAAAATTCCACTTAGGGTTAGGGTTAAGTCACCATGAATATGGAGAGCAACAGGGACATTGTCAATAAATTCGGAGTGGTTGGGAATGATTAGGACGGCAAAGAAATTTCTAGGCTGCCCTACCCTATCTTTGTTTCCTGCTAAAATACATGGGAAAATCCCATTGGAGGAAAATTCCACTTAGTGTTAGGGTTAGGTCACCATGAACTCATAGAGAAAAATGGACATCGGCAACAAACTGGGAGTGCTTGGATATGGTTAGGAGGGCAAAGAAATTTCTAGGCTGCCCTATCTTTGTTTCCTGCTAAAATACATGGGAAAATCCCATTGGAGGAAAATTCCACTTAGTGTTAGGGTTAGGTCACCATGAACTCATAGAGAAAAATGGACATCGGTAACAAACTGGGACTGCTTGGATATGGTTACGAGGGAACTTACTTTTCTAGGCTGCCATATCTACGTTTCCTGGTAAAATACATGGGAAGATCCCATTCGAGGAAAATTCCACCTAGGGTTAGGGTTAGGTCACCATGAACTCACAGAGAAAAATGGACATCGGCAACAAACTGGGAGTGCTTGGATATGGTTAGGAGGGAACTTACTTTTCTAGGCTGCCCTATCTATGTTTCCTGCTAAAATACATGGGAAGATCCCATTGGAGGAAAATTCCACTTAGGGTTAGGGTTAAGTCACCATGAACTCATAGAGAAAAATGGACATCGGCAACAAACTGGGAGTGCTTGGATATGGTTAGGAGGGAACTTACTTTTCTAGGCTGCCGTATCTACGTTTCCTGGTAAAATACATGGGAAGATCCCATTGGAGGAAAATTCCACCTAGGGTTAGGGTTAGGTCACCATGAACTCACAGAGAAAAATGGACATCGGAAACAAACTGGGAGTGCTTGGATATGGTCAGGACGGAACTTACTTTTCTAGGCTTCCCTATCTATGTTTCCTGCAAAAATACATGGGAAGATCCCATTGGAGGAAAATTCCACTTAGGGTTAGGGTTAGGTCACCATGAACTCATAGAGAAAAATGGACAACAGCAACAAACTGGGAGTGCTTGCATATGGTTAGGAGGGAACTTACTTTTCTAGGCTGTCCTATCTATGTTTCCTGCTAAAATGCATTGGAAAATCCTATTGGAGGAAAATTCCACTTAGGGTTAGGGTTAGGTCACCATGAACTCATAGAGAAAAATGGACATCGGCAACAAACTGGGAGTGCTTGCATATGGTTAGGAGGGAACTTACTTTTCTAGGCTGCCGTATCTACGTTGCCTGCTAAAATACATGGGAAGATCCCATTGGAGGAAAATTCCACCTAGGGTTAGGGTTAGGTCACCATGAACTCACAGAGAAAAATGGACATCGGCAACAAACTGGGAGTGCTTGGATATGGTTAGGAGGGAGCTTACTTTTCTAGGCTGCCCTATCTATGTTTCCTGCTAAAATACATGGGAAGATCCCATTGGAGGAAAATTCCACTTAGGGTTAGGGTTAAGTCACCATGAATATGGAGAGCAACAGGGACATTGTCAATAAATTCGGAGTGGTTGGGAATGATTAGGACGGCAAAGAAATTTCTAGGCTGCCCTATCTTTGTTTCCTGCTAAAATACATGGGAAAATCCCATTGGAGGAAAATTCCACTTAGTGTTAGGGTTAGGTCACCATGAACTCATAGAGAAAAATGGACATCGGTAACAAACTGGGACTGCTTGGATATGGTTACGAGGGAACTTACTTTTCTAGGCTGCCATATCTACGTTTCCTGGTAAAATACATGGGAAGATCCCATTCGAGGAAAATTCCACCTAGGGTTAGGGTTAGGTCACCATGAACTCACAGAGAAAAATGGACATCGGCAACAAACTGGGAGTGCTTGCATATGGTTAGGAGGGAACTTACTTTTCTAGGCTGCCGTATCTACGTTGCCTGCTAAAATACATGGGAAGATCCCATTGGAGGAAAATTCCACCTAGGGTTAGGGTTAGGTCACCATGAACTCACAGAGAAAAATGGACATCGGCAACAAACTGGGAGTGCTTGGATATGGTTAGGAGGGAGCTTACTTTTCTAGGCTGCCCTATCTATGTTTCCTGCTAAAATACATGGGAAGATCCCATTGGAGGAAAATTCCACTTAGGGTTAGGGTTAAGTCACCATGAATATGGAGAGCAACAGGGACATTGTCAATAAATTCGGAGTGGTTGGGAATGATTAGGACGGCAAAGAAATTTCTAGGCTGCCCTATCTTTGTTTCCTGCTAAAATACATGGGAAAATCCCATTGGAGGAAAATTCCACTTAGTGTTAGGGTTAGGTCACCATGAACTCATAGAGAAAAATGGACATCGGCAACAAACTGGGAGTGCTTGGATATGGTTAGGAGGGCAAAGAAATTTCTAGGCTGCCCTATCTTTGTTTCCTGCTAAAATACATGGGAAAATCCCATTGGAGGAAAATTCCACTTAGTGTTAGGGTTAGGTCACCATGAACTCATAGAGAAAAATGGACATCGGTAACAAACTGGGACTGCTTGGATATGGTTACGAGGGAACTTACTTTTCTAGGCTGCCATATCTACGTTTCCTGGTAAAATACATGGGAAGATCCCATTCGAGGAAAATTCCACCTAGGGTTAGGGTTAGGTCACCATGAACTCACAGAGAAAAATGGACATCGGCAACAAACTGGGAGTGCTTGGATATGGTTAGGAGGGAGCTTACTTTTCTAGGCTGCCCTATCTATGTTTCCTGCTAAAATACATGGGAAGATCCCATTGGAGGAAAATTCCACTTAGGGTTAGGGTTAAGTCACCATGAACTCATAGAGAAAAATGGACATCGGCAACAAACTGGGAGTGCTTGCATATGGTTAGGAGGGAACTTACTTTTCTAGGCTGCCGTATCTACGTTTCCTGGTAAAATACATGGGAAAATCCCATTGGAGGAAAATTCCACCTAGGGTTAGGGTTAGGTCACCATGAACTCACAGAGAAAAATGGACATCGGAAACAAACTGGGAGTGCTTGGATATGGTCAGGACGGAACTTACTTTTCTAGGCTTCCCTATCTATGTTTCCTGCAAAAATACATGGGAAGATCCCATTGGAGGAAAATTCCACTTAGGGTTAGGGTTAGGTCACCATGAACTCATAGAGAAAAATGGACAACAGCAACAAACTGGGAGTGCTTGCATATGGTTAGGAGGGAACTTACTTTTCTAGGCTGTCCTATCTATGTTTCCTGCTAAAATGCATTGGAAAATCCTATTGGAGGAAAATTCCACTTAGGGTTAGGGTTAGGTCACCATGAACTCATAGAGAAAAATGGACATCGGCAACAAACTGGGAGTGCTTGCATATGGTTAGGGGGGAACTTACTTTTCTAGGCTGCCGTATCTACGTTGCCTGCTAAAATACATGGGAAGATCCCATTGGAGGAAAATTCCACCTAGGGTTAGGGTTAGGTCACCATGAACTCACAGAGAAAAATGGACATCGGCAACAAACTGGGAGTGCTTGGATATGGTTAGGACGGAACTTACTTTTCTAGGCTTCCCTATCTATGTTTGCTGCTAAAATACATGGGAAGATCCCATTGGAGGAAAATTCCACTTAGGGTTAGGGTTAAGTCACCATGAATATGGAGAGCAACAGGGACATTGTCAATAAATTCGGAGTGGTTGGGAATGATTAGGACAGCAAAGAAATTTCTAGGCTGCCCTACCCTATCTTTGTTTCCTGCTAAAATACATGGGAAAATCCCATTGGAGGAAAATTCCACTTAGTGTTAGGGTTAGGTCACCATGAACTCATAGAGAAAAATGGACATCGGCAACAAACTGGGAGTGCTTGGATATGGTTAGGAGGGCAAAGAAATTTCTAGGCTGCCCTATCTTTGTTTCCTGCTAAAATACATGGGAAAATCCCATTGGAGGAAAATTCCACTTAGTGTTAGGGTTAGGTCACCATGAACTCATAGAGAAAAATGGACATCGGTAACAAACTGGGACTGCTTGGATATGGTTACGAGGGAACTTACTTTTCTAGGCTGCCATATCTACGTTTCCTGGTAAAATACATGGGAAGATCCCATTCGAGGAAAATTCCACCTAGGGTTAGGGTTAGGTCACCATGAACTCACAGAGAAAAATGGACATCGGCAACAAACTGGGAGTGCTTGGATATGGTTAGGAGGGAACTTACTTTTCTAGGCTGCCCTATCTATGTTTCCTGCTAAAATACATGGGAAGATCCCATTGGAGCAAAATTCCACTTAGGGTTAGGGTTAAGTCACCATGAACTCATAGAGAAAAATGGACATCGGCAACAAACTGGGAGTGCTTGCATATGGTTAGGAGGGAACTTACTTTTCTAGGCTGCCGTATCTACGTTTCCTGGTAAAATACATGGGAAGATCCCATTGGAGGAAAATTCCACCTAGGGTTAGGGTTAGGTCACCATGAACTCACAGAGAAAAATGGACATCGGAAACAAACTGGGAGTGCTTGGATATGGTCAGGACGGAACTTACTTTTCTAGGCTTCCCTATCTATGTTTCCTGCAAAAATACATGGGAAGATCCCATTGGAGGAAAATTCCACTTAGGGTTAGGGTTAGGTCACCATGAACTCATAGAGAAAAATGGACAACAGCAACAAACTGGGAGTGCTTGCATATGGTTAGGAGGGAACTTACTTTTCTAGGCTGTCCTATCTATGTTTCCTGCTAAAATGCATTGGAAAATCCTATTGGAGGAAAATTCCACTTAGGGTTAGGGTTAGGTCACCATGAACTCATAGAGAAAAATGGACATCGGCAACAAACTGGGAGTGCTTGCATATGGTTAGGAGGGAACTTACTTTTCTAGGCTGCCGTATCTACGTTGCCTGCTAAAATACATGGGAAGATCCCATTGGAGGAAAATTCCACCTAGGGTTAGGGTTAGGTCACCATGAACTCACAGAGAAAAATGGACATCGGCAACAAACTGGGAGTGCTTGGATATGGTTAGGAGGGAGCTTACTTTTCTAGGCTGCCCTATCTATGTTTCCTGCTAAAATACATGGGAAGATCCCATTGGAGGAAAATTCCACTTAGGGTTAGGGTTAAGTCACCATGAATATGGAGAGCAACAGGGACATTGTCAATAAATTCGGAGTGGTTGGGAATGATTAGGACGGCAAAGAAATTTCTAGGCTGCCCTATCTTTGTTTCCTGCTAAAATACATGGGAAAATCCCATTGGAGGAAAATTCCACTTAGTGTTAGGGTTAGGTCACCATGAACTCATAGAGAAAAATGGACATCGGCAACAAACTGGGAGTGCTTGGATATGGTTAGGAGGGCAAAGAAATTTCTAGGCTGCCCTATCTTTGTTTCCTGCTAAAATACATGGGAAAATCCCATTGGAGGAAAATTCCACTTAGTGTTAGGGTTAGGTCACCATGAACTCATAGAGAAAAATGGACATCGGTAACAAACTGGGACTGCTTGGATATGGTTACGAGGGAACTTACTTTTCTAGGCTGCCATATCTACGTTTCCTGGTAAAATACATGGGAAGATCCCATTCGAGGAAAATTCCACCTAGGGTTAGGGTTAGGTCACCATGAACTCACAGAGAAAAATGGACATCGGCAACAAACTGGGAGTGCTTGCATATGGTTAGGAGGGAACTTACTTTTCTAGGCTGCCGTATCTACGTTGCCTGCTAAAATACATGGGAAGATCCCATTGGAGGAAAATTCCACCTAGGGTTAGGGTTAGGTCACCATGAACTCACAGAGAAAAATGGACATCGGCAACAAACTGGGAGTGCTTGGATATGGTTAGGAGGGAGCTTACTTTTCTAGGCTGCCCTATCTATGTTTCCTGCTAAAATACATGGGAAGATCCCATTGGAGGAAAATTCCACTTAGGGTTAGGGTTAAGTCACCATGAATATGGAGAGCAACAGGGACATTGTCAATAAATTCGGAGTGGTTGGGAATGATTAGGACGGCAAAGAAATTTCTAGGCTTCCCTATCTTTGTTTCCTGCTAAAATACATGGGAAAATCCCATTGGAGGAAAATTCCACTTAGTGTTAGGGTTAGGTCACCATGAACTCATAGAGAAAAATGGACATCGGCAACAAACTGGGAGTGCTTGGATATGGTTAGGAGGGCAAAGAAATTTCTAGGCTGCCCTATCTTTGTTTCCTGCTAAAATACATGGGAAAATCCCATTGGAGGAAAATTCCACTTAGTGTTAGGGTTAGGTCACCATGAACTCATAGAGAAAAATGGACATCGGTAACAAACTGGGACTGCTTGGATATGGTTACGAGGGAACTTACTTTTCTAGGCTGCCATATCTACGTTTCCTGGTAAAATACATGGGAAGATCCCATTCGAGGAAAATTCCACCTAGGGTTAGGGTTAGGTCACCATGAACTCACAGAGAAAAATGGACATCGGCAACAAACTGGGAGTGCTTGGATATGGTTAGGAGGGAGCTTACTTTTCTAGGCTGCCCTATCTATGTTTCCTGCTAAAATACATGGGAAGATCCCATTGGAGGAAAATTCCACTTAGGGTTAGGGTTAAGTCACCATGAACTCATAGAGAAAAATGGACATCGGCAACAAACTGGGAGTGCTTGCATATGGTTAGGAGGGAACTTACTTTTCTAGGCTGCCGTATCTACGTTTCCTGGTAAAATACATGGGAAAATCCCATTGGAGGAAAATTCCACCTAGGGTTAGGGTTAGGTCACCATGAACTCACAGAGAAAAATGGACATCGGCAACAAATTGGGAGTGCTTGGATATGGTTAGGACGGAACTTACTTTTCTAGGCTTCCCTATCTATGTTTCCTGCAAAAATACATGGGAAGATCCCATTGGAGGAAAATTCCACTTAGGGTTAGGGTTAAGTCACCATGAACTCATAGAGAAAAATGGACAACAGCAACAAACTGGGAGTGCTTGCATATGGTTAGGAGGGAACTTACTTTTCTAGGCTGTCCTATCTTTGTTTCCTGCTAAAATGCATGGGAAAATCCTATTGGAGGAAAATTCCACTTAGGGTTAGGGTTAGGTCACCATGAACTCATAGAGAAAAATGGACATCGGCAACAAACTGGGAGTGCTTGGATATGGTTAGGAGGGCAAAGAAATTTCTAGGCTGTCCTATCTATGTTTCCTGCTAAAATGCATGGGAAAATCCTATTGGAGGAAAATTCCACTTAGGGTTAGGGTTAGGTCACCATGAACTCATAGAGAAAAATGGACATCGGCAACAAACTGGGAGTGCTTGGATATGGTTAGGAGGGAACTTACTTTTCTAGGCTGCCGTATCTACGTTTCCTGGTAAAATACATGGGAAAATCCCATTGGAGGAAAATTCCACCTAGGGTTAGGGTTAGGTCACCATGAACTCACAGAGAAAAATGGACATCGGCAACAAACTGGGAGTGCTTGGATATCGTTAGGACGGAACTTATTTTTCTAGGCTTCCCTATCTATGTTTCCTGCAAAAATACATGGGAAGATCCCATTGGAGGAAAATTCCACTTAGGGTTAGGGTTAAGTCACCATGAACTCATAGAGAAAAATGGACAACAGCAACAAACTGGGAGTGCTTGCATATGGTTAGGAGGGAACTTACTTTTCTAGGCTGTCCTATCTTTGTTTCCTGCTAAAATACATGGGAAGATCCCATTGGAGGAAAATTCCACTTAGGGTTAGGGTTAAGTCACCATGAACTCATAGAGAAAAATGGACAACAGCAACAAACTGGGAGTGCTTGGATATGGTTAGGAGGGAACTTACTTTTCTAGGCTGCCCTATCTATGTTTCCTGCTAAAATACATGGGAAGATCCCATTGGAGGAAAATTCCACTTAGGGTTAGGGTTAAGTTACCATGAACTCATAGAGAAAAATGGACATCGGCAACAAACTGGGAGTGCTTGGATATGGTTAGGAGGGAACTGACTTTTCTAGGCTGCGGTATCTGTTTTCTTCTAAAATACATGGGAAAATCCCATTGGAGGAAAATTCCACTTAGGGTTAGGTCACCATGAACTCATAGAGAAAAATGGACATTGGCAACAAACTGGGAGTGCTTGGATATGGTTAGGAGGGAACTGACTTTTCTAGGCTGCAGTATCTACGTTTCCTGGTAAAATACATGGGAAAATCCCATTGGAGGAAAATTCCACATAGCATTTGGGTTAGGTCACCATGAACATCGAGAGAAACATGGACATTGCCAATAAATTAGGAGTGGTTGGGAATGATTAGGAGGGCGAAGAAATTTCTAGGCTGCCCTATCTTTGTTTCCTGCTAAAATGCATGGGAAAATCCCATTGGAAGAAAATTCCACTTAGGGTTAGGGTTAAGTCACCATGAACTCATAGAGAAAAATGGACATCGGCAACAAACTGGGAGTGCTTGGATATGGTTAGGAGGGAACTTACTTTTCTAGGCTGCCGTATCTACGTTTCCTGGTAAAATACATGGGAAAATCCCATTGGAGGAAAATTCCACCTAGGGTTAGGGTTAGGTCGCGATGAATATGGAGAGCAAAAGGGACATTGTCAATAAATTCGGAGTGCTTGGGAATGGTTAGGAGGGCACTTACTTTTCTAGGCTTCCCTATCTATGTTTCCTGGTAAAATACATGGGAAAATCCCATTGGAGGAAAATTCCACTTAGCGTTTGGGTTAGGTCACCATGAACATGGAGAGAAACATGGACATTGCGAATAAATTCGGAGTGGTTGGGAATGATTAGGAGGGCAAAGAAATTTCTAGGCTGGCCTATCTTTGTACTTAGGGTTAGGGTTAAGTCACCATGAACTCATAGAAAAAAATGGACATCGGCAACAAACTGGGAGTGCTTGCATATGGTTAGGAGGGAACTTACTTTTCTAGGCTGCCCTATCTATGTTTCCTGCTAAAATGCATGGGAAAATCCCATTGGAGGAAAATTCAACTTAGGGTTAGGGTTAGGTCACCATGAACTCATAGAGAAAAATGGACATCGGCAACAAACTGGGAGTGCTTGGATATGGTTAGGAGGGAACTTACTTTTCTAGGCTGCCCTATCTATGTTTCCTGCTAAAATGCATGGGAAAATCCCATTGGAGGAAAATTCCACTTAGGGTTAGGGTTAGGTCACCATGAACTCATAGAGAAAAATGGACATCGGCAACAAACTGGGAGTGCTTGGATATGGTTAGGAGGGAACTTACTTTTCTAGGCTGCCGTATCTACGTTTCCTGGTAAAATACATGGGAAAATCCCATTGGAGGAAAATTCCACCTAGGGTTAGGGCTAGGTCACCATGAATATGGAGAGCAACAGGGACATTGTCAATAAATTCGGAGTTCTTGGGAATGGTTAGGAGGGCACTTACTTTTCTAGGCTTCCCTATCTATGTTTCCTGGTAAAATACATGGGAAAATCCCATTGGAGGAAAATTCCACCTAGGGTTAGGGTTAGGTCACCATGAATATGGAGAGCAACAGGGACATTGTCAATAAATTCGGAGTGCTTGGGAATGGTTAGGAGGGCACTTACTTTTCTAGGCTTCCCTATCTAAGTTTCCTGGTAAAATATATGGGAAAATCCCATTGGAGGAAAATTCCACTTAGTGTTAGGGTTAGGTCACCATGAACTCATAGAGAAAAATGGACATCGGCAACAAACTGGGAGTGCTTGCATATGATTAGGAGGGAACTTACTTTTCTAGGCTGCCGTATCTACGTTTCCTGCTAAAATACATGGGAAGATCCCATTGGAGGAAAATTCCACTTAGGGTTAGGTCACCATGAACTCACAGAGAAAAATGGACATCGGCAACAAACTGGGAGTGCTTGGATATGGTTAGGAGGGAACTTACTTTTCTAGGCTGCCGTATCTACGTTTCCTGGTAAAATACATGGGAAAATCCCATTGGAGGAAAATTCCACATAGCATTTGGGTTAGGTCACCATGAACATCGAGAGAAACATGGACATTGCCAATAAATTAGGAGTGGTTGGGAATGGTTAGGAGGGCAAAGAAATTTCTAGGCTTCCCTATCTTTGTTTCCTGCTAAAATACATGGGAAAATCCCATTGGAGGAAAATTCCACTTAGGGTTAGGTCACCATGAACTCATAGAGAAAAATGGACATCGGCAACAAACTGGGAGTGCTTGCATATGGTTAGGAGGGAACTTACTTTTCTAGGCTGCCGTATCTACGTTTCCTGGTAAAATACATGGGAAAATCCCATTGGAGGAAAATTCCACTTAGGGTTAGGATTAAGTCACCATGAACTCATAGAGAAAAATGGACATCGGCAACAAACTGGGAGTGCTTGGATATGGTTAGGAGGGAACTTACTTTTCTAGGCTGCTGTATTTACGTTTCCTGCTAAAATACATGGGAAGATCCCATTGGAGGAAAATTCCACTTAGGGTTAGGGTTAAGTCACCATGAACTCATAGAGAAAAATGGACATCAGCAACAAACTGGGAGTGCTTGCATATGGTTAGGAGGGAACTTACTTTTCTAGGCTGCCGTATCTACGTTTCCTGCTAAAATACATGGGAAGATCCCATTGGAGGAAAATTCCACTTAGGGTTAGGGTTAGGTCACCATGAACTCATAGAGAAAAATGGACATCGGCAACAAACTGGGAGTGCTTGGATATGGTTAGGAGGGAACTTACTTTTCTAGGCTGCCGTATCTACGTTTCCTGGTAAAATACATGGGAAAATCCCATTGGAGGAAAATTCTACCTAGGGTTAGGTTTAGGTCACCATGAATATGTAGAGCAACAGGGACATTGTCAATAAATTCGGAGTGCTTGGGAATGGTTAGGAGGGCACTTACTTTTCTAGGCTTCCCTATCTATGTTTCCTGGTAAAATACATGGGAAAATCCCATAGGAGGAAAATTCCACTTAGGGTTAGGGTTAAGTCACCATGAACTCATAGAGAAAAATGGACATCGGCAACAAACTGGGAGTGCTTGCATATGGTTAGGAGGGAACTTACTTTTCTAGGCTGTCCTATCATTGTTTCCTGCTAAAATACATAGGAAAATCCCATTGGAGGAAAATTCCACTTAGTGTTAGGGTTAGGTCACCATGAACTCATAGAGAAAAATGGACATCGGCAAAAAACTGGGAGTGCTTGGATATGGTTAGGAGGGAACTTACTTTTCTAGGCTGCCGTATTTACGTTTCCTGCTAAAATACATGGGAAGATCCCATTGGAGGAAAATTCCACTTAGGGTTAGGGTTAAGTCACCATGAACTCATAGAGAAAAATGGACATCGGCAACAAACTGGGAGTGCTTGCATATGGTTAGGAGGGAACTTACTTTTCTAGGCTGCCGTATCTACGTTTCCTGCTAAAATACATGGGAAGATCCCATTGGAGGAAAATTCCACTTAGGGTTAGGGTTAGGTCACCATGAACTCATAGAGAAAAATGGACATCGGCAACAAACTGGGAGTGCTTGGATATGGTTAGGAGGGAACTTACTTTTCTAGGCTGCCGTATCTACGTTTCCTGGTAAAATACATGGGAAGATCCCATTGGAGGAAAATTCCACTTAGGGTTAGGTCACCATGAACTCACAGAGAAAAATGGACATCGGCAACAAACTGGGAGTGCTTGGATATGGTTAGGAGGGAACTTACTTTTCTAGGCTGCCGTATCTACGTTTCCTGGTAAAATACATGGGAAAATCCCATTGGAGGAAAATTCCACATAGCATTTGGGTTAGGTCACCATGAACATCGAGAGAAACATGGACATTGCCAATAAATTAGGAGTGGTTGGGAATGGTTAGGAGGGCAAAGAAATTTCTAGGCTTCCCTATCTTTGTTTCCTGCTAAAATACATGGGAAAATCCCATTGGAGGAAAATTCCACTTAGGGTTAGGTCACCATGAACTCATAGAGAAAAATGGACATCGGCAACAAACTGGGAGTGCTTGCATATGGTTAGGAGGGAACTTACTTTTCTAGGCTGCCGTATCTACGTTTCCTGGTAAAATACATGGGAAAATCCCATTGGAGGAAAATTCCACTTAGGGTTAGGATTAAGTCACCATGAACTCATAGAGAAAAATGGACATCGGCAACAAACTGGGAGTGCTTGGATATGGTTAGGAGGGAACTTACTTTTCTAGGCTGCCGTATTTACGTTTCCTGCTAAAATACATGGGAAGATCCCATTGGAGGAAAATTCCACTTAGGGTTAGGGTTAAGTCACCATGAACTCATAGAGAAAAATGGACATCAGCAACAAACTGGGAGTGCTTGCATATGGTTAGGAGGGAACTTACTTTTCTAGGCTGCCGTATCTACGTTTCCTGCTAAAATACATGGGAAGATCCCATTGGAGGAAAATTCCACTTAGGGTTAGGGTTAGGTCACCATGAACTCATAGAGAAAAATGGACATCGGCAACAAACTGGGAGTGCTTGGATATGGTTAGGAGGGAACTTACTTTTCTAGGCTGCCGTATCTACGTTTCCTGGTAAAATACATGGGAAAATCCCATTGGAGGAAAATTCTACCTAGGGTTAGGTTTAGGTCACCATGAATATGTAGAGCAACAGGGACATTGTCAATAAATTCGGAGTGCTTGGGAATGGTTAGGAGGGCACTTACTTTTCTAGGCTTCCCTATCTATGTTTCCTGGTAAAATACATGGGAAAATCCCATAGGAGGAAAATTCCACTTAGGGTTAGGGTTAAGTCACCATGAACTCATAGAGAAAAATGGACATCGGCAACAAACTGGGAGTGCTTGCATATGGTTAGGAGGGAACTTACTTTTCTAGGCTGTCCTATCATTGTTTCCTGCTAAAATACATAGGAAAATCCCATTGGAGGAAAATTCCACTTAGTGTTAGGGTTAGGTCACCATGAACTCATAGAGAAAAATGGACATCGGCAAAAAACTGGGAGTGCTTGGATATGGTTAGGAGGGAACTTACTTTTCTAGGCTGCCGTATTTACGTTTCCTGCTAAAATACATGGGAAGATCCCATTGGAGGAAAATTCCACTTAGGGTTAGGGTTAAGTCACCATGAACTCATAGAGAAAAATGGACATCGGCAACAAACTGGGAGTGCTTGCATATGGTTAGGAGGGAACTTACTTTTCTAGGCTGCCGTATCTACGTTTCCTGCTAAAATACATGGGAAGATCCCATTGGAGGAAAATTCCACTTAGGGTTAGGGTTAGGTCACCATGAACTCATAGAGAAAAATGGACATCGGCAACAAACTGGGAGTGCTTGGATATGGTTAGGAGGGAACTTACTTTTCTAGGCTGCCGTATCTACGTTTCCTGGTAAAATACATGGGAAAATCCCTTTGGAGGAAAATTCCACCTAGGGTTAGGGTTAGGTCACCATGAATATGGAGAGCAACAGGGACATTGTCAGTAATTTCGGAGTGCTTGAGAATGGTTAGGAGGGCACTTACTTTTCTAGGCTTCCCTATCTATGTTTCCTGGTAAAATACATGGGAAAATCCCATTGGAGGAAAATTCCACCTAGGGTTAGGGTTAGGTCACCGTAAATATGGAGAGCAACAGGGACATTGTGAATAAATTCGGAGTGCTTGGGAATGGTTAGGAGGGAACTTACTTTTCTAGGCTTCCCTATCTATGTTTCCTGGTAAAATATATGGGAAAATCCCATTGGAGGAAAATTCCACTTAGGGTTAGGGTTAGGTCACCATGAACTCATAGAGAAAAATGGACATCGGCAACAAACTGGGAGTGCTTGCATATGGTTAGGAGGGAACTTACTTTTCTAGGCTGCCCTATCTATGTTTCCTGCTAAAATGCATGGGAAAATCCCATTGGAGGAAAATTCCACTTAGGGTTAGGGTTAGGTCACCATGAACTCATAGAGAAAAATGGACATCGGCAACAAACTGGGAGTGCTTGGATATGGTTAGGAGGGAACTTACTTTCCTAGGCTGCCCTATCTATGTTTCCTGCTAAAATGCATGGGGAAATCCCATTGGAGGAAAATTCCACCTAGGGTTAGGGTTAGGTCACCATGAATATGGAGAGCCACAGGGACATTGTCAATAAATTCTTAGTGCTTGGGAATGGTTAGGAGGGAACTTACTTTTCTAGGCTGCGGTATCTGTTTTCTTCTAAAATACATGGGAAAATCCCATTGGAGGAAAATTCCACTTAGGGTTAGGTCACCATGAACTCATAGAGAAAAATGGACATCGGCAACAAACTGGGAGTGCTTGGATATGGTTAGGAGGGAACTTACTTTTCTAGACTGCCGTATCTACGTTTCCTGCTAAAATACATGCGAAGATCCCATTGGAGGAAAATTCCACTTAGTGTTAGGGTTAGGTCACCATGAACTCATAGAGAAAAATGGACATCGGCAACAAACTGGGAGTGCTTGGATATGGTTAGGAGGGAACTTACTTTTCTAGGCTGCGGTATCTGTTTTCTTCTAAAATACATCGGAAAATCCCATTGGAGGAAAATTCCACATAGCATTTGGGTTAGGTCACCATGAACATCGAGAGAAACATGGACATTGCCAATAAATTAGGAGTGGTTGGGAATGATTAGGAGGGCAAAGAAATTTCTAGGCTGCCCTATCTTTGTTTCCTGCTAAAATACATGGGAAAATCCCATTGGGGGAAAATTCCACTTAGTGTTAGGGTTAGGTCACCATGAACTCATAGAGAAAAATGGACATCGGCAACAAACTGGGAGTGCTTGGATATGGTTAGGAGGGAACTTACTTTTCTAGGCTGCCCTATCTATGTTTTCTTCTAAAATACATGGGAAAATCCCATTGGAGGAAAATTCCACTTAGGGTTAGGGTTAGGTCACGATGAATATGGGGAGCAACATGGACATTGTCAATAAATTCGGAGTGCTTGGGAATGGTTAGGAGGGCACTTACTTTTCTAGGCTGCCCGATCTATGTTTCCTGCTAAAATGCATGGGAAAATCCCATTGGAGGAAAATTCCACTTAGGGTTAGGTCACCATGAACTCATAGAGAAAAATGGACATCGGCAACAAACTGGGAGTGATTGGATATGGTTAGGACGGAACTTACTTTTCTAGGCTGCCGTATCTACGTTTCCTGCTAAAATACATGGGAAGATCCCATTGGAGGAAAATTACACTTAGGGTTAGGGTTAAGTCACCATGAACTCATAGAGAAAAATGGACATCGGCAACAAACTGGGAGTGCTTGCATATGGTTAGGAGGGAACTTACTTTTCTAGGCTGCCCTATCTATATTTCCTGCTAAAATGCATGGGAAAATCCCATTGGAGCAAAATTCCACTTAGGGTTAGGGTTAGGTCACCATGAACTCATAGAGAAAAATGGACATCGGCAACAAACTGGGAGTGCTTGGATATGGTTAGGAGGGAACTTACTTTTCTAGGCTGCCGTATCTACGTTTCCTGGTAAAATACATGGGAAAATCCTATTGGAGGAAAATTCTACCTAGGGTTAGGTTTAGGTCACCATGAATATGTAGAGCAACAGGGACATTGTCAATAAATTCGGAGTGCTTGGGAATGGTTAGGAGGGCACTTACTTTTCTAGGCTTCCCTATCTATGTTTCCTGGTAAAATACATGGGAAAATCCCATAGGAGGAAAATTCCACTTAGGGTTAGGGTTAGGTCACCATGAACTCATAGAGAAAAATGGACATCGGCAACAAACTGGGAGTGCTTGCATATGGTTAGGAGGGAACTTACTTTTCTAGGCTGTCCTATCATTGTTTCCTGCTAAAATACATAGGAAAATCCCATTGGAGGAAAATTCCACTTAGTGTTAGGGTTAGGTCACCATGAACTCATAGAGAAAAATGGACATCGGCAAAAAACTGGGAGTGCTTGGATATGGTTAGGAGGGAACTTACTTTTCTAGGCTGCCGTATTTACGTTTCCTGCTAAAATACATGGGAAGATCCCATTGGAGGAAAATTCCACTTAGGGTTAGGGTTAAGTCACCATGAACTCATAGAGAAAAATGGACATCGGCAACAAACTGGGAGTGCTTGCATATGGTTAGGAGGGAACTTACTTTTCTAGGCTGCCGTATCTACGTTTCCTGCTAAAATACATGGGAAGATCCCATTGGAGGAAAATTCCACTTAGGGTTAGGGTTAGGTCACCATGAACTCATAGAGAAAAATGGACATCGGCAACAAACTGGGAGTGCTTGGATATGGTTAGGAGGGAACTTACTTTTCTAGGCTGCCGTATCTACGTTTCCTGGTAAAATACATGGGAAAATCCCTTTGGAGGAAAATTCCACCTAGGGTTAGGGTTAGGTCACCATGAATATGGAGAGCAACAGGGACATTGTCAATAATTTCGGAGTGCTTGAGAATGGTTAGGAGGGCACTTACTTTTCTAGGCTTCCCTATCTATGTTTCCTGGTAAAATACATGGGAAAATCCCATTGGAGGAAAATTCCACCTAGGGTTAGGGTTAGGTCACCGTAAATATGGAGAGCAACAGGGACATTGTGAATAAATTCGGAGTGCTTGGGAATGGTTAGGAGGGAACTTACTTTTCTAGGCTTCCCTATCTATGTTTCCTGGTAAAATATATGGGAAAATCCCATTGGAGGAAAATTCCACTTAGGGTTAGGGTTAGGTCACCATGAACTCATAGAGAAAAATGGACATCGGCAACAAACTGGAAGTGCTTGCATATGGTTAGGAGGGAACTTACTTTTCTAGGCTGCCCTATCTATGTTTCCTGCTAAAATGCATGGGAAAATCCCATTGGAGGAAAATTCCACTTAGGGTTAGGGTTAGGTCACCATGAACTCATAGAGAAAAATGGACATCGGCAACAAACTGGGAGTGCTTGGATATGGTTAGGAGGGAACTTACTTTCCTAGGCTGCCCTATCTATGTTTCCTGCTAAAATGCATGGGGAAATCCCATTGGAGGAAAATTCCACCTAGGGTTAGGGTTAGGTCACCATGAATATGGAGAGCCACAGGGACATTGTCAATAAATTCTTAGTGCTTGGGAATGGTTAGGAGGGAACTTACTTTTCTAGGCTGCCGTATCTACATTTCCTGCTAAAATACATGGGAAGATCCCATTGGAGGAAAATTCCACTTAGGGTTAGGGTTAGGTCACCATGAACTCATAGAGAAAAATGGACATCGGCAACAAACTGGGAGTGCTTGGATATGGTTAGGAGGGAACTTACTTTTCTAGGCTGCCCTATCTATGTTTCCTGCTAAAATGCATGGGAAAATCCCATTGGAGGAAAATTCCACTTAGGGTTAGGGTTAGGTCACCATGAACTCATAGAGAAAAATGGACATCGGCAACAAACTGGGAGTGCTTGGATATGGTTAGGAGGGAACTTACTTTCCTAGGCTGCCCTATCTATGTTTCCTGCTAAAATGCATGGGGAAATCCCATTGGAGGAAAATTCCACCTAGGGTTAGGGTTAGGTCACCATGAATATGGAGAGCAATAGGGACATTGTCAATAAATTCGGAGTGCTTAGGAATGGTTAGGAGGGCACTTACTTTTCTAGGCTTCCCTATCTATGTTTCCTGGTAAAATACATGGGAAAATCCCATTGGAGGAAAATTCCACCTAGGGTTAGGGTTAGGTCACCATGAATATGGAGAACCACAGGGACATTGTCAATAAATTCGGAGTGCTTGGGAATGGTTAGGAGGGAACTTACTTTTCTAGGCTGCCGTATCTACATTTCCTACTAAAATACATGGGAAGATCCCATTGGAGGAAAATTCCACTTAGGGTTAGGGTTAAGTCACCATGAACTCATAGAGAAAAATGGAGATCGGCAACAAACTGGGAGTGCTTGCATATGGTTAGGAGGGAACTTACTTTTCTAGGCTGCCCTATCTATGTTTCCTGCTAAAATGCATGGGAAAATCCCATTGGAGGAAAATTCCACTTAGGGTTAGGGTTAGGTCACCATGAACTCATAGAGAAAAATGGACATCGGCAACAAACTGGGAGTGCTTGGATATGGTTAGGAGGGAACTTACTTTCCTAGGCTGCCCTATCTATGTTTCCTGCTAAAATGCATGGGGAAATCCCATTGGAGGAAAATTCCACTTAGGGTTAGGGTTAGGTCACCATGAACTCATAGAGAAAAATGGACATCGGCAACAAACTGGGAGTGCTTGGATATGGTTAGGAGGGAACTTACTTTTCTAGGCTGCCGTATCTACGTTTCCTGGTAAAATACATGGGAAAATCCCATTGGAGGAAAATTCCACCTAGGGTTAGGGTTAGGTCACCATGAATATGGAGAGCAATAGGGACATTGTCAATAAATTCGGAGTGCTTGGGAATGGTTAGGAGGGCACTTACTTTTCTAGGCTTCCCTATCTATGTTTCCTGGTAATATACATGGGAAAATCCCATTGGAGGAAAATTCCACCTAGGGTTAGGGTTAGGTCACCATGAATATGGAGAACCACAGGGACATTGTCAATAAATTCGGAGTGCTTGGGAATGGTTAGGAGGGAACTTACTTTTCTAGGCTGCCGTATCTACATTTCCTGCTAAAATACATGGGAAGATCCCATTGGAGGAAAATTCCACTTAGGGTTAGGGTTAAGTCACCATGAACTCATAGAGAAAAATGGACATCGGCAACAAACTGGGCGTGCTTGGATATGGTTAGGAGGGAACTTACTTTTCTAGGCTGCCGTATCTACGTTTCCTGGTAAAATACATGGGAAAATCCCATTGGAGGAAAATTCCACCTAGGGTTAGGGTTAGGTCACCATGAATATGGAGAACCACAGGGACATCGGCAACAAACTGGGAGTGCTTGCATATGGTTAGGAGGGAACTTACTTTTCTAGGCTGCCCTATCATTGTTTCCTGCTAAAATACATAGGAAAATCCCATTGGAGGAAAATTCCACTTAGTGTTAGGGTTAGGTCACCATGAACTCATAGAGAAAAATGGACATCGGCAAAAAACTGGGAGTGCTTGGATATGGTTAGGAGGGAACTTACTTTTCTAGGCTGCCGTATTTACGTTTCCTGCTAAAATACATGGGAAGATCCCATTGGAGGAAAATTCCACTTAGGGTTAGGGTTAAGTCACCATGAACTCATAGAGAAAAATGGACATCGGCAACAAACTGGGAGTGCTTGCATATGGTTAGGAGGGAACTTACTTTTCTAGGCTGCCGTATCTACGTTTCCTGCTAAAATACATGGGAAGATCCCATTGGAGGAAAATTCCACTTAGGGTTAGGGTTAGGTCACCATGAACTCATAGAGAAAAATGGACATCGGCAACAAACTGGGAGTGCTTGGATATGGTTAGGAGGGAACTTACTTTTCTAGGCTGCCGTATCTACGTTTCCTGGTAAAATACATGGGAAAATCCCATTGGAGGAAAATTCCACCTAGGGTTATGGTTAGGTCACCATGAATATGGAGAGCAACAGGGACATTGTCAATAAATTCGGAGTCCTTGAGAATGGTTAGGAGGGCACTTACTTTTCTAGGCTTCCCTATCTATGTTTCCTGGTAAAATACATGGGAAAATCCCATTGGAGGAAAATTCCACCTAGGGTTAGGGTTAGGTCACCGTAAATATGGAGAGCAACAGGGACATTGTGAATAAATTCAGAGTGCTTGGGAATGGTTAGGAGGGAACTTACTTTTCTAGGCTTCCCTATCTATGTTTCCTGGTAAAATATATGGGAAAATCCCATTGGAGGAAAATTCCACTTAGGGTTAGGGTTAGGTCACCATGAACTCATAGAGAAAAATGGACATCGGCAACAAACTGGGAGTGCTTGCATATGGTTAGGAGGGAACTTACTTTTCTAGGCTGCCCTATCTATGTTTCCTGCTAAAATACATAGGAAAATCCCATTGGAGGAAAATTCCACTTAGTGTTAGGGTTAGGTCACCATGAACTCATAGAGAAAAATGGACATCGGCAACAAACTGGGAGTGCTTGGATATGGTTAGGAGGGAACTTACTTTTCTAGGCTGCCCTATCTATGTTTCCTACTAAAATGCATGGGGAAATCCCATTGGAGGAAAATTCCACTTAGGATTAGGGTTAGGTCACCATGAACTCATAGAGAAAAATGGACATCGGCAACAAACTGGGAGTGCTTGGATATGGTTAGGAGGGAACTTACTTTTCTAGGCTGCCGTATCTACGTTTCCTGGTAAAATACATGGGAAAATCCCATTGGAGGAAAATTCCACCTAGGGTTAGGGTTAGGTCACCATGAATATGGAGAGCAATAGGGACATTGTCAATAAATTCGGAGTGCTTGGGAATGGTTAGGAGGGCACTTACTTTTCTAGGCTTCCCTATCTATGTTTCCTGGTAAAATACATGGGAAAATCCCATTGGAGGAAAATTCCACCTAGGGTTAGGGTTAGGTCACCATGAATATGGAGAGCCACAGGGACATTGTCAATAAATTCGGAGTGCTTGGGAATGGTTAGGAGGGAACTTACTTTTCTAGGCTGCCGTATCTACATTTCCTGCTAAAATACATGGGAAGATCCCATTGGAGGAAAATTCCACTTAGGGTTAGGGTTAGGTCACCATGAACTCATAGAGAAAAATGGACATCGGCAACAAACTGGGAGTGCTTGGATATGGTTAGGAAGGAACTTACTTTTCTAGGCTGCCGTATCTACGTTTCCTGCTAAAATACATGGGAAGATCCCATTGGAGGAAAATTCCACCTAGGGTTAGGGTTAAGTCACCATGAACTCATAGAGAAAAATGGAGATCGGCAACAAACTGGGAGTGCTTGCATATGGTTAGGAGGGAACTTACTTTTCTAGGCTGCCCTATCTATGTTTCCTGCTAAAATGCATGGGAAAATCCCATTGGAGGAAAATTCCACTTAGGGTTAGGGTTAGGTCACCATGAACTCATAGAGAAAAATGGACATCGGCAACAAACTGGGAGTGCTTGGATATGGTTAGGAGGGAACTTACTTTCCTAGGCTGCCCTATCTATGTTTCCTGCTAAAATGCATGGGGAAATCCCATTGGAGGAAAATTCCACCTAGGGTTAGGGTTAGGTCACCATGAATATGGAGAGCAATAGGGACATTGTCAATAAATTCGGAGTGCTTGGGAATGGTTAGGAGGGCACTTACTTTTCTAGGCTTCCCTATCTATGTTTCCTGGTAAAATACATGGGAAAATCCCATTGGAGGAAAATTCCACCTAGGGTTAGGGTTAGGTCACCATGAATATGGAGAACCACAGGGACATTGTCAATAAATTCGGAGTGCTTGGGAATGGTTAGGAGGGAACTTACTTTTCTAGGCTTCCATATCTACATTTCCTGCTAAAATACATAGGAAGATCCCATTGGAGGAAAATTCCACTTAGGGTTAGGGTTAAGTCACCATGAACTCATAGAGAAAAATGGACATCGGCAACAAACTGGGAGTGCTTGGATATGGTTAGGAGGGAACTTACTTTTCTAGGCTGCCGTATCTACGTTTCCTGGTAAAATACATGGGAAAATCCCATTGGAGGAAAATTCCACCTAGGGTTAGGGTTAGGTCACCATGAATATGAAGAACCACAGGGACATCGGCAACAAACTGGGAGTGCTTGCATATGGTTAGGAGGGAACTTACTTTTCTAGGCTGCCCTATCATTGTTTCCTGCTAAAATACATAGGAAAATCCCATTGGAGGAAAATTCCACTTAGTGTTAGGGTTAGGTCACCATGAACTCATAGAGAAAAATGGACATCGGCAAAAAACTGGGAGTGCTTGGATATGGTTAGGAGGGAACTTACTTTTCTAGGCTGCCGTATTTACGTTTCCTGCTAAAATACATGGGAAGATCCCATTGGAGGAAAATTCCACTTAGGGTTAGGGTTAAGTCACCATGAACTCATAGAGAAAAATGGACATCGGCAACAAACTGGGAGTGCTTGCATATGGTTAGGAGGGAACTTACTTTTCTAGGCTGCCGTATCTACGTTTCCTGCTAAAATACATGGGAAGATCCCATTGGAGGAAAATTCCACTTAGGGTTAGGGTTAGGTCACCATGAACTCATAGAGAAAAATGGACATCGGCAACAAACTGGGAGTGCTTGGATATGGTTAGGAGGGAACTTACTTTTCTAGGCTGCCGTATCTACGTTTCCTGGTAAAATACATGGGAAAATCCCATTGGAGGAAAATTCCACCTAGGGTTAGGGTTAGGTCACCATGAATATGGAGAGCAACAGGGACATTGTCAATAAATTCGGAGTGCTTGAGAATGGTTAGGAGGGCACTTACTTTTCTAGGCTTCCCTATCTATGTTTCCTGGTAAAATACATGGGAAAATCCCATTGGAGGAAAATTCCACCTAGGGTTATGGTTAGGTCACCGTAAATATGGAGAGCAACAGGGACATTGTGAATAAATTCGGAGTGCTTGGGAATGGTTAGGAGGGAACTTACTTTTCTAGGCTTCCCTATCTATGTTTCCTGGTAAAATATATGGGAAAATCCCATTGGAGGAAAATTCCACTTAGGGTTAGGGTTAGGTCACCATGAACTCATAGAGAAAAATGGACATCGGCAACAAACTGGGAGTGCTTGCATATGGTTAGGAGGGAACTTACTTTTCTAGGCTGCCCTATCTATGTTTCCTGCTAAAATACATAGGAAAATCCCATTGGAGGAAAATTCCACTTAGTGTTAGGGTTAGGTCACCATGAACTCATAGAGAAAAATGGACATCGGCAACAAACTGGGAGTGCTTGGATATGGTTAGGAGGGAACTTACTTTTCTAGGCTGCCCTATCTATGTTTCCTACTAAAATGCATGGGGAAATCCCATTGGAGGAAAATTCCACTTAGGATTAGGGTTAGGTCACCATGAACTCATAGAGAAAAATGGACATCGGCAACAAACTGGGAGTGCTTGGATATGGTTAGGAGGGAACTTACTTTTCTAGGCTGCCGTATCTACGTTTCCTGGTAAAATACATGGGAAAATCCCATTGGAGGAAAATTCCACCTAGGGTTAGGGTTAGGTCACCATGAATATGGAGAGCAATAGGGACATTGTCAATAAATTCGGAGTGCTTGGGAATGGTTAGGAGGGCACTTACTTTTCTAGGCTTCCCTATCTATGTTTCCTGGTAAAATACATGGGAAAATCCCATTGGAGGAAAATTCCACCTAGGGTTATGGTTAGGTCACCGTAAATATGGAGAGCAACAGGGACATTGTGAATAAATTCGGAGTGCTTGGGAATGGTTAGGAGGGAACTTACTTTTCTAGGCTTCCCTATCTATGTTTCCTGGTAAAATATATGGGAAAATCCCATTGGAGGAAAATTCCACTTAGGGTTAGGGTTAGGTCACCATGAACTCATAGAGAAAAATGGACATCGGCAACAAACTGGGAGTGCTTGCATATGGTTAGGAGGGAACTTACTTTTCTAGGCTGCCCTATCTATGTTTCCTGCTAAAATACATAGGAAAATCCCATTGGAGGAAAATTCCACTTAGTGTTAGGGTTAGGTCACCATGAACTCATAGAGAAAAATGGACATCGGCAACAAACTGGGAGTGCTTGGATATGGTTAGGAGGGAACTTACTTTTCTAGGCTGCCCTATCTATGTTTCCTACTAAAATGCATGGGGAAATCCCATTGGAGGAAAATTCCACTTAGGATTAGGGTTAGGTCACCATGAACTCATAGAGAAAAATGGACATCGGCAACAAACTGGGAGTGCTTGGATATGGTTAGGAGGGAACTTACTTTTCTAGGCTGCCGTATCTACGTTTCCTGGTAAAATACATGGGAAAATCCCATTGGAGGAAAATTCCACCTAGGGTTAGGGTTAGGTCACCATGAATATGGAGAGCCACAGGGACATTGTCAATAAATTCGGAGTGCTTGGGAATGGTTAGGAGGGCACTTACTTTTCTAGGCTTCCCTATCTATGTTTCCTGGTAAAATACATGGGAAAATCCCATTGGAGGAAAATTCCACCTAGGGTTAGGGTTAGGTCACCATGAATATGGAGAGCCACAGGGACATTGTCAATAAATTCGGAGTGCTTGGGAATGGTTAGGAGGGAACTTACTTTTCTAGGCTGCCGTATCTACATTTCCTGCTAAAATACATGGGAAGATCCCATTGGAGGAAAATTCCACTTAGGGTTAGGGTTAGGTCACCATGAACTCATAGAGAAAAATGGACATCGGCAACAAACTGGGAGTGCTTGGATATGGTTAGGAAGGAACTTACTTTTCTAGGCTGCCGTATCTACGTTTCCTGCTAAAATACATGGGAAGATCCCATTGGAGGAAAATTCCACCTAGGGTTAGGGTTAAGTCACCATGAACTCATAGAGAAAAATGGAGATCGGCAACAAACTGGGAGTGCTTGCATATGGTTAGGAGGGAACTTACTTTTCTAGGCTGCCCTATCTATGTTTCCTGCTAAAATGCATGGGAAAATCCCATTGGAGGAAAATTCCACTTAGGGTTAGGGTTAGGTCACCATGAACTCATAGAGAAAAATGGACATCGGCAACAAACTGGGAGTGCTTGGATATGGTTAGGAGGGAACTTACTTTCCTAGGCTGCCCTATCTATGTTTCCTGCTAAAATGCATGGGGAAATCCCATTGGAGGAAAATTCCACCTAGGGTTAGGGTTAGGTCACCATGAATATGGAGAGCCACAGGGACATTGTCAATAAATTCTTAGTGCTTGGGAATGGTTAGGAGGGAACTTACTTTTCTAGGCTGCCGTATCTACATTTCCTGCTAAAATACATGGGAAGATCCCATTGGAGGAAAATTCCACTTAGGGTTATGGTTAGGTCACCATGAACTCATAGAGAAAAATGGACATCGGCAACAAACTGGGAGTGCTTGGATATGGTTAGGAGGGAACTTACTTTTCTAGGCTGCCGTATCTACGTTTCCTGCTAAAATACATGGGAAGATCCCATTGGAGGAAAATTCCACCTAGGGTTAGGGTTAGGTCACCATGAACTCACAGAGAAAAATGGACATCGGCAACAAACTGGGAGTGCTTGGATATGGTTAGGACAGAACTTACTTTTCTAGGCTGCCGTATCTACGTTTCCTGGTAAAATACGTGGGAAGATCCCATTGGAGGAAAATTCCACTTAGGGTTAGGGTTAAGTCACCATGAACTCATAGAGAAAAATGGAGATCGGCAACAAACTGGGAGTGCTTGGATATGGTTAGGAGGGAACTTACTTTTCTAGGCTGCCCTATCTATGTTTCCTGCTAAAATGCATGGGGAAATCCCATTGGAGGAAAATTCCACCTAGGGTTAGGGTTAGGTCACCATGAATATGGAGAGCCACAGGGACATTGTCAATAAATTCTTAGTGCTTGGGAATGGTTAGGAGGGAACTTACTTTTCTAGGCTGCCGTATCTACATTTCCTGCTAAAATACATGGGAAGATCCCATTGGAGGAAAATTCCACTTAGGGTTATGGTTAGGTCACCATGAACTCATAGAGAAAAATGGACATCGGCAACAAACTGGGAGTGCTTGGATATGGTTAGGAGGGAACTTACTTTTCTAGGCTGCCGTATCTACGTTTCCTGCTAAAATACATGGGAAGATCCCATTGGAGGAAAATTCCACCTAGGGTTAGGGTTAGGTCACCATGAACTCACAGAGAAAAATGGACATCGGCAACAAACTGGGAGTGCTTGGATATGGTTAGGACAGAACTTACTTTTCTAGGCTGCCGTATCTACGTTTCCTGGTAAAATACGTGGGAAGATCCCATTGGAGGAAAATTCCACTTAGGGTTAGGGTTAAGTCACCATGAACTCATAGAGAAAAATGGAGATCGGCAACAAACTGGGAGTGCTTGGATATGGTTAGGAGGGAACTTACTTTTCTAGGCTGCCCTATCTATGTTTCCTGCTAAAATGCATGGGGAAATCCCATTGGAGGAAAATTCCACCTAGGGTTAGGGTTAGGTCACCATGAATATGGAGAGCCACAGGGACATTGTCAATAAATTCTTAGTGCTTGGGAATGGTTAGGAGGGAACTTACTTTTCTAGGCTGCCGTATCTACGTTTCCTGGTAAAATACATGGGAAAATCCCATTGGAGGAAAATTCCACCTAGGGTTAGGGTTAGGTCACCATGAATATGGAGAACCACAGGGACATCGGCAGCAAACTGGGAGTGCTTGCATATGGTTAGGAGGGAACTTACTTTTCTAGGCTGCCCTATCATTGTTTCCTGCTAAAATACATAGGAAAATCCCATTGGAGGAAAATTCCACTTAGTGTTAGGGTTAGGTCACCATGAACTCATAGAGAAAAATGGACATCGGCAAAAAACTGGGAGTGCTTGGATATGGTTAGGAGGGAACTTACTTTTCTAGGCTGCCGTATTTACGTTTCCTGCTAAAATACATGGGAAGATCCCATTGGAGGAAAATTCCACTTAGGGTTAGGGTTAAGTCACCATGAACTCATAGAGAAAAATGGACATCGGCAACAAACTGGGAGTGCTTGCATATGGTTAGGAGGGAACTTACTTTTCTAGGCTGCCGTATCTACGTTTCCTGCTAAAATACATGGGAAGATCCCATTGGAGGAAAATTCCACTTAGGGTTAGGGTTAGGTCACCATGAACTCATAGAGAAAAATGGACATCGGCAACAAACTGGGAGTGCTTGGATATGGTTAGGAGGGAACTTACTTTTCTAGGCTGCCGTATCTACGTTTCCTGGTAAAATACATGGGAAAATCCCATTGGAGGAAAATTCCACCTAGGGTTAGGGTTAGGTCACCATGAATATGGAGAGCAACAGGGACATTGTCAATAAATTCGGAGTGCTTGAGAATGGTTAGGAGGGCACTTACTTTTCTAGGCTTCCCTATCTATGTTTCCTGGTAAAATACATGGGAAAATCCCATTGGAGGAAAATTCCACCTAGGGTTAGGGTTAGGTCACCGTAAATATGGAGAGCAACAGGGACATTGTGAATAAATTCGGAGTGCTTGGGAATGGTTAGGAGGGAACTTACTTTTCTAGGCTTCCCTATCTATGTTTCCTGGTAAAATATATGGGAAAATCCCATTGGAGGAAAATTCCACTTAGGGTTAGGGTTAGGTCACCATGAACTCATAGAGAAAAATGGACATCGGCAACAAACTGGGAGTGCTTGCATATGGTTAGGAGGGAACTTACTTTTCTAGGCTGCCCTATCTATGTTTCCTGCTAAAATACATAGGAAAATCCCATTGGAGGAAAATTCCACTTAGTGTTAGGGTTAGGTCACCATGAACTCATAGAGAAAAATGGACATCGGCAACAAACTGGGAGTGCTTGGATATGGTTAGGAGGGAACTTACTTTTCTAGGCTGCCCTATCTATGTTTCCTACTAAAATGCATGGGGAAATCCCATTGGAGGAAAATTCCACTTAGGATTAGGGTTAGGTCACCATGAACTCATAGAGAAAAATGGACATCGGCAACAAACTGGGAGTGCTTGGATATGGTTAGGAGGGAACTTACTTTTCTAGGCTGCCGTATCTACGTTTCCTGGTAAAATACATGGGAAAATCCCATTGGAGGAAAATTCCACCTAGGGTTAGGGTTAGGTCACCATGAATATGGAGAGCAATAGGGACATTGTCAATAAATTCGGAGTGCTTGGGAATGGTTAGGAGGGCACTTACTTTTCTAGGCTTCCCTATCTATGTTTCCTGGTAAAATACATGGGAAAATCCCATTGGAGGAAAATTCCACCTAGGGTTAGGGTTAGGTCACCATGAATATGGAGAGCCACAGGGACATTGTCAATAAATTCGGAGTGCTTGGGAATGGTTAGGAGGGAACTTACTTTTCTAGGCTGCCGTATCTACATTTCCTGCTAAAATACATGGGAAGATCCCATTGGAGGAAAATTCCACTTAGGGTTAGGGTTAGGTCACCATGAACTCATAGAGAAAAATGGACATCGGCAACAAACTGGGAGTGCTTGGATATGGTTAGGAAGGAACTTACTTTTCTAGGCTGCCGTATCTACGTTTCCTGCTAAAATACATGGGAAGATCCCATTGGAGGAAAATTCCACCTAGGGTTAGGGTTAAGTCACCATGAACTCATAGAGAAAAATGGACATCGGCAACAAACTGGGAGTGCTTGGATATGGTTAGGAGGGAACTTACTTTCCTAGGCTGCCCTATCTATGTTTCCTGCTAAAATGCATGGGGAAATCCCATTGGAGGAAAATTCCACCTAGGGTTAGGGTTAGGTCACCATGAATATGGAGAGCCACAGGGACATTGTCAATAAATTCTTAGTGCTTGGGAATGGTTAGGAGGGAACTTACTTTTCTAGGCTGCCGTATCTACATTTCCTGCTAAAATACATGGGAAGATCCCATTGGAGGAAAATTCCACTTAGGGTTAGGGTTAGGTCACCATGAACTCATAGAGAAAAATGGACATCGGCAACAAACTGGGAGTGCTTGGATATGGTTAGGAGGGAACTTACTTTTCTAGGCTGCCGTATCTACGTTTCCTGCTAAAATACATGGGAAAATCCCATTGGAGGAAAATTCCACTTAGGGTTAGGGTTAGGTCACCATGAACTCATAGAGAAAAATGGACATCGGCAACAAACTGGGAGTGCTTGGATATGGTTAGGAGGGAACTTACTTTCCTAGGCTGCCCTATCTATGTTTCCTGCTAAAATGCATGGGAAAATCCCATTGGAGGAAAATTCCACCTAGGGTTAGGGTTAGGTCACCATGAATATGGAGAGCCACAGGGACATTGTCAATAAATTCTTAGTGCTTGGGAATGGTTAGGAGGGAACTTACTTTTCTAGGCTGCCGTATCTACATTTCCTGCTAAAATACATGGGAAGATCCCATTGGAGGAAAATTCCACTTAGGGTTAGGGTTAGGTCACCATGAACTCATAGAGAAAAATGGACATCGGCAACAAACTGGGAGTGCTTGGATATGGTTAGGAGGGAACTTACTTTTCTAGGCTGCCCTATCTATGTTTCCTGCTAAAATGCATGGGAAAATCCCATTGGAGGAAAATTCCACTTAGGGTTAGGGTTAGGTCACCATGAACTCATAGAGAAAAATGGACATCGGCAACAAACTGGGAGTGCTTGGATATGGTTAGGAGGGAACTTACTTTCCTAGGCTGCCCTATCTATGTTTCCTGCTAAAATGCATGGGGAAATCCCATTGGAGGAAAATTCCACCTAGGGTTAGGGTTAGGTCACCATGAATATGGAGAGCAATAGGGACATTGTCAATAAATTCGGAGTGCTTAGGAATGGTTAGGAGGGCACTTACTTTTCTAGGCTTCCCTATCTATGTTTCCTGGTAAAATACATGGGAAAATCCCATTGGAGGAAAATTCCACCTAGGGTTAGGGTTAGGTCACCATGAATATGGAGAACCACAGGGACATTGTCAATAAATTCGGAGTGCTTGGGAATGGTTAGGAGGGAACTTACTTTTCTAGGCTGCCGTATCTACATTTCCTACTAAAATACATGGGAAGATCCCATTGGAGGAAAATTCCACTTAGGGTTAGGGTTAAGTCACCATGAACTCATAGAGAAAAATGGAGATCGGCAACAAACTGGGAGTGCTTGCATATGGTTAGGAGGGAACTTACTTTTCTAGGCTGCCCTATCTATGTTTCCTGCTAAAATGCATGGGAAAATCCCATTGGAGGAAAATTCCACTTAGGGTTAGGGTTAGGTCACCATGAACTCATAGAGAAAAATGGACATCGGCAACAAACTGGGAGTGCTTGGATATGGTTAGGAGGGAACTTACTTTCCTAGGCTGCCCTATCTATGTTTCCTGCTAAAATGCATGGGGAAATCCCATTGGAGGAAAATTCCACTTAGGGTTAGGGTTAGGTCACCATGAACTCATAGAGAAAAATGGACATCGGCAACAAACTGGGAGTGCTTGGATATGGTTAGGAGGGAACTTACTTTTCTAGGCTGCCGTATCTACGTTTCCTGGTAAAATACATGGGAAAATCCCATTGGAGGAAAATTCCACCTAGGGTTAGGGTTAGGTCACCATGAATATGGAGAGCAATAGGGACATTGTCAATAAATTCGGAGTGCTTGGGAATGGTTAGGAGGGCACTTACTTTTCTAGGCTTCCCTATCTATGTTTCCTGGTAAAATACATGGGAAAATCCCATTGGAGGAAAATTCCACCTAGGGTTAGGGTTAGGTCACCATGAATATGGAGAACCACAGGGACATTGTCAATAAATTCGGAGTGCTTGGGAATGGTTAGGAGGGAACTTACTTTTCTAGGCTGCCGTATCTACATTTCCTGCTAAAATACATGGGAAGATCCCATTGGAGGAAAATTCCACTTAGGGTTAGGGTTAAGTCACCATGAACTCATAGAGAAAAATGGACATCGGCAACAAACTGGGAGTGCTTGGATATGGTTAGGAGGGAACTTACTTTTCTAGGCTGCCGTATCTACGTTTCCTGGTAAAATACATGGGAAAATCCCATTGGAGGAAAATTCCACCTAGGGTTAGGGTTAGGTCACCATGAATATGGAGAACCACAGGGACATCGGAAACAAACTGGGAGTGCTTGCATATGGTTAGGAGGGAACTTACTTTTCTAGGCTGCCCTATCATTGTTTCCTGCTAAAATACATAGGAAAATCCCATTGGAGGAAAATTCCACTTAGTGTTAGGGTTAGGTCACCATGAACTCATAGAGAAAAATGGACATCGGCAAAAAACTGGGAGTGCTTGGATATGGTTAGGAGGGAACTTACTTTTCTAGGCTGCCGTATTTACGTTTCCTGCTAAAATACATGGGAAGATCCCATTGGAGGAAAATTCCACTTAGGGTTAGGGTTAAGTCACCATGAACTCATAGAGAAAAATGGACATCGGCAACAAACTGGGAGTGCTTGCATATGGTTAGGAGGGAACTTACTTTTCTAGGCTGCCGTATCTACGTTTCCTGCTAAAATACATGGGAAGATCCCATTGGAGGAAAATTCCACTTAGGGTTAGGGTTAGGTCACCATGAACTCATAGAGAAAAATGGACATCGGCAACAAACTGGGAGTGCTTGGATATGGTTAGGAGGGAACTTACTTTTCTAGGCTGCCGTATCTACGTTTCCTGGTAAAATACATGGGAAAATCCCATTGGAGGAAAATTCCACCTAGGGTTAGGGTTAGGTCACCATGAATATGGAGAGCAACAGGGACATTGTCAATAAATTCGGAGTCCTTGAGAATGGTTAGGAGGGCACTTACTTTTCTAGGCTTCCCTATCTATGTTTCCTGGTAAAATACATGGGAAAATCCCATTGGAGGAAAATTCCACCTAGGGTTAGGGTTAGGTCACCGTAAATATGGAGAGCAACAGGGACATTGTGAATAAATTCGGAGTGCTTGGGAATGGTTAGGAGGGAACTTACTTTTCTAGGCTTCCCTATCTATGTTTCCTGGTAAAATATATGGGAAAATCCCATTGGAGGAAAATTCCCCTTAGGGTTAGGGTTAGGTCACCATGAACTCAAAGAGAAAAATGGACATCGGCAACAAACTGGGAGTGCTTGCATATGGTTAGGAGGGAACTTACTTTTCTAGGCTGCCCTATCTATGTTTCCTGCTAAAATACATAGGAAAATCCCATTGGAGGAAAATTCCACTTAGTGTTAGGGTTAGGTCACCATGAACTCATAGAGAAAAATGGACATCGGCAACAAACTGGGAGTGCTTGGATATGGTTAGGAGGGAACTTACTTTTCTAGGCTGCCCTATCTATGTATCCTACTAAAATGCATGGGGAAATCCCATTGGAGGAAAATTCCACTTAGGATTAGGGTTAGGTCACCATGAACTCATAGAGAAAAATGGACATCGGCAACAAACTGGGAGTGCTTGGATATGGTTAGGAGGGAACTTACTTTTCTAGGCTGCCGTATCTACGTTTCCTGGTAAAATACATGGGAAAATCCCATTGGAGGAAAATTCCACCTAGGGTTAGGGTTAGGTCACCATGAATATGGAGAGCAATAGGGACATTGTCAATAAATTCTTAGTGCTTGGGAATGGTTAGGAGGGCACTTACTTTTCTAGGCTTCCCTATCTATGTTTCCTGGTAAAATACATGGGAAAATCCCATTGGAGGAAAATTCCACCTAGGGTTAGGGTTAGGTCACCATGAATATGGAGAGCCACAGGGACATTGTCAATAAATTCGGAGTGCTTGGGAATGGTTAGGAGGGAACTTACTTTTCTAGGCTGCCGTATCTACATTTCCTGCTAAAATACATGGGAAGATCCCATTGGAGGAAAATTCCACTTAGGGTTAGGGTT
Organism: Bothrops alternatus; assembly: GCA_034064705.1. Classification (NCBI taxonomy): domain Eukaryota; kingdom Metazoa; phylum Chordata; class Lepidosauria; order Squamata; family Viperidae; genus Bothrops; species Bothrops alternatus. The sequence continues at coordinate 903,099 of JARGCV010000012.1, read as the reverse complement.
AGGTCACCATGAACTCATAGAGAAAAATGGACATCGGCAACAAACTGGGAGTGCTTGGATATGGTTAGGAAGGAACTTACTTTTCTAGGCTGCCGTATCTACGTTTCCTGCTAAAATACATGGGAAGATCCCATTGGAGGAAAATTCCACCTAGGGTTAGGGTTAAGTCACCATGAACTCATAGAGAAAAATGGAGATCGGCAACAAACTGGGAGTGCTTGCATATGGTTAGGAGGGAACTTACTTTTCTAGGCTGCCCTATCTATGTTTCCTGCTAAAATACATGGGAAAATCCCATTGGAGGAAAATTCCACTTAGGGTTAGGGTTAGGTCACCATGAACTCATAGAGAAAAATGGACATCGGCAACAAACTGGGAGTGCTTGGATATGGTTAGGAGGGAACTTACTTTCCTAGGCTTCCCTATCTATGTTTCCTGGTAAAATACATGGGAAAATCCCATTGGAGGAAAATTCCACCTAGGGTTAGGGTTAGGTCACCATGAATATGGAGAACCACAGGGACATTGTCAATAAATTCGGAGTGCTTGGGAATGGTTAGGAGGGAACTTACTTTTCTAGGCTGCCGTATCTACATTTCCTGCTAAAATACATAGGAAGATCCCATTGGAGGAAAATTCCACTTAGGGTTAGGGTTAAGTCACCATGAACTCATAGAGAAAAATGGACATCGGCAACAAACTGGGAGTGCTTGGATATGGTTAGGAGGGAACTTACTTTTCTAGGCTGCCGTATCTACGTTTCCTGGCAAAATACATGGGAAAATCCCATTGGAGGAAAATTCCACCTAGGGTTAGGGTTAGGTCACCATGAATATGGAGAACCACAGGGACATCGGCAACAAACTGGGAGTGCTTGCATATGGTTAGGAGGGAACTTACTTTTCTAGGCTGCCCTATCATTGTTTCCTGCTAAAATACATAGGAAAATCCCATTGGAGGAAAATTCCACTTAGTGTTAGGGTTAGGTCACCATGAACTCATAGAGAAAAATGGACATCGGCAAAAAACTGGGAGTGCTTGCATATGGTTAGGAGGGAACTTACTTTTCTAGGCTGCCGTATCTACGTTTCCTGGTAAAATACATGGGAAAATCCCATTGGAGGAAAATTCCACCTAGGGTTAGGGTTAGGTCACCATGAATATGGAGAGCAACAGGGACATTGTCAATAAATTCGGAGTGCTTGAGAATGGTTAGGAGGGCACTTACTTTTCTAGGCTTCCCTATCTATGTTTCCTGGTAAAATACATGGGAAAATCCCATTGGAGGAAAATTCCACCTAGGGTTAGGGTTAGGTCACCGTAAATATGGAGAGCAACAGGGACATTGTGAATAAATTCGGAGTGCTTGGGAATGGTTAGGAGGGAACTTACTTTTCTAGGCTTCCCTATCTATGTTTCCTGGTAAAATATATGGGAAAATCCCATTGGAGGAAAATTCCACTTAGGGTTAGGGTTAGGTCACCATGAACTCATAGAGAAAAATGGACATCGGCAACAAACTGGGAGTGCTTGCATATGGTTAGGAGGGAACTTACTTTTCTAGGCTTCCCTATCTATGTTTCCTGCTAAAATATATAGGAAAATCCCATTGGAGGAAAATTCCACTTAGGGTTAGGGTTAGGTCACCATGAACTCATAGAGAAAAATGGACATCGGCAACAAACTGGGAGTGCTTGGATATGGTTAGGAGGGAACTTACTTTTCTAGGCTGCCCTATCTATGTTTCCTACTAAAATGCATGGGGAAATCCCACTGGAGGAAAATTCCACTTAGGATTAGGGTTAGGTCACCATGAACTCATAGAGAAAAATGGACATCGGCAACAAACTGGGAGTGCTTGGATATGGTTAGGAGGGAACTTACTTTTCTAGGCTGCCGTATCTACGTTTCCTGGTAAAATACATGGGAAAATCCCATTGGAGGAAAATTCCACCTAGGGTTAGTGTTAGGTCACCATGAATATGGAGAGCAATAGGGACATTGTCAATAAATTCGGAGTGCTTGGGAATGGTTAGGAGGGCACTTACTTTTCTAGGCTTCCCTATCTATGTTTCCTGGTAAAATACATGGGAAAATCCCATTGGAGGAAAATTCCACCTAGGGTTAGGGTTAGGTCACCATGAATATGGAGAGCCACAGGGACATTGTCAATAAATTCGGAGTGCTTGGGAATGGTTAGGAGGGAACTTACTTTTCTAGGCTGCCGTATCTACATTTCCTGCTAAAATACATGGGAAGATCCCATTGGAGGAAAATTCCACTTAGGGTTAGGGTTAGGTCACCATGAACTCATAGAGAAAAATGGACATCGGCAACAAACTGGGAGTGCTTGGATATGGTTAGGAAGGAACTTACTTTTCTAGGCTGCCGTATCTACGTTTCCTGCTAAAATACATGGGAAGATCCCATTGGAGGAAAATTCCACCTAGGGTTAGGGTTAAGTCACCATGAACTCATAGAGAAAAATGGAGATCGGCAACAAACTGGGAGTGCTTGCATATGGTTAGGAGGGAACTTACTTTTCTAGGCTGCCCTATCTATGTTTCCTGCTAAAATGCATGGGAAAATCCCATTGGAGGAAAATTCCACTTAGGGTTAGGGTTAGGTCACCATGAACTCATAGAGAAAAATGGACATCGGCAACAAACTGGGAGTGCTTGGATATGGTTAGGAGGGAACTTACTTTCCTAGGCTGCCCTATCTATGTTTCCTGCTAAAATGCATGGGGAAATCCCATTGGAGGAAAATTCCACCTAGGGTTAGGGTTAGGTCACCATGAATATGGAGAGCCACAGGGACATTGTCAATAAATTCTTAGTGCTTGGGAATGGTTAGGAGGGAACTTACTTTTCTAGGCTGCCGTATCTACATTTCCTGCTAAAATACATGGGAAGATCCCATTGGAGGAAAATTCCACTTAGGGTTAGGGTTAGGTCACCATGAACTCACAGAGAAAAATGGACATCGGCAACAAACTGGGAGTGCTTGGATATGGTTAGGACAGAACTTACTTTTCTAGGCTGCCGTATCTACGTTTCCTGCTAAAATACATGGGAAGATCCCATTGGAGGAAAATTCCACTTAGGGTTAGGGTTAAGTCACCATGAACTCATAGAGAAAAATGGAGATCGGCAACAAACTGGGAGTGCTTGGATATGGTTAGGAGGGAACTTACTTTTCTAGGCTGCCGTATCTACGTTTCCTGCTAAAATACATGGGAAGATCCCATTGGAGGAAAATTCCACCTAGGGTTAGGGTTAGGTCACCATGAACTCACAGAGAAAAATGGACATCGGCAACAAACTGGGAGTGCTTGCATGTAGTTAGGAGGGAACTTACTTTTCTAGGCTGCCCTATCTATGTTTCCTGCTAAAATGCATGGGGAAATCCCATTGGAGGAAAATTCCACCTAGGGTTAGGGTTAGGTCACCATGAATATGGAGAGCAATAGGGACATTGTCAATAAATTCGGAGTGCTTGGGAATGGTTAGGAGGGCACTTACTTTTCTAGGCTTCCCTATCTATGTTTCCTGGTAAAATACATGGGAAAATCCCATTGGAGGAAAATTCCACCTAGGGTTAGGGTTAGGTCACCATGAATATGGAGAACCACAGGGACATTGTCAATAAATTCGGAGTGCTTGGGAATGGTTAGGAGGGAACTTACTTTTCTAGGCTGCCGAATCTACATTTCCTGCTAAAATACATGGGAAGATCCCATTGGAGGAAAATTCCACTTAGGGTTAGGGTTAAGTCACCATGAACTCATAGAGAAAAATGGACATCGGCAACAAACTGGGAGTGCTTGGATATGGTTAGGAGGGAACTTACTTTTCTAGGCTGCCGTATCTAGGTTTCCTGGTAAAATACATGGGAAAATCCCATTGGAGGAAAATTCCACCTAGGGTTAGGGTTAGGTCACCATGAATATGGAGAACCACAGGGACATCGGCAACAAACTGGGAGTGCTTGCATATGGTTAGGAGGGAACTTACTTTTCTAGGCTGCCCTATCATTGTTTCCTGCTAAAATACATAGGAAAATCCCATTGGAGGAAAATTCCACCTAGGGTTAGGGTTAGGTCACCATGAATATGGAGAGCAATAGGGACATTGTCAATAAATTCGGAGTGCTTGGGAATGGTTAGGAGGGCACTTACTTTTCTAGGCTTCCCTATCTATGTTTCCTGGTAAAATACATGGGAAAATCCCATTGGAGGAAAATTCCACCTAGGGTTAGGGTTAGGTCACCATAAATATGGAGAGCAACAGGGACATTGTGAATAAATTCGGAGTGCTTGGGAATGGTTAGGAGGGAACTTACTTTTCTAGGCTTCCCTATCTATGTTTCCTGGTAAAATATATGGGAAAATCCCATTGGAGGAAAATTCCACTTAAGGTTAGGGTTAGGTCACCATGAACTCATAGAGAAAAATGGACATCGGCAACAAACTGGGAGTGCTTGCATATGGTTAGGAGGGAACTTACTTTTCTAGGCTGCCCTATCTATGTTTCCTGCTAAAATACATAGGAAAATCCCATTGGAGGAAAATTCCACTTAGTGTTAGGGTTAGGTCACCATGAACTCATAGAGAAAAATGGACATCGGCAAAAAACTGGGAGTGCTTGGATATGGTTAGGAGGGAACTTACTTTTCTAGGCTGCCGTATTTACGTTTCCTGCTAAAATACATGGGAAGATCCCATTGGAGGAAAATTCCACTTAGGGTTAGGGTTAAGTCACCATGAACTCATAGAGAAAAATGGACATCGGCAACAAACTGGGAGTGCTTGCATATGGTTAGGAGGGAACTTACTTTTCTAGGCTGCCGTATCTACGTTTCCTGCTAAAATACATGGGAAGATCCCATTGGAGGAAAATTCCACTTAGGATTAGGGTTAGGTCACCATGAAATCATAGAGAAAAATGGACATCGGCAACAAACTGGGAGTGCTTGGATATGGTTAGGAGGGAACTTACTTTTCTAGGCTGCCGTATCTACGTTTCCTGGTAAAATACATGGGAAAATCCCATTGGAGGAAAACTCCACCTAGGGTTAGGGTTAGGTCACCATGAATATGGAGAGCAACAGGGACATTGTCAATAAATTCGGAGTGCTTGAGAATGGTTAGGAGGGCACTTACTTTTCTAGGCTTCCCTATCTATGTTTCCTGGTAAAATACATGGGAAAATCCCATTGGAGGAAAATTCCACCTAGGGTTAGGGTTAGGTCACCATAAATATGGAGAGCAACAGGGACATTGTGAATAAATTCGGAGTGCTTGGGAATGGTTAGGAGGGAACTTACTTTTCTAGGCTTCCCTATCTATGTTTCCTGGTAAAATATATGGGAAAATCCCATTGGAGGAAAATTCCACTTAGGGTTAGGGTTAGGTCACCATGAACTCATAGAGAAAAATGGACATCGGCAACAAACTGGGAGTGCTTGCATATGGTTAGGAGGGAACTTACTTTTCTAGGCTGCCCTATCTATGTTTCCTGCTAAAATGCATGGGAAAATCCCATTGGAGGAAAATTCCACTTAGGGTTAGGGTTAGGTCACCATGAACTCATAGAGAAAAATGGACATCGGCAACAAACTAGGAGTGCTTGGATATGGTTAGGAGGGAACTTACTTTTCTAGGCTGCCGTATCTACGTTTCCTGGTAAAATACATGGGAAAATCCCATTGGAGGAAAATTCCACCTAGGGTTAGGGTTAGGTCACCATGAATATGGAGAGCAATAGGGACATTGTCAATAAATTCGGAGTGCTTGGGAATGGTTAGGAGGGCACTTACTTTTCTAGGCTTCCCTATCTATGTTTCCTGGTAAAATACATGGGAAAATCCCATTGGAGGAAAATTCCACCTAGGGTTAGGGTTAGGTCACCATGAATATGGAGAACCACAGGGACATTGTCAATAAATTCGGAGTGCTTGGGAATGGTTAGGAGGGAACTTACTTTTCTAGGCTGCCGTATCTACATTTCCTGCTAAAATACATGGGAAGATCCCATTGGAGGAAAATTCCACTTAGGGTTAGGGTTAAGTCACCATGAACTCATAGAGAAAAATGGACATCGGCAACAAACTGGGAGTGCTTGGATATGGTTAGGAGGGAACTTACTTTTCTAGGCTGCCGTATCTACGTTTCCTGGTAAAATACATGGGAAAATCCCATTGGAGGAAAATTCCACCTAGGGTTAGGGTTAGGTCACCATGAATATGGAGAACCACAGGGACATCGGCAACAAACTGGGAGTGCTTGCATATGGTTAGGAGGGAACTTACTTTTCTAGGCTGCCCTATCATTGTTTCCTGCTAAAATACATAGGAAAATCCCATTGGAGGAAAATTCCACTTAGTGTTAGGGTTAGGTCACCATGAACTCATAGAGAAAAATGGACATCGGCAAAAAACTGGGAGTGCTTGGATATGGTTAGGAGGGAACTTACTTTTCTAGGCTGCCGTATTTACGTTTCCTGCTAAAATACATGGGAAGATCCCATTGGAGGAAAATTCCACTTAGGGTTAGGGTTAAGTCACCATGAACTCATAGAGAAAAATGGACATCGGCAACAAACTGGGAGTGCTTGCATATGGTTAGGAGGGAACTTACTTTTCTAGGCTGCCGTATCTACGTTTCCTGCTAAAATACATGGGAAGATCCCATTGGAGGAAAATTCCACTTAGGGTTAGGGTTAGGTCACCATGAACTCATAGAGAAAAATGGACATCGGCAACAAACTGGGAGTGCTTGCATATGGTTAGGAGGGAACTTACTTTTCTAGGCTGCCCTATCTATGTTTCCTGCTAAAATACATAGGAAAATCCCATTGGAGGAAAATTCCACTTAGTGTTAGGGTTAGGTCACCATGAACTCATAGAGAAAAATGGACATCGGCAACAAACTGGGAGTGCTTGGATATGGTTAGGAGGGAACTTACTTTTCTAGGCTGCCCTATCTATGTTTCCTACTAAAATGCATGGGGAAATCCCATTGGAGGAAAATTCCACTTAGGATTAGGGTTAGGTCACCATGAACTCATAGAGAAAAATGGACATCGGCAACAAACTGGGAGTGCTTGGATATGGTTAGGAGGGAACTTACTTTTCTAGGCTTCCCTATCTATGTTTCCTGGTAAAATACATGGGAAAATCCCATTGGAGGAAAATTCCACCTAGGGTTAGGGTTAGGTCACCATGAATATGGAGAGCCACAGGGACATTGTCAATAAATTCGGAGTGCTTGGGAATGGTTAGGAGGGAACTTACTTTTCTAGGCTGCCGTATCTACATTTCCTGCTAAAATACATGGGAAGATCCCATTGGAGGAAAATTCCACTTAGGGTTAGGGTTAGGTCACCATGAACTCATAGAGAAAAATGGACATCGGCAACAAACTGGGAGTGCTTGGATATGGTTAGGAAGGAACTTACTTTTCTAGGCTGCCGTATCTACGTTTCCTGCTAAAATACATGGGAAGATCCCATTGGAGGAAAATTCCACCTAGGGTTAGGGTTAAGTCACCATGAACTCATAGAGAAAAATGGAGATCGGCAACAAACTGGGAGTGCTTGCATATGGTTAGGAGGGAACTTACTTTTCTAGGCTGCCCTATCTATGTTTCCTGCTAAAATGCATGGGAAAATCCCATTGGAGGAAAATTCCACTTAGGGTTAGGGTTAGGTCACCATGAACTCATAGAGAAAAATGGACATCGGCAACAAACTGGGAGTGCTTGGATATGGTTAGGAGGGAACTTACTTTCCTAGGCTGCCCTATCTATGTTTCCTGCTAAAATGCATGGGGAAATCCCATTGGAGGAAAATTCCACCTAGGGTTAGGGTTAGGTCACCATGAATATGGAGAGCAATAGGGACATTGTCAATAAATTCGGAGTGCTTGGGAATGGTTAGGAGGGCACTTACTTTTCTAGGCTTCCCTATCTATGTTTCCTGGTAAAATACATGGGAAAATCCCATTGGAGGAAAATTCCACCTAGGGTTAGGGTTAGGTCACCATGAATATGGAGAACCACAGGGACATTGTCAATAAATTCGGAGTGCTTGGGAATGGTTAGGAGGGAACTTACTTTTCTAGGCTGCCGTATCTACATTTCCTGCTAAAATACATAGGAAGATCCCATTGGAGGAAAATTCCACTTAGGGTTAGGGTTAAGTCTCCATGAACTCATAGAGAAAAATGGACATCGGCAACAAACTGGGAGTGCTTGGATATGGTTAGGAGGGAACTTACTTTTCTAGGCTGCCGTATCTACGTTTCCTGGTAAAATACATGGGAAAATCCCATTGGAGGAAAATTCCACCTAGGGTTAGGGTTAGGTCACCATGAATATGGAGAACCACAGGGACATCGGCAACAAACTGGGAGTGCTTGCATATGGTTAGGAGGGAACTTACTTTTCTAGGCTGCCCTATCATTGTTTCCTGCTAAAATACATAGGAAAATCCCATTGGAGGAAAATTCCACTTAGTGTTAGGGTTAGGTCACCATGAACTCATAGAGAAAAATGGACATCGGCAAAAAACTGGGAGTGCTTGCATATGGTTAGGAGGGAACTTACTTTTCTAGGCTGCCGTATCTACGTTTCCTGCTAAAATACATGGGAAGATCCCATTGGAGGAAAATTCCACTTAGGGTTAGGGTTAGGTCACCATGAACTCATAGAGAAAAATGGACATCGGCAACAAACTGGGAGTGCTTGGATATGGTTAGGAGGGAACTTACTTTTCTAGGCTGCCGTATCTACGTTTCCTGGTAAAATACATGGGAAAATCCCATTGGAGGAAAATTCCACCTAGGGTTAGGGTTAGGTCACCATGAATATGGAGAGCAACAGGGACATTGTCAATAAATTCGGAGTGCTTGGGAATGGTTAGGAGGGAACTTACTTTTCTAGACTTCCCTATCTAGGTTTCCTGGTAAAATATATGGGAAAATCCCATTGGAGGAAAATTCCACTTAGGGTTAGGGTTAGGTCACCATGAACTCATAGAGAAAAATGGACATCGGCAACAAACTGGGAGTGCTTGCATATGGTTAGGAGGGAACTTACTTTTCTAGGCTTCCCTATCTATGTTTCCTGCTAAAATATATAGGAAAATCCCATTGGAGGAAAATTCCACTTAGTGTTAGGGTTAGGTCACCATGAACTCATAGAGAAAAATGGACATCGGCAACAAACTGGGAGTGCTTGGATATGGTTAGGAGGGAACTTACTTTTCTAGGCTGCCCTATCTATGTTTCCTACTAAAATGCATGGGGAAATCCCACTGGAGGAAAATTCCACTTAGGATTAGGGTTAGGTCACCATGAACTCATAGAGAAAAATGGACATCGGCAACAAACTGGGAGTGCTTGGATATGGTTAGGAGGGAACTTACTTTTCTAGGCTGCCGTATCTACGTTTCCTGGTAAAATACATGGGAAAATCCCATTGGAGGAAAATTCCACCTAGGGTTAGGGTTAGGTCACCATGAATATGGAGAGCAATAGGGACATTGTCAATAAATTCGGAGTGCTTGGGAATGGTTAGGAGGGCACTTACTTTTCTAGGCTTCCCTATCTATGTTTCCTGGTAAAATACATGGGAAAATCCCATTGGAGGAAAATTCCACCTAGGGTTAGGGTTAGGTCACCATGAATATGGAGAGCCACAGGGACATTGTCAATAAATTCGGAGTGCTTGGGAATGGTTAGGAGGGAACTTACTTTTCTAGGCTGCCGTATCTACATTTCCTGCTAAAATACATGGGAAGATCCCATTGGAGGAAAATTCCACTTAGGGTTAGGGTTAGGTCACCATGAACTCATAGAGAAAAATGGACATCGGCAACAAACTGGGAGTGCTTGGATATGGTTAGGAAGGAACTTACTTTTCTAGGCTGCCGTATCTACGTTTCCTGCTAAAATACATGGGAAGATCCCATTGGAGGAAAATTCCACCTAGGGTTAGGGTTAAGTCACCATGAACTCATAGAGAAAAATGGAGATCGGCAACAAACTGGGAGTGCTTGCATATGGTTAGGAGGGAACTTACTTTTCTAGGCTGCCCTATCTATGTTTCCTGCTAAAATGCATGGGAAAATCCCATTGGAGGAAAATTCCACTTAGGGTTAGGGTTAGGTCACCATGAACTCATAGAGAAAAATGGACATCGGCAACAAACTGGGAGTGCTTGGATATGGTTAGGAGGGAACTTACTTTCCTAGGCTGCCCTATCTATGTTTCCTGCTAAAATGCATGGGGAAATCCCATTGGAGGAAAATTCCACCTAGGGTTAGGGTTAGGTCACCATGAATATGGAGAGCCACAGGGACATTGTCAATAAATTCGGAGTGCTTGGGAATGGTTAGGAGGGAACTTACTTTTCTAGGCTGCCGTATCTACATTTCCTACTAAAATACATGGGAAGATCCCATTGGAGGAAAATTCTACTTAGGGTTAGGGTTAAGTCACCATGAACTCATAGAGAAAAATGGAGATCGGCAACAAACTGGGAGTGCTTGCATATGTTTAGGAGGGAACTTACTTTTCTAGGCTGCCCTATCTATGTTTCCTGCTAAAATGCATGGGAAAATCCCATTGGAGGAAAATTCCACTTAGGGTTAGGGTTAGGTCACCATGAACTCATAGAGAAAAATGGACATCGGCAACAAACTGGGAGTGCTTGCATATGGTTAGGAGGGAACTTACTTTTCTAGGCTGCCGTATCTACGTTTCCTGCTAAAATACATGGGAAGATCCCATTGGAGGAAAATTCCACTTAGGGTTAGGGTTAGGTCACCATGAAATCATAGAGAAAAATGGACATCGGCAACAAACTGGGAGTGCTTGGATATGGTTAGGAGGGAACTTACTTTTCTAGGCTGCCGTATCTACGTTTCCTGGTAAAATACATGGGAAAATCCCATTGGAGGAAAACTCCACCTAGGGTTAGGGTTAGGTCACCATGAATATGGAGAGCAACAGGGACATTGTCAATAAATTCGGAGTGCTTGAGAATGGTTAGGAGGGCACTTACTTTTCTAGGCTTCCCTATCTATGTTTCCTGGTAAAATACATGGGAAAATCCCATTGGAGGAAAATTCCACCTAGGGTTAGGGTTAGGTCACCATAAATATGGAGAGCAACAGGGACATTGTGAATAAATTCGGAGTGCTTGGGAATGGTTAGGAGGGAACTTACTTTTCTAGGCTTCCCTATCTATGTTTCCTGGTAAAATATATGGGAAAATCCCATTGGAGGAAAATTCCACTTAGGGTTAGGGTTAGGTCACCATGAACTCATAGAGAAAAATGGACATCGGCAACAAACTGGGAGTGCTTGCATATGGTTAGGAGGGAACTTACTTTTCTAGGCTGCCCTATCTATGTTTCCTGCTAAAATGCATGGGAAAATCCCATTGGAGGAAAATTCCACTTAGGGTTAGGGTTAGGTCACCATGAACTCATAGAGAAAAATGGACATCGGCAACAAACTAGGAGTGCTTGGATATGGTTAGGAGGGAACTTACTTTTCTAGGCTGCCGTATCTACGTTTCCTGGTAAAATACATGGGAAAATCCCATTGGAGGAAAATTCCACCTAGGGTTAGGGTTAGGTCACCATGAATATGGAGAGCAATAGGGACATTGTCAATAAATTCGGAGTGCTTGGGAATGGTTAGGAGGGCACTTACTTTTCTAGGCTTCCCTATCTATGTTTCCTGGTAAAATACATGGGAAAATCCCATTGGAGGAAAATTCCACCTAGGGTTAGGGTTAGGTCACCATGAATATGGAGAACCACAGGGACATTGTCAATAAATTCGGAGTGCTTGGGAATGGTTAGGAGGGAACTTACTTTTCTAGGCTGCCGTATCTACATTTCCTGCTAAAATACATGGGAAGATCCCATTGGAGGAAAATTCCACTTAGGGTTAGGGTTAAGTCACCATGAACTCATAGAGAAAAATGGACATCGGCAACAAACTGGGAGTGCTTGGATATGGTTAGGAGGGAACTTACTTTTCTAGGCTGCCGTATCTACGTTTCCTGGTAAAATACATGGGAAAATCCCATTGGAGGAAAATTCCACCTAGGGTTAGGGTTAGGTCACCATGAATATGGAGAACCACAGGGACATCGGCAACAAACTGGGAGTGCTTGCATATGGTTAGGAGGGAACTTACTTTTCTAGGCTGCCCTATCATTGTTTCCTGCTAAAATACATAGGAAAATCCCATTGGAGGAAAATTCCACTTAGTGTTAGGGTTAGGTCACCATGAACTCATAGAGAAAAATGGACATCGGCAAAAAACTGGGAGTGCTTGGATATGGTTAGGAGGGAACTTACTTTTCTAGGCTGCCGTATTTACGTTTCCTGCTAAAATACATGGGAAGATCCCATTGGAGGAAAATTCCACTTAGGGTTAGGGTTAAGTCACCATGAACTCATAGAGAAAAATGGACATCGGCAACAAACTGGGAGTGCTTGCATATGGTTAGGAGGGAACTTACTTTTCTAGGCTGCCGTATCTACGTTTCCTGCTAAAATACATGGGAAGATCCCATTGGAGGAAAATTCCACTTAGGGTTAGGGTTAGGTCACCATGAACTCATAGAGAAAAATGGACATCGGCAACAAACTGGGAGTGCTTGCATATGGTTAGGAGGGAACTTACTTTTCTAGGCTGCCCTATCTATGTTTCCTGCTAAAATACATAGGAAAATCCCATTGGAGGAAAATTCCACTTAGTGTTAGGGTTAGGTCACCATGAACTCATAGAGAAAAATGGACATCGGCAACAAACTGGGAGTGCTTGGATATGGTTAGGAGGGAACTTACTTTTCTAGGCTGCCCTATCTATGTTTCCTACTAAAATGCATGGGGAAATCCCATTGGAGGAAAATTCCACTTAGGATTAGGGTTAGGTCACCATGAACTCATAGAGAAAAATGGACATCGGCAACAAACTGGGAGTGCTTGGATATGGTTAGGAGGGAACTTACTTTTCTAGGCTGCCGTATCTACGTTTCCTGGTAAAATACATGGGAAAATCCCATTGGAGGAAAATTCCACCTAGGGTTAGGGTTAGGTCACCATGAATATGGAGAGCAATAGGGACATTGTCAATAAATTCGGAGTGCTTGGGAATGGTTAGGAGGGCACTTACTTTTCTAGGCTTCCCTATCTATGTTTCCTGGTAAAATACATGGGAAAATCCCATTGGAGGAAAATTCCACCTAGGGTTAGGGTTAGGTCACCATGAATATGGAGAGCCACAGGGACATTGTCAATAAATTCGGAGTGCTTGGGAATGGTTAGGAGGGAACTTACTTTTCTAGGCTGCCGTATCTACATTTCCTGCTAAAATACATGGGAAGATCCCATTGGAGGAAAATTCCACTTAGGGTTAGGGTTAGGTCACCATGAACTCATAGAGAAAAATGGACATCGGCAACAAACTGGGAGTGCTTGGATATGGTTAGGAAGGAACTTACTTTTCTAGGCTGCCGTATCTACGTTTCCTGCTAAAATACATGGGAAGATCCCATTGGAGGAAAATTCCACCTAGGGTTAGGGTTAAGTCACCATGAACTCATAGAGAAAAATGGAGATCGGCAACAAACTGGGAGTGCTTGCATATGGTTAGGAGGGAACTTACTTTTCTAGGCTGCCCTATCTATGTTTCCTGCTAAAATGCATGGGAAAATCCCATTGGAGGAAAATTCCACTTAGGGTTAGGGTTAGGTCACCATGAACTCATAGAGAAAAATGGACATCGGCAACAAACTGGGAGTGCTTGGATATGGTTAGGAGGGAACTTACTTTCCTAGGCTGCCCTATCTATGTTTCCTGCTAAAATGCATGGGGAAATCCCATTGGAGGAAAATTCCACCTAGGGTTAGGGTTAGGTCACCATGAATATGGAGAGCAATAGGGACATTGTCAATAAATTCGGAGTGCTTGGGAATGGTTAGGAGGGCACTTACTTTTCTAGGCTTCCCTATCTATGTTTCCTGGTAAAATACATGGGAAAATCCCATTGGAGGAAAATTCCACCTAGGGTTAGGGTTAGGTCACCATGAATATGGAGAACCACAGGGACATTGTCAATAAATTCGGAGTGCTTGGGAATGGTTAGGAGGGAACTTACTTTTCTAGGCTGCCGTATCTACATTTCCTGCTAAAATACATAGGAAGATCCCATTGGAGGAAAATTCCACTTAGGGTTAGGGTTAAGTCTCCATGAACTCATAGAGAAAAATGGACATCGGCAACAAACTGGGAGTGCTTGGATATGGTTAGGAGGGAACTTACTTTTCTAGGCTGCCGTATCTACGTTTCCTGGTAAAATACATGGGAAAATCCCATTGGAGGAAAATTCCACCTAGGGTTAGGGTTAGGTCACCATGAATATGGAGAACCACAGGGACATCGGCAACAAACTGGGAGTGCTTGCATATGGTTAGGAGGGAACTTACTTTTCTAGGCTGCCCTATCATTGTTTCCTGCTAAAATACATAGGAAAATCCCATTGGAGGAAAATTCCACTTAGTGTTAGGGTTAGGTCACCATGAACTCATAGAGAAAAATGGACATCGGCAAAAAACTGGGAGTGCTTGCATATGGTTAGGAGGGAACTTACTTTTCTAGGCTGCCGTATCTACGTTTCCTGCTAAAATACATGGGAAGATCCCATTGGAGGAAAATTCCACTTAGGGTTAGGGTTAGGTCACCATGAACTCATAGAGAAAAATGGACATCGGCAACAAACTGGGAGTGCTTGGATATGGTTAGGAGGGAACTTACTTTTCTAGGCTGCCGTATCTACGTTTCCTGGTAAAATACATGGGAAAATCCCATTGGAGGAAAATTCCACCTAGGGTTAGGGTTAGGTCACCATGAATATGGAGAGCAACAGGGACATTGTCAATAAATTCGGAGTGCTTGGGAATGGTTAGGAGGGAACTTACTTTTCTAGACTTCCCTATCTAGGTTTCCTGGTAAAATATATGGGAAAATCCCATTGGAGGAAAATTCCACTTAGGGTTAGGGTTAAGTCACCATGAACTCAAAGAGAAAAATGGAGATCGGCAACAAACTGGGAGTGCTTGCATATGGTTAGGAGGGAACTTACTTTTCTAGGCTGCCCTATCTATGTTTCCTGCTAAAATACATGGGAAAATCCCATTGGAGGAAAATTCCACCTAGGGTTAGGGTTAGGTCACCATGAATATGGAGAGCAATAGGGACATTGTCAATAAATTCGGAGTGCTTGGGAATGGTTAGGAGGGCACTTACTTTTCTAGGCTTCCCTATCTATGTTTCCTGGTAAAATACATGGGAAAATCCCATTGGAGGAAAATTCCACCTAGGGTTAGGGTTAGGTCACCATGAATATGGAGAGCCACAGGGACATTGTCAATAAATTCGGAGTGCTTGGGAATGGTTAGGAGGGAACTTACTTTTCTAGGCTGCCGTATCTACATTTCCTGCTAAAATACATGGGAAGATCCCATTGGAGGAAAATTCCACTTAGGGTTAGGGTTAGGTCACCATGAACTCATAGAGAAAAATGGACATCGGCAACAAACTGGGAGTGCTTGGATATGGTTAGGAAGGAACTTACTTTTCTAGGCTGCCGTATCTACGTTTCCTGCTAAAATACATGGGAAGATCCCATTGGAGGAAAATTCCACCTAGGGTTAGGGTTAAGTCACCATGAACTCATAGAGAAAAATGGAGATCGGCAACAAACTGGGAGTGCTTGCATATGGTTAGGAGGGAACTTACTTTTCTAGGCTGCCCTATCTATGTTTCCTGCTAAAATGCATGGGAAAATCCCATTGGAGGAAAATTCCACTTAGGGTTAGGGTTAGGTCACCATGAACTCATAGAGAAAAATGGACATCGGCAACAAACTGGGAGTGCTTGGATATGGTTAGGAGGGAACTTACTTTCCTAGGCTGCCCTATCTATGTTTCCTGCTAAAATGCATGGGGAAATCCCATTGGAGGAAAATTCCACCTAGGGTTAGGGTTAGGTCACCATGAATATGGAGAGCCACAGGGACATTGTCAATAAATTCTTAGTGCTTGGGAATGGTTAGGAGGGAACTTACTTTTCTAGGCTGCCGTATCTACATTTCCTGCTAAAATACATGGGAAGATCCCATTGGAGGAAAATTCCACTTAGGGTTAGGGTTAGGTCACCATGAACTCATAGAGAAAAATGGACATCGGCAACAAACTGGGAGTGCTTGGATATGGTTAGGAGGGAACTTACTTTTCTAGGCTGCCGTATCTACGTTTCCTGCTAAAATACATGGGAAGATCCCATTGGAGGAAAATTCCACCTAGGGTTAGGGTTAGGTCACCATGAACTCACAGAGAAAAATGGACATCGGCAACAAACTGGGAGTGGTTGGATATGGTTAGGACAGAACTTACTTTTCTAGGCTGCCGTATCTACGTTTCCTGGTAAAATACATGGGAAGATCCCATTGGAGGAAAATTCCACTTAGGGTTAGGGTTAAGTCACCATGAACTCATAGAGAAAAATGGAGATCGGCAACAAACTGGGAGTGCTTGGATATGGTTAGGAGGGAACTTACTTTTCTAGGCTGCCGTATCTACGTTTCCTGCTAAAATACATGGGAAGATCCCATTGGAGGAAAATTCCACCTAGGGTTAGGGTTAGGTCACCATGAACTCACAGAGAAAAATGGACATCGGCAACAAACTGGGAGTGCTTGCATGTAGTTAGGAGGGAACTTACTTTTCTAGGCTGCCCTATCTATGTTTCCTGCTAAAATGCATGGGGAAATCCCATTGGAGGAAAATTCCACCTAGGGTTAGGGTTAGGTCACCATGAATATGGAGAGCCACAGGGACATTGTCAATAAATTCTTAGTGCTTGGGAATGGTTAGGAGGGAACTTACTTTTCTAGGCTGCCGTATCTACATTTCCTGCTAAAATACATGGGAAGATCCCATTGGAGGAAAATTCCACTTAGGGTTAGGGTTAGGTCACCATGAACTCATAGAGAAAAATGGACATCGGCAACAAACTGGGAGTGCTTGGATATGGTTAGGAGGGAACTTACTTTTCTAGGCTGCCCTATCTACGTTTCCTGCTAAAATGCATGGGAAAATCCCATTGGAGGAAAATTCCACTTAGGGTTAGGGTTAGGTCACCATGAACTCATAGAGAAAAATGGACATCGGCAACAAACTGGGAGTGCTTGGATATGGTTAGGAGGGAACTTACTTTCCTAGGCTGCCCTATCTATGTTTCCTGCTAAAATGCATGGGGAAATCCCATTGGAGGAAAATTCCACCTAGGGTTAGGGTTAGGTCACCATGAATATGGAGAGCAATAGGGACATTGTCAATAAATTCGGAGTGCTTAGGAATGGTTAGGAGGGCACTTACTTTTCTAGGCTTCCCTATCTATGTTTCCTGGTAAAATACATGGGAAAATCCCATTGGAGGAAAATTCCACCTAGGGTTAGGGTTAGGTCACCATGAATATGGAGAACCACAGGGACATTGTCAATAAATTCGGAGTGCTTGGGAATGGTTAGGAGGGAACTTACTTTTCTAGGCTGCCGTATCTACATTTCCTGCTAAAATACATGGGAAGATCCCATTGGAGGAAAATTCCACTTAGGGTTAGGGTTAAGTCACCATGAACTCATAGAGAAAAATGGAGATCGGCAACAAACTGGGAGTGCTTGCATATGGTTAGGAGGGAACTTACTTTTCTAGGCTGCCCTATCTATGTTTCCTGCTAAAATGCATGGGAAAATCCCATTGGAGGAAAATTCCACTTAGGGTTAGGGTTAGGTCACCATGAACTCATAGAGAAAAATGGACATCGGCAACAAACTGGGAGTGCTTGGATATGGTTAGGAGGGAACTTACTTTCCTAGGCTGCCCTATCTATGTTTCCTGCTAAAATGCATGGGGAAATCCCATTGGAGGAAAATTCCACTTAGGGTTAGGGTTAGGTCACCATGAACTCATAGAGAAAAATGGACATCGGCAACAAACTGGGAGTGCTTGGATATGGTTAGGAGGGAACTTACTTTTCTAGGCTGCCGTATCTACGTTTCCTGGTAAAATACATGGGAAAATCCCATTGGAGGAAAATTCCACCTAGGGTTAGGGTTAGGTCACCATGAATATGGAGAGCAATAGGGACATTGTCAATAAATTCGGAGTGCTTGGGAATGGTTAGGAGGGCACTTACTTTTCTAGGCTTCCCTATCTATGTTTCCTGGTAAAATACATGGGAAAATCCCATTGGAGGAAAATTCCACCTAGGGTTAGGGTTAGGTCACCATGAATATGGAGAACCACAGGGACATTGTCAATAAATTCGGAGTGCTTGGGAATGGTTAGGAGGGAACTTACTTTTCTAGGCTGCCGTATCTACATTTCCTGCTAAAATACATGGGAAGATCCCATTGGAGGAAAATTCCACTTAGGGTTAGGGTTAAGTCACCATGAACTCATAGAGAAAAATGGACATCGGCAACAAACTGGGAGTGCTTGGATATGGTTAGGAGGGAACTTACTTTTCTAGGCTGCCGTATCTACGTTTCCTGGTAAAATACATGGGAAAATCCCATTGGAGGAAAATTCCACCTAGGGTTAGGGTTAGGTCACCATGAATATGGAGAACCACAGGGACATCGGCAACAAACTGGGAGTGCTTGCATATGGTTAGGAGGGAACTTACTTTTCTAGGCTGCCCTATCATTGTTTCCTGCTAAAATACATAGGAAAATCCCATTGGAGGAAAATTCCACTTAGTGTTAGGGTTAGGTCACCATGAACTCATAGAGAAAAATGGACATCGGCAAAAAACTGGGAGTGCTTGGATATGGTTAGGAGGGAACTTACTTTTCTAGGCTGCCGTATTTACGTTTCCTGCTAAAATACATGGGAAGATCCCATTGGAGGAAAATTCCACTTAGGGTTAGGGTTAAGTCACCATGAACTCATAGAGAAAAATGGACATCGGCAACAAACTGGGAGTGCTTGCATATGGTTAGGAGGGAACTTACTTTTCTAGGCTGCCGTATCTACGTTTCCTGCTAAAATACATGGGAAGATCCCATTGGAGGAAAATTCCACTTAGGGTTAGGGTTAGGTCACCATGAACTCATAGAGAAAAATGGACATCGGCAACAAACTGGGAGTGCTTGGATATGGTTAGGAGGGAACTTACTTTTCTAGGCTGCCGTATCTACGTTTCCTGGTAAAATACATGGGAAAATCCCATTGGAGGAAAATTCCACCTAGGGTTAGGGTTAGGTCACCATGAATATGGAGAGCAACAGGGACATTGTCAATAAATTCGGAGTCCTTGAGAATGGTTAGGAGGGCACTTACTTTTCTAGGCTTCCCTATCTATGTTTCCTGGTAAAATACATGGGAAAATCCCATTGGAGGAAAATTCCACCTAGGGTTAGGGTTAGGTCACCGTAAATATGGAGAGCAACAGGGACATTGTGAATAAATTCGGAGTGCTTGGGAATGGTTAGGAGGGAACTTACTTTTCTAGGCTTCCCTATCTATGTTTCCTGGTAAAATATATGGGAAAATCCCATTGGAGGAAAATTCCCCTTAGGGTTAGGGTTAGGTCACCATGAACTCATAGAGAAAAATGGACATCGGCAACAAACTGGGAGTGCTTGCATATGGTTAGGAGGGAACTTACTTTTCTAGGCTGCCCTATCTATGTTTCCTGCTAAAATACATAGGAAAATCCCATTGGAGGAAAATTCCACTTAGTGTTAGGGTTAGGTCACCATGAACTCATAGAGAAAAATGGACATCGGCAACAAACTGGGAGTGCTTGGATATGGTTAGGAGGGAACTTACTTTTCTAGGCTGCCCTATCTATGTATCCTACTAAAATGCATGGGGAAATCCCATTGGAGGAAAATTCCACTTAGGATTAGGGTTAGGTCACCATGAACTCATAGAGAAAAATGGACATCGGCAACAAACTGGGAGTGCTTGGATATGGTTAGGAGGGAACTTACTTTTCTAGGCTGCCGTATCTACGTTTCCTGGTAAAATACATGGGAAAATCCCATTGGAGGAAAATTCCACCTAGGGTTAGGGTTAGGTCACCATGAATATGGAGAGCAATAGGGACATTGTCAATAAATTCGGAGTGCTTGGGAATGGTTAGGAGGGCACTTACTTTTCTAGGCTTCCCTATCTATGTTTCCTGGTAAAATACATGGGAAAATCCCATTGGAGGAAAATTCCACCTAGGGTTAGGGTTAGGTCACCATGAATATGGAGAGCCACAGGGACATTGTCAATAAATTCGGAGTGCTTGGGAATGGTTAGGAGGGAACTTACTTTTCTAGGCTGCCGTATCTACGTTTCCTGCTAAAATACATGGGAAGATCCCATTGGAGGAAAATTCCACCTAGGGTTAGGGTTAAGTCACCATGAACTCAAAGAGAAAAATGGAGATCGGCAACAAACTGGGAGTGCTTGCATATGGTTAGGAGGGAACTTACTTTTCTAGGCTGCCCTATCTATGTTTCCTGCTAAAATACATGGGAAAATCCCATTGGAGGAAAATTCCACTTAGGGTTAGGGTTAGGTCACCATGAACTCATAGAGAAAAATGGACATCGGCAACAAACTGGGAGTGCTTGGATATGGTTAGGAGGGAACTTACTTTCCTAGGCTGCCCTATCTATGTTTCCTGCTAAAATGCATGGGGAAATCCCATTGGAGGAAAATTCCACCTAGGGTTAGGGTTAGGTCACCATGAATATGGAGAGCAATAGGGACATTGTCAATAAATTCGGAGTGCTTGGGAATGGTTAGGAGGGCACTTACTTTTCTAGGCTTCCCTATCTATGTTTCCTGGTAAAATACATGGGAAAATCCCATTGGAGGAAAATTCCACCTAGGGTTAGGGTTAGGTCACCATGAATATGGAGAACCACAGGGACATTGTCAATAAATTCGGAGTGCTTGGGAATGGTTAGGAGGGAACTTACTTTTCTAGGCTGCCGTATCTACATTTCCTGCTAAAATACATAGGAAGATCCCATTGGAGGAAAATTCCACTTAGGGTTAGGGTTAAGTCACCATGAACTCATAGAGAAAAATGGACATCGGCAACAAACTGGGAGTGCTTGGATATGGTTAGGAGGGAACTTACTTTTCTAGGCTGCCGTATCTACGTTTCCTGGTAAAATACATGGGAAAATCCCATTGGAGGAAAATTCCACCTAGGGTTAGGGTTAGGTCACCATGAATATGGAGAACCACAGGGACATCAGCAACAAACTGGGAGTGCTTGCATATGGTTAGAAGGGAACTTACTTTTCTAGGCTGCCCTATCATTGTTTCCTGCTAAAATACATAGGAAAATCCCATTGGAGGAAAATTCCACTTAGTGTTAGGGTTAGGTCACCATGAACTCATAGAGAAAAATGGACATCGGCAAAAAACTGGGAGTGCTTGCATATGGTTAGGAGGGAACTTACTTTTCTAGGCTGCCGTATCTACGTTTCCTGGTAAAATACATGGGAAAATCCCATTGGAGGAAAATTCCACCTAGGGTTAGGGTTAGGTCACCATGAATATGGAGAGCAACAGGGACATTGTCAATAAATTCGGAGTGCTTGAGAATGGTTAGGAGGGCACTTACTTTTCTAGGCTTCCCTATCTATGTTTCCTGGTAAAATACATGGGAAAATCCCATTGGAGGAAAATTCCACCTAGGGTTAGGGTTAGGTCACCGTAAATATGGAGAGCAACAGGGACATTGTGAATAAATTCGGAGTGCTTGGGAATGGTTAGGAGGGAACTTACTTTTCTAGGCTTCCCTATCTATGTTTCCTGGTAAAATATATGGGAAAATCCCATTGGAGGAAAATTCCACTTAGGGTTAGGGTTAGGTCACCATGAACTCATAGAGAAAAATGGACATCGGCAACAAACTGGGAGTGCTTGCATATGGTTAGGAGGGAACTAACTTTTCTAGGCTTCCCTATCTATGTTTCCTGCTAAAATATATAGGAAAATCCCATTGGAGGAAAATTCCACTTAGTGTTAGGGTTAGGTCACCATGAACTCATAGAGAAAAATGGACATCGGCAACAAACTGGGAGTGCTTGGATATGGTTAGGAGGGAACTTACTTTTCTAGGCTGCCCTATCTATGTTTCCTACTAAAATGCATGGGGAAATCCCACTGGAGGAAAATTCCACTTAGGATTAGGGTTAGGTCACCATGAACTCATAGAGAAAAATGGACATCGGCAACAAACTGGGAGTGCTTGGATATGGTTAGGAGGGAACTTACTTTTCTAGGCTGCCGTATCTACGTTTCCTGGTAAAATACATGGGAAAATCCCATTGGAGGAAAATTCCACCTAGGGTTAGGGTTAGGTCACCATGAATATGGAGAGCAATAGGGACATTGTCAATAAATTCGGAGTGCTTGGGAATGGTTAGGAGGGCACTTACTTTTCTAGGCTTCCCTATCTATGTTTCCTGGTAAAATACATGGGAAAATCCCATTGGAGGAAAATTCCACCTAGGGTTAGGGTTAGGTCACCATGAATATGGAGAGCCACAGGGACATTGTCAATAAATTCGGAGTGCTTGGG
The DNA here is from genome assembly GCA_034064705.1 of Bothrops alternatus. Classification (NCBI taxonomy): domain Eukaryota; kingdom Metazoa; phylum Chordata; class Lepidosauria; order Squamata; family Viperidae; genus Bothrops; species Bothrops alternatus. The sequence goes on along the minus strand of JARGCV010000012.1, from coordinate 880,408 downwards.
AATGGTTAGGAGGGAACTTACTTTTCTAGGCTGCCGTATCTACATTTCCTGCTAAAATACATGGGAAGATCCCATTGGAGGAAAATTCCACTTAGGGTTAGGGTTAGGTCACCATGAACTCATAGAGAAAAATGGACATCGGCAACAAACTGGGAGTGCTTGGATATGGTTAGGAAGGAACTTACTTTTCTAGGCTGCCGTATCTACGTTTCCTGCTAAAATACATGGGAAGATCCCATTGGAGGAAAATTCCACCTAGGGTTAGGGTTAAGTCACCATGAACTCATAGAGAAAAATGGAGATCGGCAACAAACTGGGAGTGCTTGCATATGGTTAGGAGGGAACTTACTTTTCTAGGCTGCCCTATCTATGTTTCCTGCTAAAATGCATGGGAAAATCCCATTGGAGGAAAATTCCACTTAGGGTTAGGGTTAGGTCACCATGAACTCATAGAGAAAAATGGACATCGGCAACAAACTGGGAGTGCTTGGATATGGTTAGGAGGGAACTTACTTTCCTAGGCTGCCCTATCTATGTTTCCTGCTAAAATGCATGGGGAAATCCCATTGGAGGAAAATTCCACCTAGGGTTAGGGTTAGGTCACCATGAATATGGAGAGCAATAGGGACATTGTCAATAAATTCTTAGTGCTTGGGAATGGTTAGGAGGGAACTTACTTTTCTAGGCTGCCGTATCTACATTTCCTGCTAAAATACATGGGAAGATCCCATTGGAGGAAAATTCCACTTAGGGTTAGGGTTAGGTCACCATGAACTCATAGAGAAAAATGGACATCGGCAACAAACTGGGAGTGCTTGGATATGGTTAGGAGGGAACTTACTTTTCTAGGCTGCCGTATCTACGTTTCCTGCTAAAATACATGGGAAGATCCCATTGGAGGAAAATTCCACCTAGGGTTAGGGTTAGGTCACCATGAACTCACAGAGAAAAATGGACATCGGCAACAAACTGGGAGTGCTTGGATATGGTTAGGACAGAACTTACTTTTCTAGGCTGCCGTATCTACGTTTCCTGGTAAAATACATGGGAAGATCCCATTGGAGGAAAATTCCACTTAGGGTTAGGGTTAAGTCACCATGAACTCATAGAGAAAAATGGAGATCGGCAACAAACTGGGAGTGCTTGGATATGGTTAGGAGGGAACTTACTTTTCTAGGCTGCCGTATCTACGTTTCCTGCTAAAATACATGGGAAGATCCCATTGGAGGAAAATTCCACCTAGGGTTAGGGTTAGGTCACCATGAACTCACAGAGAAAAATGGACATCGGCAACAAACTGGGAGTGCTTGCATGTAGTTAGGAGGGAACTTACTTTTCTAGGCTGCCCTATCTATGTTTCCTGCTAAAATGCATGGGGAAATCCCATTGGAGGAAAATTCCACCTAGGGTTAGGGTTAGGTCACCATGAATATGGAGAGCAATAGGGACATTGTCAATAAATTCGGAGTGCTTGGGAATGGTTAGGAGGGCACTTACTTTTCTAGGCTTCCCTATCTATGTTTCCTGGTAAAATACATGGGAAAATCCCATTGGAGGAAAATTCCACCTAGGGTTAGGGTTAGGTCACCATGAATATGGAGAACCACAGGGACATTGTCAATAAATTCGGAGTGCTTGGGAATGGTTAGGAGGGAACTTACTTTTCTAGGCTGCCGAATCTACATTTCCTGCTAAAATACATGGGAAGATCCCATTGGAGGAAAATTCCACTTAGGGTTAGGGTTAAGTCACCATGAACTCATAGAGAAAAATGGACATCGGCAACAAACTGGGAGTGCTTGGATATGGTTAGGAGGGAACTTACTTTTCTAGGCTGCCGTATCTAGGTTTCCTGGTAAAATACATGGGAAAATCCCATTGGAGGAAAATTCCACCTAGGGTTAGGGTTAGGTCACCATGAATATGGAGAACCACAGGGACATCGGCAACAAACTGGGAGTGCTTGCATATGGTTAGGAGGGAACTTACTTTTCTAGGCTGCCCTATCTATGTTTCCTGGTAAAATATATGGGAAAATCCCATTGGAGGAAAATTCCCCTTAGGGTTAGGGTTAGGTCACCATGAACTCATAGAGAAAAATGGACATCGGCAACAAACTGGGAGTGCTTGCATATGGTTAGGAGGGAACTTACTTTTCTAGGCTGCCCTATCTATGTTTCCTGCTAAAATACATAGGAAAATCCCATTGGAGGAAAATTCCACTTAGTGTTAGGGTTAGGTCACCATGAACTCATAGAGAAAAATGGACATCGGCAACAAACTGGGAGTGCTTGGATATGGTTAGGAGGGAACTTACTTTTCTAGGCTGCCCTATCTATGTATCCTACTAAAATGCATGGGGAAATCCCATTGGAGGAAAATTCCACTTAGGATTAGGGTTAGGTCACCATGAACTCATAGAGAAAAATGGACATCGGCAACAAACTGGGAGTGCTTGGATATGGTTAGGAGGGAACTTACTTTTCTAGGCTGCCGTATCTACGTTTCCTGGTAAAATACATGGGAAAATCCCATTGGAGGAAAATTCCACCTAGGGTTAGGGTTAGGTCACCATGAATATGGAGAGCAATAGGGACATTGTCAATAAATTCGGAGTGCTTGGGAATGGTTAGGAGGGCACTTACTTTTCTAGGCTTCCCTATCTATGTTTCCTGGTAAAATACATGGGAAAATCCCATTGGAGGAAAATTCCACCTAGGGTTAGGGTTAGGTCACCATGAATATGGAGAGCCACAGGGACATTGTCAATAAATTCGGAGTGCTTGGGAATGGTTAGGAGGGAACTTACTTTTCTAGGCTGCCGTATCTACATTTCCTGCTAAAATACATGGGAAGATCCCATTGGAGGAAAATTCCACTTAGGGTTAGGGTTAGGTCACCATGAACTCATAGAGAAAAATGGACATCGGCAACAAACTGGGAGTGCTTGGATATGGTTAGGAAGGAACTTACTTTTCTAGGCTGCCGTATCTACGTTTCCTGCTAAAATACATGGGAAGATCCCATTGGAGGAAAATTCCACCTAGGGTTAGGGTTAAGTCACCATGAACTCATAGAGAAAAATGGAGATCGGCAACAAACTGGGAGTGCTTGCATATGGTTAGGAGGGAACTTACTTTTCTAGGCTGCCCTATCTATGTTTCCTGCTAAAATACATGGGAAAATCCCATTGGAGGAAAATTCCACTTAGGGTTAGGGTTAGGTCACCATGAACTCATAGAGAAAAATGGACATCGGCAACAAACTGGGAGTGCTTGGATATGGTTAGGAGGGAACTTACTTTCCTAGGCTGCCCTATCTATGTTTCCTGCTAAAATGCATGGGGAAATCCCATTGGAGGAAAATTCCACCTAGGGTTAGGGTTAGGTCACCATGAATATGGAGAGCAATAGGGACATTGTCAATAAATTCGGAGTGCTTGGGAATGGTTAGGAGGGCACTTACTTTTCTAGGCTTCCCTATCTATGTTTCCTGGTAAAATACATGGGAAAATCCCATTGGAGGAAAATTCCACCTAGGGTTAGGGTTAGGTCACCATGAATATGGAGAACCACAGGGACATTGTCAATAAATTCGGAGTGCTTGGGAATGGTTAGGAGGGAACTTACTTTTCTAGGCTGCCGTATCTACATTTCCTGCTAAAATACATAAGAAGATCCCATTGGAGGAAAATTCCACTTAGGGTTAGGGTTAAGTCACCATGAACTCATAGAGAAAAATGGACATCGGCAACAAACTGGGAGTGCTTGGATATGGTTAGGAGGGAACTTACTTTTCTAGGCTGCCGTATCTACGTTTCCTGGTAAAATACATGGGAAAATCCCATTGGAGGAAAATTCCACCTAGGGTTAGGGTTAGGTCACCATGAATATGGAGAACCACAGGGACATCGGCAACAAACTGGGAGTGCTTGCATATGGTTAGAAGGGAACTTACTTTTCTAGGCTGCCCTATCATTGTTTCCTGCTAAAATACATAGGAAAATCCCATTGGAGGAAAATTCCACTTAGTGTTAGGGTTAGGTCACCATGAACTCATAGAGAAAAATGGACATCGGCAAAAAACTGGGAGTGCTTGCATATGGTTAGGAGGGAACTTACTTTTCTAGGCTGCCGTATCTACGTTTCCTGGTAAAATACATGGGAAAATCCCATTGGAGGAAAATTCCACCTAGGGTTAGGGTTAGGTCACCATGAATATGGAGAGCAACAGGGACATTGTCAATAAATTCGGAGTGCTTGAGAATGGTTAGGAGGGCACTTACTTTTCTAGGCTTCCCTATCTATGTTTCCTGGTAAAATACATGGGAAAATCCCATTGGAGGAAAATTCCACCTAGGGTTAGGGTTAGGTCACCGTAAATATGGAGAGCAACAGGGACATTGTGAATAAATTCGGAGTGCTTGGGAATGGTTAGGAGGGAACTTACTTTTCTAGGCTTCCCTATCTATGTTTCCTGGTAAAATATATGGGAAAATCCCATTGGAGGAAAATTCCACTTAGGGTTAGGGTTAGGTCACCATGAACTCATAGAGAAAAATGGACATCGGCAACAAACTGGGAGTGCTTGCATATGGTTAGGAGGGAACTTACTTTTCTAGGCTTCCCTATCTATGTTTCCTGCTAAAATATATAGGAAAATCCCATTGGAGGAAAATTCCACTTAGTGTTAGGGTTAGGTCACCATGAACTCATAGAGAAAAATGGACATCGGCAACAAACTGGGAGTGCTTGGATATGGTTAGGAGGGAACTTACTTTTCTAGGCTGCCCTATCTATGTTTCCTACTAAAATGCATGGGGAAATCCCACTGGAGGAAAATTCCACTTAGGATTAGGGTTAGGTCACCATGAACTCATAGAGAAAAATGGACATCGGCAACAAACTGGGAGTGCTTGGATATGGTTAGGAGGGAACTTACTTTTCTAGGCTGCCGTATCTACGTTTCCTGGTAAAATACATGGGAAAATCCCATTGGAGGAAAATTCCACCTAGGGTTAGGGTTAGGTCACCATGAATATGGAGAGCAATAGGGACATTGTCAATAAATTCGGAGTGCTTGGGAATGGTTAGGAGGGCACTTACTTTTCTAGGCTTCCCTATCTATGTTTCCTGGTAAAATACATGGGAAAATCCCATTGGAGGAAAATTCCACCTAGGGTTAGGGTTAGGTCACCATGAATATGGAGAGCCACAGGGACATTGTCAATAAATTCGGAGTGCTTGGGAATGGTTAGGAGGGAACTTACTTTTCTAGGCTGCCGTATCTACATTTCCTGCTAAAATACATGGGAAGATCCCATTGGAGGAAAATTCCACTTAGGGTTAGGGTTAGGTCACCATGAACTCATAGAGAAAAATGGACATCGGCAACAAACTGGGAGTGCTTGGATATGGTTAGGAAGGAACTTACTTTTCTAGGCTGCCGTATCTACGTTTCCTGCTAAAATACATGGGAAGATCCCATTGGAGGAAAATTCCACCTAGGGTTAGGGTTAAGTCACCATGAACTCATAGAGAAAAATGGAGATCGGCAACAAACTGGGAGTGCTTGCATATGGTTAGGAGGGAACTTACTTTTCTAGGCTGCCCTATCTATGTTTCCTGCTAAAATGCATGGGAAAATCCCATTGGAGGAAAATTCCACTTAGGGTTAGGGTTAGGTCACCATGAACTCATAGAGAAAAATGGACATCGGCAACAAACTGGGAGTGCTTGGATATGGTTAGGAGGGAACTTACTTTCCTAGGCTGCCCTATCTATGTTTCCTGCTAAAATGCATGGGGAAATCCCATTGGAGGAAAATTCCACCTAGGGTTAGGGTTAGGTCACCATGAATATGGAGAGCAATAGGGACATTGTCAATAAATTCTTAGTGCTTGGGAATGGTTAGGAGGGAACTTACTTTTCTAGGCTGCCGTATCTACATTTCCTGCTAAAATACATGGGAAGATCCCATTGGAGGAAAATTCCACTTAGGGTTAGGGTTAGGTCACCATGAACTCATAGAGAAAAATGGACATCGGCAACAAACTGGGAGTGCTTGGATATGGTTAGGAGGGAACTTACTTTTCTAGGCTGCCGTATCTACGTTTCCTGCTAAAATACATGGGAAGATCCCATTGGAGGAAAATTCCACCTAGGGTTAGGGTTAGGTCACCATGAACTCACAGAGAAAAATGGACATCGGCAACAAACTGGGAGTGCTTGGATATGGTTAGGACAGAACTTACTTTTCTAGGCTGCCGTATCTACGTTTCCTGGTAAAATACATGGGAAGATCCCATTGGAGGAAAATTCCACTTAGGGTTAGGGTTAAGTCACCATGAACTCATAGAGAAAAATGGAGATCGGCAACAAACTGGGAGTGCTTGGATATGGTTAGGAGGGAACTTACTTTTCTAGGCTGCCGTATCTACGTTTCCTGCTAAAATACATGGGAAGATCCCATTGGAGGAAAATTCCACCTAGGGTTAGGGTTAGGTCACCATGAACTCACAGAGAAAAATGGACATCGGCAACAAACTGGGAGTGCTTGCATGTAGTTAGGAGGGAACTTACTTTTCTAGGCTGCCCTATCTATGTTTCCTGCTAAAATGCATGGGGAAATCCCATTGGAGGAAAATTCCACCTAGGGTTAGGGTTAGGTCACCATGAATATGGAGAGCAATAGGGACATTGTCAATAAATTCGGAGTGCTTGGGAATGGTTAGGAGGGCACTTACTTTTCTAGGCTTCCCTATCTATGTTTCCTGGTAAAATACATGGGAAAATCCCATTGGAGGAAAATTCCACCTAGGGTTAGGGTTAGGTCACCATGAATATGGAGAACCACAGGGACATTGTCAATAAATTCGGAGTGCTTGGGAATGGTTAGGAGGGAACTTACTTTTCTAGGCTGCCGAATCTACATTTCCTGCTAAAATACATGGGAAGATCCCATTGGAGGAAAATTCCACTTAGGGTTAGGGTTAAGTCACCATGAACTCATAGAGAAAAATGGACATCGGCAACAAACTGGGAGTGCTTGGATATGGTTAGGAGGGAACTTACTTTTCTAGGCTGCCGTATCTAGGTTTCCTGGTAAAATACATGGGAAAATCCCATTGGAGGAAAATTCCACCTAGGGTTAGGGTTAGGTCACCATGAATATGGAGAACCACAGGGACATCGGCAACAAACTGGGAGTGCTTGCATATGGTTAGGAGGGAACTTACTTTTCTAGGCTGCCCTATCATTGTTTCCTGCTAAAATACATAGGAAAATCCCATTGGAGGAAAATTCCACCTAGGGTTAGGGTTAGGTCACCATGAATATGGAGAGCAATAGGGACATTGTCAATAAATTCGGAGTGCTTGGGAATGGTTAGGAGGGCACTTACTTTTCTAGGCTTCCCTATCTATGTTTCCTGGTAAAATACATGGGAAAATCCCATTGGAGGAAAATTCCACCTAGGGTTAGGGTTAGGTCACCATAAATATGGAGAGCAACAGGGACATTGTGAATAAATTCGGAGTGCTTGGGAATGGTTAGGAGGGAACTTACTTTTCTAGGCTTCCCTATCTATGTTTCCTGGTAAAATATATGGGAAAATCCCATTGGAGGAAAATTCCACTTAAGGTTAGGGTTAGGTCACCATGAACTCATAGAGAAAAATGGACATCGGCAACAAACTGGGAGTGCTTGCATATGGTTAGGAGGGAACTTACTTTTCTAGGCTGCCCTATCTATGTTTCCTGCTAAAATACATAGGAAAATCCCATTGGAGGAAAATTCCACTTAGTGTTAGGGTTAGGTCACCATGAACTCATAGAGAAAAATGGACATCGGCAAAAAACTGGGAGTGCTTGGATATGGTTAGGAGGGAACTTACTTTTCTAGGCTGCCGTATTTACGTTTCCTGCTAAAATACATGGGAAGATCCCATTGGAGGAAAATTCCACTTAGGGTTAGGGTTAAGTCACCATGAACTCATAGAGAAAAATGGACATCGGCAACAAACTGGGAGTGCTTGCATATGGTTAGGAGGGAACTTACTTTTCTAGGCTGCCGTATCTACGTTTCCTGCTAAAATACATGGGAAGATCCCATTGGAGGAAAATTCCACTTAGGGTTAGGGTTAGGTCACCATGAAATCATAGAGAAAAATGGACATCGGCAACAAACTGGGAGTGCTTGGATATGGTTAGGAGGGAACTTACTTTTCTAGGCTGCCGTATCTACGTTTCCTGGTAAAATACATGGGAAAATCCCATTGGAGGAAAACTCCACCTAGGGTTAGGGTTAGGTCACCATGAATATGGAGAGCAACAGGGACATTGTCAATAAATTCGGAGTGCTTGAGAATGGTTAGGAGGGCACTTACTTTTCTAGGCTTCCCTATCTATGTTTCCTGGTAAAATACATGGGAAAATCCCATTGGAGGAAAATTCCACCTAGGGTTAGGGTTAGGTCACCATAAATATGGAGAGCAACAGGGACATTGTGAATAAATTCGGAGTGCTTGGGAATGGTTAGGAGGGAACTTACTTTTCTAGGCTTCCCTATCTATGTTTCCTGGTAAAATATATGGGAAAATCCCATTGGAGGAAAATTCCACTTAGGGTTAGGGTTAGGTCACCATGAACTCATAGAGAAAAATGGACATCGGCAACAAACTGGGAGTGCTTGCATATGGTTAGGAGGGAACTTACTTTTCTAGGCTGCCCTATCTATGTTTCCTGCTAAAATGCATGGGAAAATCCCATTGGAGGAAAATTCCACTTAGGGTTAGGGTTAGGTCACCATGAACTCATAGAGAAAAATGGACATCGGCAACAAACTAGGAGTGCTTGGATATGGTTAGGAGGGAACTTACTTTTCTAGGCTGCCGTATCTACGTTTCCTGGTAAAATACATGGGAAAATCCCATTGGAGGAAAATTCCACCTAGGGTTAGGGTTAGGTCACCATGAATATGGAGAGCAATAGGGACATTGTCAATAAATTCGGAGTGCTTGGGAATGGTTAGGAGGGCACTTACTTTTCTAGGCTTCCCTATCTATGTTTCCTGGTAAAATACATGGGAAAATCCCATTGGAGGAAAATTCCACCTAGGGTTACGGTTAGGTCACCATGAATATGGAGAACCACAGGGACATTGTCAATAAATTCGGAGTGCTTGGGAATGGTTAGGAGGGAACTTACTTTTCTAGGCTGCCGTATCTACATTTCCTGCTAAAATACATGGGAAGATCCCATTGGAGGAAAATTCCACTTAGGGTTAGGGTTAAGTCACCATGAACTCATAGAGAAAAATGGACATCGGCAACAAACTGGGAGTGCTTGGATATGGTTAGGAGGGAACTTACTTTTCTAGGCTGCCGTATCTACGTTTCCTGGTAAAATACATGGGAAAATCCCATTGGAGGAAAATTCCACCTAGGGTTAGGGTTAGGTCACCATGAATATGGAGAACCACAGGGACATCGGCAACAAACTGGGAGTGCTTGCATATGGTTAGGAGGGAACTTACTTTTCTAGGCTGCCCTATCATTGTTTCCTGCTAAAATACATAGGAAAATCCCATTGGAGGAAAATTCCACTTAGTGTTAGGGTTAGGTCACCATGAACTCATAGAGAAAAATGGACATCGGCAAAAAACTGGGAGTGCTTGGATATGGTTAGGAGGGAACTTACTTTTCTAGGCTGCCGTATTTACGTTTCCTGCTAAAATACATGGGAAGATCCCATTGGAGGAAAATTCCACTTAGGGTTAGGGTTAAGTCACCATGAACTCATAGAGAAAAATGGACATCGGCAACAAACTGGGAGTGCTTGCATATGGTTAGGAGGGAACTTACTTTTCTAGGCTGCCGTATCTACGTTTCCTGCTAAAATACATGGGAAGATCCCATTGGAGGAAAATTCCACTTAGGGTTAGGGTTAGGTCACCATGAACTCATAGAGAAAAATGGACATCGGCAACAAACTGGGAGTGCTTGGATATGGTTAGGAGGGAACTTACTTTTCTAGGCTGCCGTATCTACGTTTCCTGGTAAAATACATGGGAAAATCCCATTGGAGGAAAATTCCACCTAGGGTTAGGGTTAGGTCACCATGAATATGGAGAGCAACAGGGACATTGTCAATAAATTCGGAGTGCTTGAGAATGGTTAGGAGGGCACTTACTTTTCTAGGCTTCCCTATCTATGTTTCCTGGTAAAATACATGGGAAAATCCCATTGGAGGAAAATTCCACCTAGGGTTAGGGTTAGGTCACCGTAAATATGGAGAGCAACAGGGACATTGTGAATAAATTCGGAGTGCTTGGGAATGGTTAGGAGGGAACTTACTTTTCTAGGCTTCCCTATCTATGTTTCCTGGTAAAATATATGGGAAAATCCCATTGGAGGAAAATTCCACTTAGGGTTAGGGTTAGGTCACCATGAACTCATAGAGAAAAATGGACATCGGCAACAAACTGGGAGTGCTTGCATATGGTTAGGAGGGAACTTACTTTTCTAGGCTGCCCTATCTATGTTTCCTGCTAAAATACATAGGAAAATCCCATTGGAGGAAAATTCCACTTAGTGTTAGGGTTAGGTCACCATGAACTCATAGAGAAAAATGGACATCGGCAACAAACTGGGAGTGCTTGGATATGGTTAGGAGGGAACTTACTTTTCTAGGCTGCCCTATCTATGTTTCCTACTAAAATGCATGGGGAAATCCCATTGGAGGAAAATTCCACTTAGGATTAGGGTTAGGTCACCATGAACTCATAGAGAAAAATGGACATCGGCAACAAACTGGGAGTGCTTGGATATGGTTAGGAGGGAACTTACTTTTCTAGGCTGCCGTATCTACGTTTCCTGGTAAAATACATGGGAAAATCCCATTGGAGGAAAATTCCACCTAGGGTTAGGGTTAGGTCACCATGAATATGGAGAGCAATAGGGACATTGTCAATAAATTCGGAGTGCTTGGGAATGGTTAGGAGGGCACTTACTTTTCTAGGCTTCCCTATCTATGTTTCCTGGTAAAATACATGGGAAAATCCCATTGGAGGAAAATTCCACCTAGGGTTAGGGTTAGGTCACCATGAATATGGAGAGCCACAGGGACATTGTCAATAAATTCGGAGTGCTTGGGAATGGTTAGGAGGGAACTTACTTTTCTAGGCTGCCGTATCTACATTTCCTGCTAAAATACATGGGAAGATCCCATTGGAGGAAAATTCCACTTAGGGTTAGGGTTAGGTCACCATGAACTCATAGAGAAAAATGGACATCGGCAACAAACTGGGAGTGCTTGGATATGGTTAGGAAGGAACTTACTTTTCTAGGCTGCCGTATCTACGTTTCCTGCTAAAATACATGGGAAGATCCCATTGGAGGAAAATTCCACCTAGGGTTAGGGTTAAGTCACCATGAACTCATAGAGAAAAATGGAGATCGGCAACAAACTGGGAGTGCTTGCATATGGTTAGGAGGGAACTTACTTTTCTAGGCTGCCCTATCTATGTTTCCTGCTAAAATGCATGGGAAAATCCCATTGGAGGAAAATTCCACTTAGGGTTAGGGTTAGGTCACCATGAACTCATAGAGAAAAATGGACATCGGCAACAAACTGGGAGTGCTTGGATATGGTTAGGAGGGAACTTACTTTCCTAGGCTGCCCTATCTATGTTTCCTGCTAAAATGCATGGGGAAATCCCATTGGAGGAAAATTCCACCTAGGGTTAGGGTTAGGTCACCATGAATATGGAGAGCAATAGGGACATTGTCAATAAATTCGGAGTGCTTGGGAATGGTTAGGAGGGCACTTACTTTTCTAGGCTTCCCTATCTATGTTTCCTGGTAAAATACATGGGAAAATCCCATTGGAGGAAAATTCCACCTAGGGTTAGGGTTAGGTCACCATGAATATGGAGAGCCACAGGGACATTGTCAATAAATTCGGAGTGCTTGGGAATGGTTAGGAGGGAACTTACTTTTCTAGGCTGCCGTATCTACATTTCCTGCTAAAATACATGGGAAGATCCCATTGGAGGAAAATTCCACTTAGGGTTAGGGTTAGGTCACCATGAACTCATAGAGAAAAATGGACATCGGCAACAAACTGGGAGTGCTTGGATATGGTTAGGAAGGAACTTACTTTTCTAGGCTGCCGTATCTACGTTTCCTGCTAAAATACATGGGAAGATCCCATTGGAGGAAAATTCCACCTAGGGTTAGGGTTAAGTCACCATGAACTCATAGAGAAAAATGGAGATCGGCAACAAACTGGGAGTGCTTGCATATGGTTAGGAGGGAACTTACTTTTCTAGGCTGCCCTATCTATGTTTCCTGCTAAAATGCATGGGAAAATCCCATTGGAGGAAAATTCCACTTAGGGTTAGGGTTAGGTCACCATGAACTCATAGAGAAAAATGGACATCGGCAACAAACTGGGAGTGCTTGGATATGGTTAGGAGGGAACTTACTTTCCTAGGCTGCCCTATCTATGTTTCCTGCTAAAATGCATGGGGAAATCCCATTGGAGGAAAATTCCACCTAGGGTTAGGGTTAGGTCACCATGAATATGGAGAGCAATAGGGACATTGTCAATAAATTCGGAGTGCTTGGGAATGGTTAGGAGGGCACTTACTTTTCTAGGCTTCCCTATCTATGTTTCCTGGTAAAATACATGGGAAAATCCCATTGGAGGAAAATTCCACCTAGGGTTAGGGTTAGGTCACCATGAATATGGAGAACCACAGGGACATTGTCAATAAATTCGGAGTGCTTGGGAATGGTTAGGAGGGAACTTACTTTTCTAGGCTGCCGTATCTACATTTCCTGCTAAAATACATAGGAAGATCCCATTGGAGGAAAATTCCACTTAGGGTTAGGGTTAAGTCTCCATGAACTCATAGAGAAAAATGGACATCGGCAACAAACTGGGAGTGCTTGGATATGGTTAGGAGGGAACTTACTTTTCTAGGCTGCCGTATCTACGTTTCCTGGTAAAATACATGGGAAAATCCCATTGGAGGAAAATTCCACCTAGGGTTAGGGTTAGGTCACCATGAATATGGAGAACCACAGGGACATCGGCAACAAACTGGGAGTGCTTGCATATGGTTAGGAGGGAACTTACTTTTCTAGGCTGCCCTATCATTGTTTCCTGCTAAAATACATAGGAAAATCCCATTGGAGGAAAATTCCACTTAGTGTTAGGGTTAGGTCACCATGAACTCATAGAGAAAAATGGACATCGGCAAAAAACTGGGAGTGCTTGCATATGGTTAGGAGGGAACTTACTTTTCTAGGCTGCCGTATCTACGTTTCCTGCTAAAATACATGGGAAGATCCCATTGGAGGAAAATTCCACTTAGGGTTAGGGTTAGGTCACCATGAACTCATAGAGAAAAATGGACATCGGCAACAAACTGGGAGTGCTTGGATATGGTTAGGAGGGAACTTACTTTTCTAGGCTGCCGTATCTACGTTTCCTGGTAAAATACATGGGAAAATCCCATTGGAGGAAAATTCCACCTAGGGTTAGGGTTAGGTCACCATGAATATGGAGAGCAACAGGGACATTGTCAATAAATTCGGAGTGCTTGAGAATGGTTAGGAGGGCACTTACTTTTCTAGGCTTCCCTATCTATGTTTCCTGGTAAAATACATGGGAAAATCCCATTGGAGGAAAATTCCACCTAGGGTTAGGGTTAGGTCACCGTAAATATGGAGAGCAACAGGGACATTGTGAATAAATTCGGAGTGCTTGGGAATGGTTAGGAGGGAACTTACTTTTCTAGGCTTCCCTATCTATGTTTCCTGGTAAAATATATGGGAAAATCCCATTGGAGGAAAATTCCACTTAGGGTTAGGGTTAGGTCACCATGAACTCATAGAGAAAAATGGACATCGGCAACAAACTGGGAGTGCTTGCATATGGTTAGGAGGGAACTTACTTTTCTAGGCTTCCCTATCTATGTTTCCTGCTAAAATATATAGGAAAATCCCATTGGAGGAAAATTCCACTTAGTGTTAGGGTTAGGTCACCATGAACTCATAGAGAAAAATGGACATCGGCAACAAACTGGGAGTGCTTGGATATGGTTAGGAGGGAACTTACTTTTCTAGGCTGCCCTATCTATGTTTCCTACTAAAATGCATGGGGAAATCCCACTGGAGGAAAATTCCACTTAGGATTAGGGTTAGGTCACCATGAACTCATAGAGAAAAATGGACATCGGCAACAAACTGGGAGTGCTTGGATATGGTTAGGAGGGAACTTACTTTTCTAGGCTGCCGTATCTACGTTTCCTGGTAAAATACATGGGAAAATCCCATTGGAGGAAAATTCCACCTAGGGTTAGGGTTAGGTCACCATGAATATGGAGAGCAATAGGGACATTGTCAATAAATTCGGAGTGCTTGGGAATGATTAGGAGGGCACTTACTTTTCTAGGCTTCCCTATCTATGTTTCCTGGTAAAATACATGGGAAAATCCCATTGGAGGAAAATTCCACCTAGGGTTAGGGTTAGGTCACCATGAATATGGAGAGCCACAGGGACATTGTCAATAAATTCGGAGTGCTTGGGAATGGTTAGGAGGGAACTTACTTTTCTAGGCTGCCGTATCTACATTTCCTGCTAAAATACATGGGAAGATCCCATTGGAGGAAAATTCCACTTAGGGTTAGGGTTAGGTCACCATGAACTCATAGAGAAAAATGGACATCGGCAACAAACTGGGAGTGCTTGGATATGGTTAGGAAGGAACTTACTTTTCTAGGCTGCCGTATCTACGTTTCCTGCTAAAATACATGGGAAGATCCCATTGGAGGAAAATTCCACCTAGGGTTAGGGTTAAGTCACCATGAACTCATAGAGAAAAATGGAGATCGGCAACAAACTGGGAGTGCTTGCATATGGTTAGGAGGGAACTTACTTTTCTAGGCTGCCCTATCTATGTTTCCTGCTAAAATGCATGGGAAAATCCCATTGGAGGAAAATTCCACTTAGGGTTAGGGTTAGGTCACCATGAACTCATAGAGAAAAATGGAGATCGGCAACAAACTGGGAGTGCTTGGATATGGTTAGGAGGGAACTTACTTTCCTAGGCTGCCCTATCTATGTTTCCTGCTAAAATGCATGGGGAAATCCCATTGGAGGAAAATTCCACCTAGGGTTAGGGTTAGGTCACCATGAATATGGAGAGCCACAGGGACATTGTCAATAAATTCTTAGTGCTTGGGAATGGTTAGGAGGGAACTTACTTTTCTAGGCTGCCGTATCTACATTTCCTGCTAAAATACATGGGAAGATCCCATTGGAGGAAAATTCCACTTAGGGTTAGGGTTAGGTCACCATGAACTCATAGAGAAAAATGGACATCGGCAACAAACTGGGAGTGCTTGGATATGGTTAGGAGGGAACTTACTTTTCTAGGCTGCCGTATCTACGTTTCCTGCTAAAATACATGGGAAGATCCCATTGGAGGAAAATTCCACCTAGGGTTAGGGTTAGGTCACCATGAACTCACAGAGAAAAATGGACATCGGCAACAAACTGGGAGTGGTTGGATATGGTTAGGACAGAACTTACTTTTCTAGGCTGCCGTATCTACGTTTCCTGGTAAAATACATGGGAAGATCCCATTGGAGGAAAATTCCACTTAGGGTTAGGGTTAAGTCACCATGAACTCATAGAGAAAAATGGAGATCGGCAACAAACTGGGAGTGCTTGGATATGGTTAGGAGGGAACTTACTTTTCTAGGCTGCCGTATCTACGTTTCCTGCTAAAATACATGGGAAGATCCCATTGGAGGAAAATTCCACCTAGGGTTAGGGTTAGGTCACCATGAACTCACAGAGAAAAATGGACATCGGCAACAAACTGGGAGTGCTTGCATGTAGTTAGGAGGGAACTTACTTTTCTAGGCTGCCCTATCTATGTTTCCTGCTAAAATGCATGGGGAAATCCCATTGGAGGAAAATTCCACCTAGGGTTAGGGTTAGGTCACCATGAATATGGAGAGCAATAGGGACATTGTCAATAAATTCGGAGTGCTTGGGAATGGTTAGGAGGGCACTTACTTTTCTAGGCTTCCCTATCTATGTTTCCTGGTAAAATACATGGGAAAATCCCATTGGAGGAAAATTCCACCTAGGGTTAGGGTTAGGTCACCATGAATATGGAGAACCACAGGGACATTGTCAATAAATTCGGAGTGCTTGGGAATGGTTAGGAGGGAACTTACTTTTCTAGGCTGCCGTATCTACATTTCCTGCTAAAATACATGGGAAGATCCCATTGGAGGAAAATTCCACCTAGGGTTAGGGTTAGGTCACCATGAATATGGAGAACCACAGGGACATTGTCAATAAATTCGGAGTGCTTGGGAATGGTTAGGAGGGAACTTACTTTTCTAGGCTGCCGTATCTACATTTCCTGCTAAAATACATGGGAAGATCCCATTGGAGGAAAATTCCACTTAGGGTTAGGGTTAGGTCACCATGAATATGGAGAGCCACAGGGACATTGTCAATAAATTCTTAGTGCTTGGGAATGGTTAGGAGGGAACTTACTTTTCTAGGCTGCCGTATCTACATTTCCTGCTAAAATACATGGGAAGATCCCATTGGAGGAAAATTCCACTTAGGGTTAGGGTTAGGTCACCATGAACTCATAGAGAAAAATGGACATCGGCAACAAACTGGGAGTGCTTGGATATGGTTAGGAGGGAACTTACTTTTCTAGGCTGCCGTATCTACGTTTCCTGCTAAAATACATGGGAAGATCCCATTGGAGGAAAATTCCACCTAGGGTTAGGGATAGGTCACCATGAACTCACAGAGAAAAATGGACATCGGCAACAAACTGGGAGTGGTTGGATATGGTTAGGACAGAACTTACTTTTCTAGGCTGCCGTATCTACGTTTCCTGGTAAAATACATGGGAAGATCCCATTGGAGGAAAATTCCACTTAGGGTTAGGGTTAAGTCACCATGAACTCATAGAGAAAAATGGAGATCGGCAACAAACTGGGAGTGCTTGGATATGGTTAGGAGGGAACTTACTTTTCTAGGCTGCCGTATCTACGTTTCCTGCTAAAATACATGGGAAGATCCCATTGGAGGAAAATTCCACCTAGGGTTAGGGTTAGGTCACCATGAACTCACAGAGAAAAATGGACATCGGCAACAAACTGGGAGTGCTTGCATGTAGTTAGGAGGGAACTTACTTTTCTAGGCTGCCCTATCTATGTTTCCTGCTAAAATGCATGGGGAAATCCCATTGGAGGAAAATTCCACCTAGGGTTAGGGTTAGGTCACCATGAATATGGAGAGCAATAGGGACATTGTCAATAAATTCGGAGTGCTTGGGAATGGTTAGGAGGGCACTTACTTTTCTAGGCTTCCCTATCTATGTTTCCTGGTAAAATACATGGGAAAATCCCATTGGAGGAAAATTCCACCTAGGGTTAGGGTTAGGTCACCATGAATATGGAGAACCACAGGGACATTGTCAATAAATTCGGAGTGCTTGGGAATGGTTAGGAGGGAACTTACTTTTCTAGGCTGCCGTATCTACATTTCCTGCTAAAATACATGGGAAGATCCCATTGGAGGAAAATTCCACTTAGGGTTAGGGTTAAGTCACCATGAACTCATAGAGAAAAATGGACATCGGCAACAAACTGGGAGTGCTTGGATATGGTTAGGAGGGAACTTACTTTTCTAGGCTGCCGTCTCTACGTTTCCTGGTGAAATACATGGGAAAATCCCATTGGAGGAAAATTCCACCTAGGGTTAGGGTTAGGTCACCATGAATATGGAGAACCACAGGGACATCGGCAACAAACTGGGAGTGCTTGCATATGGTTAGGAGGGAACTTACTTTTCTAGGCTGCCCTATCATTGTTTCCTGCTAAAATACATACGAAAATCCCATTGGAGGAAAATTCCACTTAGTGTTAGGGTTAGGTCACCATGAACTCATAGAGAAAAATGGACATCGGCAAAAAACTGGGAGTGGTTGGATATGGTTAGGAGGGAACTTACTTTTCTAGGCTGCCGTATTTACGTTTCCTGCTAAAATACATGGGAAAATCCCATTGGAGGAAAATTCCACTTAGGGTTAGGGTTAGGTCACCATGAACTCATAGAGAAAAATGGACATCGGCAACAAACTGGGAGTGCTTGGATATGGTTAGGAGGGAACTTACTTTTCTAGGCTGCCGTATCTACGTTTCCTGGTAAAATACATGGGAAAATCCCATTGGAGGAAAATTCCACCTAGGGTTAGGGTTAGGTCACCATGAATATGGAGAGCAACAGGGACATTGTCAATAAATTCGGAGTGCTTGAGAATGGTTAGGAGGGCACTTACTTTTCTAGGCTTCCCTATCTATGTTTCCTGGTAAAATACATGGGAAAATCCCATTGGAGGAAAATTCCACCTAGGGTTAGGGTTAGGTCACCATAAATATGGAGAGCAACAGGGACATTGTGAATAAATTCGGAGTGCTTGGGAATGGTTAGGAGGGAACTTACTTTTCTAGGCTTCCCTATCTATGTTTCCTGGTAAAATATATGGGAAAATCCCATTGGAGGAAAATTCCACTTAAGGTTAGGGTTAGGTCACCATGAACTCATAGAGAAAAATGGACATCGGCAACAAACTGGGCGTGCTTGCATATGGTTAGGAGGGAACTTACTTTTCTAGGCTGCCCTATCTATGTTTCCTGCTAAAATACATAGGAAAATCCCATCGGAGGAAAATTCCACTTAGTGTTAGGGTTAGGTCACCATGAACTCATAGAGAAAAATGGACATCGGCAAAAAACTGGGAGTGCTTGGATATGGTTAGGAGGGAACTTACTTTTCTAGGCTGCCGTATTTACGTTTCCTGCTAAAATACATGGGAAGATCCCATTGGAGGAAAATTCCACTTAGGGTTAGGGTTAAGTCACCATGAACTCATAGAGAAAAATGGACATCGGCAACAAACTGGGAGTGCTTGCATATGGTTAGGAGGGAACTTACTTTTCTAGGCTGCCGTATCTACGTTTCCTGCTAAAATACATGGGAAAATCCCATTGGAGGAAAATTCCACTTAAGGTTAGGGTTAGGTCACCATGAACTCATAGAGAAAAATGGACATCGGCAACAAACTGGGAGTGCTTGCATATGGTTAGGAGGGAACTTACTTTTCTAGGCTGCCCTATCTATGTTTCCTGCTAAAATGCATGGGAAAATCCCATTGGAGGAAAATTCCACTTAGGGTTAGGGTTAGGTCACCATGAACTCATAGAGAAAAATGGACATCGGCAACAAACTGGGAGTGCTTGGATATGGTTAGGAGGGAACTTACTTTCCTAGGCTGCCCTATCTATGTTTCCTGCTAAAATGCATGGGGAAATCCCATTGGAGGAAAATTCCACCTAGGGTTAGGGTTAGGTCACCATGAATATGGAGAGCCACAGGGACATTGTCAATAAATTCTTAGTGCTTGGGAATGGTTAGGAGGGAACTTACTTTTCTAGGCTGCCGTATCTACATTTCCTGCTAAAATACATGGGAAGATCCCATTGGAGGAAAATTCCACTTAGGGTTAGGGTTAGGTCACCATGAACTCATAGAGAAAAATGGACATCGGCAACAAACTGGGAGTGCTTGGATATGGTTAGGAGGGAACTTACTTTTCTAGGCTGCAGTATCTACGTTTCCTGCTAAAATACATGGGAAGATCCCATTGGAGGAAAATTCCACCTAGGGTTAGGGTTAGGTCACCATGAACTCACAGAGAAAAATGGACATCGGCAACAAACTGGGAGTGCTTGGATATGGTTAGGACAGAACTTACTTTTCTAGGCTGCCGTATCTACGTTTCCTGGTAAAATACATGGGAAGATCCCATTGGAGGAAAATTCCACTTAGGGTTAGGGTTAAGTCACCATGAACTCATAGAGAAAAATGGAGATCGGCAACAAACTGGGAGTGCTTGGATATGGTTAGGAGGGAACTTACTTTTCTAGGCTGCCGTATCTACGTTTCCTGCTAAAATACATGGGAAGATCCCATTGGAGGAAAATTCCACCTAGGGTTAGGGTTAGGTCACCATGAACTCACAGAGAAAAATGGACATCGGCAACAAACTGGGAGTGCTTGGATATGGTTAGGACAGAACTTACTTTTCTAGGCTGCCGTATCTACGTTTCCTGGTAAAATACATGGGAAGATCCCATTGGAGGAAAATTCCACTTAGGGTTAGGGTTAAGTCACCATGAACTCATAGAGAAAAATGGAGATCGGCAACAAACTGGGAGTGCTTGCATATAGTTAGGAGGGAACTTACTTTTCTAGGCTGCCCTATCTATGTTTCCTGCTAAAATGCATGGGGAAATCCCATTGGAGGAAAATTCCACCTAGGGTTAGGGTTAGGTCACCATGAATATGGAGAGCAATAGGGACATTGTCAATAAATTCGGAGTGCTTGGGAATGGTTAGGAGGGAACTTACTTTTCTAGGCTGCCGTATCTACATTTCCTACTAAAATACATGGGAAGATCCCATTGGAGGAAAATTCCACTTAGGGTTAGGGTTAAGTCACCATGAACTCATAGAGAAAAATGGAGATCGGCAACAAACTGGGAGTGCTTGCATATGGTTAGGAGGGAACTTACTTTTCTAGGCTGCCCTATCTATGTTTCCTGCTAAAATGCATGGGAAAATCCCATTGGAGGAAAATTCCACTTAGGGTTAGGGTTAGGTCACCATGAACTCATAGAGAAAAATGGACATCGGCAACAAACTGGGAGTGCTTGGATATGGTTAGCAGGGAACTTACTTTCCTAGGCTGCCCTATCTATGTTTCCTGCTAAAATGCATGGGGAAATCCCATTGGAGGAAAATTCCACTTAGGGTTAGGGTTAGGTCACCATGAACTCATAGAGAAAAATGGACATCGGCAACAAACTGGGAGTGCTTGGATATGGTTAGGAGGGAACTTACTTTTCTAGGCTGCCGTATCTACGTTTCCTGGTAAAATACATGGGAAAATCCCATTGGAGGAAAATTCCACCTAGGGTTAGGGTTAGGTCACCATGAATATGGAGAGCAATAGGGACATTGTCAATAAATTCGGAGTGCTTGGGAATGGTTAGGAGGGCACTTACTTTTCTAGGCTTCCCTATCTATGTTTCCTGGTAAAATACATGGGAAAATCCCATTGGAGGAAAATTCCACCTAGGGTTAGGGTTAGGTCACCATGAATATGGAGAACCACAGGGACATTGTCAATAAATTCGGAGTGCTTGGGAATGGTTAGGAGGGAACTTACTTTTCTAGGCTGCCGAATCTACATTTCCTGCTAAAATACATGGGAAGATCCCATTGGAGGAAAATTCCACTTAGGGTTAGGGTTAAGTCACCATGAACTCATAGAGAAAAATGGACATCGGCAACAAACTGGGAGTGCTTGGATATGGTTAGGAGGGAACTTACTTTTCTAGGCTGCCGTATCTAGGTTTCCTGGTAAAATACATGGGAAAATCCCATTGGAGGAAAATTCCACCTAGGGTTAGGGTTAGGTCACCATGAATATGGAGAACCACAGGGACATTGTCAATAAATTCGGAGTGCTTGGGAATGGTTAAGAGGGCACTTACTTTTCTAGGCTTCCCTATCTATGTTTCCTGGTAAAATACATGGGAAAATCCCATTGGAGGAAAATTCCACCTAGGGTTAGGGTTAGGTCACCATAAATATGGAGAGCAACAGGGACATTGTGAATAAATTCGGAGTGCTTGGGAATGGTTAGGAGGGAACTTACTTTTCTAGGCTTCCCTATCTATGTTTCCTGGTAAAATATATGGGAAAATCCCATTGGAGGAAAATTCCACTTAAGGTTAGGGTTAGGTCACCATGAACTCATAGAGAAAAATGGACATCGGCAACAAACTGGGAGTGCTTGCATATGGTTAGGAGGGAACTTACTTTTCTAGGCTGCCCTATCTATGTTTCCTGCTAAAATACATAGGAAAATCCCATTGGAGGAAAATTCCACTTAGTGTTAGGGTTAGGTCACCATGAACTCATAGAGAAAAATGGACATCGGCAAAAAACTGGGAGTGCTTGGATATGGTTAGGAGGGAACTTACTTTTCTAGGCTGCCGTATTTACGTTTCCTGCTAAAATACATGGGAGGATCCCATTGGAGGAAAATTCCACTTAGGGTTAGGGTTAAGTCACCATGAACTCATAGAGAAAAATGGACATCGGCAACAAACTGGGAGTGCTTGCATATGGTTAGGAGGGAACTTACTTTTCTAGGCTGCCGTATCTACGTTTCCTGCTAAAATACATGGGAAGATCCCATTGGAGGAAAATTCCACTTAGGGTTAGGGTTAGGTCACCATGAAATCATAGAGAAAAATGGACATCGGCAACAAACTGGGAGTGCTTGGATATGGTTAGGAGGGAACTTACTTTTCTAGGCTGCCGTATCTACGTTTCCTGGTAAAATACATGGGAAAATCCCATTGGAGGAAAACTCCACCTAGGGTTAGGGTTAGGTCACCATGAATATGGAGAGCAACAGGGACATTGTCAATAAATTCGGAGTGCTTGAGAATGGTTAGGAGGGCACTTACTTTTCTAGGCTTCCCTATCTATGTTTCCTGGTAAAATACATGGGAAAATCCCATTGGAGGAAAATTCCACCTAGGGTTAGGGTTAGGTCACCATAAATATGGAGAGCAACAGGGACATTGTGAATAAATTCGGAGTGCTTGGGAATGGTTAGGAGGGAACTTACTTTTCTAGGCTTCCCTATCTATGTTTCCTGGTAAAATATATGGGAAAATCCCATTGGAGGAAAATTCCACTTAGGGTTAGGGTTAGGTCACCATGAACTCATAGAGAAAAATGGACATCGGCAACAAACTGGGAGTGCTTGCATATGGTTAGGAGGGAACTTACTTTTCTAGGCTGCCCTATCTATGTTTCCTGCTAAAATGCATGGGAAAATCCCATTGGAGGAAAATTCCACTTAGGGTTAGGGTTAGGTCACCATGAACTCATAGAGAAAAATGGACATCGGCAACAAACTGGGAGTGCTTGGATATGGTTAGGAGGGAACTTACTTTTCTAGGCTGCCCTATCTATGTTTCCTGCTAAAATGCATGGGGAAATCCCATTGGAGGAAAATTCCACTTAGGATTAGGGTTAGGTCACCATGAATATGGAGAGCAATAGGGACATTGTCAATAAATTCGGAGTGCTTGGGAATGGTTAGGATGGCACTTACTTTTCTAGGCTTCCCTATCTATGTTTCCTGGTAAAATACATGGGAAAATCCCATTGGAGGAAAATTCCACCTAGGGTTAGGGTTAGGAAACCATGAATATGGAGAGCCACAGGGACATTGTCAATAAATTCGGAGTGCTTGGGAATGGTTAGGAGGGAACTTACTTTTCTAGGCTGCCGTATCTACATTTCCTGCTAAAATACATGGGAAGATCCCATTGGAGGAAAATTCCACTTAGGGTTAGGGTTAGGTCACCATGAACTCATAGAGAAAAATGGACATCGGCAACAAACTGGAAGTGCTTGGATATGGTTAGGAGGGAACTTACTTTTCTAGGCTGCCGTATGTACGTTTCCTGCTAAAATACATGGGAAGATCCCATTGGAGGAAAATTCCACCTAGGGTTAGGGTTAGGTCACCATGAACTCACAGAGAAAAATGGACATCGGCAACAAACTGGGAGTGCTTGGATATGGTTAGGACAGAACTTACTTTTCTAGGCTGCCGTATCTACGTTTCCTGGTAAAATGCATGGGAAAATCCCATTGGAGGAAAATTCCACCTAGGGTTAGGGTTAGGTCACCATGAATATGGAGAGCAATAGGGACATTGTCAATAAATTCGGAGTGCTTGGGAATGGTTAGGAGGGCACTTACTTTTCTAGGCTTCCCTATCTATGTTTCCTGGTAAAATACATGGGAAAATCCCATTGGAGGAAAATTCCACCTAGGGTTAGGGTTAGGTCACCATGAACTCATAGAGAAAAATGGACATCGGCAACAAACTGGGAGTGCTTGGATATGGTTAGGAGGGAACTTACTTTTCTAGGCTGCCGTATCTACGTTTCCTGGTAAAATACATGGGAAGATCCCATTGGAGGAAAATTCCACCTAGGGTTAGGGTTAGGTCACCATGAACTCACAGAGAAAAATGGACATCGGCAACAAACTGGGAGTGCTTGGATATGGTTAGGAGGGAACTTACTTTTCTAGGCTGCCATATCTATGTTTCCTGCTAAAATGCATGGGGAAATCCCATTGGAGGAAAATTCCACTTAGGGTTAGGGTTAGGTCACCATGAATATGGAGAGCAATAGGGACATTGTCAATAAATTCGGAGTGCTTGGGAATGGTTAGGAGGGCACTTACTTTTCTAGGCTTCCCTATCTATGTTTCCTGGTAAAATACATGGGAAAATCCCATTGGAGGAAAATTCCACCTAGGGTTAGGGTTAGGTCACCATAAAGATGGAGAGCAACAGGGACATTGTGAATAAATTCGGAGTGCTTGGGAATGGTTAGGAGGGAACTTACTTTTCTAGGCTTCCCTATCTATGTTTCCTGGTAAAATATATGGGAAAATCCCATTGGAGGAAAATTCCACTTAAGGTTAGGGTTAGGTCACCATGAACTCATAGAGAAAAATGGACATCGGCAACAAACTGGGAGTGCTTGCATATGGTTAGTAGGGAACTTACTTTTCTAGGCTGCCCTATCTATGTTTCCTGCTAAAATACATAGGAAAATCCCATTGGAGGAAATTCCACTTAGGGTTAGGGTTAGGTCACCATGAACTCATAGAGAAAAATGGACATCGGCAAAAAACTGGGAGTGCTTGGATATGGTTAGGAGGGAACTTACTTTTCTAGGCTGCTGTATTTACGTTTCCTGCTAAAATACATGGGAAGATCCCATTGGAGGAAAATTCCACTTAGGGTTAGGGTTAAGTCACCATGAACTCATAGAGAAAAATGGACATCGGCAACAAACTGGGAGTGCTTGCATATGGTTAGGAGGGAACTTACTTTTCTAGGCTGCCGTATCTACGTTTCCTGGTAAAATACATGGGAAAATCCCATTGGAGGAAAATTCCACCTAGGGTTAGGGTTAGGTCACCATGAATATGGAGAACCACAGGGACATCGGCAACAAACTGGGAGTGCTTGCATATGGTTAGGAGGGAACTTACTTTTCTAGGCTGCCCTATCATTGTTTCCTGCTAAAATACATAGGAAAATCCCATTGGAGGAAAATTCCACTTAGTGTTAGGGTTAGGTCACCATGAACTCATAGAGAAAAATGGACATCGGCAACAAACTGGGAGTGCTTGGATATGGTTAGGAGGGAACTTACTTTTCTAGGCTGCCGTATCTACGTTTCCTGCTAAAATACATGGGAAGATCCCACTGGAGGAAAATTCCACTTAGTGTTAGGGTTAGGTCACCATGAACTCACAGAGAAAAATGGACATCGGCAACAAACTGGGAGTGCTTGGATATGGTTAGGACAGAACTTACTTTTCTAGGCTGCCGTATCTACGTTTCCTGGTAAAATACATGGGAAGATCCCATTGGAGGAAAATTCCACTTAGGGTTAGGGTTAAGTCACCATGAACTCATAGAGAAAAATGGAGATCGGCAACAAACTGGGAGTGCTTGGATATGGTTAGGAGGGAACTTACTTTCCTAGGCTGCCCTATCTATGTTTCCTGCTAAAATGCATGGGGAAATCCCATTGGAGGAAAATTCCACTTAGGGTTAGGGTTAGGTCACCATGAACTCATAGAGAAAAATGGACATCGGCAACAAACTGGGAGTGCTTGGATATGGTTAGGAGGGAACTTACTTTTCTAGGCTGCCGTATCTACGTTTCCTGGTAAAATACATGGGAAAATCCCATTGGAGGAAAATTCCACCTAGGGTTAGGGTTAGGAAACCATGAATATGGAGAGCCACAGGGACATTGTCAATAAATTCGGAGTGCTTGGGAATGGTTAGGAGGGAACTTACTTTTCTAGGCTGCCGTATCTACATTTCCTGCTAAAATACATGGGAAGATCCCATTGGAGGAAAATTCCACTTAGGGTTAGGGTTAGGTCACCATGAACTCATAGAGAAAAATGGACATCGGCAACAAACTGGAAGTGCTTGGATATGGTTAGGAGGGAACTTACTTTTCTAGGCTGCCGTATGTACGTTTCCTGCTAAAATACATGGGAAGATCCCATTGGAGGAAAATTCCACCTAGGGTTAGGGTTAGGTCACCATGAACTCACAGAGAAAAATGGACATCGGCAACAAACTGGGAGTGCTTGGATATGGTTAGGACAGAACTTACTTTTCTAGGCTGCCGTATCTACGTTTCCTGGTAAAATGCATGGGAAAATCCCATTGGAGGAAAATTCCACCTAGGGTTAGGGTTAGGTCACCATGAATATGGAGAGCAATAGGGACATTGTCAATAAATTCGGAGTGCTTGGGAATGGTTAGGAGGGAACTTCTAGGCTTCCCTATCTATGTTTCCTGGTAAAATACATGGGAAAATCCCATTGGAGGAAAATTCCACCTAGGGTTAGGGTTAGGTCACCATGAACTCATAGAGAAAAATGGACATCGGCAACAAACTGGGAGTTCTTGGATATGGTTAGGAGGGAACTTACTTTTCTAGGCTGCCGTATCTACGTTTCCTGCTAAAATACATGGGAAGATCCCATTGGAGGAAAATTCCACCTAGGGTTAGGGTTAGGTCACCATGAACTCACAGAGAAAAATGGACATCGGCAACAAACTGGGAGTGCTTGGATATGGTTAGGAGGGAACTTACTTTTCTAGGCTGCCATATCTATGTTTCCTGCTAAAATGCATGGGGAAATCCCATTGGAGGAAAATTCCACTTAGGATTAGGGTTAGGTCACCATGAATATGGAGAGCAATAGGGACATTGTCAATAAATTCGGAGTGCTTGGGAATGGTTAGGAGGGCACTTACTTTTCTAGGCTTCCCTATCTATGTTTCCTGGTAAAATACATGGGAAAATCCCATTGGAGGAAAATTCCACCTAGGGTTAGGGTTAGGTCACCATAAATATGGAGAGCAACAGGGACATTGTGAATAAATTCGGAGTGCTTGGGAATGGTTAGGAGGGAACTTACTTTTCTAGGCTTCCCTATCTATGTTTCCTGGTAAAATATATGGGAAAATCCCATTGGAGGAAAATTCCACTTAAGGTTAGGGTTAGGTCACCATGAACTCAGAGAAAAATGGACATCGGCAACAAACTGGGAGTGCTTGCATATGGTTAGTAGGGAACTTACTTTTCTAGGCTGCCCTATCTATGTTTCCTGCTAAAATACATAGGAAAATCCCATTGGAGGAAAATTCCACTTAGTGTTAGGGTTAGGTCACCATGAACTCATAGAGAAAAATGGACATCGGCAAAAAACTGGGAGTGCTTGGATATGGTTAGGAGGGAACTTACTTTTCTAGGCTGCCGTATTTACGTTTCCTGCTAAAATACATGGGAAGATCCCATTGGAGGAAAATTCCACCTAGGGTTAGGGTTAGGTCACCATGAATATGGAGAGCAACATGGACATTGTCAATAAATTCTGAGTGCTTGGGAATGGATAGGAGGGCACTTATTTTTCTAGGCTTCCCTATCTATTTTTCCTGGTAAAATATACGGGAAAATCCCATTGGAGGAAAATTCCACATAGCATTTGGGTTAGGTCACCATGAACATGGAGAGAAACATGGACATTGCCAATAAATTCGGAGTGGTTGGGAATGATTAGGAGGGCAAAGAAATTTCTAGGCTGCCCTATCTTTGTTTCCTGCTAAAATACATGGGAAAATCCCATTGGAGGAAAATTCCACTTAGTGTTAGGGTTAGGTCACCATGAACTCATAGAGAAAAATGGACATCGGCAACAAACTGGGAGTGCTTGGATATGGTTAGGACGGAACTTACTTTTCTAGGCTGCCGTATCTACATTTCCTGCTAAAATACATGGGAAGATCCCATTGGAGGAAAATTCCACTTAGGGTTAGGGTTAAGTCACCATGAACTCATAGAGAAAAATGGACATCGGCAACAAACTGGGAGTGCTTGGATATGGTTAGGAGGGAACTTACTTTTCTAGGCTGCCGTATCTACGTTTCCTGGTAAAATACATGGGAAAATCCCATTGGAGGAAAATTCCACCTAGGGTTAGGGTTAGGTCACCATGAATATGGAGAACCACAGGGACATTGTCAATAAATTCGGAGTGCTTGAGAATGGTTAGGAGGGCACTTACTTTTCTAGGCTTCCCTATCTATGTTTCCTGGTAAAATACATGGGAAAATCCCATTGGAGGAAAATTCCACCTAGGGTTAGGGTTAGGTCACCATAAATATGGAGAGCAACAGGGACATTGTGAATAAATTCGGAGTGCTTGGGAATGGTTAGGAGGGAACTTACTTTTCTAGGCTTCCCTATCTATGTATGGATGGGGAGAAACGGACTCAAGCTCAACCCCTCCAAGACCGAGTGGCTGTGGTTACCGTCATCCCGGTACAGCCAGCTGATTCCATCGCTGTGTATTGGGGGCGAAACAGTGGCTCCCACAGGAAGGGTTCGCAACTTGGGAATCCTCCTGGACTCACGGCTGTCCTTAGAGGACCATCTGACGGCCGTGGCCGGGAGGATGTTCCACCAGGTTCGCCTGGTGCGCCAGTTGCGTCCCTTCCTAGACCGGGACTCGCTACGCACAGTCACTCATGCCCTCGTGACCTCCAGGCTGGACTACTGTAATGCTCTCTACATGGGGCTCCCCTTGAGGTGCATCCGGAAGCTCCAACTTGCCCAGAATGCAGCCGCGCGGGTAGTGATGGGAGCATCGTGGCGCTCCCACGTAACACCGCTCCTGCGTGAGTTGCACTGGTTGCCGGTGGTCTTTCGGGTGCGGTTCAAGGTGTTAGTGACCACTTTTAAAGCGCTCCATGGCATCGGACCCGGATACTTACAGGACCGTCTACTGCCAGCAAATACCTCCCGCCGTCCGGTACGCTCCCACAGAGAGGGCCTCCTCAGGGAGCCGTCGGCCAGACAGTGCCGGCTGGCGACCCCCAGGGGGAGAGCCTTCTCTGTGGGAGCTCCCACGTTATGGAACGAGCTCCCCCCCGAACTCCGTATAATAACAGATTTACGCACCTTCCGTCGGGAACTAAAAACATTCCTTTTCCGACAGGCCGGCCTGGCATAGAAGCTTCTGAGTATTTTTTAAGATTTTAAATTTTGTATGTTTTGGGTTTTAGGATTTTGGCCAAATGATTTAATTTATTTTTAATTATTTTACATTTTGTATATTTATATGTTTTTTAAAGTTTAGGCTGTACACCGCCCCGAGTCCTTCGGGAGAGGGGCGGTATAGAAATTTAATAAAATAAATAAATAAATAAATAAATAAATATGTTTCCTGGTAAAATATATGGGAAAATCCCATTGGAGGAAAATTCCACTTAAGGTTAGGGTTAGGTCACCATGAACTCATAGAGAAAAATGGACATCGGCAACAAACTGGGAGTGCTTGCATATGGTTAGGAGGGAACTTACTTTTCTAGGCTGCCCTATCTATGTTTCCTGCTAAAATACATAGGAAAATCCCATTGGAGGAAAATTCCACTTAGTGTTAGGGTTAGGTCACCATGAACTCATAGAGAAAAATGGACATCAGCAAAAAACTGGGAGTGCTTGGATATGGTTAGGAGGGAACTTACTTTTCTAGGCTGCCGTATTTACGTTTCCTGCTAAAATACATGGGAAGATCCCATTGGAGGAAAATTCCACCTAGGGTTAGGGTTAGGTCACCATGAATATGGAGAGCAACATGGACATTGTCAATAAATTCTGAGTGCTTGGGAATGGATAGGAGGGCACTTATTTTTCTAGGCTTCCCTATCTATTTTTCCTGGTAAAATATACGGGAAAATCCCATTGGAGGAAAATTCCACATAGCATTTGGGTTAGGTCACCATGAACATGGAGAGAAACATGGACATTGCCAATAAATTCGGAGTGGTTGGGAATGATTAGGAGGGCAAAGAAATTTCTAGGCTGCCCTATCTTTGTTTCCTGCTAAAATACATGGGAAAATCCCATTGGAGGAAAATTCCACTTAGTGTTAGGGTTAGGTCACCATGAACTCATAGAGAAAAATGGACATCGGCAACAAACTGGGAGTGCTTGGATATGGTTAGGACGGAACTTACTTTTCTAGGCTGCCGTATCTACATTTCCTGCTAAAATACATGGGAAGATCCCATTGGAGGAAAATTCCACTTAGGGTTAGGGTTAAGTCACCATGAACTCATAGAGAAAAATGGACATCGGCAACAAACTGGGAGTGCTTGGATATGGTTAGGAGGGAACTTACTTTTCTAGGCTGCCGTATCTACGTTTCCTGGTAAAATACATGGGAAAATCCCATTGGAGGAAAATTCCACCTAGGGTTAGGGTTAGGTCACCATGAATATGGAGAACCACAGGGACATTGTCAATAAATTCGGAGTGCTTGAGAATGGTTAGGAGGGCACTTACTTTTCTAGGCTTCCCTATCTATGTTTCCTGGTAAAATACATGGGAAAATCCCATTGGAGGAAAATTCCACCTAGGGTTAGGGTTAGGTCACCATAAATATGGAGAGCAACAGGGACATTGTGAATAAATTCGGAGTGCTTGGGAATGGTTAGGAGGGAACTTACTTTTCTAGGCTTCCCTATCTATGTATGGATGGGGAGAAACGGACTCAAGCTCAACCCCTCCAAGACCGAGTGGCTGTGGTTACCGTCATCCCGGTACAGCCAGCTGATTCCATCGCTGTGTATTGGGGGCGAAACAGTGGCTCCCACAGGAAGGGTTCGCAACTTGGGAATCCTCCTGGACTCACGGCTGTCCTTAGAGGACCATCTGACGGCCGTGGCCGGGAGGATGTTCCACCAGGTTCGCCTGGTGCGCCAGTTGCGTCCCTTCCTAGACCGGGACTCGCTACGCACAGTCACTCATGCCCTCGTGACCTCCAGGCTGGACTACTGTAATGCTCTCTACATGGGGCTCCCCTTGAGGTGCATCCGGAAGCTCCAACTTGCCCAGAATGCAGCCGCGCGGGTAGTGATGGGAGCATCGTGGCGCTCCCACGTAACACCGCTCCTGCGTGAGTTGCACTGGTTGCCGGTGGTCTTTCGGGTGCGGTTCAAGGTGTTAGTGACCACTTTTAAAGCGCTCCATGGCATCGGACCCGGATACTTACAGGACCGTCTACTGCCAGCAAATACCTCCCGCCGTCCGGTACGCTCCCACAGAGAGGGCCTCCTCAGGGAGCCGTCGGCCAGACAGTGCCGGCTGGCGACCCCCAGGGGGAGAGCCTTCTCTGTGGGAGCTCCCACGTTATGGAACGAGCTCCCCCCCGAACTCCGTATAATAACAGATTTACGCACCTTCCGTCGGGAACTAAAAACATTCCTTTTCCGACAGGCCGGCCTGGCATAGAAGCTTCTGAGTATTTTTTAAGATTTTAAATTTTGTATGTTTTGGGTTTTAGGATTTTGGCCAAATGATTTAATTTATTTTTAATTATTTTACATTTTGTATATTTATATGTTTTTTAAAGTTTAGGCTGTACACCGCCCCGAGTCCTTCGGGAGAGGGGCGGTATAGAAATTTAATAAAATAAATAAATAAATAAATAAATAAATATGTTTCCTGGTAAAATATATGGGAAAATCCCATTGGAGGAAAATTCCACTTAAGGTTAGGGTTAGGTCACCATGAACTCATAGAGAAAAATGGACATCGGCAACAAACTGGGAGTGCTTGCATATGGTTAGGAGGGAACTTACTTTTCTAGGCTGCCCTATCTATGTTTCCTGCTAAAATACATAGGAAAATCCCATTGGAGGAAAATTCCACTTAGTGTTAGGGTTAGGTCACCATGAACTCATAGAGAAAAATGGACATCAGCAAAAAACTGGGAGTGCTTGGATATGGTTAGGAGGGAACTTACTTTTCTAGGCTGCCGTATTTACGTTTCCTGCTAAAATACATGGGAAGATCCCATTGGAGGAAAATTCCACCTAGGGTTAGGGTTAGGTCACCATGAATATGGAGAGCAACATGGACATTGTCAATAAATTCTGAGTGCTTGGGAATGGATAGGAGGGCACTTATTTTTCTAGGCTTCCCTATCTATTTTTCCTGGTAAAATATACGGGAAAATCCCATTGGAGGAAAATTCCACATAGCATTTGGGTTAGGTCACCATGAACATGGAGAGAAACATGGACATTGCCAATAAATTCGGAGTGGTTGGGAATGATTAGGAGGGCAAAGAAATTTCTAGGCTGCCCTATCTTTGTTTCCTGCTAAAATACATGGGAAAATCCCATTGGAGGAAAATTCCACTTAGTGTTAGGGTTAGGTCACCATGAACTCATAGAGAAAAATGGACATCGGCAACAAACTGGGAGTGCTTGGATATGGTTAGGACGGAACTTACTTTTCTAGGCTGCCGTATCTACATTTCCTGCTAAAATACATGGGAAGATCCCATTGGAGGAAAATTCCACTTAGGGTTAGGGTTAAGTCACCATGAACTCATAGAGAAAAATGGACATCGGCAACAAACTGGGAGTGCTTGGATATGGTTAGGAGGGAACTTACTTTTCTAGGCTGCCGTATCTACGTTTCCTGGTAAAATACATGGGAAAATCCCATTGGAGGAAAATTCCACCTAGGGTTAGGGTTAGGTCACCATGAATATGGAGAACCACAGGGACATTGTCAATAAATTCGGAGTGCTTGAGAATGGTTAGGAGGGCACTTACTTTTCTAGGCTTCCCTATCTATGTTTCCTGGTAAAATACATGGGAAAATCCCATTGGAGGAAAATTCCACCTAGGGTTAGGGTTAGGTCACCATAAATATGGAGAGCAACAGGGACATTGTGAATAAATTCGGAGTGCTTGGGAATGGTTAGGAGGGAACTTACTTTTCTAGGCTTCCCTATCTATGTATGGATGGGGAGAAACGGACTCAAGCTCAACCCCTCCAAGACCGAGTGGCTGTGGTTACCGTCATCCCGGTACAGCCAGCTGATTCCATCGCTGTGTATTGGGGGCGAAACAGTGGCTCCCACAGGAAGGGTTCGCAACTTGGGAATCCTCCTGGACTCACGGCTGTCCTTAGAGGACCATCTGACGGCCGTGGCCGGGAGGATGTTCCACCAGGTTCGCCTGGTGCGCCAGTTGCGTCCCTTCCTAGACCGGGACTCGCTACGCACAGTCACTCATGCCCTCGTGACCTCCAGGCTGGACTACTGTAATGCTCTCTACATGGGGCTCCCCTTGAGGTGCATCCGGAAGCTCCAACTTGCCCAGAATGCAGCCGCGCGGGTAGTGATGGGAGCATCGTGGCGCTCCCACGTAACACCGCTCCTGCGTGAGTTGCACTGGTTGCCGGTGGTCTTTCGGGTGCGGTTCAAGGTGTTAGTGACCACTTTTAAAGCGCTCCATGGCATCGGACCCGGATACTTACAGGACCGTCTACTGCCAGCAAATACCTCCCGCCGTCCGGTACGCTCCCACAGAGAGGGCCTCCTCAGGGAGCCGTCGGCCAGACAGTGCCGGCTGGCGACCCCCAGGGGGAGAGCCTTCTCTGTGGGAGCTCCCACGTTATGGAACGAGCTCCCCCCCGAACTCCGTATAATAACAGATTTACGCACCTTCCGTCGGGAACTGAAAACATTCCTTTTCCGACAGGCCGGCCTGGCATAGAAGCTTCTGAGTATTTTTTAAGATTTTAAATTTTGTATGTTTTGGGTTTTAGGATTTTGGCCAAATGATTTAATTTATTTTTAATTATTTTAAATTTTGTATATTTATATGTTTTTTAAAGTTTAGGCTGTACACCGCCCCGAGTCCTTCGGGAGAGGGGCGGTATAGAAATTTAATAAAATAAATAAATAAATAAATAAATAAATATGTTTCCTGGTAAAATATATGGGAAAATCCCATTGGAGGAAAATTCCACTTAAGGTTAGGGTTAGGTCACCATGAACTCATAGAGAAAAATGGACATCGGCAACAAACTGGGAGTGCTTGCATATGGTTAGGAGGGAACTTACTTTTCTAGGCTGCCCTATCTATGTTTCCTGCTAAAATACATAGGAAAATCCCATTGGAGGAAAATTCCACTTAGTGTTAGGGTTAGGTCACCATGAACTCATAGAGAAAAATGGACATCGGCAAAAAACTGGGAGTGCTTGGATATGGTTAGGAGGGAACTTACTTTTCTAGGCTGCCGTATTTACGTTTCCTGCTAAAATACATGGGAAGATCCCATTGGAGGAAAATTCCACTTAGGGTTAGGGTTAAGTCACCATGAACTCATAGAGAAAAATGGACATCGGCAACAAACTGGGAGTGCTTGCATATGGTTAGGAGGGAACTTACTTTTCTAGGCTGCCGTATCTACGTTTCCTGCTAAAATACATGGGAAGATCCCATTGGAGGAAAATTCCACTTAGGGTTAGGGTTAGGTCACCATGAAATCATAGAGAAAAATGGACATCGGCAACAAACTGGGAGTGCTTGGATATGGTTAGGAGGGAACTTACTTTTCTAGGCTGCCGTATCTATGTTTCCTGCTAAAATGCATGGGGAAATCCCATTGGAGGAAAATTCCACTTAGGGTTAGGGTTAGGTCACCATGAATATGGAGAGCAATAGGGACATTGTCAATAAATTCGGAGTGCTTGGGAATGGTTAGGAGGGCACTTACTTTTCTAGGCTTCCCTATCTATGTTTCCTGGTAAAATACATGGGAAAATCCCATTGGAGGAAAATTCCACCTAGGGTTAGGGTTAGGTCACCATGAATATGGAGAGCCACAGGGACATTGTCAATAAATTCGGAGTGCTTGGATATGGTTAGGACAGAACTTACTTTTCTAGGCTGCCGTATCTACGTTTCCTGGTAAAATACATGGGAAGATCCCATTGGAGGAAAATTCCACTTAGGGTTAGGGTTAAGTCACCATGAACTCATAGAGAAAAATGGAGATCGGCAACAAACTGGGAGTGCTTGGATATGGTTAGGAGGGAACTTACTTTCCTAGGCTGCCCTATCTATGTTTCCTGCTAAAATGCATGGGGAAATCCCATTGGAGGAAAATTCCACTTAGGGTTAGGGTTAGGTCACCATGAACTCATAGAGAAAAATGGACATCGGCAACAAACTGGGAGTGCTTGGATATGGTTAGGAGGGAACTTACTTTTCTAGGCTGCCGTATCTACGTTTCCTGGTAAAATACATGGGAAAATCCCATTGGAGGAAAATTCCACCTAGGGTTAGGGTTAGGTCACCATGAATATGGAGAGCAATAGGGACATTGTCAATAAATTCGGAGTGCTTGGGAATGGTTAGGAGGGCACTTACTTTTCTAGGCTTCCCTATCTATGTTTCCTGCTAAAATACATGGGAAAATCCCATTGGAGGAAAATTCCACCTAGGGTTAGGGTTA
Organism: Bothrops alternatus; assembly: GCA_034064705.1. Classification (NCBI taxonomy): domain Eukaryota; kingdom Metazoa; phylum Chordata; class Lepidosauria; order Squamata; family Viperidae; genus Bothrops; species Bothrops alternatus. Next base: position 844,765 of record JARGCV010000012.1, on the reverse strand, counting down.
GGTCACCATGAACTCATAGAGAAAAATGGACATCGGCAACAAACTGGGAGTGCTTGGATATGGTTAGGAGGGAACTTACTTTTCTAGGCTGCCGTATCTACGTTTCCTGCTAAAATACATGGGAAGATCCCATTGGAGGAAAATTCCACCTAGGGTTAGGGTTAGGTCACCATGAACTCACAGAGAAAAATGGACATCGGCAACAAACTGGGAGTGCTTGGATATGGTTAGGACAGAACTTACTTTTCTAGGCTGCCGTATCTAGGTTTCCTGGTAAAATACATGGGAAGATCCCATTGGAGGAAAATTCCACTTAGGGTTAGGGTTAAGTCACCATGAACTCATAGAGAAAAATGGAGATCGGCAACAAACTGGGAGTGCTTGCATATAGTTAGGAGGGAACTTACTTTTCTAGGCTGCCGTATCTACATTTCCTACTAAAATACATGGGAAGATCCCATTGGAGGAAAATTCCACTTAGGGTTAGGGTTAAGTCACCATGAACTCATAGAGAAAAATGGAGATCGGCAAAAAACTGGGAGTGCTTGCATATGGTTAGGAGGGAACTTACTTTTCTAGGCTGCCCTATCTATGTTTCCTGCTAAAATGCATGGGAAAATCCCATTGGAGGAAAATTCCACTTAGGGTTAGGGTTAGGTCACCATGAACTCATAGAGAAAAATGGACATCGGCAACAAACTGGGAGTGCTTGGATATGGTTAGCAGGGAACTTACTTTCCTAGGCTGCCCTATCTATGTTTCCTGCTAAAATGCATGGGGAAATCCCATTGGAGGAAAATTCCACTTAGGGTTAGGGTTAGGTCACCATGAACTCATAGAGAAAAATGGACATCGGCAACAAACTGGGAGTGCTTGGATATGGTTAGGAGGGAACTTACTTTTCTAGGCTGCCGTATCTACGTTTCCTGGTAAAATACATGGGAAAATCCCATTGGAGGAAAATTCCACCTAGGGTTAGGGTTAGGTCACCATGAATATGGAGAGCAATAGGGACATTGTCAATAAATTCGGAGTGCTTGGGAATGGTTAGGAGGGCACTTACTTTTCTAGGCTTCCCTATCTTTGTTTCCTGCTAAAATACATGGGAAAATCCCATTGGAGGAAAATTCCACCTAGGGTTAGGGTTAGGTCACCATGAATATGGAGAACCACAGGGACATTGTCAATAAATTCGGAGTGCTTGGGAATGGTTAGGAGGGAACTTACTTTTCTAGGCTGCCGTATCTACATTTCCTGCTAAAATACATGGGAAGATCCCATTGGAGGAAAATTCCACTTAGGGTTAGGGTTAAGTCACCATGAACTCATAGAGAAAAATGGACATCGGCAACAAACTGGGAGTGCTTGGATATGGTATCTACGTTTCCTGGTAAAATACATGGGAAAATCCCATTGGAGGAAAATTCCACCTAGGGTTAGGGTTAGGTCACCATGAATATGGAGAACCACAGGGACATCGGCAACAAACTGGGAGTGCTTGCATATGGTTAGGAGGGAACTTACTTTTCTAGGCTTCCCTATCTATGTTTCCTGGTAAAATACATGGGAAAATCCCATTGGAGGAAAATTCCACCTAGGGTTAGGGTTAGGTCACCATGAATATGGAGAGCAACAGGGACATTGTCAATAAATTCGGAGTGCTTGAGAATGGTTAGGAGGGCACTTACTTTTCTAGGCTTCCCTATCTATGTTTCCTGCTAAAATACATGGGAAAATCCCATTGGAGGAAAATTCCACCTAGGGTTAGGGTTAGGTCACCATAAATATGGAGAGCAACAGGGACATTGTGAATAAATTCGGAGTGCTTGGGAATGGTTAGGAGGGAACTTACTTTTCTAGGCTTCCCTATCTATGTTTCCTGGTAAAATATATGGGAAAATCCCATTGGAGGAAAATTCCACTTAGGGTTAGGGTTAGGTCACCATGAACTCATAGAGAAAAATGGACATCGGCAACAAACTGGGAGTGCTTGCATATGGTTAGGAGGGAACTTACTTTTCTAGGCTGCCCTATCTATGTTTCCTGCTAAAATACATAGGAAAATCCCATTGGAGGAAAATTCCACTTAGTGTTAGGGTTAGGTCACCATGAACTCATAGAGAAAAATGGACATCGGCAAAAAACTGGGAGTGCTTGGATATGGTTAGGAGGGAACTTACTTTTCTAGGCTGCCGTATTTACGTTTCCTGCTAAAATACATGGGAAGATCCCATTGGAGGAAAATTCCACTTAGGGTTAGGGTTAAGTCACCATGAACTCATAGAGAAAAATGGACATCGGCAACAAACTGGGAGTGCTTGCATATGGTTAGGAGGGAACTTACTTTTCTAGGCTGCCGTATCTACGTTTCCTGCTGAAATACATGGGAAGATCCCATTGGAGGAAAATTCCACTTAGGGTTAGGGTTAGGTCACCATGAAATCATAGAGAAAAATGGACATCGGCAACAAACTGGGAGTGCTTGGATATGGTTAGGAGGGAACTTACTTTTCTAGGCTGCCGTATCTACGTTTCCTGGTAAAATACATGGGAAAATCCCATTGGAGGAAAACTCCACCTAGGGTTAGGGTTAGGTCACCATGAATATGGAGAGCAACAGGGACATTGTCAATAAATTCGGAGTGCTTGAGAATGGTTAGGAGGGCACTTACTTTTCTAGGCTTCCCTATCTATGTTTCCTGGTAAAATACATGGGAAAATCCCATTGCAGGAAAATTCCACCTAGGGTTAGGGTTAGGTCACCATAAATATGGAGAGCAACAGGGACATTGTGAATAAATTTGGAGTGCTTGGGAATGGTTAGGAGGGAACTTACTTTTCTAGGCTGCCCTATCTATGTTTCCTGCTAAAATGCATGGGGAAATCCCATTGGAGGAAAATTCCACTTAGGATTAGGGTTAGGTCACCATGAATATGGAGAGCAATAGGGACATTGTCCAATAAATTCGGAGTGCTTGGGAATGGTTAGGAGGGCACTTACTTTTCTAGGCTTCCCTATCTATGTTTCCTGGTAAAATACATGGGAAAATCCCATTGGAGGAAAATTCCACCTAGGGTTAGGGTTAGGTCACTATGAATATGGAGAGCCACAGGGACATTGTCAATAAATTCGGAGTGCTTGGGAATGGTTAGGAGGGAACTTACTTTTCTAGGCTGCCGTATCTACATTTCCTGCTAAAATACATGGGAAGATCCCATTGGAGGAAAATTCCACTTAGGGTTAGGGTTAGGTCACCATGAACTCATAGAGAAAAATGGACATCGGCAACAAACTGGGAGTGCTTGGATATGGTTAGGAGGGAACTTCGTTTTCTAGGCTGCCGTATCTACGTTTCCTGCTAAAATACATGGGAAGATCCCATTGGAGGAAAATTCCACCTAGGGTTAGGGTTAGGTCACCATGAACTCACAGAGAAAAATGGACATCGGCAACAAACTGGGAGTGCTTGGATATGGTTAGGACAGAACTTACTTTTCTAGGCTGCCGTATCTACGTTTCCTGGTAAAATACATGGGAAGATCCCATTGGAGGAAAATTCCACTTAGGGTTAGGGTTAAGTCACCATGAACTCATAGAGAAAAATGGAGATCAGCAACAAACTGGGAGTGCTTGCATATGGTTAGGAGGGAACTTACTTTTCTAGGCTGCCCTATCTATGTTTCCTGCTAAAATGCATGGGAAAATCCCATTGGAGGAAAATTCCACTTAGGGTTAGGGTTAGGTCACCATGAACTCATAGAGAAAAATGGACATCGGCAACAAACTGGGAGTGCTTGGATATGGTTAGGAGGGAACTTACTTTCCTAGGCTGCCCTATCTATGTTTCCTGCTAAAATGCATGGGGAAATCCCATTGGAGGAAAATTCCACTTAGGGTTAGGGTTAGGTCACCATGAACCCATAGAGAAAAATGGACATCGGCAACAAACTGGGAGTGCTTGGATATGGTTAGGAGGGAACTTACTTTTCTAGGCTGCCGTATCTACGTTTCCTGGTAAAATACATGGGAAAATCCCATTGGAGGAAAATTCCACCTAGGGTTAGGGTTAGGTCACCATGAATATGGAGAGCAATAGGGACATTGTCAATAAATTCGGAGTGCTTGGGAATGGTTAGGACGGCACTTACTTTTCTAGGCTTCCCTATCTATGTTTCCTGGTAAAATACATGGGAAGATCCCATTGGAGGAAAATTCCACTTAGGGTTAGGGTTAAGTCACCATGAACTCATAGAGAAAAATGGAGATCGGCAACAAACTGGGAGTGCTTGCATATGGTTAGGAGGGAACTTACTTTTCTAGGCTGCCCTATCTATGTTTCCTGCTAAAATGCATGGGAAAATCCCATTGGAGGAAAATTCCACTTAGGGTTAGGGTTAGGTCACCATGAACTCATAGAGAAAAATGGACATCGGCAACAAACTGGGAGTGCTTGGATATGGTTAGGAGGGAACTTACTTTTCTAGGCTGCCCTATCTATGTTTCCTGCTAAAATGCATGGGAAAATCCCATTGGAGGAAAATTCCACTTAGGGTTAGGGTTAGGTCACCATGAACTCATAAAGAAAAATGGACATCGGCAACAAACTGGGAGTGCTTGGATATGGTTAGGAGGGAACTTACTTTCCTAGGCTGCCCTATCTTTGTTTCCTGCTAAAATGCATGGGGAAATCCCATTGGAGGAAAATTCCACTTAGGGTAAGGGTTAGGTCACCATGAACTCATAGAGAAAAATGGACATCGGCAACAAACTGGGAGTGCTTGGATATGGTTAGGAGGGAACTTACTTTTCTAGGCTGCCCTATCTATGTTTCCTGCTAAAATGCATGGGAAAATCCCATTGGAGGAAAATTCCACTTAGGGTTAGGGTTAGGTCACCATGAACTCATAGAGAAAAATGGACATCGGCAACAAACTGGGAGTGCTTGGATATGGTTAGGAGGGAACTTACTTTTCTAGGCTGCCGTATCTACGTTTCCTGGTAAAATACATGGGAAAATCCCATTGGAGGAAAATTCCACCTAGGGTTAGGGTTAGGTCACCATGAATATGGAGAGCAATAGGGACATTGTCAATAAATTCGGAGTGCTTGGGAATGGTTAGGACGGCACTTACTTTTCTAGGCTTCCCTATCTATGTTTCCTGGTAAAATACATGGGAAGATCCCATTGGAGGAAAATTCCACTTAGGGTTAGGGTTAAGTCACCATGAACTCATAGAGAAAAATGGACATCGGCAACAAACTGGGAGTGCTTGGATATGGTTAGGAGGGAACTTACTTTCCTAGGCTGCCCTATCTATGTTTCCTGCTAAAATGCATGGGGAAATCCCATTGGAGGAAAATTCCACTTAGGGTTAGGGTTAGGTCACCATGAACTCATAGAGAAAAATGGACATCGGCAACAAACTGGGAGTGCTTGGATATGGTTAGGAGGGAACTTACTTTTCTAGGCTGCCCTATCTATGTTTACTGCTAAAATGCATGGGAAAATCCCATTGGAGGAAAATTCCACTTAGGGTTAGGGTTAGGTCACCATGAACTCATAGAGAAAAATGGACATCGGCAACAAACTGGGAGTGCTTGGATATGGTTAGGAGGGAACTTACTTTCCTAGGCTGCCCTATCTATGTTTCCTGCTAAAATGCATGGGGAAATCCCATTGGAGGAAAATTCCACTTAGGGTTAGGGTTAGGTCACCATGAACTCATAGAGAAAAATGGACATCGGCAACAAACTGGGAGTGCTTGGATATGGTTAGGAGGGAACTTACTTTTCTAGGCTGCCGTATCTACGTTTCCTGGTAAAATACATGGGAAAATCCCATTGGAGGAAAATTCCACCTAGGGTTAGGGTTAGGTCACCATGAATATGGAGAGCAATAGGGACATTGTCAATAAATTCGGAGTGCTTGGGAATGGTTAGGACGGCACTTACTTTTCTAGGCTTCCCTATCTATGTTTCCTGGTAAAATACATGGGAAGATCCCATTGGAGGAAAATTCCACTTAGGGTTAGGGTTAAGTCACCATGAACTCATAGAGAAAAATGGAGATCGGCAACAAACTGGGAGTGCTTGCATATGGTTAGGAGGGAACTTACTTTTCTAGGCTGCCCTATCTATGTTTCCTGCTAAAATGCATGGGAAAATCCCATTGGAGGAAAATTCCACTTAGGGTTAGGGTTAGGTCACCATGAACTCATAGAGAAAAATGGACATCGGCAACAAACTGGGAGTGCTTGGATATGGTTAGGAGGGAACTTACTTTTCTAGGCTGCCCTATCTATGTTTCCTGCTAAAATGCATGGGAAAATCCCATTGGAGGAAAATTCCACCTAGGGTTAGGGTTAGGTCACCATGAACTCATAGAGAAAAATGGACATCGGCAACAAACTGGGAGTGCTTGGATATGGTTAGGAGGGAACTTACTTTCCTAGGCTGCCCTATCTATGTTTCCTGCTAAAATGCATGGGGAAATCCCATTGGAGGAAAATTCCACTTAGGGTTAGGGTTAGGTCACCATGAACTCATAGAGAAAAATGGACATCGGCAACAAACTGGGAGTGCTTGGATATGGTTAGGAGGGAACTTACTTTTCTAGGCTGCCGTATCTACGTTTCCTGGTAAAATACATGGGAAAATCCCATTGGAGGAAAATTCCACCTAGGGTTAGGGTTAGGTCACCATGAATATGGAGAGCAATAGGGACATTGTCAATAAATTCGGAGTGCTTGGGAATGGTTAGGAGGGCACTTACTTTTCTAGGCTTCCCTATCTATGTTTCCTGGTAAAATACATGGGAAAATCCCATTGGAGGAAAATTCCACCTAGGGTTAGGGTTAGGTCACCATGAATATGGAGAACCACAGGGACATTGTCAATAAATTCGGAGTGCTTGGGAATGGTTAGGAGGGAACTTACTTTTCTAGGCTGCCGTATCTACATTTCCTGCTAAAATACATGGGAAGATCCCATTGGAGGAAAATTCCACTTAGGGTTAGGGTTAAGTCACCATGAACTCATAGAGAAAAATGGAGATCGGCAACAAACTGGGAGTGCTTGCATATGGTTAGGAGGGAACTTACTTTTCTAGGCTGCCCTATCTATGTTTCCTGCTAAAATGCATGGGAAAATCCCATTGGAGGAAAATTCCACTTAGGGTTAGGGTTAGGTCACCATGAACTCATAGAGAAAAATGGACATCGGCAACAAACTGGGAGTGCTTGGATATGGTTAGGAGGGAACTTACTTTCCTAGGCTGCCCTATCTATGTTTCCTGCTAAAATGCATGGGGAAATCCCATTGGAGGAAAATTCCACTTAGGGTTAGGGTTAGGTCACCATGAACTCATAGAGAAAAATGGACATCGGCAACAAACTGGGAGTGCTTGGATATGGTTAGGAGGGAACTTACTTTTCTAGGCTGCCGTATCTACGTTTCCTGGTAAAATACATGGGAAAATCCCATTGGAGGAAAATTCCACCTAGGGTTAGGGTTAGGTCACCATGAATATGGAGAGCAATAGGGACATTGACAATAAATTCGGAGTGCTTGGGAATGGTTAGGAGGGCACTTACTTTTCTAGGCTGCCGTATCTACGTTTCCTGGTAAAATACATGGGAAAATCCCATTGGAGGAAAATTCCACCTAGGGTTAGGGTTAGGTCACCATGAATATGGAGAACCACAGGGACATTGTCAATAAATTCGGAGTGCTTGGGAATGGTTAGGAGGGAACTTACTTTTCTAGGCTGCCGTATCTACATATTCCTGCTAAAATACATGGGAAGATCCCATTGGAGGAAAATTCCACTTAGGGTTAGGGTTAAGTCACCATGAACTCATAGAGAAAAATGGAGATCGGCAACAAACTGGGAGTGCTTGCATATGGTTAGGAGGGAACTTACTTTTCTAGGCTGCCCTATCTATGTTTCCTGCTAAAATGCATGGGAAAATCCCATTGGAGGAAAATTCCACTTAGGGTTAGGGTTAGGTCACCATGAACTCATAGAGAAAAATGGACATCGGCAACAAACTGGGAGTGCTTGGATATGGTTAGGAGGGAACTTACTTTCCTAGGCTGCCCTATCTATGTTTCCTGCTAAAATGCATGGGGAAATCCCATTGGAGGAAAATTCCACTTAGGGTTAGGGTTAGGTCACCATGAACTCATAGAGAAAAATGGACATCGGCAACAAACTGGGAGTGCTTGGATATGGTTAGGAGGGAACTTACTTTTCTAGGCTGCCGTATCTACGTTTCCTGGTAAAATACATGGTAAAATCCCATTGGAGGAAAATTCCACCTAGGGTTAGGGTTAGGTCACCATGAATATGGAGAGCAATAGGGACATTGACAATAAATTCGGAGTGCTTGGGAATGGTTAGGAGGGCACTTACTTTTCTAGGCTGCCGTATCTACGTTTCCTGGTAAAATACATGGGAAAATCCCATTGGAGGAAAATTCCACCTAGGGTTAGGGTTAGGTCACCATGAATATGGACAACCACAGGGACATTGTCAATAAATTCGGAGTGCTTGGGAATGGTTAGGAGGGAACTTACTTTTCTAGGCTTCCCTATCTATGTTTCCTGGTAAAATACATGGGAAGATCCCATTGGAGGAAAATTCCACTTAGGGTTAGGGTTAAGTCACCATGAACTCATAGAGAAAAATGGAGATCGGCAACAAACTGGGAGTGCTTGCATATGGTTAGGAGGGAAATTACTTTTCTAGGCTGCCCTATCTATGTTTCCTGCTAAAATGCATGGGAAAATCCCATTGGAGGAAAATTCCACTTAGGGTTAGGGTTAGGTCACCATGAACTCATAGAGAAAAATGGACATCGGCAACAAACTGGGAGTGCTTGGATATGGTTAGGAGGGAACTTACTTTTCTAGGCTGCCCTATCTATGTTTCCTGCTAAAATGCATGGGAAAATCCCATTGGAGGAAAATTCCACTTAGGGTTAGGGTTAGGTCACCATGAACTCATAGAGAAAAATGGACATCGGCAACAAACTGGGAGTGCTTGGATATGGTTAGGAGGGAACTTACTTTCCTAGGCTGCCCTATCTATGTTTCCTGCTAAAATGCATGGGGAAATCCCATTGGAGGAAAATTCCACTTAGGGTTAGGGTTAGGTCACCATGAACTCATAGAGAAAAATGGACATCGGCAACAAACTGGGAGTGCTTGGATATGGTTAGGAGGGAACTTACTTTTCTAGGCTGCCGTATCTACGTTTCCTGGTAAAATACATGGGAAAATCCCATTGGAGGAAAATTCCACCTAGGGTTAGGGTTAGGTCACCATGAATATGGAGAGCAATAGGGACATTGTCAATAAATTCGGAGTGCTTGGGAATGGTTAGGAGGGCACTTACTTTTCTAGGCTTCCCTATCTATGTTTCCTGGTAAAATACATGGGAAAATCCCATTGGAGGAAAATTCCACCTAGGGTTAGGGTTAGGTCACCATGAATATGGAGAACCACAGGGACATTGTCAATAAATTCGGAGTGCTTGGGAATGGTTAGGAGGGAACTTACTTTTCTAGGCTGCCGTATCTACATTTCCTGCTAAAATACATGGGAAGATCCCATTGGAGGAAAATTCCACTTAGGGTTAGGGTTAAGTCACCATGAACTCATAGAGAAAAATGGAGATCGGCAACAAACTGGGAGTGCTTGCATATGGTTAGGAGGGAACTTACTTTTCTAGGCTGCCCTATCTATGTTTCCTGCTAAAATGCATGGGAAAATCCCATTGGAGGAAAATTCCACTTAGGGTTAGGTCACCATGAACTCATAGAGAAAAATGGACATCGGCAACAAACTGGGAGTGCTTGGATATGGTTAGGAGGGAACTTACTTTCCTAGGCTGCCCTATCTATGTTTCCTGCTAAAATGCATGGGGAAATCCCATTGGAGGAAAATTCCACTTAGGGTTAGGGTTAGGTCACCATGAACTCATAGAGAAAAATGGACATCGGCAACAAACTGGGAGTGCTTGGATATGGTTAGGAGGGAACTTACTTTTCTAGGCTGCCGTATCTACGTTTCCTGGTAAAATACATGGGAAAATCCCATTGGAGGAAAATTCCACCTAGGGTTAGGGTTAGGTCACCATGAATATGGAGAGCAATAGGGACATTGACAATAAATTCGGAGTGCTTGGGAATGGTTAGGAGGGCACTTACTTTTCTAGGCTGCCGTATCTACGTTTCCTGGTAAAATACATGGGAAAATCCCATTGGAGGAAAATTCCACCTAGGGTTAGGGTTAGGTCACCATGAATATGGAGAACCACAGGGACATTGTCAATAAATTCGGAGTGCTTGGGAATGGTTAGGAGGGAACTTACTTTTCTAGGCTGCCGTATCTACATATTCCTGCTAAAATACATGGGAAGATCCCATTGGAGGAAAATTCCACTTAGGGTTAGGGTTAAGTCACCATGAACTCATAGAGAAAAATGGAGATCGGCAACAAACTGGGAGTGCTTGCATATGGTTAGGAGGGAACTTACTTTTCTAGGCTGCCCTATCTATGTTTCCTGCTAAAATGCATGGGAAAATCCCATTGGAGGAAAATTCCACTTAGGGTTAGGGTTAGGTCACCATGAACTCATAGAGAAAAATGGACATCGGCAACAAACTGGGAGTGCTTGGATATGGTTAGGAGGGAACTTACTTTCCTAGGCTGCCCTATCTATGTTTCCTGCTAAAATGCATGGGGAAATCCCATTGGAGGAAAATTCCACTTAGGGTTAGGGTTAGGTCACCATGAACTCATAGAGAAAAATGGACATCGGCAACAAACTGGGAGTGCTTGGATATGGTTAGGAGGGAACTTACTTTTCTAGGCTGCCGTATCTACGTTTCCTGGTAAAATACATGGTAAAATCCCATTGGAGGAAAATTCCACCTAGGGTTAGGGTTAGGTCACCATGAATATGGAGAGCAATAGGGACATTGACAATAAATTCGGAGTGCTTGGGAATGGTTAGGAGGGCACTTACTTTTCTAGGCTGCCGTATCTACGTTTCCTGGTAAAATACATGGGAAAATCCCTTTGGAGGAAAATTCCACCTAGGGTTAGGGTTAGGTCACCATGAATATGGACAACCACAGGGACATTGTCAATAAATTCGGAGTGCTTGGGAATGGTTAGGAGGGAACTTCCTTTTCTAGGCTGCCGTATCTACATTTCCTGCTAAAATACATGGGAAGATCCCATTGGAGGAAAATTCCACTTAGGGTTAGGGTTAAGTCACCATGAACTCATAGAGAAAAATGGAGATCGGCAACAAACTGGGAGTGCTTGCATATGGTTAGGAGGGAAATTACTTTTCTAGGCTGCCCTATCTATGTTTCCTGCTAAAATGCATGGGAAAATCCCATTGGAGGAAAATTCCACTTAGGGTTAGGGTTAGGTCACCATGAACTCATAGAGAAAAATGGACATCGGCAACAAACTGGGAGTGCTTGGATATGGTTAGGAGGGAACTTACTTTCCTAGGCTGCCCTATCTATGTTTCCTGCTAAAATGCATGGGGAAATCCCATTGGAGGAAAATTCCACTTAGGGTTAGGGTTAGGTCACCATGAACTCATAGAGAAAAATGGACATCGGCAACAAACTGGGAGTGCTTGGATATGGTTAGGAGGGAACTTACTTTTCTAGGCTGCCGTATCTACGTTTCCTGGTAAAATACATGGGAAAATCCCATTGGAGGAAAATTCCACCTAGGGTTAGGGTTAGGTCACCATGAATATGGAGAGCAATAGGGACATTGTCAATAAATTCGGAGTGCTTGGGAATGGTTAGGAGGGCACTTACTTTTCTAGGCTTCCCTATCTATGTTTCCTGGTAAAATACATGGGAAAATCCCATTGGAGGAAAATTCCACCTAGGGTTAGGGTTAGGTCACCATGAATATGGAGAACCACAGGGACATTGTCAATAAATTCGGAGTGCTTGGGAATGGTTAGGAGGGAACTTACTTTTCTAGGCTGCCGTATCTACATTTCCTGCTAAAATACATGGGAAGATCCAATTGGAGGAAAATTCCACTTAGGGTTAGGGTTAAGTCACCATGAACTCATAGAGAAAAATGGACATCGGCAAGAAACTGGGAGTGCTTGGATATGGTTAGGAGGGAACTTACTTTTCTAGGCTTGCCGTATCTACGTTTCCTGGTAAAATACATGGGAAAATCCCATTGGAGGAAAATTCCACTTAGGCTTAGGGTTAGGTCACCATGAACTCATAGAGAAAAATGGACATCGGCAACAAACTGGGAGTGCTTGGATATGGTTAGGAGGGAACTTACTTTTCTAGGCTGCCCTATCTATGTTTCCTGCTAAAATGCATGGGGAAATCCCATTGGAGGAACATTCCACTTAGGATTAGGGTTAGGTCACCATGAACTCATAGAGAAAAATGGACATCGGCAACAAACTGGGAGTGCTTGGATATGGTTAGGAGGGAAGTTACTTTTCTAGGCTGCCGTATCTACGTTTCCTGGTAAAATACATGGGAAAATCCCATTGGAGGAAAATTCCACCTAGGGTTAGGGTTAGGTCACCATGAATATGGAGAGCAATAGGGACATTGTCAATAAATTCGGAGTGCTTGGGAATGGTTAGGAGGGCACTTACTTTTCTAGGCTTCCCTATCTATGTTTCCTGGTAAAATACATGGGAAAATCCCATTGGAGGAAAATTCCACCTAGGGTTAGGGTTAGGTCACCATGAATATGGAGAGCAATAGGGACATTGACAATAAATTCGGAGTGCTTGGGAATGGTTAGGAGGGCACTTACTTTTCTAGGCTGCCGTATCTACGTTTCCTGGTAAAATACATGGGAAAATCCCTTTGGAGGAAAATTCCACCTAGGGTTAGGGTTAGGTCACCATGAATATGGACAACCACAGGGACATTGTCAATAAATTCGGAGTGCTTGGGAATGGTTAGGAGGGAACTTACTTTTCTAGGCTGCCGTATCTACATTTCCTGCTAAAATACATGGGAAGATCCCATTGGAGGAAAATTCCACTTAGGGTTAGGGTTAAGTCACCATGAACTCATAGAGAAAAATGGAGATCGGCAACAAACTGGGAGTGCTTGCATATGGTTAGGAGGGAAATTACTTTTCTAGGCTGCCGTATCTACGTTTCCTGGTAAAATACATGGGAAAATCCCATTGGAGGAAAATTCCACTTAGGCTTAGGGTTAGGTCACCATGAACTCATAGAGAAAAATGGACATCGGCAACAAACTGGGAGTGCTTGGATATGGTTAGGAGGGAACTTACTTTTCTAGGCTGCCCTATCTATGTTTCCTGCTAAAATGCATGGGGAAATCCCATTGGAGGAAAATTCCACTTAGGATTAGGGTTAGGTCACCATGAACTCATAGAGAAAAATGGACATCGGCAACAAACTGGGAGTGCTTGGATATGGTTAGGAGGGAAATTACTTTTCTAGGCTGCCGTATCTACGTTTCCTGGTAAAATACATGGGAAAATCCCATTGGAGGAAAATTCCACTTAGGGTTAGGGTTAGGTCACCATGAACTCATAGAGAAAAATGGACATCGGCAACAAACTGGGAGTGCTTGGATATGGTTAGGAGGGAACTTACTTTTCTAGGCTGCCGTATCTACGTTTCCTGGTAAAATACATGGGAAGATCCCATTGGAGGAAAATTCCACTTAGGGTTAGGGTTAGGTCACCATGAACTCATAGAGAAAAATGGACATCGGCAACAAACTGGGAGTGCTTGGATATGGTTAGGAGGGAACTTACTTTTCTAGGCTGCCGTATCTACGTTTCCTGGTAAAATACATGGGAAAATCCCATTGGAGGAAAATTCCACTTAGGGTTAGGGTTAGGTCACCATGAACTCATAGAGAAAAATGGACATCGGCAACAAACTGGGAGTGCTTGGATATGGTTAGGAGGGAACTTACTTTTCTAGGCTGCCGTATCTACGTTTCCTGGTAAAATACATGGGAAGATCCCATTGGAGGAAAATTCCACTTAGGGTTAGGGTTAGGTCACCATGAACTCATAGAGAAAAATGGACATCGGCAACAAACTGGGAGTGCTTGGATATGGTTAGGAGGGAACTTACTTTTCTAGGCTGCCGTATCTACGTTTCCTGGTAAAATACATGGGAAAATCCCATTGGAGGAAAATTCCACCTAGGGTTAGGGTTAGGTCACCATGAATATGGAGAGCAACAGGGACATTGTCAATAAATTCGGAGTGCTTGAGAATGGTTAGGAGGGCACTTACTTTTCTAGGCTTCCCTATCTATGTTTCCTGGTAAAATACATGGGAAAATCCCATTGGAGGAAAATTCCACCTAGGGTTAGGGTTAGGTCACCATAAATATGGAGAGCAACAGGGACATTGTGAATAAATTCGGAGTGCTTGGGAATGGTTAGGAGGGAACTTACTTTTCTAGGCTTCCCTATCTATGTTTCCTGGTAAAATATATGGGAAAATCCCATTGGAGGAAAATTCCACTTAGGGTTAGGGTTAGGTCACCATGAACTCATAGAGAAAAATGGACATCGGCAACAAACTGGGAGTGCTTGCATATGGTTAGGAGGGAACTTACTTTTCTAGGCTGCCCTATCTATGTTTCCTGCTAAAATGCATGGGAAAATCCCATTGGAGGAAAATTCCACTTAGGGTTAGGGTTAGGTCACCATGAACTCATAGAGAAAAATGGACATCGGCAACAAACTGGGAGTGCTTGGATATGGTTAGGAGGGAACTTACTTTTCTAGGCTGCCCTATCTATGTTTCCTGCTAAAATGCATGGGGAAATCCCATTGGAGGAAAATTCCACTTAGGATTAGGGTTAGGTCACCATGAACTCATAGAGAAAAATGGACATCGGCAACAAACTGGGAGTGCTTGGATATGGTTAGGAGGGAACTTACTTTTCTAGGCTGCCGTATCTACGTTTCCTGGTAAAATACATGGGAAAATCCCATTGGAGGAAAATTCCACCTAGGGTTAGGGTTAGGTCACCATGAATATGGAGAGCAATAGGGACATTGTCAATAAATTCGGAGTGCTTGGGAATGGTTAGGAGGGCACTTACTTTTCTAGGCTTCCCTATCTATGTTTCCTGGTAAAATACATGGGAAAATCCCATTGGAGGAAAATTCCACCTAGGGTTAGGGTTAGGTCACCATGAATATGGAGAGCCACAGGGACATTGTCAATAAATTCAGAGTGCTTGGGAATGGTTAGGAGGGAACTTACTTTTCTAGGCTGCCGTATCTACATTTCCTGCTAAAATACATGGGAAGATCCCATTGGAGGAAAATTCCACTTAGGGTTAGGGTTAGGTCACCATGAACTCATAGAGAAAAATGGACATCGGCAACAAACTGGGAGTGCTTGGATATGGTTAGGAGGGAACTTACTTTTCTAGGCTGCCGTATCTACGTTTCCTGCTAAAATACATGGGAAGATCCCATTGGAGGAAAATTCCACCTAGGGTTAGGGTTAGGTCACCATGAACTCACAGAGAAAAATGGACATCGGCAACAAACTGGGAGTGCTTGGATATGGCTAGGACAGAACTTACTTTTCTAGGCTGCCGTATCTACGTTTCCTGGTAAAATACATGGGAAGATCCCATTGGAGGAAAATTCCACTTAGGGTTAGGGTTAAGTCACCATGAACTCATAGAGAAAAATGGAGATCGGCAACAAACTGGGAGTGCTTGCATATGGTTAGGAGGGAACTTACTTTTCTAGGCTGCCCTATCTATGTTTCCTGCTAAAATGCATGGGAAAATCCCATTGGAGGAAAATTCCACTTAGGGTTAGGGTTAGGTCACCATGAACTCATAGAGAAAAATGGACATCGGCAACAAACTGGGAGTGCTTGGATATGGTTAGGAGGGAACTTACTTTCCTAGGCTGCCCTATCTATGTTTCCTGCTAAAATGCATGGGGAAATCCCATTGGAGGAAAATTCCACTTAGGGTTAGGGTTAGGTCACCATGAACTCATAGAGAAAAATGGACATCGGCAACAAACTGGGAGTGCTTGGATATGGTTAGGAGGGAACTTACTTTTCTAGGCTGCCGTATCTACGTTTCCTGGTAAAATACATGGGAAAATCCCATTGGAGGAAAATTCCACCTAGGGTTAGGGTTAGGTCACCATGAATATGGAGAGCAATAGGGACATTGTCAATAAATTCGGAGTGCTTGGGAATGGTTAGGAGGGCACTTACTTTTCTAGGCTTCCCTATCTATGTTTCCTGGTAAAATACATGGGAAAATCCCATTGGAGGAAAATTCCACCTAGGGTTAGGGTTAGGTCACCATGAATATGGAGAACCACAGGGACATTGTCAATAAATTCGGAGTGCTTGGGAATGGTTAGGAGGGAACTTACTTTTCTAGGCTGCCGTATCTACGTTTCCTGGTAAAATACATGGGAAAATCCCATTGGAGGAAAATTCCACTTAGGGTTAGGGTTAGGTCACCATGAACTCATAGAGAAAAATGGAGATCGGCAACAAACTGGGAGTGCTTGCATATGGTTAGGAGGGAACTTACTTTTCTAGGCTGCCCTATCTATGTTTCCTGCTAAAATGCATGGGAAAATCCCATTGGAGGAAAATTCCACTTAGGGTTAGGGTTAGGTCACCATGAACTCATAGAGAAAAATGGACATCGGCAACAAACTGGGAGTGCTTGGATATGGTTAGGAGGGAACTTACTTTCCTAGGCTGCCCTATCTATGTTTCCTGCTAAAATGCATGGGGAAATCCCATTGGAGGAAAATTCCACTTAGGGTTAGGGTTAGGTCACCATGAACTCATAGAGAAAAATGGACATCGGCAACAAACTGGGAGTGCTTGGATATGGTTAGGAGGGAACTTACTTTTCTAGGCTGCCGTATCTACGTTTCCTGGTAAAATACATGGGAAAATCCCATTGGAGGAAAATTCCACCTAGGGTTAGGGTTAGGTCACCATGAATATGGAGAGCAATAGGGACATTGTCAATAAATTCGGAGTGCTTGGAATGGTTAGGAGGGCACTTACTTTTCTAGGCTTCCCTATCTATGTTTCCTGGTGAAATACATGGGAAAATCCCATTGGAGGAAAATTCCACCTAGGGTTAGGGTTAGGTCACCATGAATATGGAGAACCACAGGGACATTGTCAATAAATTCGGAGTGCTTGGGAATGGTTAGGAGGGAACTTACTTTTCTAGGCTGCCGTATCTACATTTCCTGCTAAAATACATGGGAAGATCCCATTGGAGGAAAATTCCACCTAGGGTTAGGGTTAGGTCACCATGAATATGGAGAGCCACAGGGACATTGTCAATAAATTCGGAGTGCTTGGGAATGGTTAGGAGGGAACTTACTTTTCTAGGCTGCCGTATCTACATTTCCTGCTAAAATACATGGGAAGATCCCATTGGAGGAAAATTCCACTTAGGGTTAGGGTTAGGTCACCATGAACTCATAGAGAAAAATGGACATCGGCAACAAACTGGGAGTGCTTGGATATGGTTAGGAGGGAACTTACTTTTCTAGGCTGCCGTATCTACGTTTCCTGCTAAAATACATGGGAAGATCCCATTGGAGGAAAATTCCACCTAGGGTTAGGGTTAGGTCACCATGAACTCACAGAGAAAAATGGACATCGGCAACAAACTGGGAGTGCTTGGATATGGTTAGGACAGAACTTACTTTTCTAGGCTGCCGTATCTACGTTTCCTGGTAAAATACATGGGAAGATCCCATTGGAGGAAAATTCCACTTAGGGTTAGGGTTAGGTCACCATGAACTCATAGAGAAAAATGGACATCGGCAACAAACTGGGAGTGCTTGGATATGGTTAGGAGGGAACTTACTTTTCTAGGCTGCCGTATCTACGTTTCCTGGTAAAATACATGGGAAAATCCCATTGGAGGAAAATTCCACCTAGGGTTAGGGTTAGGTCACCATGAATATGGAGAGCAACAGGGACATTGTCAATAAATTCGGAGTGCTTGAGAATGGTTAGGAGGGCACTTACTTTTCTAGGCTTCCCTATCTATGTTTCCTGGTAAAATACATGGGAAAATCCCATTGGAGGAAAATTCCACCTAGGGTTAGGGTTAGGTCACCATAAATATGGAGAGCAACAGGGACATTGTGAATAAATTCGGAGTGCTTGGGAATGGTTAGGAGGGAACTTACTTTTCTAGGCTTCCCTATCTATGTTTCCTGGTAAAATATATGGGAAAATCCCATTGGAGGAAAATTCCACTTAGGGTTAGGGTTAGGTCACCATGAACTCATAGAGAAAAATGGACATCGGCAACAAACTGGGAGTGCTTGCATATGGTTAGGAGGGAACTTACTTTTCTAGGCTGCCCTATCTATGTTTCCTGCTAAAATGCATGGGAAAATCCCATTGGAGGAAAATTCCACTTAGGGTTAGGGTTAGGTCACCATGAACTCATAGAGAAAAATGGACATCGGCAACAAACTGGGAGTGCTTGGATATGGTTAGGAGGGAACTTACTTTTCTAGGCTGCCCTATCTATGTTTCCTGCTAAAATGCATGGGGAAATCCCATTGGAGGAAAATTCCACTTAGGATTAGGGTTAGGTCACCATGAACTCATAGAGAAAAATGGACATCGGCAACAAACTGGGAGTGCTTGGATATGGTTAGGAGGGAACTTACTTTTCTAGGCTGCCGTATCTACGTTTCCTGGTAAAATACATGGGAAAATCCCATTGGAGGAAAATTCCACCTAGGGTTAGGGTTAGGTCACCATGAATATGGAGAGCAACAGGGACATTGTCAATAAATTCGGAGTGCTTGAGAATGGTTAGGAGGGCACTTACTTTTCTAGGCTTCCCTATCTATGTTTCCTGGTAAAATACATGGGAAAATCCCATTGGAGGAAAATTCCACCTAGGGTTAGGGTTAGGTCACCATGAATATGGAGAGCCACAGGGACATTGTCAATAAATTCAGAGTGCTTGGGAATGGTTAGGAGGGAACTTACTTTTCTAGGCTGCCGTATCTACATTTCCTGCTAAAATACATGGGAAGATCCCATTGGAGGAAAATTCCACTTAGGGTTAGGGTTAGGTCACCATGAACTCATAGAGAAAAATGGACATCGGCAACAAACTGGGAGTGCTTGGATATGGTTAGGAGGGAACTTACTTTTCTAGGCTGCCGTATCTACGTTTCCTGCTAAAATACATGGGAAGATCCCATTGGAGGAAAATTCCACCTAGGGTTAGGGTTAGGTCACCATGAACTCACAGAGAAAAATGGACATCGGCAACAAACTGGGAGTGCTTGGATATGGCTAGGACAGAACTTACTTTTCTAGGCTGCCGTATCTACGTTTCCTGGTAAAATACATGGGAAGATCCCATTGGAGGAAAATTCCACTTAGGGTTAGGGTTAAGTCACCATGAACTCATAGAGAAAAATGGAGATCGGCAACAAACTGGGAGTGCTTGCATATGGTTAGGAGGGAACTTACTTTTCTAGGCTGCCCTATCTATGTTTCCTGCTAAAATGCATGGGAAAATCCCATTGGAGGAAAATTCCACTTAGGGTTAGGGTTAGGTCACCATGAACTCATAGAGAAAAATGGACATCGGCAACAAACTGGGAGTGCTTGCATATGGTTAGGAGGGAACTTACTTTTCTAGGCTGCCCTATCTATGTTTCCTGCTAAAATGCATGGGAAAATCCCATTGGAGGAAAATTCCACTTAGGGTTAGGGTTAGGTCACCATGAACTCATAGAGAAAAATGGACATCGGCAACAAACTGGGAGTGCTTGGATATGGTTAGGAGGGAACTTACTTTCCTAGGCTGCCCTATCTATGTTTCCTGCTAAAATGCATGGGGAAATCCCATTGGAGGAAAATTCCACTTAGGGTTAGGGTTAGGTCACCATGAACTCATAGAGAAAAATGGACATCGGCAACAAACTGGGAGTGCTTGGATATGGTTAGGAGGGAACTTACTTTTCTAGGCTGCCGTATCTACGTTTCCTGGTAAAATACATGGGAAAATCCCATTGGAGGAAAATTCCACCTAGGGTTAGGGTTAGGTCACCATGAATATGGAGAGCAATAGGGACATTGTCAATAAATTCGGAGTGCTTGGATTGGTTAGGAGGGCACTTACTTTTCTAGGCTTCCCTATCTATGTTTCCTGGTAAAATACATGGGAAAATCCCATTGGAGGAAAATTCCACCTAGGGTTAGGGTTAGGTCACCATGAATATGGAGAGCCACAGGGACATTGTCAATAAATTCAGAGTGCTTGGGAATGGTTAGGAGGGAACTTACTTTTCTAGGCTGCCGTATCTACATTTCCTGCTAAAATACATGGGAAGATCCCATTGGAGGAAAATTCCACCTAGGGTTAGGGTTAGGTCACCATGAACTCACAGAGAAAAATGGACATCGGCAACAAACTGGGAGTGCTTGGATATGGCTAGGACAGAACTTACTTTTCTAGGCTGCCGTATCTACGTTTCCTGGTAAAATACATGGGAAGATCCCATTGGAGGAAAATTCCACTTAGGGTTAGGGTTAAGTCACCATGAACTCATAGAGAAAAATGGAGATCGGCAACAAACTGGGAGTGCTTGCATATGGTTAGGAGGGAACTTACTTTTCTAGGCTGCCCTATCTATGTTTCCTGCTAAAATGCATGGGAAAATCCCATTGGAGGAAAATTCCACTTAGGGTTAGGGTTAAGTCACCATGAACTCATAGAGAAAAATGGACATCGGCAACAAACTGGGAGTGCTTGGATATGGTTAGGAGGGAACTTACTTTCCTAGGCTGCCCTATCTATGTTTCCTGCTAAAATGCATGGGGAAATCCCATTGGAGGAAAATTCCACTTAGGGTTAGGGTTAGGTCACCATGAACTCATAGAGAAAAATGGACATCGGCAACAAACTGGGAGTGCTTGGATATGGTTAGGAGGGAACTTACTTTTCTAGGCTGCCGTATCTACGTTTCCTGGTAAAATACATGGGAAAATCCCATTGGAGGAAAATTCCACCTAGGGTTAGGGTTAGGTCACCATGAATATGGAGAGCAATAGGGACATTGTCAATAAATTCGGAGTGCTTGGGAATGGTTAGGAGGGCACTTACTTTTCTAGGCTTCCCTATCTATGTTTCCTGGTAAAATACATGGGAAAATCCCATTGGAGGAAAATTCCACCTAGGGTTAGGGTTAGGTCACCATGAATATGGAGAACCACAGGGACATTGTCAATAAATTCGGAGTGCTTGGGAATGGTTAGGAGGGAACTTACTTTTCTAGGCTGCCGTATCTACGTTTCCTGGTAAAATACATGGGAAAATCCCATTGGAGGAAAATTCCACTTAGGGTTAGGGTTAGGTCACCATGAACTCATAGAGAAAAATGGAGATCGGCAACAAACTGGGAGTGCTTGCATATGGTTAGGAGGGAACTTACTTTTCTAGGCTGCCCTATCTATGTTTCCTGCTAAAATGCATGGGAAAATCCCATTGGAGGAAAATTCCACTTAGGGTTAGGGTTAGGTCACCATGAACTCATA
Organism: Bothrops alternatus; assembly: GCA_034064705.1. Lineage (NCBI taxonomy): Eukaryota > Metazoa > Chordata > Lepidosauria > Squamata > Viperidae > Bothrops > Bothrops alternatus. Next base: position 823,134 of record JARGCV010000012.1, on the reverse strand, counting down.
GAGAAAAATGGACATCGGCAACAAACTGGGAGTGCTTGGATATGGTTAGGAGGGAACTTACTTTCCTAGGCTGCCCTATCTATGTTTCCTGCTAAAATGCATGGGGAAATCCCATTGGAGGAAAATTCCACTTAGGGTTAGGGTTAGGTCACCATGAACTCATAGAGAAAAATGGACATCGGCAACAAACTGGGAGTGCTTGGATATGGTTAGGAGGGAACTTACTTTTCTAGGCTGCCGTATCTACGTTTCCTGGTAAAATACATGGGAAAATCCCATTGGAGGAAAATTCCACCTAGGGTTAGGGTTAGGTCACCATGAATATGGAGAGCAATAGGGACATTGTCAATAAATTCGGAGTGCTTGGAATGGTTAGGAGGGCACTTACTTTTCTAGGCTTCCCTATCTATGTTTCCTGGTGAAATACATGGGAAAATCCCATTGGAGGAAAATTCCACCTAGGGTTAGGGTTAGGTCACCATGAATATGGAGAACCACAGGGACATTGTCAATAAATTCGGAGTGCTTGGGAATGGTTAGGAGGGAACTTACTTTTCTAGGCTGCCGTATCTACATTTCCTGCTAAAATACATGGGAAGATCCCATTGGAGGAAAATTCCACCTAGGGTTAGGGTTAGGTCACCATGAATATGGAGAGCAATAGGGACATTGTCAATAAATTCGGAGTGCTTGGGAATGGTTAGGAGGGCACTTACTTTTCTAGGCTTCCCTATCTATGTTTCCTGGTAAAATACATGGGAAAATCCCATTGGAGGAAAATTCCACCTAGGGTTAGGGTTAGGTCACCATGAATATGGAGAACCACAGGGACATTGTCAATAAATTCGGAGTGCTTGGGAATGGTTAGGAGGGAACTTACTTTTCTAGGCTGCCGTATCTACGTTTCCTGGTAAAATACATGGGAAAATCCCATTGGAGGAAAATTCCACTTAGGGTTAGGGTTAGGTCACCATGAACTCATAGAGAAAAATGGAGATCGGCAACAAACTGGGAGTGCTTGCATATGGTTAGGAGGGAACTTACTTTTCTAGGCTGCCCTATCTATGTTTCCTGCTAAAATGCATGGGAAAATCCCATTGGAGGAAAATTCCACTTAGGGTTAGGGTTAGGTCACCATGAACTCATAGAGAAAAATGGACATCGGCAACAAACTGGGAGTGCTTGGATATGGTTAGGAGGGAACTTACTTTCCTAGGCTGCCCTATCTATGTTTCCTGCTAAAATGCATGGGGAAATCCCATTGGAGGAAAATTCCACTTAGGGTTAGGGTTAGGTCACCATGAACTCATAGAGAAAAATGGACATCGGCAACAAACTGGGAGTGCTTGGATATGGTTAGGAGGGAACTTACTTTTCTAGGCTGCCGTATCTACGTTTCCTGGTAAAATACATGGGAAAATCCCATTGGAGGAAAATTCCACCTAGGGTTAGGGTTAGGTCACCATGAATATGGAGAGCAATAGGGACATTGTCAATAAATTCGGAGTGCTTGGAATGGTTAGGAGGGCACTTACTTTTCTAGGCTTCCCTATCTATGTTTCCTGGTGAAATACATGGGAAAATCCCATTGGAGGAAAATTCCACCTAGGGTTAGGGTTAGGTCACCATGAATATGGAGAACCACAGGGACATTGTCAATAAATTCGGAGTGCTTGGGAATGGTTAGGAGGGAACTTACTTTTCTAGGCTGCCGTATCTACATTTCCTGCTAAAATACATGGGAAGATCCCATTGGAGGAAAATTCCACCTAGGGTTAGGGTTAGGTCACCATGAATATGGAGAGCCACAGGGACATTGTCAATAAATTCGGAGTGCTTGGGAATGGTTAGGAGGGAACTTACTTTTCTAGGCTGCCGTATCTACATTTCCTGCTAAAATACATGGGAAGATCCCATTGGAGGAAAATTCCACTTAGGGTTAGGGTTAGGTCACCATGAACTCATAGAGAAAAATGGACATCGGCAACAAACTGGGAGTGCTTGGATATGGTTAGGAGGGAACTTACTTATCTAGGCTGCCGTATCTACGTTTCCTGCTAAAATACATGGGAAGATCCCATTGGAGGAAAATTCCACCTAGGGTTAGGGTTAGGTCACCATGAACTCACAGAGAAAAATGGACATCGGCAACAAACTGGGAGTGCTTGGATATGGTTAGGACAGAACTTACTTTTCTAGGCTGCCGTATCTACGTTTCCTGGTAAAATACATGGGAAGATCCCATTGGAGGAAAATTCCACTTAGGGTTAGGGTTAAGTCACCATGAACTCATATAGAAAAATGGAGATCGGCAACAAACTGGGAGTGCTTGGATATGGTTAGGAGGGAAGTTACTTTTCTAGGCTGCCGTATCTACGTTTCCTGGTAAAATACATGGGAAAATCCCATTGGAGGAAAATTCCACTTAGGGTTAGGGTTAGGTCACCATGAACTCATAGAGAAAAATGGACATCGGCAACAAACTGGGAGTGCTTGGATATGGTTAGGAGGGAACTTACTTTTCTAGGCTGCCGTATCTACGTTTCCTGGTAAAATACATGGGAAGATCCCATTGGAGGAAAATTCCACTTAGGGTTAGGGTTAGGTCACCATGAACTCATAGAGAAAAATGGACATCGGCAACAAACTGGGAGTGCTTGGATATGGTTAGGAGGGAACTTACTTTTCTAGGCTGCCGTATCTACGTTTCCTGGTAAAATACATGGGAAAATCCCATTGGAGGAAAATTCCACCTAGGGTTAGGGTTAGGTCACCATGAATATGGAGAGCAACAGGGACATTGTCAATAAATTCGGAGTGCTTGAGAATGGTTAGGAGGGCACTTACTTTTCTAGGCTTCCCTATCTATGTTTCCTGGTAAAATACATGGGAAAATCCCATTGGAGGAAAATTCCACCTAGGGTTAGGGTTAGGTCACCATGAATATGGAGAGCCACAGGGACATTGTCAATAAATTCGGAGTGCTTGGGAATGGTTAGGAGGGAACTTACTTTTCTAGGCTGCCGTATCTACATTTCCTGCTAAAATACATGGGAAGATCCCATTGGAGGAAAATTCCACTTAGGGTTAGGGTTAGGTCACCATGAACTCATAGAGAAAAATGGACATCGGCAACAAACTGGGAGTGCTAGGATATGGTTAGGAGGGAACTTACTTTTCTAGGCTGCCGTATCTACGTTTCCTGCTAAAATACATGGGAAGATCCCATTGGAGGAAAATTCCACCTAGGGTTAGGGTTAGGTCACCATGAACTCACAGAGAAAAATGGACATCGGCAACAAACTGGGAGTGCTTGGATATGGTTAGGACAGAACTTACTTTTCTAGGCTGCCGTATCTACGTTTCCTGGTAAAATGCATGGGAAAATCCCATTGGAGGAAAATTCCACTTAGGGTTAGGGTTAGGGTTAGGTCACCATGAACTCACAGAGAAAAATGGAGATCGGCAACAAACTGGGAGTGCTTGCATATGGTTAGGAGGGAACTTACTTTTCTAGGCTGCCCTATCTATGTTTCCTGCTAAAATGCATGGGAAAATCCCATTGGAGGAAAATTCCACTTAGGGTTAGGGTTAGGTCACCATGAACTCATAGAGAAAAATGGACATCGGCAACAAACTGGGAGTGCTTGGATATGGTTAGGAGGGAACTTACTTTCCTAGGCTGCCCTATCTATGTTTCCTGCTAAAATGCATGGGGAAATCCCATTGGAGGAAAATTCCACTTAGGGTTAGGGTTAGGTCACCATGAACTCATAGAGAAAAATGGACATCGGCAACAAACTGGGAGTGCTTGGATATGGTTAGGAGGGAACTTACTTTTCTAGGCTGCCGTATCTACGTTTCCTGGTAAAATACATGGGAAAATCCCATTGGAGGAAAATTCCACCTAGGGTTATGGTTAGGTCACCATGAATATGGAGAGCAATAGGGACATTGTCAATAAATTCGGAGTGCTTGGGAATGGTTAGGAGGGCACTTACTTTTCTAGGCTTCCCTATCTATGTTTCCTGGTAAAATACATGGGAAAATCCCATTGGAGGAAAATTCCACCTAGGGTTAGGGTTAGGTCACCATGAATATGGAGAACCACAGGGACATTGTCAATAAATTCGGAGTGCTTGGGAATGGTTAGGAGGGAACTTACTTTTCTAGGCTGCCGTATCTACATTTCCTGCTAAAATACATGGGAAGATCCCATTGGAGGAAAATTCCACTTAGGGTTAGGGTTAAGTCACCATGAACTCATAGAGAAAAATGGAGATCGGCAACAAACTGGGAGTGCTTGCATATGGTTAGGAGGGAACTTACTTTTCTAGGCTGCCCTATCTATGTTTCCTGCTAAAATGCATGGGAAAATCCCATTGGAGGAAAATTCCACTTAGGGTTAGGGTTAGGTCACCATGAACTCATAGAGAAAAATGGACATCGGCAACAAACTGGGAGTGCTTGGATATGGTTAGGAGGGAACTTACTTTCCTAGGCTGCCCTATCTATGTTTCCTGCTAAAATGCATGGGGAAATCCCATTGGAGGAAAATTCCACTTAGGGTTAGGGTTAGGTCACCATGAACTCATAGAGAAAAATGGACATCGGCAACAAACTGGGAGTGCTTGGATATGGTTAGGAGGGAACTTACTTTTCTAGGCTGCCGTATCTACGTTTCCTGGTAAAATACATGGGAAAATCCCATTGGAGGAAAATTCCACCTAGGGTTAGGGTTAGGTCACCATGAATATGGAGAGAAATAGGGACATTGTCAATAAATTCGGAGTGCTTGGGAATGGTTAGGAGGGCACTTACTTTTCTAGGCTTCCCTATCTATGTTTCCTGGTAAAATACATGGGAAAATCCCATTGGAGGAAAATTCCACCTAGGGTTAGGGTTAGGTCACCATGAATATGGAGAACCACAGGGACATTGTCAATAAATTCGGGGTGCTTGGGAATGGTTAGGAGGGAACTTACTTTTCTAGGCTTCGCTATCTATGTTTCCTGGTAAAATACATGGGAAAATCCCATTGGAGGAAAATTCCACTTAGCGTTTGGGTTAGGTCACCATTAACATGGAGAGAAAAATGGACATCGGCAACAAACTGGGAGTGCTTGGATATGGTTAGGAGGGAACTTACTTTTCTAGGCTGCCGTATCTACGTTTCCTGCTAAAATACATGGGAAGATCCCATTGGAGGAAAATTCCACCTAGGGTTAGGGTTAGGTCACCATGAACTCACAGAGAAAAATGGACATCGGCAACAAACTGGGAGTGCTTGGATATGGTTAGGACAGAACTTACTTTTCTAGGCTGCCGTATCTACGTTTCCTGGTAAAATGCATGGGAAAATCCCATTGGAGGAAAATTCCACTTAGGGTTAGGGTTAGGGTTAGGTCACCATGAACTCACAGAGAAAAATGGAGATCGGCAACAAACTGGGAGTGCTTGCATATGGTTAGGAGGGAACTTACTTTTCTAGGCTGCCCTATCTATGTTTCCTGCTAAAATGCATGGGAAAATCCCATTGGAGGAAAATTCCACTTAGGGTTAGGGTTAGGTCACCATGAACTCATAGAGAAAAATGGACATCGGCAACAAACTGGGAGTGCTTGGATATGGTTAGGAGGGAACTTACTTTCCTAGGCTGCCCTATCTATGTTTCCTGCTAAAATGCATGGGGAAATCCCATTGGAGGAAAATTCCACTTAGGGTTAGGGTTAGGTCACCATGAACTCATAGAGAAAAATGGACATCGGCAACAAACTGGGAGTGCTTGGATATGGTTAGGAGGGAACTTACTTTTCTAGGCTGCCGTATCTACGTTTCCTGGTAAAATACATGGGAAAATCCCATTGGAGGAAAATTCCACCTAGGGTTAGGGTTAGGTCACCATGAATATGGAGAGCAATAGGGACATTGTCAATAAATTCGGAGTGCTTGGGAATGGTTAGGAGGGCACTTACTTTTCTAGGCTTCCCTATCTATGTTTCCTGGTAAAATACATGGGAAAATCCCATTGGAGGAAAATTCCACCTAGGGTTAGGGTTAGGTCACCATGAATATGGAGAACCACAGGGACATTGTCAATAAATTCGGAGTGCTTGGGAATGGTTAGGAGGGAACTTACTTTTCTAGGCTGCCGTATCTACATTTCCTGCTAAAATACATGGGAAGATCCCATTGGAGGAAAATTCCACTTAGGGTTAGGGTTAAGTCACCATGAACTCATAGAGAAAAATGGAGATCGGCAACAAACTGGGAGTGCTTGCATATGGTTAGGAGGGAACTTACTTTTCTAGGCTGCCCTATCTATGTTTCCTGCTAAAATGCATGGGAAAATCCCATTGGAGGAAAATTCCACTTAGGGTTAGGGTTAGGTCACCATGAACTCATAGAGAAAAATGGACATCGGCAACAAACTGGGAGTGCTTGGATATGGTTAGGAGGGAACTTACTTTCCTAGGCTGCCCTATCTATGTTTCCTGCTAAAATGCATGGGGAAATCCCATTGGAGGAAAATTCCACTTAGGGTTAGGGTTAGGTCACCATGAACTCATAGAGAAAAATGGACATCGGCAACAAACTGGGAGTGCTTGGATATGGTTAGGAGGGAACTTACTTTTCTAGGCTGCCGTATCTACGTTTCCTGGTAAAATACATGGGAAAATCCCATTGGAGGAAAATTCCACCTAGGGTTAGGGTTAGGTCACCATGAATATGGAGAGAAATAGGGACATTGTCAATAAATTCGGAGTGCTTGGGAATGGTTAGGAGGGCACTTACTTTTCTAGGCTTCCCTATCTATGTTTCCTGGTAAAATACATGGGAAAATCCCATTGGAGGAAAATTCCACCTAGGGTTAGGGTTAGGTCACCATGAATATGGAGAACCACAGGGACATTGTCAATAAATTCGGGGTGCTTGGGAATGGTTAGGAGGGAACTTACTTTTCTAGGCTTCGCTATCTATGTTTCCTGGTAAAATACATGGGAAAATCCCATTGGAGGAAAATTCCACTTAGCGTTTGGGTTAGGTCACCATGAACATGGAGAGAAAAATGGACATCGGCAACAAACTGGGAGTGCTTGGATATGGTTAGGAGGGAACTTACTTTTCTAGGCTGCCGTATCTACGTTTCCTGCTAAAATACATGGGAAAATCCCATTGGAGGAAAATTCCACTTAGTGTTAGGGTTAGGTCACCATGAACTCATAGAGAAAAATGGACATCGGCAACAAACTGGGAGTGCTTGGATATGGTCAGGAGGGAACTTACTTTTCTAGGCTGCCGTATCTACGTTTCCTGCTAAAATACATGGGAAGATCCCATTGGAGGAAAATTCCACCTAGGGTTAGGGTTAAGTCACCATGAACTCATAGAGAAAAATGGACATCGGCAACAAACTGGGAGTGCTTGCATATGGTTAGGAGGGAACTTACTTTTCTAGGCTGCCCTATCTATGTTTCCTGCTAAAATGCATGGGAAAATCCCATTGGAGGAAAATTCCACTTAGGGTTAGGGTTAGGTCACCATGAACTCATAGAGAAAAATGGACATCGGCAACAAACTGGGAGTGCTTGGATATGGTTAGGAGGGAACTTACTTTCCTAGGCTGCCCTATCTATGTTTCCTGCTAAAATGCATGGGGAAATCCCATTGGAGGAAAATTCCACTTAGGGTTAGGTCACCATGAACTCATAGAGAAAAATGGACATCGGCAACAAACTGGGAGTGCTTGGATATGGTTAGGAGGGAACTTACTTTTCTAGGCTGCCGTATCTACGTTTCCTGGTAAAATACATGGGAAAATCCCATTGGAGGAAAATTCCACCTAGGGTTAGGGTTAGGTCACCATGAATATGGAGAGCAATAGGGACATTGTCAATAAATTCGGAGTGCTTGGGAATGGTTAGGAGGGCACTTACTTTTCTAGGCTTCCCTATCTATGTTTCCTGGTAAAATACATGGGAAAATCCCATTGGAGGAAAATTCCACCTAGGGTTAGGGTTAGGTCACCATGAATATGGAGAACCACAGGGACATTGTCAATAAATTCGGAGTGCTTGGGAATGGTTAGGAGGGAACTTACTTTTCTAGGCTGCCGTATCTACATTTCCTGCTAAAATACATGGGAAGATCCCATTGGAGGAATATTCCACTTAGGGTTAGGGTTAAGTCACCATGAACTCATAGAGAAAAATGGACATCGGCAACAAACTGGGAGTGCTTGGATATGGTTAGGAGGGAACTTACTTTTCTAGGCTGCCGTATCTACGTTTCCTGGTAAAATACATGGGAAAATCCCATTGGAGGAAAATTCCACTTAGGGTTAGGGTTAGGTCACCATGAACTCATAGAGAAAAATGGACATCGGCAACAAACTGGGAGTGCTTGGATATGGTTAGGAGGGAACTTACTTTTCTAGGCTGCCCTATCTATGTTTCCTGCTAAAATGCATGGGGAAATCCCATTGGAGGAAAATTCCACTTAGGATTAGGGTTAGGTCACCATGAACTCATAGAGAAAAATGGACATCGGCAACAAACTGGGAGTGCTTGGATATGGTTAGGAGGGAACTTACTTTTCTAGGCTGCCGTATCTACGTTTCCTGGTAAAATACATGGGAAAATCCCATTGGAGGAAAATTCCACTTAGGGTTAGGGTTAGGTCACCATGAACTCATAGAGAAAAATGGACATCGGCAACAAACTGGGAGTGCTTGGATATGGTTAGGAGGGAACTTACTTTTCTAGGCTGCCGTATCTACGTTTCCTGCTAAAATACATGGGAAGATCCCATTGGAGGAAAATTCCACTTAGGGTTAGGGTTAGGTCACCATGAACTCATAGAGAAAAATGGACATCGGCAACAAACTGGGAGTGCTTGGATATGGTTAGGAGGGAACTTACTTTTCTAGGCTGCCGTATCTACGTTTCCTGGTAAAATACATGGGAAAATCCCATTGGAGGAAAATTCCACCTAGGGTTAGTGTTAGGTCACCATAAATATGGAGAGCAACAGGGACATTGTCAATAAATTCGGAGTGCTTGGGAATGGTTAGGAGGGCACTTACTTTTCTAGGCTTCCCTATCTATGTTTCCTGGTAAAATACATGGGAAAATCCCATTGGAGGAAAATTCCACCTAGGGTTAGGGTTAGGTCACCATGAATATGGAGAACCACAGGGACATTGTCAATAAATTCGGAGTGCTTGGGAATGGTTAGGAGGGAACTTACTTTTCTAGGCTGCCGTATCTACATTTCCTGCTAAAATACATGGGAAGATCCCATTGGAGGAAAATTCCACTTAGGGTTAGGGTTAAGTCACCATGAACTCATAGAGAAAAATGGAGATCGGCAACAAACTGGGAGTGCTTGCATATGGTTAGGAGGGAACTTACTTTTCTAGGCTGCCCTATCTATGTTTCCTGCTAAAATGCATGGGAAAATCCCATTGGAGGAAAATTCCACTTAGGGTTAGGGTTAGGTCACCATGAACTCATAGAGAAAAATGGACATCGGCAACAAACTGGGAGTGCTTGGATATGGTTAGGAGGGAACTTACTTTCCTAGGCTGCCCTATCTATGTTTCCTGCTAAAATGCATGGGGAAATCCCATTGGAGGAAAATTCCACTTAGGGTTAGGGTTAGGTCACCATGAACTCATAGAGAAAAATGGACATCGGCAACAAACTGGGAGTGCTTGGATATGGTTAGGAGGGAACTTACTTTTCTAGGCTGCCGTATCTACGTTTCCTGGTAAAATACATGGGAAAATCCCATTGGAGGAAAATTCCACCTAGGGTTAGGGTTAGGTCACCATGAATATGGAGAGAAATAGGGACATTGTCAATAAATTCGGAGTGCTTGGGAATGGTTAGGAGGGCACTTACTTTTCTAGGCTTCCCTATCTATGTTTCCTGGTAAAATACATGGGAAAATCCCATTGGAGGAAAATTCCACCTAGGGTTAGGGTTAGGTCACCATGAATATGGAGAACCACAGGGACATTGTCAATAAATTCGGGGTGCTTGGGAATGGTTAGGAGGGAACTTACTTTTCTAGGCTTCGCTATCTATGTTTCCTGGTAAAATACATGGGAAAATCCCATTGGAGGAAAATTCCACTTAGCGTTTGGGTTAGGTCACCATGAACATGGAGAGAAAAATGGACATCGGCAACAAACTGGGAGTGCTTGGATATGGTTAGGAGGGAACTTACTTTTCTAGGCTGCCGTATCTACGTTTCCTGCTAAAATACATGGGAAAATCCCATTGGAGGAAAATTCCACTTAGTGTTAGGGTTAGGTCACCATGAACTCATAGAGAAAAATGGACATCGGCAACAAACTGGGAGTGCTTGGATATGGTCAGGAGGGAACTTACTTTTCTAGGCTGCCGTATCTACGTTTCCTGCTAAAATACATGGGAAGATCCCATTGGAGGAAAATTCCACCTAGGGTTAGGGTTAGGTCACCATGAACTCACAGAGAAAAATGGACATCGGCAACAAACTGGGAGTGCTTGGATATGGTTAGGACAGAACTTACTTTTCTAGGCTGCCGTATCTACGTTTCCTGGTAAAATACATGGGAAGATCCCATTGGAGGAAAATTCCACTTAGGGTTAGGGTTAAGTCACCATGAACTCATAGAGAAAAATGGACATCGGCAACAAACTGGGAGTGCTTGCATATGGTTAGGAGGGAACTTACTTTTCTAGGCTGCCCTATCTATGTTTCCTGCTAAAATGCATGGGAAAATCCCATTGGAGGAAAATTCCACTTAGGGTTAGGGTTAGGTCACCATGAACTCATAGAGAAAAATGGACATCGGCAACAAACTGGGAGTGCTTGGATATGGTTAGGAGGGAACTTACTTTCCTAGGCTGCCCTATCTATGTTTCCTGCTAAAATGCATGGGGAAATCCCATTGGAGGAAAATTCCACTTAGGGTTAGGTCACCATGAACTCATAGAGAAAAATGGACATCGGCAACAAACTGGGAGTGCTTGGATATGGTTAGGAGGGAACTTACTTTTCTAGGCTGCCGTATCTACGTTTCCTGGTAAAATACATGGGAAAATCCCATTGGAGGAAAATTCCACCTAGGGTTAGGGTTAGGTCACCATGAATATGGAGAGCAATAGGGACATTGTCAATAAATTCGGAGTGCTTGGGAATGGTTAGGAGGGCACTTACTTTTCTAGGCTTCCCTATCTATGTTTCCTGGTAAAATACATGGGAAAATCCCATTGGAGGAAAATTCCACCTAGGGTTAGGGTTAGGTCACCATGAATATGGAGAACCACAGGGACATTGTCAATAAATTCGGAGTGCTTGGGAATGGTTAGGAGGGAACTTACTTTTCTAGGCTGCCGTATCTACATTTCCTGCTAAAATACATGGGAAGATCCCATTGGAGGAATATTCCACTTAGGGTTAGGGTTAAGTCACCATGAACTCATAGAGAAAAATGGACATCGGCAACAAACTGGGAGTGCTTGGATATGGTTAGGAGGGAACTTACTTTTCTAGGCTGCCGTATCTACGTTTCCTGGTAAAATACATGGGAAAATCCCATTGGAGGAAAATTCCACTTAGGGTTAGGGTTAGGTCACCATGAACTCATAGAGAAAAATGGACATCGGCAACAAACTGGGAGTGCTTGGATATGGTTAGGAGGGAACTTACTTTTCTAGGCTGCCCTATCTATGTTTCCTGCTAAAATGCATGGGGAAATCCCATTGGAGGAAAATTCCACTTAGGATTAGGGTTAGGTCACCATGAACTCATAGAGAAAAATGGACATCGGCAACAAACTGGGAGTGCTTGGATATGGTTAGGAGGGAACTTACTTTTCTAGGCTGCCGTATCTACGTTTCCTGGTAAAATACATGGGAAAATCCCATTGGAGGAAAATTCCACTTAGGGTTAGGGTTAGGTCACCATGAACTCATAGAGAAAAATGGACATCGGCAACAAACTGGGAGTGCTTGGATATGGTTAGGAGGGAACTTACTTTTCTAGGCTGCCGTATCTACGTTTCCTGCTAAAATACATGGGAAGATCCCATTGGAGGAAAATTCCACTTAGGGTTAGGGTTAGGTCACCATGAACTCATAGAGAAAAATGGACATCGGCAACAAACTGGGAGTGCTTGGATATGGTTAGGAGGGAACTTACTTTTCTAGGCTGCCGTATCTACGTTTCCTGGTAAAATACATGGGAAAATCCCATTGGAGGAAAATTCCACCTAGGGTTAGTGTTAGGTCACCATAAATATGGAGAGCAACAGGGACATTGTGAATAAATTCGGAGTGCTTGGGAATGGTTAGGAGGGAACTTACTTTTCTAGGCTTCCCTATCTATGTTTCCTGCTAAAATATATGGGAAAATCCCATTGGAGGAAAATTCCACTTAGGGTTAGGGTTAGGTCACCATGAACTCATAGAGAAAAATGGACATCGGCAACAAACTGGGAGTGCTTGGATATGGTTAGGAGGGAACTTACTTTTCTAGGCTGCCCTATCTATGTTTCCTGCTAAAATGCATGGGGAAATCCCATTGGAGGAAAATTCCACTTAGGATTAGGGTTAGGTCACCATGAACTCATAGAGAAAAATGGACATCGGCAACAAACTGGGAGTGCTTGGATATGGTTAGGAGGGAACTTACTTTTCTAGGCTGCCGTATCTACGTTTCCTGGTAAAATACATGGGAAGATCCCATTGGAGGAAAATTCCACCTAGGGTTAGGGTTAAGTCACCATGAACTCATAGAGAAAAATGGAGATCGGCAACAAACTGGGAGTGCTTGCATATGGTTAGGAGGGAACTTACTTTTCTAGGCTGCCCTATCTATGTTTCCTGCTAAAATGCATGGGAAAATCCCATTGGAGGAAAATTCCACTTAGGGTTAGGGTTAGGTCACCATGAACTCATAGAGAAAAATGGACATCGGCAACAAACTGGGAGTGCTTGGATATGGTTAGGAGGGAACTTACTTTCCTAGGCTGCCCTATCTATGTTTCCTGCTAAAATGCATGGGGAAATCCCATTGGAGGAAAATTCCACTTACGGTTAGGGTTAGGTCACCATGAACTCATAGAGAAAAATGGACATCGGCAACAAACTGGGAGTGCTTGGATATGGTTAGGAGGGAACTTACTTTTCTAGGCTGCCGTATCTACGTTTCCTGGTAAAATACATGGGAAAATCCCATTGGAGGAAAATTCCACCTAGGGTTAGGGTTAGGTCACCATGAATATGGAGAGCAATAGGGACATTGTCAATAAATTCGGAGTGCTTGGGAATGGTTAGGAGGGCACTTACTTTTCTAGGCTTCCCTATCTATGTTTCCTGGTAAAATACATGGGAAAATCCCATTGGAGGAAAATTCCACCTAGGGTTAGTGTTAGGTCACCATAAATATGGAGAGCAACAGGGACATTGTGAATAAATTCGGAGTGCTTGGGAATGGTTAGGAGGGAACTTACTTTTCTAGGCTTCCCTATCTACGTTTCCTGGTAAAATACATGGGAAAATCCCATTGGAGGAAAATTCCACTTAGGGTTAGGGTTAGGTCACCATGAACTCATAGAGAAAAATGGAGATCGGCAACAAACTGGGAGTGCTTGCATATGGTTAGGAGGGAACTTACTTTTCTAGGCTGCCCTATCTATGTTTCCTGCTAAAATGCATGGGAAAATCCCATTGGAGGAAAATTCCACTTAGGGTTAGGGTTAGGTCACCATGAACTCATAGAGAAAAATGGACATCGGCAACAAACTGGGAGTGCTTGGATATGGTTAGGAGGGAACTTACTTTCCTAGGCTGCCCTATCTATGTTTCCTGCTAAAATGCATGGGGAAATCCCATTGGAGGAAAATTCCACTTAGGGTTAGGGTTAGGTCACCATGAACTCATAGAGAAAAATGGACATCGGCAACAAACTGGGAGTGCTTGGATATGGTTAGGAGGGAACTTACTTTTCTAGGCTGCCGTATCTACGTTTCCTGGTAAAATACATGGGAAAATCCCATTGGAGGAAAATTCCACCTACGGTTAGGGTTAGGTCACCATGAATATGGAGAGCAATAGGGACATTGTCAATAAATTCGGAGTGCTTGGAATGGTTAGGAGGGCACTTACTTTTCTAGGCTTCCCTATCTATGTTTCCTGGTGAAATACATGGGAAAATCCCATTGGAGGAAAATTCCACCTAGGGTTAGGGTTAGGTCACCATGAATATGGAGAACCACAGGGACATTGTCAATAAATTCGGAGTGCTTGGGAATGGTTAGGAGGGAACTTACTTTTCTAGGCTGCCGTATCTACATTTCCTGCTAAAATACATGGGAAGATCCCATTGGAGGAAAATTCCACCTAGGGTTAGGGTTAGGTCACCATGAATATGGAGAGCCACAGGGACATTGTCAATAAATTCGGAGTGCTTGGGAATGGTTAGGAGGGAACTTACTTTTCTAGGCTGCCGTATCTACATTTCCTGCTAAAATACATGGGAAGATCCCATTGGAGGAAAATTCCACTTAGGGTTAGGGTTAGGTCACCATGAACTCATAGAGAAAAATGGACATCGGCAACAAACTGGGAGTGCTTGGATATGGTTAGGAGGGAACTTACTTTTCTAGGCTGCCGTATCTACGTTTCCTGGTAAAATACATGGGAAGATCCCATTGGAGGAAAATTCCACCTAGGGTTAGGGTTAGGTCACCATGAACTCACAGAGAAAAATGGACATCGGCAACAAACTGGGAGTGCTTGGATATGGTTAGGACAGAACTTACTTTTCTAGGCTGCCGTATCTACGTTTCCTGGTAAAATACATGGGAAGATCCCATTGGAGGAAAATTCCACTTAGGGTTAGGGTTAGGTCACCATGAACTCATAGAGAAAAATGGACATCGGCAACAAACTGGGAGTGCTTGGATATGGTTAGGAGGGAACTTACTTTTCTAGGCTGCCGTATCTACGTTTCCTGGTAAAATACATGGGAAAATCCCATTGGAGGAAAATTCCAACTAGGGTTAGGGTTAGGTCACCATGAATATGGAGAGCAACAGGGACATTGTCAATAAATTCGGAGTGCTTGAGAATGGTTAGGAGGGCACTTACTTTTCTAGGCTTCCCTATCTATGTTTCCTGGTAAAATACATGGGAAAATCCCATTGGAGGAAAATTCCACCTAGGGTTAGGGTTAGGTCACCATAAATATGGAGAGCAACAGGGACATTGTGAATAAATTCGGAGTGCTTGGGAATGGTTAGGAGGGAACTTACTTTTCTAGGCTTCCCTATCTATGTTTCCTGGTAAAATATATGGGAAAATCCCATTGGAGGAAAATTCCACTTAGGGTTAGGGTTAGGTCACCATGAACTCATAGAGAAAAATGGACATCGGCAACAAACTGGGAGTGCTTGCATATGGTTAGGAGGGAACTTACTTTTCTAGGCTGCCCTATCTATGTTTCCTGCTAAAATGCATGGGAAAATCCCATTGGAGGAAAATTCCACTTAGGGTTAGGGTTAGGTCACCATGAACTCATAGAGAAAAATGGACATCGGCAACAAACTGGGAGTGCTTGGATATGGTTAGGAGGGAACTTACTTTTCTAGGCTGCCCTATCTATGTTTCCTGCTAAAATGCATGGGGAAATCCCATTGGAGGAAAATTCCACTTAGGGTTAGGGTTAGGTCACCATGAACTCATAGAGAAAAATGGACATCGGCAACAAACTGGGAGTGCTTGGATATGGTTAGGAGGGAACTTACTTTCCTAGGCTGCCCTATCTATGTTTCCTGCTAAAATGCATGGGGAAATCCCATTGGAGGAAAATTCCACTTACGGTTAGGGTTAGGTCACCATGAACTCATAGAGAAAAATGGACATCGGCAACAAACTGGGAGTGCTTGGATATGGTTAGGAGGGAACTTACTTTTCTAGGCTGCCGTATCTACGTTTCCTGGTAAAATACATGGGAAAATCCCATTGGAGGAAAATTCCACCTAGGGTTAGGGTTAGGTCACCATGAATATGGAGAGCAATAGGGACATTGTCAATAAATTCGGAGTGCTTGGGAATGGTTAGGAGGGCACTTACTTTTCTAGGCTTCCCTATCTATGTTTCCTGGTAAAATACATGGGAAAATCCCATTGGAGGAAAATTCCACCTAGGGTTAGTGTTAGGTCACCATAAATATGGAGAGCAACAGGGACATTGTGAATAAATTCGGAGTGCTTGGGAATGGTTAGGAGGGAACTTACTTTTCTAGGCTTCCCTATCTACGTTTCCTGGTAAAATACATGGGAAAATCCCATTGGAGGAAAATTCCACTTAGGGTTAGGGTTAGGTCACCATGAACTCATAGAGAAAAATGGAGATCGGCAACAAACTGGGAGTGCTTGCATATGGTTAGGAGGGAACTTACTTTTCTAGGCTGCCCTATCTATGTTTCCTGCTAAAATGCATGGGAAAATCCCATTGGAGGAAAATTCCACTTAGGGTTAGGGTTAGGTCACCATGAACTCATAGAGAAAAATGGACATCGGCAACAAACTGGGAGTGCTTGGATATGGTTAGGAGGGAACTTACTTTCCTAGGCTGCCCTATCTATGTTTCCTGCTAAAATGCATGGGGAAATCCCATTGGAGGAAAATTCCACTTAGGGTTAGGGTTAGGTCACCATGAACTCATAGAGAAAAATGGACATCGGCAACAAACTGGGAGTGCTTGGATATGGTTAGGAGGGAACTTACTTTTCTAGGCTGCCGTATCTACGTTTCCTGGTAAAATACATGGGAAAATCCCATTGGAGGAAAATTCCACCTACGGTTAGGGTTAGGTCACCATGAATATGGAGAGCAATAGGGACATTGTCAATAAATTCGGAGTGCTTGGAATGGTTAGGAGGGCACTTACTTTTCTAGGCTTCCCTATCTATGTTTCCTGGTGAAATACATGGGAAAATCCCATTGGAGGAAAATTCCACCTAGGGTTAGGGTTAGGTCACCATGAATATGGAGAACCACAGGGACATTGTCAATAAATTCGGAGTGCTTGGGAATGGTTAGGAGGGAACTTACTTTTCTAGGCTGCCGTATCTACATTTCCTGCTAAAATACATGGGAAGATCCCATTGGAGGAAAATTCCACCTAGGGTTAGGGTTAGGTCACCATGAATATGGAGAGCCACAGGGACATTGTCAATAAATTCGGAGTGCTTGGGAATGGTTAGGAGGGAACTTACTTTTCTAGGCTGCCGTATCTACATTTCCTGCTAAAATACATGGGTAGATCCCATTGGAGGAAAATTCCACTTAGGGTTAGGGTTAGGTCACCATGAACTCATAGAGAAAAATGGACATCGGCAACAAACTGGGAGTGCTTGGATATGGTTAGGAGGGAACTTACTTTTCTAGGCTGCCGTATCTACGTTTCCTGCTAAAATACATGGGAAGATCCCATTGGAGGAAAATTCCACCTAGGGTTAGGGTTAGGTCACCATGAACTCACAGAGAAAAATGGACATCGGCAACAAACTGGGAGTGCTTGGATATGGTTAGGACAGAACTTACTTTTCTAGGCTGCCGTATCTACGTTTCCTGGTAAAATACATGGGAAGATCCCATTGGAGGAAAATTCCACTTAGGGTTAGGGTTAGGTCACCATGAACTCATAGAGAAAAATGGACATCGGCAACAAACTGGGAGTGCTTGGATATGGTTAGGAGGGAACTTACTTTTCTAGGCTGCCGTATCTACGTTTCCTGGTAAAATACATGGGAAAATACCATTGGAGGAAAATTCCACCTAGGGTTAGGGTTAGGTCACCATGAATATGGAGAGCAATAGGGACATTGTCAATAAATTCGGAGTGCTTGAGAATGGTTAGGAGGGCACTTACTTTTCTAGACTTCCCTATCTATGTTTCCTGGTAAAATACATGGGAAAATCCCATTGGAGGAAAATTCCACCTAGGGTTAGGGTTAGGTCACCATAAATATGGAGAGCAACAGGGACATTGTGAATAAATTCGGAGTGCTTGGGAATGGTTAGGAGGGAACTTACTTTTCTAGGCTTCCCTATCTATGTTTCCTGGTAAAATATATGGGAAAATCCCATTGGAGGAAAATTCCACTTAGGGTTAGGGTTAGGTCACCATGAACTCATAGAGAAAAATGGACATCGGCAACAAACTGGGAGTGCTTGCATATGGTTAGGAGGGAACTTACTTTTCTAGGCTGCCCTATCTATGTTTCCTGCTAAAATGCATGGGAAAATCCCATTGGAGGAAAATTCCACTTAGGGTTAGGGTTAGGTCACCATGAACTCATAGAGAAAAATGGACATCGGCAACAAACTGGGAGTTCTTGGATATGGTTAGGAGGGAACTTACTTTTCTAGGCTGCCCTATCTATGTTTCCTGCTAAAATGCATGGGGAAATCCCATTGGAGGAAAATTCCACTTAGGATTAGGGTTAGGTCACCATGAACTCATAGAGAAAAATGGACATCGGCAACAAACTGGGAGTGCTTGGATATGGTTAGGAGGGAACTTACTTTTCTAGGCTGCCGTATCTACGTTTCCTGGTAAAATACATGGGAAAATCCCATTGGAGGAAAATTCCACCTAGGGTTAGGGTTAGGTCACCATGAATATGGAGAGCAATAGGGACATTGTCAATAAATTCAGAGTGCTTGGGAATGGTTAGGAGGGCACTTACTTTTCTAGGCTTCCCTATCTATGTTTCCTGGTAAAATACATGGGAAAATCCCATTGGAGGAAAATTCCACCTAGGGTTAGGGTTAGGTCACCATGAATATGGAGAGCCACAGGGACATTGTCAATAAATTCGGAGTGCTTGGGAATGGTTAGGAGGGAACTTACTTTTCTAGGCTGCCGTATCTACATTTCCTGCTAAAATACATGGGAAGATCCCATTGGAGGAAAATTCCACTTAGGGTTAGGGTTAGGTCACCATGAACTCATAGAGAAAAATGGACATCGGCAACAAACTGGGAGTGCTTGGATATGGTTAGGAGGGAACTTACTTTTCTAGGCTGCCGTATCTACGTTTCCTGCTAAAATACATGGGAAGATCCCATTGGAGGAAAATTCCACCTAGGGTTAGGGTTAGGTCACCATGAACTCACAGAGAAAAATGGACATCGGCAACAAACTGGGAGTGCTTGGATATGGTTAGGACAGAACTTACTTTTCTAGGCTGCCGTATCTACGTTTCCTGGTAAAATGCATGGGAAAATCCCATTGGAGGAAAATTCCACTTAGGGTTAGGGTTAGGTCACCATGAACTCACAGAGAAAAATGGAGATCGGCAACAAACTGGGAGTGCTTGCATATGGTTAGGAGGGAACTTACTTTTCTAGGCTGCCCTATCTATGTTTCCTGCTAAAATGCATGGGAAAATCCCATTGGAGGAAAATTCCACTTAGGGTTAGGGTTAGGTCACCATGAACTCATAGAGAAAAATGGACATCGGCAACAAACTGGGAGTGCTTGGATATGGTTAGGAGGGAACTTACTTTCCTAGGCTGCCCTATCTATGTTTCCTGCTAAAATGCATGGGGAAATCCCATTGGAGGAAAATTCCACTTAGGGTTAGGGTTAGGTCACCATGAACTCATAGAGAAAAATGGACATCGGCAACAAACTGGGAGTGCTTGGATATGGTTAGGAGGGAACTTACTTTTCTAGGCTGCCGTATCTACGTTTCCTGGTAAAATACATGGGAAAATCCCATTGGAGGAAAATTCCACCTAGGGTTAGGGTTAGGTCACCATGAATATGGAGAGCAATAGGGACATTGTCAATAAATTCGGAGTGCTTGGGAATGGTTAGGAGGGCACTTACTTTTCTAGGCTTCCCTATCTATGTTTCCTGGTAAAATACATGGGAAAATCCCATTGGAGGAAAATTCCACCTAGGGTTAGGGTTAGGTCACCATGAATATGGAGAACCACAGGGACATTGTCAATAAATTCGGAGTGCTTGGGAATGGTTAAGAGGGAACTTACTTTTCTAGGCTGCCGTATCTACATTTCCTGCTAAAATACATGGGAAGATCCCATTGGAGGAAAATTCCACTTAGGGTTAGGGTTAAGTCACCATGAACTCATAGAGAAAAATGGAGATCGGCAACAAACTGGGAGTGCTTGCATATGGTTAGGAGGGAACTTACTTTTCTAGGCTGCCCTATCTATGTTTCCTGCTAAAATGCATGGGAAAATCCCATTGGAGGAAAATTCCACTTAGGGTTAGGGTTAGGTCACCATGAACTCATAGAGAAAAATGGACATCGGCAACAAACTGGGAGTGCTTGGATATGGTTAGGAGGGAACTTACTTTCCTAGGCTGCCCTATCTATGTTTCCTGCTAAAATGCATGGGGAAATCCCATTGGAGGAAAATTCCACTTAGGGTTAGGGTTAGGTCACCATGAACTCATAGAGAAAAATGGACATCGGCAACAAACTGGGAGTGCTTGGATATGGTTAGGAGGGAACTTACTTTTCTAGGCTGCCGTATCTACGTTTCCTGGTAAAATACATGGGAAAATCCCATTGGAGGAAAATTCCACCTAGGGTTAGGGTTAGGTCACCATGAATATGGAGAGAAATAGGGACATTGTCAATAAATTCGGAGTGCTTGGGAATGGTTAGGAGGGCACTTACTTTTCTAGGCTTCCCTATCTATGTTTCCTGGTAAAATACATGGGAAAATCCCATTGGAGGAAAATTCCACCTAGGGTTAGGGTTAGGTCACCATGAATATGGAGAACCACAGGGACATTGTCAATAAATTCGGGGTGCTTGGGAATGGTTAGGAGGGAACTTACTTTTCTAGGCTGCCGTATCTACATTTCCTGCTAAAATACATGGGAAGATCCCATTGGAGGAAAATTCCACTTAGGGTTAGGGTTAAGTCACCATGAACTCATAGAGAAAAATGGACATCGGCAACAAACTGGGAGTGCTTGGATATGGTTAGGAGGGAACTTACTTTTCTAGGCTGCCGTATCTACGTTTCCTGCTAAAATACATGGGAAAATCCCATTGGAGGAAAATTCCACTTAGCGTTTGGGTTAGGTCACCATGAACATGGAGAGAAACATTGCCAATAAATTTGGAGTGGTTGGGAATGATTAGGACGGCAAAGAAATTTCTAGGCTGCCCTATCTTTGTTTCCTGCTAAAATACATGGGAAAATCCCATTGGAGGAAAATTCCACTTAGTGTTAGGGTTAGGTCACCATGAACTCATAGAGAAAAATGGACATCGGCAACAAACTGGGAGTGCTTGGATATGGTTAGGAGGGAACTTACTTTTCTAGGCTGCCGTATCTACGTTTCCTGCTAAAATACATGGGAAGATCCCATTGGAGGAAAATTCCACCTAGGGTTAGGGTTAGGTCACCATGAACTCACAGAGAAAAATGGACATCGGCAACAAACTGGGAGTGCTTGGATATGGTTAGGACAGAACTTACTTTTCTAGGCTGCCGTATCTACGTTTCCTGGTAAAATACATGGGAAGATCCCATTGGAGGAAAATTCCACTTAGGGTTAGGGTTAGGTCACCATGAATATGGAGAGCAATAGGGACATTGTCAATAAATTCGGAGTGCTTGGGAATGGTTAGGAGGGAACTTACTTTTCTAGGCTTCCCTATCTATGTTTCCTGGTAAAATATATGGGAAAATCCCATTGGAGGAAAATTCCACTTAGGGTTAGGGTTAGGTCACCATGAACTCATAGAGAAAAATGGACATCGGCAACAAACTGGGAGTGCTTGCATATGGTTAGGAGGGAACTTACTTTTATAGGCTGCCCTATCTATGTTTCCTGCTAAAATGCATGGGAAAATCCCATTGGAGGAAAATTCCACTTAGGGTTAGGGTTAGGTCACCATGAACTCATAGAGAAAAATGGACATCGGCAACAAACTGGGAGTGCTTGGATATGGTTAGGAGGGAACTTACTTTCCTAGGCTGCCCTATCTATGTTTCCTGCTAAAATGCATGGGGAAATCCCATTGGAGGAAAATTCCACTTAGGGTTAGGTCACCATGAACTCATAGAGAAAAATGGACATCGGCAACAAACTGGGAGTGCTTGGATATGGTTAGGAGGGAACTTACTTTTCTAGGCTGCCGTATCTACGTTTCCTGGTAAAATACATGGGAAAATCCCATTGGAGGAAAATTCCACCTAGGGTTAGGGTTAGGTCACCATGAATATGGAGAGCAATAGGGACATTGTCAATAAATTCGGAGTGCTTGGGAATGGTTAGGAGGGAACTTACTTTTCTAGGCTTCCCTATCTATGTTTCCTGGTAAAATATATGGGAAAATCCCATTGGAGGAAAATTCCACTTAGGGTTAGGGTTAGGTCACCATGAACTCATAGAGAAAAATGGACATCGGCAACAAACTGGGAGTGCTTGCATATGGTTAGGAGGGAACTTACTTTTCTAGGCTGCCCTATCTATGTTTCCTGCTAAAATGCATGGGAAAATCCCATTGGAGGAAAATTCCACTTAGGGTTAGGGTTAGGTCACCATGAACTCATAGAGAAAAATGGACATCGGCAACAAACTGGGAGTGCTTGGATATGGTTAGGAGGGAACTTACTTTTCTAGGCTGCCCTATCTATGTTTCCTGCTAAAATGCATGGGGAAATCCCATTGGAGGAAAATTCCACTTAGGATTAGGGTTAGGTCACCATGAACTCATAGAGAAAAATGGACATCGGCAACAAACTGGGAGTGCTTGGATATGGTTAGGAGGGAACTTACTTTTCTAGGCTGCCGTATCTACGTTTCCTGGTAAAATACATGGGAAAATCCCATTGGAGGAAAATTCCACCTAGGGTTAGGGTTAGGTCACCATGAATATGGAGAGCAATAGGGACATTGTCAATAAATTCAGAGTGCTTGGGAATGGTTAGGAGGGCACTTACTTTTCTAGGCTTCCCTATCTATGTTTCCTGGTAAAATACATGGGAAAATCCCATTGGAGGAAAATTCCACCTAGGGTTAGGGTTAGGTCACCATGAATATGGAGAGCCACAGGGACATTGTCAATAAATTCGGAGTGCTTGGGAATGGTTAGGAGGGAACTTACTTTTCTAGGCTGCGTATCTACATTTCCTGCTAAAATACATGGGAAGATCCCATTGGAGGAAAATTCCACTTAGGGTTAGGGTTAGGTCACCATGAACTCATAGAGAAAAATGGACATCGGCAACAAACTGGGAGTGCTTGGATATGGTTAGGAGGGAACTTACTTTTCTAGGCTGCCGTATCTACGTTTCCTTCTAAAATACATGGGAAGATCCCATTGGAGGAAAATTCCACCTAGGGTTAGGGTTAGGTCACCATGAACTCACAGAGAAAAATGGACATCGGCAACAAACTGGGAGTGCTTGGATATGGTTAGGACAGAACTTACTTTTCTAGGCTGCCGTATCTACGTTTCCTGGTAAAATGCATGGGAAAATCCCATTGGAGGAAAATTCCACTTAGGGTTAGGGTTAGGTCACCATGAACTCACAGAGAAAAATGGAGATCGGCAACAAACTGGGAGTGCTTGCATATGGTTAGGAGGGAACTTACTTTTCTAGGCTGCCCTATCTATGTTTCCTGCTAAAATGCATGGGAAAATCCCATTGGAGGAAAATTCCACTTAGGGTTAGGGTTAGGTCACCATGAACTCATAGAGAAAAATGGACATCGGCAACAAACTGGGAGTGCTTGGATATGGTTAGGAGGGAACTTACTTTCCTAGGCTGCCCTATCTATGTTTCCTGCTAAAATGCATGGGGAAATCCCATTGGAGGAAAATTCCACTTAGGGTTAGGGTTAGGTCACCATGAACTCATAGAGAAAAATGGACATCGGCAACAAACTGGGAGTGCTTGGATATGGTTAGGAGGGAACTTACTTTTCTAGGCTGCCGTATCTACGTTTCCTGGTAAAATACATGGGAAAATCCCATTGGAGGAAAATTCCACCTAGGGTTAGGGTTAGGTCACCATGAATATGGAGAGCAATAGGGACATTGTCAATAAATTCGGAGTGCTTGGGAATGGTTAGGAGGGCACTTACTTTTCTAGGCTTCCCTATCTATGTTTCCTGGTAAAATACATGGGAAAATCCCATTGGAGGAAAATTCCACCTAGGGTTAGGGTTAGGTCACCATGAATATGGAGAACCAAAGGGACATTGTCAATAAATTCGGGGTGCTTGGGAATGGTTAGGAGGGAACTTACTTTTCTAGGCTGCCGTATCTACATTTCCTGCTAAAATACATGGGAAGATCCCATTGGAGGAAAATTCCACTTAGGGTTAGGGTTAAGTCACCATGAACTCATAGAGAAAAATGGACATCGGCAACAAACTGGGAGTGCTTGGATATGGTTAGGAGGGAACTTACTTTTCTAGGCTGCCGTATCTACGTTTCCTGGTAAAATACATGGGAAAATCCCATTGGAGGAAAATTCCACCTAGGGTTAGGGTTAGGTCACCATGAATATGGAGAGCAACAGGGACATTGTCAATAAATTCGGAGTGCTTGGGAATGGTTAGGAGGGCACTTACTTTTCTAGGCTTCGCTATCTATGTTTCCTGGTAAAATACATGGGAAAATCCCATTGGAGGAAAATTCCACTTAGCGTTTGGGTTAGGTCACCATGAACATGGAGAGAAACATGGACATTGCCAATAAATTTGGAGTGGTTGGGAATGATTAGGACGGCAAAGAAATTTCTAGGCTGCCCTATCTTTGTTTCCTGCTAAAATACATGGGAAAATCCCATTGGAGGAAAATTCCACTTAGTGTTAGGGTTAGGTCACCATGAACTCATAGAGAAAAATGGACATCGGCAACAAACTGGGAGTGCTTGGATATGGTTAGGAGGGAACTTACTTTTCTAGGCTGCCGTATCTACGTTTCCTGCTAAAATACATGGGAAGATCCCATTGGAGGAAAATTCCACCTAGGGTTAGGGTTAGGTCACCATGAACTCACAGAGAAAAATGGACATCGGCAACAAACTGGGAGTGCTTGCATATGGTTAGGAGGGAACTTACTTTTCTAGGCTGCCCTATCTATGTTTCCTGCTAAAATGCATGGGAAAATCCCATTGGAGGAAAATTCCACTTAGGGTTAGGGTTAGGTCACCATGAACTCATAGAGAAAAATGGACATCGGCAACAAACTGGGAGTGCTTGGATATGGTTAGGAGGGAACTTACTTTCCTAGGCTGCCCTATCTATGTTTCCTGCTAAAATGCATGGGGAAATCCCATTGGAGGAAAATTCCACTTAGGGTTAGGTCACCATGAACTCATAGAGAAAAATGGACATCGGCAACAAACTGGGAGTGCTTGGATATGGTTAGGAGGGAACTTACTTTTCTAGGCTGCCGTATCTACGTTTCCTGGTAAAATACATGGGAAAATCCCATTGGAGGAAAATTCCACCTAGGGTTAGGGTTAGGTCACCATGAATATGGAGAGCAATAGGGACATTGTCAATAAATTCGGAGTGCTTGGGAATGGTTAGGAGGGCACTTACTTTTCTAGGCTTCCCTATCTATGTTTCCTGGTAAAATACATGGGAAAATCCCATTGGAGGAAAATTCCACCTAGGGTTAGGGTTAGGTCACCATGAATATGGAGAACCACAGGGACATTGTCAATAAATTCGGAGTGCTTGGGAATGGTTAGGAGGGAACTTACTTTTCTAGGCTGCCGTATCTACATTTCCTGCTAAAATACATGGGAAGATCCCATTGGAGGAAAATTCCACTTAGGGTTAGGGTTAAGTCACCATGAACTCATAGAGAAAAATGGACATCGGCAACAAACTGGGAGTGCTTGGATATGGTTAGGAGGGAACTTACTTTTCTAGGCTGCCGTATCTACGTTTCCTGGTAAAATACATGGGAAAATCCCATTGGAGGAAAATTCCACTTAGGGTTAGGGTTAGGTCACCATGAACTCATAGAGAAAAATGGACATCGGCAACAAACTGGGAGTGCTTGGATATGGTTAGGAGGGAACTTACTTTTCTAGGCTGCCCTATCTATGTTTCCTGCTAAAATGCATGGGGAAATCGCATTGGAGGAAAATTCCACTTAGGATTAGGGTTAGGTCACCATGAACTCATAGAGAAAAATGGACATCGGCAACAAACTGGGAGTGCTTGGATATGGTTAGGAGGGAACTTACTTTTCTAGGCTGCCGTATCTACGTTTCCTGGTAAAATACATGGGAAAATCCCATTGGAGGAAAATTCCACTTAGGGTTAGGGTTAGGTCACCATGAACTCATAGAGAAAAATGGACATCGGCAACAAACTGGGAGTGCTTGGATATGGTTAGGAGGGAACTTACTTTTCTAGGCTGCCGTATCTACGTTTCCTGCTAAAATACATGGGAAGATCCCATTGGAGGAAAATTCCACTTAGGGTTAGGGTTAGGTCACCATGAACTCATAGAGAAAAATGGACATCGGCAACAAACTGGGAGTGCTTGGATATGGTTAGGAGGGAACTTACTTTTCTAGGCTGCCGTATCTACGTTTCCTGGTAAAATACATGGGAAAATCCCATTGGAGGAAAATTCCACCTAGGGTTAGGGTTAGGTCACCATGAATATGGAGAGCAACAGGGACATTGTCAATAAATTCGGAGTGCTTGAGAATGGTTAGGAGGGCACTTACTTTTCTAGGCTTCCCTATCTATGTTTCCTGGTAAAATACATGGGAAAATCCCATTGGAGGAAAATTCCACCTAGGGTTAGTGTTAGGTCACCATAAATATGGAGAGCAACAGGGACATTGTGAATAAATTCGGAGTGCTTGGGAATGGTTAGGAGGGAACTTACTTTTCTAGGCTTCCCTATCTATGTTTCCTGGTAAAATATATGGGAAAATCCCATTGGAGGAAAATTCCACTTAGGGTTAGGGTTAGGTCACCATGAACTCATAGAGAAAAATGGACATCGGCAACAAACTGGGAGTGCTTGCATATGGTTAGGAGGGAACTTACTTTTCTAGGCTGCCCTATCTATGTTTCCTGCTAAAATGCATGGGAAAATCCCATTGGAGGAAAATTCCACTTAGGGTTAGGGTTAGGTCACCATGAACTCATAGAGAAAAATGGACATCGGCAACAAACTGGGAGTGCTTGGATATGGTTAGGAGGGAACTTACTTTTCTAGGCTGCCCTATCTATGTTTCCTGCTAAAATGCATGGGGAAATCCCATTGGAGGAAAATTCCACTTAGGATTAGGGTTAGGTCACCATGAACTCATAGAGAAAAATGGACATCGGCAACAAACTGGGAGTGCTTGGATATGGTTAGGAGGGAACTTACTTTTCTAGGCTGCCGTATCTACGTTTCCTGCTAAAATACATGGGAAGATCCCATTGGAGGAAAATTCCACCTAGGGTTAGGGTTAGGTCACCATGAACTCACAGAGAAAAATGGACATCGGCAACAAACTGGGAGTGCTTGGATATGGTTAGGACAGAACTTACTTTTCTAGGCTGCCGTATCTACGTTTCCTGGTAAAATACATGGGAAGATCCCATTGGAGGAAAATTCCACTTAGGGTTAGGGTTAAGTCACCATGAACTCATAGAGAAAAATGGAGATCGGCAACAAACTGGGAGTGCTTGCATATGGTTAGGAGGGAACTTACTTTTCTAGGCTGCCCTATCTATGTTTCCTGCTAAAATGCATGGGAAAATCCCATTGGAGGAAAATTCCACTTAGGGTTAGGGTTAGGTCACCATGAACTCATAGAGAAAAATGGACATCGGCAACAAACTGGGAGTGCTTGGATATGGTTAGGAGGGAACTTACTTTCCTAGGCTGCCCTATCTATGTTTCCTGCTAAAATGCATGGGGAAATCCCATTGGAGGAGAATTCCACTTAGGGTTAGGGTTAGGTCACCATGAACTCATAGAGAAAAATGGACATCGGCAACAAACTGGGATTGCTTGGATATGGTTAGGAGGGACCTTACTTTTCTAGGCTGCCGTATCTACGTTTCCTGGTAAAATACATGGGAAAATCCCATTGGAGGAAAATTCCACCTAGGGTTAGGGTTAGGTCACCATGAATATGGAGAGCAATAGGGACATTGTCAATAAATTCGGAGTGCTTGGGAATGGTTAGGAGGGCACTTACTTTTCTAGGCTTCCCTATCTATGTTTCCTGGTAAAATACATGGGAAAATCCCATTGGAGGAAAATTCCACCTAGGGTTAGTGTTAGGTCACCATAAATATGGAGAGCAACAGGGACATTGTGAATAAATTCGGAGTGCTTGGGAATGGTTAGGAGGGAACTTACTTTTCTAGGCTTCCCTATCTACGTTTCCTGGTAAAATATATGGGAAAATCCCATTGGAGGAAAATTCCACTTAGGGTTAGGGTTAGGTCACCATGAACTCATAGAGAAAAATGGACATCGGCAACAAACTGGGAGTGCTTGCATATGGTTAGGAGGGAACTTACTTTTCTAGGCTGCCCTATCTATGTTTCCTGCTAAAATGCATGGGAAAATCCCATTGGAGGAAAATTCCACTTAGGGTTAGGGTTAGGTCACCATGAACTCATAGAGAAAAATGGACATCGGCAACAAACTGGGAGTGCTTGGATATGGTTAGGAGGGAACTTACTTTCCTAGGCTGCCCTATCTATGTTTCCTGCTAAAATGCATGGGGAAATCCCATTGGAGGAAAATTCCACTTAGGGTTAGGGTTAGGTCACCATGAACTCATAGAGAAAAATGGACATCGGCAACAAACTGGGAGTGCTTGGATATGGTTAGGAGGGAACTTACTTTTCTAGGCTGCCGTATCTACGTTTCCTGCTAAAATACATGGGAAGATCCCATTGGAGGAAAATTCCACCTAGGGTTAGGGTTAGGTCACCATGAACTCACAGAGAAAAATGGACATCGGCAACAAACTGGGAGTGCTTGGATATGGTTAGGACAGAACTTACTTTTCTAGGCTGCCGTATCTACGTTTCCTGGTAAAATACATGGGAAGATCCCATTGGAGGAAAATTCCACTTAGGGTTAGGGTTAAGTCACCATGAACTCATAGAGAAAAATGGAGATCGGCAACAAACTGGGAGTGCTTGCATATGGTTAGGAGGGAACTTACTTTTCTAGGCTGCCCTATCTATGTTTCCTGCTAAAATGCATGGGAAAATCCCATTGGAGGAAAATTCCACTTAGGGTTAGGGTTAGGTCACCATGAACTCATAGAGAAAAATGGACATCGGCAACAAACTGGGAGTGCTTGGATATGGTTAGGAGGGAACTTACTTTCCTAGGCTGCCCTATCTATGTTTCCTGCTAAAATGCATGGGGAAATCCCATTGGAGGAAAATTCCACTTAGGGTTAGGGTTAGGTCACCATGAACTCATAGAGAAAAATGGACATCGGCAACAAACTGGGAGTGCTTGGATATGGTTAGGAGGGAACTTACTTTTCTAGGCTGCCGTATCTACGTTTCCTGGTAAAATACATGGGAAAATCCCATTGGAGGAAAATTCCACCTAGGGTTAGGGTTAGGTCACCATGAATATGGAGAGCAATAGGGACATTGTCAATAAATTCGGAGTGCTTGGGAATGGTTAGGAGGGCACTTACTTTTCTAGGCTTCCCTATCTATGTTTCCTGGTAAAATACATGGGAAAATCCCATTGGAGGAAAATTCCACCTAGGGTTAGTGTTAGGTCACCATAAATATGGAGAGCAACAGGGACATTGTGAATAAATTCGGAGTGCTTGGGAATGGTTAGGAGGGAACTTACTTTTCTAGGCTTCCCTATCTACGTTTCCTGGTAAAATATATGGGAAAATCCCATTGGAGGAAAATTCCACTTAGGGTTAGGGTTAGGTCACCATGAACTCATAGAGAAAAATGGACATCGGCAACAAACTGGGAGTGCTTGCATATGGTTAGGAGGGAACTTACTTTTCTAGGCTGCCCTATCTATGTTTCCTGCTAAAATGCATGGGAAAATCCCATTGGAGGAAAATTCCACTTAGGGTTAGGGTTAGGTCACCATGAACTCATAGAGAAAAATGGACATCGGCAACAAACTGGGAGTGCTTGGATATGGTTAGGAGGGAACTTACTTTCCTAGGCTGCCCTATCTATGTTTCCTGCTAAAATGCATGGGGAAATCCCATTGGAGGAAAATTCCACTTAGGGTTAGGGTTAGGTCACCATGAACTCATAGAGAAAAATGGACATCGGCAACAAACTGGGAGTGCTTGGATATGGTTAGGAGGGAACTTACTTTTCTAGGCTGTCGTATCTACGTTTCCTGGTAAAATACATGGGAAAATCCCATTGGAGGAAAATTCCACCTAGGGTTAGGGTTAGGTCACCATGAATATGGAGAGCAATAGGGACATTGTCAATAAATTCGGAGTGCTTGGGAATGGTTAGGAGGGCACTTACTTTTCTAGGCTTCCCTATCTATGTTTCCTGGTAAAATACATGGGAAAATCCCATTGGAGGAAAATTCCACCTAGGGTTAGGGTTAGGTCACCATGAATATGGAGAGCCACAGGGACATTGTCAATAAATTCGGAGTGCTTGGGAATGGTTAGGAGGGAACTTACTTTTCTAGGCTGCCGTATCTACATTTCCTGGTAAAATACATGGGAAGATCCCATTGGAGGAAAATTCCACTTAGGGTTAGGGTTAGGTCACCATGAACTCATAGAGAAAAATGGAGATCGGCAACAAACTGGGAGTGCTTGCATATGGTTAGGAGGGAACTTACTTTTCTAGGCTGCCCTATCTATGTTTCCTGCTAAAATGCATGGGAAAATCCCATTGGAGGAAAATTCCACTTAGGGTTAGGGTTAGGTCACCATGAACTCATAGAGAAAAATGGACATCGGCAACAAACTGGGAGTGCTTGGATATGGTTAGGAGGGAACTTACTTTCCTAGGCTGCCCTATCTATGTTTCCTGCTAAAATGCATGGGGAAATCCCATTGGAGGAAAATTCCACTTAGGGTTAGGGTTAGGTCACCATGAACTCATTGAGAAAAATGGACATCGGCAACAAACTGGGAGTGCTTGGATATGGTTAGGAGGGAACTTACTTTTCTAGGCTGCCGTATCTACGTTTCCTGGTAAAATACATGGGAAAATCCCATTGGAGGAAAATTCCACCTAGGGTTAGGGTTAGGTCACCATGACTATGGAGAGCAATAGGGACATTGTCAATAAATTCGGAGTGCTTGGGAATGGTTAGGAGGGCACTTACTTTTCTAGGCTTCCCTATCTATGTTTCCTGGTAAAATACATGGGAAAATCCCATTGGAGGAAAATTCCACCTAGGGTTAGGGTTAGGTCACCATGAATATGGAGAGCCACAGGGACATTGTCAATAAATTCGGAGTGCTTGGGAATGGTTAGGAGGGAACTTACTTTTCTAGGCTGCCGTATCTACATTTCCTGCTAAAATACATGGGAAGATCCCATTGGAGGAAAATTCCACTTAGGGTTAGGGTTAGGTCACCATGAACTCATAGAGAAAAATGGAGATCGGCAACAAACTGGGAGTGCTTGCATATGGTTAGGAGGGAACTTACTTTTCTAGGCTGCCCTATCTATGTTTCCTGCTAAAATGCATGGGAAAATCCCATTGGAGGAAAATTCCACTTAGGGTTAGGGTTAGGTCACCATGAACTCATAGAGAAAAATGGACATCGGCAACAAACTGGGAGTGCTTGGATATGGTTAGGAGGGAACTTACTTTCCTAGGCTGCCCTATCTATGTTTCCTGCTAAAATGCATGGGGAAATCCCATTGGAGGAAAATTCCACTTAGGGTTAGGGTTAGGTCACCATGAACTCATTGAGAAAAATGGACATCGGCAACAAACTGGGAGTGCTTGGATATGGTTAGGAGGGAACTTACTTTTCTAGGCTGCCGTATCTACGTTTCCTGGTAAAATACATGGGAAAATCCCATTGGAGGAAAATTCCACCTAGGGTTAGGGTTAGGTCACCATGAATATGGAGAGCAATAGGGACATTGTCAATAAATTCGGAGTGCTTGGGAATGGTTAGGAGGGCACTTACTTTTCTAGGCTTCCCTATCTATGTTTCCTGGTAAAATACATGGGAAAATCCCATTGGAGGAAAATTCCACCTAGGGTTAGGGTTAGGTCACCATGAATATGGAGAACCACAGGGACATTGTCAATAAATTCGGAGTGCTTGGGAATGGTTAGGAGGGAACTTACTTTTCTAGGCTGCCGTATCTACATTTCCTGCTAAAATACATGGGAAGATCCCATTGGAGGAAAATTCCACTTAGGGTTAGGGTTAAGTCACCATGAACTCATAGAGAAAAATGGAGATCGGCAACAAACTGGGAGTGCTTGCATATGGTTAGGAGGGAACTTACTTTTCTAGGCTGCCCTATCTATGTTTCCTGCTAAAATGCATGGGAAAATCCCATTGGAGGAAAATTCCACTTAGGGTTAGGGTTAGGTCACCATGAACTCATAGAGAAAAATGGACATCGGCAACAAACTGGGAGTGCTTGGATATGGTTAGGAGGGAACTTACTTTCCTAGGCTGCCCTATCTATGTTTCCTGCTAAAATGCATGGGGAAATCCCATTGGAGGAAAATTCCACTTAGGGTTAGGGTTAGGTCACCATGAACTCATAGAGAAAAATGGACATCGGCAACAAACTGGGAGTGCTTGGATATGGTTAGGAGGGAACTTACTTTTCTAGGCTGCCGTATCTACGTTTCCTGGTAAAATACATGGGAAAATCCCATTGGAGGAAAATTCCACCTAGGGTTAGGGTTAGGTCACCATGAATATGGAGAGCAATAGGGACATTGTCAATAAATTCGGAGTGCTTGGGAATGGTTAGGAGGGCACTTACTTTTCTAGGCTTCCCTATCTATGTTTCCTGGTAAAATACATGGGAAAATCCCATTGGAGGAAAATTCCACCTAGGGTTAGGGTTAGGTCACCATGAATATGGAGAACCACAGGGACATTGTCAATAAATTCGGAGTGCTTGGGAATGGTTAGGAGGGAACTTACTTTTCTAGGCTGCCGTATCTACATTTCCTGCTAAAATACATGGGAAGATCCCATTGGAGGAAAATTCCACTTAGGGTTAGGGTTAAGTCACCATGAACTCATAGAGAAAAATGGACATCGGCAACAAACTGGGAGTGCTTGGATATGGTTAGGAGGGAACTTACTTTTCTAGGCTGCCGTATCTACCTTTCCTGGTAAAATACATGGGAAAATCCCATTGGAGGAAAATTCCACTTAGGGTTAGGGTTAGGTCACCATGAACTCATAGAGAAAAATGGACATCGGCAACAAACTCGGAGTGCTTGGATATGGTTAGGAGGGAACTTACTTTTCTAGGCTGCCCTATCTATGTTTCCTGCTAAAATGCATGGGGAAATCTCATTGGAGGAAAATTCCACTTAGGATTAGGGTTAGGTCACCATGAACTCATAGAGAAAAATGGACATCGGCAACAAACTGGGAGTGCTTGGATATGGTTAGGAGGGAACTTACTTTCCTAGGCTGCCCTATCTATGTTTCCTGCTAAAATGCATGGGGAAATCCCATTGGAGGAAAATTCCACTTAGGGTTAGGGTTAGGTCACCATGAACTCATATAGAAAAATGGACATCGGCAACAAACTGGGAGTGCGTGGATATGGTTAGGAGGGAACTTACTTTTCTAGGCTGCCGTATCTACGTTTCCTGGTAAAATACATGGGAAAATCCCATTGGAGGAAAATTCCACCTAGGGTTAGGGTTAGGTCACCATGAATATGGAGAGCAATAGGGACATTGTCAATAAATTCGGAGTGCTTGGGAATGGTTAGGAGGGCACTTACTTTTCTAGGCTTCCCTATCTATGTTTCCTGGTAAAATACATGGGAAAATCCCATTGGAGGAAAATTCCACCTAGGGTTAGGGTTAGGTCACCATGAATATGGAGAACCACAGGGACATTGTCAATAAATTCGGAGTGCTTGGGAATGGTTAGGAGGGAACTTACTTTTCTAGGCTGCCGTATCTACATTTCCTGCTAAAATACATGGGAAGATCCCATTGGAGGAAAATTCCACTTAGGGTTAGGGTTAAGTCACCATGAACTCATAGAGAAAAATGGACATCGGCAACAAACTGGGAGTGCTTGGATATGGTTAGGAGGGAACTTACTTTTCTAGGCTGCCGTATCTACGTTTCCTGGTAAAATACATGGGAAAATCCCATTGGAGGAAATTCCACTTAGGGTTAGGGTTAGGTCACCATGAACTCATAGAGAAAAATGGACATCGGCAACAAACTGGGAGTGCTTGGATATGGTTAGGAGGGAACTTACTTTTCTAGGCTGCCCTATCTATGTTTCCTGCTAAAATGCATGGGGAAATCCCATTGGAGGAAAATTCCACTTAGGATTAGGGTTAGGTCACCATGAACTCATAGAGAAAAATGGACATCGGCAACAAACTGGGAGTGCTTGGATATGGTTAGGAGGGAACTTACTTTCCTAGGCTGCCCTATCTATGTTTCCTGCTAAAATGCATGGGGAAATCCCATTGGAGGAATATTCCACTTAGGGTTAGGGTTAGGTCACCATGAACTCATATAGAAAAATGGAGATCGGCAACAAACTGGGAGTGCTTGCATATGGTTAGGAGGGAACTTACTTTTCTAGGCTGCCCTATCTATGTTTCCTGCTAAAATGCATGGGAAAATCCCATTGGAGGAAAATTCCACTTAGGGTTAGGGTTAGGTCACCATGAACTCATAGAGAAAAATGGACATCGGCAACAAACTGGGAGTGCTTGGATATGGTTAGGAGGGAACTTACTTTCCTAGGCTGCCCTATCTATGTTTCCTGCTAAAATGCATGGGGAAATCCCATTGGAGGAAAATTCCACTTAGGGTTAGGGTTAGGTCACCATGAACTCATAGAGAAAAATGGACATCGGCAACAAACTGGGAGTGCTTGGATATGGTTAGGAGGGAACTTACTTTTCTAGGCTGCCGTATCTACGTTTCCTGGTAAAATACATGGGAAAATCCCATTGGAGGAAAATTCCACCTAGGGTTAGGGTTAGGTCACCATGAATATGGAGAGCAATAGGGACATTGTCAATAAATTCGGAGTGCTTGGGAATGGTTAGGAGGGCACTTACTTTTCTAGGCTTCCCTATCTATGTTTCCTGGTAAAATACATGGGAAAATCCCATTGGAGGAAAATTCCACCTAGGGTTAGGGTTAGGTCACCATGAATATGGAGAACCACAGGGACATTGTCAATAAATTCGGAGTGCTTGGGAATGGTTAGGAGGGAACTTACTTTTCTAGGCTGCCGTATCTACATTTCCTGCTAAAATACATGGGAAGATCCCATTGGAGGAAAATTCCACTTAGGGTTAGGGTTA
This sequence comes from Bothrops alternatus, assembly GCA_034064705.1. Taxonomy (NCBI): domain Eukaryota; kingdom Metazoa; phylum Chordata; class Lepidosauria; order Squamata; family Viperidae; genus Bothrops; species Bothrops alternatus. Next base: position 787,588 of record JARGCV010000012.1, on the reverse strand, counting down.
AGTCACCATGAACTCATAGAGAAAAATGGACATCGGCAACAAACTGGGAGTGCTTGGATATGGTTAGGAGGGAACTTACTTTTCTAGGCTGCCCTATCTACGTTTCGTGCTAAAATACATGGGAAGATCCCATTGGAGGAAAATTCCACCTAGGGTTAGGGTTAGGTCACCATGAACTCATAGAGAAAAATGGACATCGGCAACAAACTGGGAGTGCTTGGATATGGTTAGGAGGGAACTTACTTTTCTAGGCTGCCGTATCTACGTTTCCTGCTAAAATACATGGGAAGATCCCATTGGAGGAAAATTCCACCTAGGGTTAGGGTTAGGTCACCATCAACTCATAGAGAAAAATGGACATCGGCAACAAACTGGGAGTGCTTGGATATGGTTAGGAGGGAACTTACTTTTCTAGGCTGCCCTATCTATGTTTCCTGCTAAAATACATGGGAAGATCCCATTGGAGGAAAATTCCACTTAGGGTTAGGGTTAGGTCACCATGAACTCATAGAGAAAAATGGACATCGGCAACATACTGGGAGTGCTTGGATATGGTTAGGAGGGAACTTACTTTTCTAGGCTGCCGTATCTACGTTTCCTGCTAAAATACATGGGAAGATCCCATTGGAGGAAAATTCCACTTAGGCTTAGGGTTAGGTCACCATGAACTCATAGAGAAAAATGGACATCGGCAACAAACTGGGAGTTCTTGGATATGGTTAGGAGGGAACTTACTTTTCTAGGCTGCCCTATCTATGTTTCCTGCTAAAATGCATGGGAAAATCCCATTGGAGGAAAATTCCACTTAGGCTTAGGGTTAGGTCACCATGAACTCATAGAGAAAAATGGACATCGGCAACAAACTGGGAGTTCTTGGATATGGTTAGGAGGGAACTTACTTTTCTAGGCTGCGGTATCTATATTTTCTTCTAAAATACATGGGAAAATCCCATTGGAGGAAAATTCCACTTAGGGTTAGGTCACGATGAACTCATAGAGAAAAATGGATATCGGCAACAAACTGGGATTGCTTGGATATGGTTAGGAGGGAACTTACTTTTCTAGGCTGCCCTATCTACGTTTCATGCTAAAATACATGGGAAGATCCCATTGGAGGAAAATTCCACCTAGGGTTAGGGTTAGGTCACCATGAACTCATAGAGAAAAATGGACATCGGCAACAAACTGGGAGTGCTTGGATATGGTTAGGAGGGAACTTACTTTTCTAGGCTGCCGTATCTACGTTTCCTGCTAAAATACATGGGAAGATCCCATTGGAGGAAAATTCCACCTAGGGTTAGGATTAGGTCACCATCAACTCATAGAGAAAAATGGACATTGGCAACAAACTGGGAGTGCTTCGATATGGTTAGGAGGGAACTTACTTTTCTAGGCTGCCGTATCTACGTTTCCTGGTAAAATACATGGGAAAATCCCATTGGAGGAAAATTCCACCTAGGGTTAGGGTTAGGTCACCATGAATATGGAGAGCAATAGGGACATTGTCAATAAATTCGGAGTGCTTGGGAATGGTTAGGAGGGCACTTACTTTTCTAGGCTTCCCTATCTATGTTTCCTGGTAAAATACATGGGAAAATCCCATTGGAGGAAAATTCCACCTAGGGTTAGGGTTAGGTCACCATGAATATGGAGAACCACAGGGACATTGTCAATAAATTCGGAGTGCTTGGGAATGGTTAGGAGGGAACTTACTTTTCTAGGCTGCCGTATCTACATTTCCTGCTAAAATACATGGGAAGATCCCATTGGAGGAAAATTCCACTTAGGGTTAGGGTTAAGTCACCATGAACTCATAGAGAAAAATGGACATCGGCAACAAACTGGGAGTGCTTGGATATGGTTAGGAGGGAACTTACTTTTCTAGGCTGCCGTATCTACGTTTCCTGGTAAAATACATGGGAAAATCCCATTGGAGGAAAATTCCACCTAGGGTTAGGTCACCATGAATATGGAGAGCAACAGGGACATTGTCAATAAATTCGGAGTGCTTGGGAATGGTTAGGAGGGCACTTACTTTTCTAGGCTTCCCTATCTATGTTTCCTGGTAAAATACATGGGAAAATCCCATTGGAGGAAAATTCCACTTAGCGTTTGGGTTAGGTCACCATGAACATGGAGAGAAACATGGACATTGCCAATAAATTTGGAGTGGTTGGGAATGATTAGGACGGCAAAGAAATTTCTAGGCTGCCCTATCTTTGTTTCCTGCTAAAATACATGGGAAAATCCCATTGGAGGAAAATTCCACTTAGTGTTAGGGTTAGGTCACCATGAACTCATAGAGAAAAATGGACATCGGCAACAAACTGGGAGTGCTTGGATATGGTTAGGAGGGAACTTACTTTTCTAGGCTGCCGTATCTACGTTTCCTGCTAAAATACATGGGAAGATCCCATTGGAGGAAAATTCCACCTAGCGTTAGGGTTAGGTCACCATGAACTCACAGAGAAAAATGGACATCGGCAACAAACTGGGAGTGCTTGGATATGGCTAGGACAGAACTTACTTTTCTAGGCTGCCGTATCTACGTTTCCTGGTAAAATACATGGGAAGATCCCATTGGAGGAAAATTCCACTTAGGGTTAGGGTTAAGTCACCATGAACTCATAGAGAAAAATGGACATCGGCAACAAACTGGGAGTGCTTGCATATGGTTAGGAGGGAACTTACTTTTCTAGGCTGCCCTATCTATGTTTCCTGCTAAAATGCATGGGAAAATCCCATTGGAGGAAAATTCCACTTAGGGTTAGGGTTAGGTCACCATGAACTCATAGAGAAAAATGGACATCGGCAACAAACTGGGAGTGCTTGGATATGGTTAGGAGGGAACTTACTTTCCTAGGCTGCCCTATCTATGTTTCCTGCTAAAATGCATGGGGAAATCCCATTGGAGGAAAATTCCACTTAGGGTTAGGGTTAGGTCACCATGAACTCATAGAGAAAAATGGACATCGGCAACAAACTGGGAGTGCTTGGATATGGTTAGGAGGGAACTTACTTTTCTAGGCTGCCGTATCTACGTTTCCTAGTAAAATACATGGGAAAATCCCATTGGAGGAAAATTCCACCTAGGGTTAGGGTTAGGTCACCATGAATACGGAGAGCAACAGGTACATTGTCAATAAATTCGGAGTGCTTGGGAATGGTTAGGAGGGCACTTACTTTTCTAGGCTTCCCTATCTATGTTTCCTGGTAAAATACATGGGAAAATCCCATTGGAGGAAAATTCCACCTAGGGTTAGGGTTAGGTCACCATGAATATGGAGAGCAACAGGGACATTGTCAATAAATTCGGAGTGCTTGGGAATGGTTAGGAGGGAACTTACTTTTCTAGGCTGCCCTATCTATGTTTCCTGCTAAAATGCATGGGAAAATCCCATTGGAGGAAAATTCCACTTAGGGTTAGGGTTAGGTCACCATGAACTCATAGAGAAAAATGGACATCGGCAACAAACTGGGAGTGCTTGGATATGGTTAGGAGGGAACTTACTTTTCTAGGCTGCCCTATCTATGTTTCCTGCTAAAATGCATGGGAAAATCCCATTGGAGGAAAATTCCACTTAGGGTTAGGGTTAGGTCACCATGAACTCATAGAGAAAAATGGACATCGGCAACAAACTGGGAGTGCTTGGATATGGTTAGGAGGGAACTTACTTTTCTAGGCTGCCGTATCTACGTTTCCTGGTAAAATACATGGGAAAATCCCATTGGAGGAAAATTCCACCTAGGGTTAGGGTTAGGTCACCATGAATATGGAGAGCAACAGGGACATTGTCAATAAATTCGGAGTGCTTGGGAATGGTTAGGAGGGCACTTACTTTTCTAGGCTTTCCTATCTATGTTTCCTGCTAAAATACATGGGAAGATCCCATTGGAGGAAAATTCCACTTAGGGTTAGGGTTAAGTCACCATGAACTCATAGAGAAAAATGGACATCGGCAACAAACTGGGAGTGCTTGGATATGGTTAGGAGGGAACTTACTTTTCTAGGCTGCCGTATCTACGTTTCCTGGTAAAATACATGGGAAGATCCCATTGGAGGAAAATTCCACTTAGGGTTAGGGTTAAGTCACCATGAACTCATAGAGAAAAATGGACATCGGCAACAAACTGGGAGTGCTTGGATATGGTTAGGAGGGAACTTACTTTCCTAGGCTGCCCTATCTATGTTTCCTGCTAAAATGCATGGGGAAATCCCATTGGAGGAAAATTCCACTTAGGGTTAGGGTTAGGTCACCATGAACTCATAGAGAAAAATGGACATCGGCAACAAACTGGGAGTGCTTGGATATGGTTAGGAGGGAACTTACTTTTCTAGGCTGCCGTATCTACGTTTCCTGGTAAAATACATGGGAAAATCCCATTGGAGGAAAATTCCACCTAGGGTTAGGGTTAGGTCACCATGAATATGGAGAGCAATAGGGACATTGTCAATTAATTCGGAGTGCTTGGGAATGGTTAGGAGGGCACTTACTTTTCTAGGCTTCCCTATCTATGTTTCCTGGTAAAATACATGGGAAAATCCCATTGGAGGAAAATTCCACCTAGGGTTAGGGTTAGGTCACCATGAATATGGAGAGCCACAGGGACATTGTCAATAAATTCGGAGTGCTTGGGAATGGTTAGGAGGGAACTTACTTTTCTAGGCTGCCGTATCTACGTTTCCTGGTAAAATACATGGGAAGATCCCATTGGAGGAAAATTCCACTTAGGGTTAGGGTTAAGTCACCATGAACTCATAGAGAAAAATGGACATCGGCAACAAACTGGGAGTGCTTGGATATGGTTAGGAGGGAACTTACTTTCCTAGGCTGCCCTATCTATGTTTCCTGCTAAAATGCATGGGGAAATCCCATTGGAGGAAAATTCCACTTAGGGTTAGGGTTAGGTCACCATGAACTCATTGAGAAAAATGGACATCGGCAACAAACTGGGAGTGCTTGGATATGGTTAGGAGGGAACTTACTTTTCTAGGCTGCCGTATCTACGTTTCCTGGTAAAATACATGGGAAAATCCCATTGGAGGAAAATTCCACCTAGGGTTAGGGTTAGGTCACCATGAATATGGAGAGCAATAGGGACATTGTCAATAAATTCGGAGTGCTTGGGAATGGTTAGGAGGGCACTTACTTTTCTAGGCTTCCCTATCTATGTTTCCTGGTAAAATACATGGGAAAATCCCATTGGAGGAAAATTCCACCTAGGGTTAGGGTTAGGTCACCATGAATATGGAGAACCACAGGGACATTGTCAATAAATTCGGAGTGCTTGGGAATGGTTAGGAGGGAACTTACTTTTCTAGGCTGCCGTATCTACATTTCCTGCTAAAATACATGGGAAGATCCCATTGGAGGAAAATTCCACTTAGGGTTAGGGTTAAGTCACCATGAACTCATAGAGAAAAATGGACATCGGCAACAAACTGGGAGTGCTTGGATATGGTTAGGAGGGAACTTACTTTTCTAGGCTGCCGTATCTACGTTTCCTGGTAAAATACATGGGAAAATCCCATTGGAGGAAAATTCCACCTAGGGTTAGGGTTAGGTCACCATGAATATGGAGAGCAACAGGGACATTGTCAATAAATTCGGAGTGCTTGGGAATGGTTAGGAGGGCACTTACTTTTCTAGGCTTCCCTATCTATGTTTCCTGGTAAAATACATGGGAAATTCCCATTGGAGGAAAATTCCACTTAGCGTTTGGGTTAGGTCACCATGAACATGGAGAGAAACATGGACATTGCCAATAAATTTGGAGTGGTTGGGAATGATTAGGACGGCAAAGAAATTTCTAGGCTGCCCTATCTTTGTTTCCTGCTAAAATACATGGGAAAATCCCATTGGAGGAAAATTCCACTTAGTGTTAGGGTTAGGTCACCATGAACTCATAGAGAAAAATGGACATCGGCAACAAACTGGGAGTGCTTGGATATGGTTAGGAGGGAACTTACTTTTCTAGGCTGCCGTATCTACGTTTCCTGCTAAAATACATGGGAAGATCCCATTGGAGGAAAATTCCACCTAGGGTTAGGGTTAGGTCACCATGAACTCACAGAGAAAAATGGACATCGGCAACAAACTGGGAGTGCTTGGATATGGCTAGGACAGAACTTACTTTCCTAGGCTGCCGTATCTACGTTTCCTGGTAAAATACATGGGAAGATCCCATTGGAGGAAAATTCCACTTAGGGTTAGGGTTAAGTCACCATGAACTCATAGAGAAAAATGGACATCGGCAACAAACTGGGAGTGCTTGGATATGGTTAGGAGGGAACTTACTTTCCTAGGCTGCCCTATCTATGTTTCCTGCTAAAATGCATGGGGAAATCCCATTGGAGGAAAATTCCACTTAGGGTTAGGGTTAGGTCACCATGAACTCATTGAGAAAAATGGACATCGGCAACAAACTGGGAGTGCTTGGATATGGTTAGGAGGGAACTTACTTTCCTAGGCTGCCCTATCTATGTTTCCTGCTAAAATGCATGGGGAAATCCCATTGGAGGAAAATTCCACTTAGGGTTAGGGTTAGGTCACCATGAACTCATAGAGAAAAATGGACATCGGCAACAAACTGGGAGTGCTTGGATATGGTTAGGAGGGAACTTACTTTTCTAGGCTGCCGTATCTACGTTTCCTGGTAAAATACATGGGAAAATCCCATTGGAGGAAAATTCCACCTAGGGTTAGGGTTAGGTCACCATGAATATGGAGAGCAATAGGGACATTGTCAATTAATTCGGAGTGCTTGGGAATGGTTAGGAGGGCACTTACTTTTCTAGGCTTCCCTATCTATGTTTCCTGGTAAAATACATGGGAAAATCCCATTGGAGGAAAATTCCACCTAGGGTTAGGGTTAGGTCACCATGAATATGGAGAGCCACAGGGACATTGTCAATAAATTCGGAGTGCTTGGGAATGGTTAGGAGGGAACTTACTTTTCTAGGCTGCCGTATCTACGTTTCCTGGTAAAATACATGGGAAGATCCCATTGGAGGAAAATTCCACTTAGGGTTAGGGTTAAGTCACCATGAACTCATAGAGAAAAATGGACATCGGCAACAAACTGGGAGTGCTTGGATATGGTTAGGAGGGAACTTACTTTCCTAGGCTGCCCTATCTATGTTTCCTGCTAAAATGCATGGGGAAATCCCATTGGAGGAAAATTCCACTTAGGGTTAGGGTTAGGTCACCATGAACTCATTGAGAAAAATGGACATCGGCAACAAACTGGGAGTGCTTGGATATGGTTAGGAGGGAACTTACTTTTCTAGGCTGCCGTATCTACGTTTCCTGGTAAAATACATGGGAAAATCCCATTGGAGGAAAATTCCACCTAGGGTTAGGGTTAGGTCACCATGAATATGGAGAGCAATAGGGACATTGTCAATAAATTCGGAGTGCTTGGGAATGGTTAGGAGGGCACTTACTTTTCTAGGCTTCCCTATCTATGTTTCCTGGTAAAATACATGGGAAAATCCCATTGGAGGAAAATTCCACCTAGGGTTAGGGTTAGGTCACCATGAATATGGAGAACCACAGGGACATTGTCAATAAATTCGGAGTGCTTGGGAATGGTTAGGAGGGAACTTACTTTTCTAGGCTGCCGTATCTACATTTCCTGCTAAAATACATGGGAAGATCCCATTGGAGGAAAATTCCACTTAGGGTTAGGGTTAAGTCACCATGAACTCATAGAGAAAAATGGACATCGGCAACAAACTGGGAGTGCTTGGATATGGTTAGGAGGGAACTTACTTTTCTAGGCTGCCGTATCTACGTTTCCTGGTAAAATACATGGGAAAATCCCATTGGAGGAAAATTCCACCTAGGGTTAGGGTTAGGTCACCATGAATATGGAGAGCAACAGGGACATTGTCAATAAATTCGGAGTGCTTGGGAATGGTTAGGAGGGCACTTACTTTTCTAGGCTTCCCTATCTATGTTTCCTGGTAAAATACATGGGAAATTCCCATTGGAGGAAAATTCCACTTAGCGTTTGGGTTAGGTCACCATGAACATGGAGAGAAACATGGACATTGCCAATAAATTTGGAGTGGTTGGGAATGATTAGGACGGCAAAGAAATTTCTAGGCTGCCCTATCTTTGTTTCCTGCTAAAATACATGGGAAAATCCCATTGGAGGAAAATTCCACTTAGTGTTAGGGTTAGGTCACCATGAACTCATAGAGAAAAATGGACATCGGCAACAAACTGGGAGTGCTTGGATATGGTTAGGAGGGAACTTACTTTTCTAGGCTGCCGTATCTACGTTTCCTGCTAAAATACATGGGAAGATCCCATTGGAGGAAAATTCCACCTAGGGTTAGGGTTAGGTCACCATGAACTCACAGAGAAAAATGGACATCGGCAACAAACTGGGAGTGCTTGGATATGGCTAGGACAGAACTTACTTTCCTAGGCTGCCGTATCTACGTTTCCTGGTAAAATACATGGGAAGATCCCATTGGAGGAAAATTCCACTTAGGGTTAGGGTTAAGTCACCATGAACTCATAGAGAAAAATGGACATCGGCAACAAACTGGGAGTGCTTGGATATGGTTAGGAGGGAACTTACTTTTCTAGGCTGCCCTATCTATGTTTCCTGCTAAAATGCATGGGAAAATCCCATTGGAGGAAAATTCCACTTAGGGTTAGGGTTAGGTCACCATGAACTCATAGAGAAAAATGGACATCGGCAACAAACTGGGAGTGCTTGGATATGGTTAGGAGGGAACTTACTTTCCTAGGCTGCCCTATCTATGTTTCCTGCTAAAATGCATGGGGAAATCCCATTGGAGGAAAATTCCACTTAGGGTTAGGGTTAGGTCACCATGAACTCATAGAGAAAAATGGACATCGGCAAAAAACTGGGAGTGCTTGGATATGGTTAGGAGGGAACTTACTTTTCTAGGCTGCCGTATCTACGTTTCCTAGTAAAATACATGGGAAAATCCCATTGGAGGAAAATTCCACCTAGGGTTAGGGTTAGGTCACCATGAATACGGAGAGCAACAGGGACATTGTCAATAAATTCGGAGTGCTTGGGAATGGTTAGGAGGGCACTTACTTTTCTAGGCTTCCCTATCTATGTTTCCTGGTAAAATACATGGGAAAATCCCATTGGAGGAAAATTCCACCTAGGGTTAGGGTTAGGTCACCATGAATATGGAGAGCAACAGGGACATTGTCAATAAATTCGGAGTGCTTGGGAATGGTTAGGAGGGAACTTACTTTTCTAGGCTGCCCTATCTATGTTTCCTGCTAAAATGCATGGGAAAATCCCATTGGAGGAAAATTCCACTTAGGGTTAGGGTTAGGTCACCATGAACTCATAGAGAAAAATGGACATCGGCAACAAACTGGGAGTGCTTGGATATGGTTAGGAGGGAACTTACTTTTCTAGGCTGCCCTATCTATGTTTCCTGCTAAAATGCATGGGAAAATCCCATTGGAGGAAAATTCCACTTAGGGTTAGGGTTAGGTCACCATGAACTCATAGAGAAAAATGGACATCGGCAACAAACTGTGAGTGCTTGGATATGGTTAGGAGGGAACTTACTTTTCTAGGCTGCCGTATCTACGTTTCCTGGTAAAATACATGGGAAAATCCCATTGGAGGAAAATTCCACCTAGGGTTAGGGTTAGGTCACCATGAATATGGAGAGCAACAGGGACATTGTCAATAAATTCGGAGTGCTTGGGAATGGTTAGGAGGGCACTTACTTTTCTAGGCTTCCCTATCTATGTTTCCTGGTAAAATACATGGGAAATTCCCATTGGAGGAAAATTCCACTTAGCGTTTGGGTTAGGTCACCATGAACATGGAGAGAAACATGGACATTGCCAATAAATTTGGAGTGGTTGGGAATGATTAGGACGGCAAAGAAATTTCTAGGCTGCCCTATCTTTGTTTCCTGCTAAAATACATGGGAAAATCCCATTGGAGGAAAATTCCACTTAGTGTTAGGGTTAGGTCACCATGAACTCATAGAGAAAAATGGACATCGGCAACAAACTGGGAGTGCTTGGATATGGTTAGGAGGGAACTTACTTTTCTAGGCTGCCGTATCTACGTTTCCTGCTAAAATACATGGGAAGATCCCATTGGAGGAAAATTCCACCTAGGGTTAGGGTTAGGTCACCATGAACTCACAGAGAAAAATGGACATCGGCAACAAACTGGGAGTGCTTGGATATGGCTAGGACAGAACTTACTTTCCTAGGCTGCCGTATCTACGTTTCCTGGTAAAATACATGGGAAGATCCCATTGGAGGAAAATTCCACTTAGGGTTAGGGTTAAGTCACCATGAACTCATAGAGAAAAATGGACATCGGCAACAAACTGGGAGTGCTTGCATATGGTTAGGAGGGAACTTACTTTTCTAGGCTGCCCTATCTATGTTTCCTGCTAAAATGCATGGGAAAATCCCATTGGAGGAAAATTCCACTTAGGGTTAGGGTTAGGTCACCATGAACTCATAGAGAAAAATGGACATCGGCAACAAACTGGGAGTGCTTGGATATGGTTAGGAGGGAACTTACTTTCCTAGGCTGCCCTATCTATGTTTCCTGCTAAAATGCATGGGGAAATCCCATTGGAGGAAAATTCCACTTAGGGTTAGGGTTAGGTCACCATGAACTCATAGAGAAAAATGGACATCGGCAAAAAACTGGGAGTGCTTGGATATGGTTAGGAGGGAACTTACTTTTCTAGGCTGCCGTATCTACGTTTCCTAGTAAAATACATGGGAAAATCCCATTGGAGGAAAATTCCACCTAGGGTTAGGGTTAGGTCACCATGAATACGGAGAGCAACAGGGACATTGTCAATAAATTCGGAGTGCTTGGGAATGGTTAGGAGGGCACTTACTTTTCTAGGCTTCCCTATCTATGTTTCCTGGTAAAATACATGGGAAAATCCCATTGGAGGAAAATTCCACCTAGGGTTAGGGTTAGGTCACCATGAATATGGAGAGCAACAGGGACATTGTCAATAAATTCGGAGTGCTTGGGAATGGTTAGGAGGGAACTTACTTTTCTAGGCTGCCCTATCTATGTTTCCTGCTAAAATGCATGGGAAAATCCCATTGGAGGAAAATTCCACTTAGGGTTAGGGTTAGGTCACCATGAACTCATAGAGAAAAATGGACATCGGCAACAAACTGGGAGTGCTTGGATATGGTTAGGAGGGAACTTACTTTTCTAGGCTGCCCTATCTATGTTTCCTGCTAAAATGCATGGGAAAATCCCATTGGAGGAAAATTCCACTTAGGGTTAGGGTTAGGTCACCATGAACTCATAGAGAAAAATGGACATCGGCAACAAACTGTGAGTGCTTGGATATGGTTAGGAGGGAACTTACTTTTCTAGGCTGCCGTATCTACGTTTCCTGGTAAAATACATGGGAAAATCCCATTGGAGGAAAATTCCACCTAGGGTTAGGGTTAGGTCACCATGAATATGGAGAGCAACAGGGACATTGTCAATAAATTCGGAGTGCTTGGGAATGGTTAGGAGGGCACTTACTTTTCTAGGCTTTCCTATCTATGTTTCCTGCTAAAATACATGGGAAGATCCCATTGGAGGAAAATTCCACTTAGGGTTAGGGTTAAGTCACCATGAACTCATAGAGAAAAATGGACATCGGCAACAAACTGGGAGTGCTTGGATATGGTTAGGAGGGAACTTACTTTTCTAGGCTGCCGTATCTACGTTTCCTGGTAAAATACATGGGAAGATCCCATTGGAGGAAAATTCCACTTAGGGTTAGGGTTAAGTCACCATGAACTCATAGAGAAAAATGGACATCGGCAACAAACTGGGAGTGCTTGGATATGGTTAGGAGGGAACTTACTTTCCTAGGCTGCCCTATCTATGTTTCCTGCTAAAATGCATGGGGAAATCCCATTGGAGGAAAATTCCACTTAGGGTTAGGGTTAGGTCACCATGAACTCATAGAGAAAAATGGACATCGGCAACAAACTGGGAGTGCTTGGATATGGTTAGGAGGGAACTTACTTTTCTAGGCTGCCGTATCTACGTTTCCTGGTAAAATACATGGGAAAATCCCATTGGAGGAAAATTCCACCTAGGGTTAGGGTTAGGTCACCATGAATATGGAGAGCAATAGGGACATTGTCAATTAATTCGGAGTGCTTGGGAATTGTTAGGAGGGCACTTACTTTTCTAGGCTTCCCTATCTATGTTTCCTGGTAAAATACATGGGAAAATCCCATTGGAGGAAAATTCCACCTAGGGTTAGGGTTAGGTCACCATGAATATGGAGAGCAACAGGGACATTGTCAATAAATTCGGAGTGCTTGGGAATGGTTAGGAGGGAACTTACTTTTCTAGGCTGCCCTATCTATGTTTCCTGCTAAAATGCATGGGAAAATCCCATTGGAGGAAAATTCCACTTAGGGTTAGGGTTAGGTCACCATGAACTCATAGAGAAAAATGGACATCGGCAACAAACTGGGAGTGCTTGGATATGGTTAGGAGGGAACTTACTTTTCTAGGCTGCCCTATCTATGTTTCCTGCTAAAATGCATGGGAAAATCCCATTGGAGGAAAATTCCACTTAGGGTTAGGGTTAGGTCACCATGAACTCATAGAGAAAAATGGACATCGGCAACAAACTGTGAGTGCTTGGATATGGTTAGGAGGGAACTTACTTTTCTAGGCTGCCGTATCTACGTTTCCTGGTAAAATACATGGGAAAATCCCATTGGAGGAAAATTCCACCTAGGGTTAGGGTTAGGTCACCATGAATATGGAGAGCAACAGGGACATTGTCAATAAATTCGGAGTGCTTGGGAATGGTTAGGAGGGCACTTACTTTTCTAGGCTTTCCTATCTATGTTTCCTGCTAAAATACATGGGAAGATCCCATTGGAGGAAAATTCCACTTAGGGTTAGGGTTAAGTCACCATGAACTCATAGAGAAAAATGGACATCGGCAACAAACTGGGAGTGCTTGGATATGGTTAGGAGGGAACTTACTTTTCTAGGCTGCCGTATCTACGTTTCCTGGTAAAATACATGGGAAGATCCCATTGGAGGAAAATTCCACTTAGGGTTAGGGTTAAGTCACCATGAACTCATAGAGAAAAATGGACATCGGCAACAAACTGGGAGTGCTTGGATATGGTTAGGAGGGAACTTACTTTCCTAGGCTGCCCTATCTATGTTTCCTGCTAAAATGCATGGGGAAATCCCATTGGAGGAAAATTCCACTTAGGGTTAGGGTTAGGTCACCATGAACTCATAGAGAAAAATGGACATCGGCAACAAACTGGGAGTGCTTGGATATGGTTAGGAGGGAACTTACTTTTCTAGGCTGCCGTATCTACGTTTCCTGGTAAAATACATGGGAAAATCCCATTGGAGGAAAATTCCACCTAGGGTTAGGGTTAGGTCACCATGAATATGGAGAGCAATAGGGACATTGTCAATTAATTCGGAGTGCTTGGGAATTGTTAGGAGGGCACTTACTTTTCTAGGCTTCCCTATCTATGTTTCCTGGTAAAATACATGGGAAAATCCCATTGGAGGAAAATTCCACCTAGGGTTAGGGTTAGGTCACCATGAATATGGAGAGCCACAGGGACATTGTCAATAAATTCGGAGTGCTTGGGAATGGTTAGGAGGGAACTTACTTTTCTAGGCTGCCGTATCTACGTTTCCTGGTAAAATACATGGGAAGATCCCATTGGAGGAAAATTCCACTTAGGGTTAGGGTTAGGTCACCATGAACTCATAGAGAAAAATGGACATCGGCAACAAACTGGGAGTGCTTGGATATGGTTAGGAGGGAACTTACTTTTCTAGGCTGCCCTATCTATGTTTCCTGCTAAAATGCATGGGAAAATCCCATTGGAGGAAAATTCCACTTAGGGTTAGGGTTAGGTCACCATGAACTCATAGAGAAAAATGGACATCGGCAACAAACTGGGAGTGCTTGGATATGGTTAGGAGGGAACTTACTTTTCTAGGCTGCCGTATCTACGTTTCCTGGTAAAATACATGGGAAAATCCCATTGGAGGAAAATTCCACCTAGGGTTAGGGTTAGGTCACCATGAATATGGAGAGCAACAGGGACATTGTCAATAAATTCGGAGTGCTTGGGAATGGTTAGGAGGGCACTTACTTTTCTAGGCTTTCCTATCTATGTTTCCTGCTAAAATACATGGGAAGATCCCATTGGAGGAAAATTCCACTTAGGGTTAGGGTTAAGTCACCATGAACTCATAGAGAAAAATGGACATCGGCAACAAACTGGGAGTGCTTGGATATGGTTAGGAGGGAACTTACTTTTCTAGGCTGCCGTATCTACGTTTCCTGGTAAAATACATGGGAAGATCCCATTGGAGGAAAATTCCACTTAGGGTTAGGGTTAAGTCACCATGAACTCATAGAGAAAAATGGACATCGGCAACAAACTGGGAGTGCTTGGATATGGTTAGGAGGGAACTTACTTTCCTAGGCTGCCCTATCTATGTTTCCTGCTAAAATGCATGGGGAAATCCCATTGGAGGAAAATTCCACTTAGGGTTAGGGTTAGGTCACCATGAACTCATAGAGAAAAATGGACATCGGCAACAAACTGGGAGTGCTTGGATATGGTTAGGAGGGAACTTACTTTTCTAGGCTGCCGTATCTACGTTTCCTGGTAAAATACATGGGAAAATCCCATTGGAGGAAAATTCCACCTAGGGTTAGGGTTAGGTCACCATGAATATGGAGAGCAATAGGGACATTGTCAATTAATTCGGAGTGCTTGGGAATGGTTAGGAGGGCACTTACTTTTCTAGGCTTCCCTATCTATGTTTCCTGGTAAAATACATGGGAAAATCCCATTGGAGGAAAATTCCACCTAGGGTTAGGGTTAGGTCACCATGAATATGGAGAGCCACAGGGACATTGTCAATAAATTCGGAGTGCTTGGGAATGGTTAGGAGGGAACTTACTTTTCTAGGCTGCCGTATCTACGTTTCCTGGTAAAATACATGGGAAGATCCCATTGGAGGAAAATTCCACTTAGGGTTAGGGTTAAGTCACCATGAACTCATAGAGAAAAATGGACATCGGCAACAAACTGGGAGTGCTTGGATATGGTTAGGAGGGAACTTACTTTTCTAGGCTGCCGTATCTACGTTTCCTGGTAAAATACATGGGAAAATCCCATTGGAGGAAAATTCCACCTAGGGTTAGGGTTAGGTCACCATGAATATGGAGAGCAACAGGGACATTGTCAATAAATTCAGAGTGCTTGGGAATGGTTAGGAGGGCACTTACTTTTCTAGGCTTCCCTATCTATGTTTCCTGGTAAAATACATGGGAAAATCCCATTGGAGGAAAATTCCACTTAGCGTTTGGGTTAGGTCACCATGAACATGGAGAGAAACATGGACATTGCCAATAAATTTGGAGTGGTTGGGAATGATTAGGACGGCAAAGAAATTTCTAGGCTGCCCTATCTTTGTTTCCTGCTAAAATACATGGGAAAATCCCATTGGAGGAAAATTCCACTTAGTGTTAGGGTTAGGTCACCATGAACTCATAGAGAAAAATGGACACTGGCAACAAACTGGGCGTGCTTGGATATGGTTAGGAGGGAACTTACTTTTCTAGGCTGCCGTATCTACGTTTCCTGCTAAAATACATGGGAAGATCCCATTGGAGGAAAATTCCACCTAGGGTTAGGGTTAGGTCACCATGAACTCACAGAGAAAAATGGACATCGGCAACAAACTGGGAGTGCTTGGATATGGTTAGGACAGAACTTACTTTTCTAGGCTGCCGTATCTACGTTTCCTGGTAAAATACATGGGAAGATCCCATTGGAGGAAAATTCCACTTAGGGTTAGGGTTAGGTCACCATGAACTCATAGAGAAAAATGGACATCGGCACCAACTGGGAGTGCTTGGATATGGTTAGGAGGGAACTTACTTTCCTAGGCTGCCCTATCTATGTTTCCTGCTAAAATGCATGGGGAAATCCCATTGGAGGAAAATTCCACTTAGGGTTAGGGTTAGGTCACCATGAACACATAGAGAAAAATGGACATCGGCAACAAACTGGGAGTGCTTGGATATGGTTAGGACAGAACTTACTTTTCTAGGCTGCCGTATCTACGTTTCCTGGTAAAATACATGGGAAGATCCCATTGGAGGAAAATTCCACCTAGGGTTAGGGTTAGGTCACCATGAATATGGAGAGCCACAGGGACATTGTCAATAAATTCGGAGTGCTTGGGAATGGTTAGGAGGGAACTTACTTTTCTAGGCTGCCGTATCTACATTTCCTGCTAAAATACATGGGAAGATCCCATTGGAGGAAAATTCCACTTAGGGTTAGGGTTAAGTCACCATGAACTCATAGAGAAAAATGGACATCGGCAACAAACTGGGAGTGCTTGGATATGGTTAGGAGGGAACTTACTTTTCTAGGCTGCCGTATCTACGTTTCCTGGTAAAATACATGGGAAAATCCCATTGGAGGAAAATTCCACCTAGGGTTAGGGTTAGGTCACCATGAATATGGAGAGCAACAGGGACATTGTCAATAAATTCGGAGTGCTTGGGAATGGTTAGGAGGGAACTTACTTTTCTAGGCTGCCGTATCTACATTTCCTGCTAAAATACATGGGAAGATCCCATTGGAGGAAAATTCCACTTAGGGTTAGGGTTAAGTCACCATGAACTCATAGAGAAAAATGGACATCGGCAACAAACTGGGAGTGCTTGGATATGGTTAGGAGGGAACTTACTTTTCTAGGCTGCCGTATCTACGTTTCCTGGTAAAATACATGGGAAAATCCCATTGGAGGAAAATTCCACCTAGGGTTAGGTCACCATGAATATGGAGAGCAACAGGGACATTGTCAATAAATTCGGAGTGCTTGGGAATGGTTAGGAGGGCACTTACTTTTCTAGGCTTCCCTATCTATGTTTCCTGGTAAAATACATGGGAAAATCCCATTGGAGGAAAATTCCACTTAGCGTTTGGGTTAGGTCACCATCAACATGGAGAGAAACATGGACATTGCCAATAAATTTGGAGTGGTTGGGAATGATTAGGACGGCAAAGAAATTTCTAGGCTGCCCTATCTTTGTTTCCTGCTAAAATACATGGGAAAATCCCATTGGAGGAAAATTCCACTTAGTGTTAGGGTTAGGTCACCATGAACTCATAGAGAAAAATGGACATCGGCAACAAACTGGGAGTGCTTGGATATGGTTAGGAGGGAACTTCCTTTTCTAGACTGCCGTATCTACGTTTCCTGCTAAAATACATGGGAAGATCCCATTGGAGGAAAATTCCACCTAGGGTTAGGGTTAGGGCACCATGAACTCACAGAGAAAAATGGACATCGGCAACAAACTGGGAGTGCTTGGATATGGCTAGGACAGAACTTACTTTTCTAGGCTGCCGTATCTACGTTTCCTGGTAAAATACATGGGAAGATCCCATTGGAGGAAAATTCCACTTAGGGTTAGGGTTAAGTCACCATGAACTCATAGAGAAAAATGGACATCGGCAACAAACTGGGAGTGCTTGCATATGGTTAGGAGGGAACTTACTTTTCTAGGCTGCCCTATCTATGTTTCCTGCTAAAATGCATGGGAAAATCCCATTGGAGGAAAATTCCACTTAGGGTTAGGGTTAGGTCACCATGAACTCATAGAGAAAAATGGACATCGGCAACAAACTGGGAGTGCTTGGATATGGTTAGGAGGGAACTTACTTTCCTAGGCTGCCCTATCTATGTTTCCTGCTAAAATGCATGGGGAAATCCCATTGGAGGAAAATTCCACTTAGGGTTAGGGTTAGGTCACCATGAACTCATAGAGAAAAATGGACATCGGCAACAAACTGGGAGTGCTTGGATATGGTTAGGAGGGAACTTACTTTTCTAGGCTGCCGTATCTACGTTTCCTAGTAAAATACATGGGAAAATCCCATTGG
The DNA here is from genome assembly GCA_034064705.1 of Bothrops alternatus. Taxonomy (NCBI): domain Eukaryota; kingdom Metazoa; phylum Chordata; class Lepidosauria; order Squamata; family Viperidae; genus Bothrops; species Bothrops alternatus. The sequence continues at coordinate 769,595 of JARGCV010000012.1, read as the reverse complement.
AGGAAAATTCCACCTAGGGTTAGGGTTAGGTCACCATGAATACGGAGAGCAACAGGGACATTGTCAATAAATTCGGAGTGCTTGGGAATGGTTAGGAGGGCACTTACTTTTCTAGGCTTCCCTATCTATGTTTCCTGGTAAAATACATGGGAAAATCCCATTGGAGGAAAATTCCACCTAGGGTTAGGGTTAGGTCACCATGAATATGGAGAGCAACAGGGACATTGTCAATAAATTCGGAGTGCTTGGGAATGGTTAGGAGGGAACTTACTTTTCTAGGCTGCCGTATCTACATTTCCCGCTAAAATACATGGGAAGATCCCATTGGAGGAAAATTCCACTTAGGGTTAGGGTTAAGTCACCATGAACTCATAGAGAAAAATGGACATCGGCAACAAACTGGGAGTGCTTGCATATGGTTAGGAGGGAACTTACTTTTCTAGGCTGCCCTATCTATGTTTCCTGCTAAAATGCATGGGAAAATCCCATTGGAGGAAAATTCCACTTAGGGTTAGGGTTAGGTCACCATGAACTCATAGAGAAAAATGGACATCGGCAACAAACTGGGAGTGCTTGGATATGGTTAGGAGGGAACTTACATTTCTAGGCTGCCCTATCTATGTTTCCTGCTAAAATGCATGGGAAAATCCCATTGGAGGAAAATTCCACTTAGGGTTAGGGTTAGGTCACCATGAACTCATAGAGAAAAATGGACATCAGCAACAAACTGGGAGTGCTTGGATATGGTTAGGAGGGAACTTACTTTTCTAGGCTGCCGTATCTACGTTTCCTGGTAAAATACATGGGAAAATCCCATTGGAGGAAAATTCCACCTAGGGTTAGGGTTAGGTCACCATGAATATGGAGAGCAACAGGGACATTGTCAATAAATTCGGAGTGCTTGGGAATGGTTAGGAGGGCACTTACTTTTCTAGGCTTTCCTATCTATGTTTCCTGCTAAAATACATGGGAAGATCCCATTGGAGGAAAATTCCACTTAGGGTTAGGGTTAAGTCACCATGAACTCATAGAGAAAAATGGACATCGGCAACAAACTGGGAGTGCCTGGATATGGTTAGGAGGGAACTTACTTTTCTAGGCTGCCGTATCTACGTTTCCTGGTAAAATACATGGGAAGATCCCATTGGAGGAAAATTCCACTTAGGGTTAGGGTTAAGTCACCATGAACTCATAGAGAAAAATGGACATCGGCAACAAACTGGGAGTGCTTGGATATGGTTAGGAGGGAACTTACTTTTCTAGGCTGCCGTATCTACGTTTCCTGGTAAAATACATGGGAAAATCCCATTGGAGGAAAATTCCACCTAGGGTTAGGGTTAGGTCACCATGAATATGGAGAGCAATAGGGACATTGTCAATTAATTCCGAGTGCTTGGGAATGGTTAGGAGGGCACTTACTTTTCTAGGCTTCCCTATCTATGTTTCCTGGTAAAATACATGGGAAAATCCCATTGGAGGAAAATTCCACCTAGGGTTAGGGTTAGGTCACCATGAATATGGAGAGCCACAGGACATTGTCAATAAATTCGGAGTGCTTGGGAATGGTTAGGAGGGAACTTACTTTTCTAGGCTGCCGTATCTACATTTCCTGCTAAAATACATGGGAAGATCCCATTGGAGGAAAATTCCACTTAGGGTTAGGGTTAAGTCACCATGAACTCATAGAGAAAAATGGACATCGGCAACAAACTGGGAGTGCTTGGATATGGTTAGGAGGGAACTTACTTTTCTAGGCTGCCGTATCTACGTTTCCTGGTAAAATACATGGGAAAATCCCATTGGAGGAAAATTCCACCTAGGGTTAGGGTTAGGTCACCATGAATATGGAGAGCAACAGGGACATTGTCAATAAATTCGGAGTGCTTGGGATTGGTTAGGAGGGAACTTACATTTCTAGGCTGCCGTATCTACATTTCCTGCTAAAATACATGGGAAGATCCCATTGGAGGAAAATTCCACTTAGGGTTAGGGTTAAGTCACCATGAACTCATAGAGAAAAATGGACATCGGCAACAAACTGGGAGTGCTTGGATATGGTTAGGAGGGAACTTACTTTTCTAGGCTGCCGTATCTACGTTTCCTGGTAAAATACATGGGAAAATCCCATTGGAGGAAAATTCCACCTAGGGTTAGGTCACCATGAATATGGAGAGCAACAGGGACATTGTCAATAAATTCGGAGTGCTTGGGAATGGTTAGGAGGGCACTTACTTTTCTAGGCTTCCCTATCTATGTTTCCTGGTAAAATACATGGGAAAATCCCATTGGAGGAAAATTCCACTTAGCGTTTGGGTTAGGTCACCATCAACATGGAGAGAAACATGGACATTGCCAATAAATTTGGAGTGGTTGGGAATGATTAGGACGGCAAAGAAATTTCTAGGCTGCCCTATCTTTGTTTCCTGCTAAAATACATGGGAAAATCCCATTGGAGGAAAATTCCACTTAGTGTTAGGGTTAGGTCACCATGAACTCATAGAGAAAAATGGACATCGGCAACAAACTGGGAGTGCTTGGATATGGTTAGGAGGGAACTTCCTTTTCTAGACTGCCGTATCTACGTTTCCTGCTAAAATACATGGGAAGATCCCATTGGAGGAAAATTCCACCTAGGGTTAGGGTTAGGTCACCATGAACTCACAGAGAAAAATGGACATCGGCAACAAACTGGGAGTGCTTGGATATGGCTAGGACAGAACTTACTTTTCTAGGCTGCCGTATCTACGTTTCCTGGTAAAATACATGGGAAGATCCCATTGGAGGAAAATTCCACTTAGGGTTAGGGTTAAGTCACCATGAACTCATAGAGAAAAATGGACATCGGCAACAAACTGGGAGTGCTTGCATATGGTTAGGAGGGAACTTACTTTTCTAGGCTGCCCTATCTATGTTTCCTCCTAAAATGCATGGGAAAATCCCATTGGAGGAAAATTCCACTTAGGGTTAGGGTTAGGTCACCATGAACTCATAGAGAAAAATGGACATCGGCAACAAACTGGGAGTGCTTGGATATGGTTAGGAGGGAACTTACTTTCCTAGGCTGCCCTATCTATGTTTCCTGCTAAAATGCATGGGGAAATCCCATTGGAGGAAAATTCCACTTAGGGTTAGGGTTAGGTCACCATGAACTCATAGAGAAAAATGGACATTGGCAACAAACTGGGAGTGCTTGGATATGGTTAGGAGGGAACTTACTTTTCTAGGCTGCCGTATCTACGTTTCCTAGTAAAATACATGGGAAAATCCCATTGGAGGAAAATTCCACCTAGGGTTAGGGTTAGGTCACCATGAATACGGAGAGCAACAGGGACATTGTCAATAAATTCGGAGTGCTTGGGAATGGTTAGGAGGGCACTTATTTTTCTAGGCTTCCCTATCTATGTTTCCTGGTAAAATACATGGGAAAATCCCATTGGAGGAAAATTCCACCTAGGGTTAGGGTTAGGTCACCATGAATATGGAGAGCAACAGGGACATTGTCAATAAATTCGGAGTGCTTGGGAATGGTTAGGAGGGAACTTACTTTTCTAGGCTGCCGTATCTACATTTCCCGCTAAAATACATGGGAAGATCCCATTGGAGGAAAATTCCACTTAGGGTTAGGGTTAAGTCACCATGAACTCATAGAGAAAAATGGACATCGGCAACAAACTGGGAGTGCTTGCATATGGTTAGGAGGGAACTTACTTTTCTAGGCTGCCCTATCTATGTTTCCTGCTAAAATGCATGGGAAAATCCCATTGGAGGAAAATTCCACTTAGGGTTAGGGTTAGGTCACCATGAACTCATAGAGAAAAATGGACATCGGCAACAAACTGGGAGTGCTTGGATATGGTTAGGAGGGAACTTACATTTCTAGGCTGCCCTATCTATGTTTCCTGCTAAAATGCATGGGAAAATCCCATTGGAGGAAAATTCCACTTAGGGTTAGGGTTAGGTCACCATGAACTCATAGAGAAAAATGGACATCAGCAACAAACTGGGAGTGCTTGGATATGGTTAGGAGGGAACTTACTTTTCTAGGCTGCCGTATCTACGTTTCCTGGTAAAATACATGGGAAAATCCCATTGGAGGAAAATTCCACCTAGGGTTAGGGTTAGGTCACCATGAATATGGAGAGCAACAGGGACATTGTCAATAAATTCGGAGTGCTTGGGAATGGTTAGGAGGGCACTTACTTTTCTAGGCTTTCCTATCTATGTTTCCTGCTAAAATACATGGGAAGATCCCATTGGAGGAAAATTCAACTTAGGGTTAGGGTTAAGTCACCATGAACTCATAGAGAAAAATGGACATCGGCAACAAACTGGGAGTGCTTGGATATGGTTAGGAGGGAACTTACTTTTCTAGGCTGCCGTATCTACGTTTCCTGGTAAAATACATGGGAAGATCCCATTGGAGGAAAATTCCACTTAGGGTTAGGGTTAAGTCACCATGAACTCATAGAGAAAAATGGACATCGGCAACAAACTGGGAGTGCTTGGATATGGTTAGGAGGGAACTTACCTTCCTAGGCTGCCCTATCTATGTTTCCTGCTAAAATGCATGGGGAAATCCCATTGGAGGAAAATTCCACTTAGGGTTAGGGTTAGGTCACCATGAACTCATAGAGAAAAATGGACATCGGCAACAAACTGGGAGTGCTTGGATATGGTTAGGAGGGAACTTACTTTTCTAGGCTGCCGTATCTACGTTTCCTGGTAAAATACATGGGAAAATCCCATTGGAGGAAAATTCCACCTAGGGTTAGGGTTAGGTCACCATGAATATGGAGAGCAATAGGGACATTGTCAATTAATTCCGAGTGCTTGGGAATGGTTAGGAGGGCACTTACTTTTCTAGGCTTCCCTATCTATGTTTCCTGGTAAAATACATGGGAAAATCCCATTGGAGGAAAATTCCACCTAGGGTTAGGGTTAGGTCACCATGAATATGGAGAGCCACAGGGACATTGTCAATAAATTCGGAGTGCTTGGGAATGGTTAGGAGGGAACTTACTTTTCTAGGCTGCCGTATCTACATTTCCTGCTAAAATACATGGGAAGATCCCATTGGAGGAAAATTCCACTTAGGGTTAGGGTTAAGTCACCATGAACTCATAGAGAAAAATGGACATCGGCAACAAACTGGGAGTGCTTGGATATGGTTAGGAGGGAACTTACTTTTCTAGGCTGCCGTATCTACATTTCCTGCTAAAATACATGGGAAAATCCCATTGGAGGAAAATTCCACCTAGGGTTAGGGTTAGGTCACCATGAATATGGAGAGCAACAGGGACATTGTCAATAAATTCAGAGTGCTTGGGAATGGTTAGGAGGGCACTTACTTTTCTAGGCTTCCCTATCTATGTTTCCTGGTAAAATACATGGGAAAATCCCATTGGAGGAAAATTCCACTTAGCGTTTGGGTTAGGTCACCATGAACATGGAGGGAAACAAGGACATTGCCAATAAATTTGGAGTGGTTGGGAATGATTAGGACGGCAAAGAAATTTCTAGGCTGCCCTATCTTTGTTTCCTGCTAAAATACATGGGAAAATCCCATTGGAGGAAAATTCCACTTAGTGTTAGGGTTAGGTCACCATGAACTCATAGAGAAAAATGGACACCGGCAACAAACTGGGCGTGCTTGGATATGGTTAGGAGGGAACTTACTTTTCTAGGCTGCCGTATCTACGTTTCCTGCTAAAATACATGGGAAGATCCCATTGGAGGAAAATTCCACTTAGGGTTAGGGTTAAGTCACCATGAACTCATAGAGAAAAATGGACATCGGCAACAAACTGGGAGTGCTTGGATATGGTTAGGAGGGAACTTACTTTTCTAGGCTGCCGTATCTACGTTTCCTGGTAAAATACATGGGAAAATCCCATTGGAGGAAAATTCCACCTAGGGTTAGGTCACCATGAATATGGAGAGCAACAGGGACATTGTCAATAAATTCGGAGTGCTTGGGAATGGTTAGGAGGGCACTTACTTTTCTAGGCTGCCGTATCTACGTTTCCTGGTAAAATACATGGGAAAATCCCATTGGAGGAAAATTCCACCTAGGGTTAGGGTTAGGTCACCATGAATATGGAGAGCAATAGGGACATTGTCAATTAATTCCGAGTGCTTGGGAATGGTTAGGAGGGCACTTACTTTTCTAGGCTTCCCTATCTATGTTTCCTGGTAAAATACATGGGAAAATCCCATTGGAGGAAAATTCCACCTAGGGTTAGGGTTAGGTCACCATGAATATGGAGAGCCACAGGGACATTGTCAATAAATTCGGAGTGCTTGGGAATGGTTAGGAGGGAACTTACTTTTCTAGGCTGCCGTATCTACATTTCCTGCTAAAATACATGGGAAGATCCCATTGGAGGAAAATTCCACTTAGGGTTAGGGTTAGGTCACCATGAACTCATAGAGAAAAATGGACATCGGCAACAAACTGGGAGTGCTTGGATATGGTTAGGAGGGAACTTACTTTTCTAGGCTGCCGTATCTACATTTCCTGCTAAAATACATGGGAAAATCCCATTGGAGGAAAATTCCACCTAGGGTTAGGGTTAGGTCACCATGAATATGGAGAGCAACAGGGACATTGTCAATAAATTCAGAGTGCTTGGGAATGGTTAGGAGGGCACTTACTTTTCTAGGCTTCCCTATCTATGTTTCCTGGTAAAATACATGGGAAAATCCCATTGGAGGAAAATTCCACTTAGCGTTTGGGTTAGGTCACCATGAACATGGAGGGAAACAAGGACATTGCCAATAAATTTGGAGTGGTTGGGAATGATTAGGACGGCAAAGAAATTTCTAGGCTGCCCTATCTTTGTTTCCTGCTAAAATACATGGGAAAATCCCATTGGAGGAAAATTCCACTTAGTGTTAGGGTTAGGTCACCATGAACTCATAGAGAAAAATGGACACCGGCAACAAACTGGGCGTGCTTGGATATGGTTAGGAGGGAACTTACTTTTCTAGGCTGCCGTATCTACGTTTCCTGCTAAAATACATGGGAAGATCCCATTGGAGGAAAATTCCACCTAGGGTTAGGGTTAGGTCACCATGAACTCACAGAGAAAAATGGACATCGGCAACAAACTGGGTGTGCTTGGATATGGTTAGGACAGAACTTACTTTTCTAGGCTGCCGTATCTACGTTTCCTGGTAAAATACATGGGAAGATCCCATTGGAGGAAAATTCCACTTAGGGTTAGGGTTAAGTCACCATGAACTCATAGAGAAAAATGGACATCGGCAACAAACTGGGAGTGCTTGCATATGGTTAGGAGGGAACTTACTTTTCTAGGCTGCCCTATCTATGTTTCCTGCTAAAATGCATGGGAAAATCCCATTGGAGGAAAATTCCACTTAGGGTTAGGGTTAGGTCACCATGAACTCATAGAGAAAAATGGACATCGGCACCAACTGGGAGTGCTTGGATATGGTTAGGAGGGAACTTACTTTCCTAGGCTGCCCTATCTATGTTTCCTGCTAAAATGCATGGGGAAATCCCATTGGAGGAAAATTCCACTTAGGGTTAGGGTTAGGTCACCATGAACTCATAGAGAAAAATGGACATCGGCAACAAACTGGGAGTGCTTGGATATGGTTAGGACAGAACTTACTTTTCTAGGCTGCCGTATCTACGTTTCCTGGTAAAATACATGGGAAGATCCCATTGGAGGAAAATTCCACCTAGGGTTAGGGTTAGGTCACCATGAATATGGAGAGCCACAGGGACATTGTCAATAAATTCGGAGTGCTTGGGAATGGTTAGGAGGGAACTTACTTTTCTAGGCTGCCGTATCTACATTTCCTGCTAAAATACATGGGAAGATCCCATTGGAGGAAAATTCCACTTAGGGTTAGGGTTAAGTCACCATGAACTCATAGAGAAAAATGGACATCGGCAACAAACTGGGAGTGCTTGGATATGGTTAGGAGGGAACTTACTTTTCTAGGCTGCCGTATCTAAGTTTCCTGGTAAAATACATGGGAAAATCCCATTGGAGGAAAATTCCACCTAGGGTTAGGGTTAGGTCACCATGAATATGGAGAGCAATAGGGACATTGTCAATTAATTCGGAGTGCTTGGGAATGGTTAGGAGGGCACTTACTTTTCTAGGCTTCCCTATCTATGTTTCCTGGTAAAATACATGGGAAAATCCCATTGGAGGAAAATTCCACCTAGGGTTAGGGTTAGGTCACCATGAATATGGAGAGCCACAGGGACATTGTCAATAAATTCGGAGTGCTTGGGAATGGTTAGGAGGGCACTTACTTTTCTAGGCTTCCCTATCTATGTTTCCTGGTAAAATACATGGGAAAATCCCATTGGAGGAAAATTCCACTTAGCGTTTGGGTTAGGTCACCATCAACATGGAGAGAAACATGGACATTGCCAATAAATTTGGAGTGGTTGGGAATGATTAGGACGGCAAAGAAATTTCTAGGCTGCCCTATCTTTGTTTCCTGCTAAAATACATGGGAAAATCCCATTGGAGGAAAATTCCACTTAGTGTTAGGGTTAGGTCACCATGAACTCATAGAGAAAAATGGACATCGGCAACAAACTGGGAGTGCTTGGATATGGTTAGGAGGGAACTTCCTTTTCTAGACTGCCGTATCTACGTTTCCTGCTAAAATACATGGGAAGATCCCATTGGAGGAAAATTCCACCTAGGGTTAGGGTTAGGTCACCATGAACTCACAGAGAAAAATGGACATCGGCAACAAACTGGGAGTGCTTGGATATGGCTAGGACAGAACTTACTTTTCTAGGCTGCCGTATCTACGTTTCCTGGTAAAATACATGGGAAGATCCCATTGGAGGAAAATTCCACTTAGGGTTAGGGTTAAGTCACCATGAACTCATAGAGAAAAATGGACATCGGCAACAAACTGGGAGTGCTTGCATATGGTTAGGAGGGAACTTACTTTTCTAGGCTGCCCTATCTATGTTTCCTCCTAAAATGCATGGGAAAATCCCATTGGAGGAAAATTCCACTTAGGGTTAGGGTTAGGTCACCATGAACTCATAGAGAAAAATGGACATCGGCAACAAACTGGGAGTGCTTGGATATGGTTAGGAGGGAACTTACTTTCCTAGGCTGCCCTATCTATGTTTCCTGCTAAAATGCATGGGGAAATCCCATTGGAGGAAAATTCCACTTAGGGTTAGGGTTAGGTCACCATGAACTCATAGAGAAAAATGGACATCGGCAACAAACTGGGAGTGCTTGGATATGGTTAGGAGGGAACTTACTTTTCTAGGCTGCCGTATCTACGTTTCCTAGTAAAATACATGGGAAAATCCCATTGGAGGAAAATTCCACCTAGGGTTAGGGTTAGGTCACCATGAATACGGAGAGCAACAGGGACAATGTCAATAAATTCGGAGTGCTTGGGAATGGTTAGGAGGGCACTTACTTTTCTAGGCTTCCCTATCTATGTTTCCTGGTAAAATACATGGGAAAATCCCATTGGAGGAAAATTCCACCTAGGGTTAGGGTTAGGTCACCATGAATATGGAGAGCAACAGGGACATTGTCAATAAATTCGGAGTGCTTGGGAATGGTTAGGAGGGAACTTACTTTTCTAGGCTGCCGTATCTACATTTCCCGCTAAAATACATGGGAAGATCCCATTGGAGGAAAATTCCACTTAGGGTTAGGGTTAAGTCACCATGAACTCATAGAGAAAAATGGACATCGGCAACAAACTGGGAGTGCTTGCATATGGTTAGGAGGGAACTTACTTTTCTAGGCTGCCCTATCTATGTTTCCTGCTAAAATGCATGGGAAAATCCCATTGGAGGAAAATTCCACTTAGGGTTAGGGTTAGGTCACCATGAACTCATAGAGAAAAATGGACATCGGCAACAAACTGGGAGTGCTTGGATATGGTTAGGAGGGAACTTACATTTCTAGGCTGCCCTATCTATGTTTCCTGCTAAAATGCATGGGAAAATCCCATTGGAGGAAAATTCCACTTAGGGTTAGGGTTAGGTCACCATGAACTCATAGAGAAAAATGGACATCAGCAACAAACTGGGAGTGCTTGGATATGGTTAGGAGGGAACTTACTTTTCTAGGCTGCCGTATCTACGTTTCCTGGTAAAATACATGGGAAAATCCCATTGGAGGAAAATTCCACCTAGAGTTAGGGTTAGGTCACCATGAATATGGAGAGCAACAGGGACATTGTCAATAAATTCGGAGTGCTTGGGAATGGTTAGGAGGGCACTTACTTTTCTAGGCTTTCCTATCTATGTTTCCTGCTAAAATACATGGGAAGATCCCATTGGAGGAAAATTCCACTTAGGGTTAGGGTTAAGTCACCATGAACTCATAGAGAAAAATGGACATCGGCAACAAACTGGGAGTGCTTGGATATGGTTAGGAGGGAACTTACTTTTCTAGGCTGCCGTATCTACGTTTCCTGGTAAAATACATGGGAAGATCCCATTGGAGGAAAATTCCACTTAGGGTTAGGGTTAAGTCACCATGAACTCATAGAGAAAAATGGACATCGGCAACAAACTGGGAGTGCTTGGATATGGTTAGGAGGGAACTTACTTTCCTAGGCTGCCCTATCTATGTTTCCTGCTAAAATGCATGGGGAAATCCCATTGGAGGAAAATTCCACTTAGGGTTAGGGTTAGGTCACCATGAACTCATAGAGAAAAATGGACATCGGCAACAAACTGGGAGTGCTTGGATATGGTTAGGAGGGAACTTACTTTTCTAGGCTGCCGTATCTACGTTTCCTGGTAAAATACATGGGAAAATCCCATTGGAGGAAAATTCCACCTAGGGTTAGGGTTAGGTCACCATGAATATGGAGAGCAATAGGGACATTGTCAATTAATTCCGAGTGCTTGGGAATGGTTAGGAGGGCACTTACTTTTCTAGGCTGCCGTATCTACATTTCCTGCTAAAATACATGGGAAGATCCCATTGGAGGAAAATTCCACTTAGGGTTAGGGTTAAGTCACCATGAACTCATAGAGAAAAATGGACATCGGCAACAAACTGGGAGTGCTTGGATATGGTTAGGAGGGAACTTACTTTTCTAGGCTGCCGTATCTACATTTCCTGCTAAAATACATGGGAAAATCCCATTGGAGGAAAATTCCACCTAGGGTTAGGGTTAGGTCACCATGAATATGGAGAGCAACAGGGACATTGTCAATAAATTCAGAGTGCTTGGGAATGGTTAGGAGGGCACTTACTTTTCTAGGCTTCCCTATCTATGTTTCCTGGTAAAATACATGGGAAAATCCCATTGGAGGAAAATTCCACTTAGCGTTTGGGTTAGGTCACCATGAACATGGAGGGAAACAAGGACATTGCCAATAAATTTGGAGTGGTTGGGAATGATTAGGACGGCAAAGAAATTTCTAGGCTGCCCTATCTTTGTTTCCTGCTAAAATACATGGGAAAATCCCATTGGAGGAAAATTCCACTTAGTGTTAGGGTTAGGTCACCATGAACTCATAGAGAAAAATGGACACCGGCAACAAACTGGGCGTGCTTGGATATGGTTAGGAGGGAACTTACTTTTCTAGGCTGCCGTATCTACGTTTCCTGCTAAAATACATGGGAAGATCCCATTGGAGGAAAATTCCACTTAGGGTTAGGGTTAAGTCACCATGAACTCATAGAGAAAAATGGACATCGGCAACAAACTGGGAGTGCTTGCATATGGTTAGGAGGGAACTTACTTTTCTAGGCTGCCCTATCTATGTTTCCTGCTAAAATGCATGGGAAAATCCCATTGGAGGAAAATTCCACTTAGGGTTAGGGTTAGGTCACCATGAACTCATAGAGAAAAATGGACATCGGCACCAACTGGGAGTGCTTGGATATGGTTAGGAGGGAACTTACTTTCCTAGGCTGCCCTATCTATGTTTCCTGCTAAAATGCATGGGGAAATCCCATTGGAGGAAAATTCCACTTAGGGTTAGGGTTAGGTCACCATGAACTCATAGAGAAAAATGGACATCGGCAACAAACTGGGAGTGCTTGGATATGGTTAGGACAGAACTTACTTTTCTAGGCTGCCGTATCTACGTTTCCTGGTAAAATACATGGGAAGATCCCATTGGAGGAAAATTCCACCTAGGGTTAGGGTTAGGTCACCATGAATATGGAGAGCCACAGGGACATTGTCAATAAATTCGGAGTGCTTGGGAATGGTTAGGAGGGAACTTACTTTTCTAGGCTGCCGTATCTACATTTCCTGCTAAAATACATGGGAAGATCCCATTGGAGGAAAATTCCACTTAGGGTTAGGGTTAAGTCACCATGAACTCATAGAGAAAAATGGACATCGGCAACAAACTGGGAGTGCTTGGATATGGTTAGGAGGGAACTTACTTTTCTAGGCTGCCGTATCTACGTTTCCTGGTAAAATACATGGGAAAATCCCATTGGAGGAAAATTCCACCTAGGGTTAGGGTTAGGTCACCATGAATATGGAGAGCAACAGGGACATTGTCAATTAATTCGGAGTGCTTGGGAATGGTTAGGAGGGCACTTACTTTTCTAGGCTTCCCTATCTATGTTTCCTGGTAAAATACATGGGAAAATCCCATTGGAGGAAAATTCCACCTAGGGTTAGGGTTAGGTCACCATGAATATGGAGAGCAACAGGGACATTGTCAATAAATTCGGAGTGCTTGGGAATGGTTAGGAGGGAACTTACTTTTCTAGGCTGCCGTATCTACGTTTCCTGCTAAAATACATGGGAAGATCCCATTGGAGGAAAATTCCACCTAGGGTTAGGGTTAGGTCACCATGAACTCACAGAGAAAAATGGACATCGGCAACAAACTGGGACTGCTTGGATATGGTTAGGACAGAACTTACTTTTCTAGGCTGCCGTATCTACGTTTCCTGCTAAAATGCATGGGAAAATCCCATTGGAGGAAAATTCCACTTAGGGTTAGGGTTAGGTCACCATGAACTCATAGAGAAAAATGGACATCGGCAACAAACTGGGAGTGCTTGGATATGGTTAGGAGGGAACTTACTTTCCTAGGCTGCCCTATCTATGTTTCCTGCTAAAATGCATGGGGAAATCCCATTGGAGGAAAATTCCACTTAGGGTTAGGGTTAGGTCACCATGAACTCATAGAGAAAAATGGACATCGGCAACAAACTGGGAGTGCTTGGATATGGTTAGGACAGAACTTACTTTTCTAGGCTGCCGTATCTACGTTTCCTGGTAAAATACATGGGAAGATCCCATTGGAGGAAAATTCCACTTAGGGTTAGGGTTAAGTCACCATGAACTCATAGAGAAAAATGGACATCGGCAACAAACTGGGAGTGCTTGCATATGGTTAGGAGGGAAGTTACTTTCCTAGGCTGCCCTATCTATGTTTCCTGCTAAAATGCATGGGGAAATCCCATTGGAGGAAAATTCCACTTAGGGTTAGGGTTAGGTCACCATGAACTCATAGAGAAAAATGGACATCGGCAACAAACTGGGAGTGCTTGGATATGGTTAGGAGGGAACTTACTTTTCTAGGCTGCCGTATCTACGTTTCCTGGTAAAATACATGGGAAAATCCCATTGGAGGAAAATTCCACCTAGGGTTAGGTTTAGGTCACCATGAATATGCAGAGCAATAGGGACATTGTCAATTAATTCGGAGTGCTTGGGAATGGTTAGGAGGGCACTTACTTTTCTAGGCTTCCCTATCTATGTTTCCTGGTAAAATGCATGGGAAAATCCCATTGGAGGAAAATTCCACCTAGGGTTAGGGTTAGGTCACCATGAATATGGAGAGCCACAGGGACATTGTCAATAAATTCGGAGTGCTTGGGAATGGTTAGGAGGGAACTTACTTTTCTAGGCTGCCGTATCTACGTTTCCTGGTAAAATACATGGGAAGATCCCATTGGAGGAAAATTCCACTTAGGGTTAGGGTTAAGTCACCATGAACTCATAGAGAAAAATGGACATCGGCAACAAACTGGGAGTGCTTGGATATGGTTAGGAGGGAACTTACTTTCCTAGGCTGCCCTATCTATGTTTCCTGCTAAAATGCATGGGGAAATCCCATTGGAGGAAAATTCCACTTAGGGTTAGGGTTAGGTCACCATGAACTCACAGAGAAAAATGGACATCGGCAACAAACTGGGAGTGCTTGCATATGGTTAGGAGGGAACTTACTTTTCTAGGCTGCCCTATCTATGTTTCCTGCTAAAATGCATGGGAAAATCCCATTGGAGGAAAATTCCACTTAGGGTTAGGGTTAGGTCACCATGAACTCATAGAGAAAAATGGACATCGGCAACAAACTGGGAGTGCTTGGATATGGTTAGGAGGGAACTTACTTTCCTAGGCTGCCCTATCTATGTTTCCTGCTAAAATGCATGGGGAAATCCCATTGGAGGAAAATTCCACTTAGGGTTAGGGTTAGGTCACCATGAACTCATAGAGAAAAATGGACATCGGCAACAAACTGGGAGTGCTTGGATATGGTTAGGACAGAACTTACTTTTCTAGGCTGCCGTATCTACGTTTCCTGGTAAAATACATGGGAAGATCCCATTGGAGGAAAATTCCACTTAGGGTTAGGGTTAAGTCACCATGAACTCATAGAGAAAAATGGACATCGGCAACAAACTGGGAGTGCTTGCATATGGTTAGGAGGGAAGTTACTTTCCTAGGCTGCCCTATCTATGTTTCCTGCTAAAATGCATGGGGAAATCCCATTGGAGGAAAATTCCACTTAGGGTTAGGGTTAGGTCACCATGAACTCATAGAGAAAAATGGACATCGGCAACAAACTGGGAGTGCTTGGATATGGTTAGGAGGGAACTTACTTTTCTAGGCTGCCGTATCTACGTTTCCTGGTAAAATACATGGGAAAATCCCATTGGAGGAAAATTCCACCTAGGGTTAGGGTTAGCTCACCATGAATATGGAGAGCAATAGGGACATTGTCAATTAATTCGGAGTGCTTGGGAATGGTTAGGAGGGCACTTACTTTTCTAGGCTTCCCTATCTATGTTTCCTGGTAAAATACATGGGAAAATCCCATTGGAGGAAAATTCCACCTAGGGTTAGGGTTAGGTCACCATGAATATGGAGAGCCACAGGGACATTGTCAATAAATTCGGAGTGCTTGGGAATGGTTAGGAGGGAACTTACTTTTCTAGGCTGCCGTATCTACGTTTCCTGGTAAAATACATGGGAAGATCCCATTGGAGGAAAATTCCACTTAGGGTTAGGGTTAAGTCACCATGAACTCATAGAGAAAAATGGACATCGGCAACAAACTGGGAGTGCTTGGATATGGTTAGGAGGGAACTTACTTTCCTAGGCTGCCCTATCTATGTTTCCTGCTAAAATGCATGGGGAAATCCCATTGGAGGAAAATTCCACTTAGGGTTAGGGTTAGGTCACCATGAACTCATAGAGAAAAATGGACATCGGCAACAAACTGGGAGTGCTTGGATATGGTTAGGAGGGAACTTACTTTTCTAGGCTGCCGTATCTACGTTTCCTGGTAAAATACATGGGAAAATCCCATTGGAGGAAAATTCCACCTAGGGTTAGGGTTAGGTCACCATGAATATGGAGAGCCACAGGGACATTGTCAATAAATTCGGAGTGCTTGGGAATGGTTAGGAGGGAACTTACTTTTCTAGGCTGCCGTATCTACGTTTCCTGCTAAAATACATGGGAAGATCCCATTGGAGGAAAATTCCACTTAGGGTTAGGGTTAAGTCACCATGAACTCATAGAGAAAAATGGACATCGGCAACAAACTGGGAGTGCTTGGATATGGTTAGGAGGGAACTTACTTTTCTAGGCTGCCGTATCTACGTTTCCTGGTAAAATACATGGGAAAATCCCATTGGAGGAAAATTCCACCTAGGGTTAGGGTTAGGTCACCATGAATATGGAGAGCAACAGGGACATTGTCAATAAATTCGGAGTGCTTGGGAATGGTTAGGACGGCAAAGAAATTTCTAGGCTGCCCTATCTTTGTTTCCTGCTAAAATACATGGGAAAATCCCATTGGAGGAAAATTCCACTTAGTGTTAGGGTTAGGTCACCATGAACTCATAGAGAAAAATGGACATCGGCAACAAACTGGGCGTGCTTGGATATGGTTAGGAGGGAACTTACTTTTCTAGGCTGCCGTATCTACGTTTCCTGCTAAAATACATGGGAAGATCCCATTGGAGGAAAATTCCACCTAGGGTTAGGGTTAGGTCACCATGAACTCACAGAGAAAAATGGACATCGGCAACAAACTGGGAGTGCTTGGATATGGTTAGGACAGAACTTACTTTTCTAGGCTGCCGTATCTACGTTTCCTGGTAAAATACATGGGAAGATCCCATTGGAGGAAAATTCCACTTAGGGTTAGGGTTAAGTCACCATGAACTCATAGAGAAAAATGGACATCGGCAACAAACTGGGAGTGCTTGCATATGGTTAGGAGGGAACTTACTTTTCTAGGCTGCCCTATCTATGTTTCCTGCTAAAATGCATGGGAAAATCCCATTGGAGGAAAATTCCACTTAGGGTTAGGGTTAGGTCACCATGAACTCATAGAGAAAAATGGACATCGGCAACAAACTGGGAGTGCTTGGATATGGTTAGGAGGGAACTTACTTTCCTAGGCTGCCCTATCTATGTTTCCTGCTAAAATGCATGGGGAAATCCCATTGGAGGAAAATTCCACTTAGGGTTAGGGTTAGGTCACCATGAACTCATAGAGAAAAATGGACATCGGCAACAAACTGGGAGTGCTTGGATATGGTTAGGACAGAACTTACTTTTCTAGGCTGCCGTATCTACGTTTCCTGGTAAAATACATGGGAAGATCCCATTGGAGGAAAATTCCACTTAGGGTTAGGGTTAAGTCACCATGAACTCATAGAGAAAAATGGACATCGGCAACAAACTGGGAGTGCTTGCATATGGTTAGGAGGGAAGTTACTTTCCTAGGCTGCCCTATCTATGTTTCCTGCTAAAATGCATGGGGAAATCCCATTGGAGGAAAATTCCACTTAGGGTTAGGGTTAGGTCA
This sequence comes from Bothrops alternatus, assembly GCA_034064705.1. NCBI lineage: Eukaryota > Metazoa > Chordata > Lepidosauria > Squamata > Viperidae > Bothrops > Bothrops alternatus. The sequence goes on along the minus strand of JARGCV010000012.1, from coordinate 752,521 downwards.
CCATGAACTCATAGAGAAAAATGGACATCGGCAACAAACTGGGAGTGCTTGGATATGGTTAGGAGGGAACTTACTTTTCTAGGCTGCCGTATCTACGTTTCCTGGTAAAATACATGGGAAAATCCCATTGGAGGAAAATTCCACCTAGGGTTAGGGTTAGGTCACCATGAATATGGAGAGCAATAGGGACATTGTCAATTAATTCGGAGTGCTTGGGAATGGTTAGGAGGGCACTTACTTTTCTAGGCTTCCCTATCTATGTTTCCTGGTAAAATACATGGGAAAATCCCATTGGAGGAAAATTCCACCTAGGGTTAGGGTTAGGTCACCATGAATATGGAGAGCCACAGGGACATTGTCAATAAATTCGGAGTGCTTGGGAATGGTTAGGAGGGAACTTACTTTTCTAGGCTGCCGTATCTACGTTTCCTGGTAAAATACATGGGAAGATCCCATTGGAGGAAAATTCCACTTAGGGTTAGGGTTAAGTCACCATGAACTCATAGAGAAAAATGGACATCGGCAACAAACTGGGAGTGCTTGGATATGGTTAGGAGGGAACTTACTTTCCTAGGCTGCCCTATCTATGTTTCCTGCTAAAATGCATGGGGAAATTCCATTGGAGGAAAATTCCACTTAGGGTTAGGGTTAGGTCACCATGAACTCACAGAGAAAAATGGACATCGGCAACAAACTGGGAGTGCTTGCATATGGTTAGGAGGGAACTTACTTTTCTAGGCTGCCCTATCTATGTTTCCTGCTAAAATGCATGGGAAAATCCCATTGGAGGAAAATTCCACTTAGGGTTAGGGTTAGGTCACCATGAACTCATAGAGAAAAATGGACATCGGCAACAAACTGGGAGTGCTTGGATATGGTTAGGAGGGAACTTACTTTCCTAGGCTGCCCTATCTATGTTTCCTGCTAAAATGCATGGGGAAATCCCATTGGAGGAAAATTCCACTTAGGGTTAGGGTTAGGTCACCATGAACTCATAGAGAAAAATGGACATCGGCAACAAACTGGGAGTGCTTGGATATGGTTAGGAGGGAACTTACTTTTCTAGGCTGCCGTATCTACGTTTCCTGGTAAAATACATGGGAAGATCCCATTGGAGGAAAATTCCACTTAGGGTTAGGGTTAAGTCACCATGAACTCATAGAGAAAAATGGACATCGGCAACAAACTGGGAGTGCTTGCATATGGTTAGGAGGGAAGTTACTTTCCTAGGCTGCCCTATCTATGTTTCCTGCTAAAATGCATGGGGAAATCCCATTGGAGGAAAATTCCACTTAGGGTTAGGGTTAGGTCACCATGAACTCATAGAGAAAAATGGACATCGGCAACAAACTGGGAGTGCTTGGATATGGTTAGGAGGGAACTTACTTTTCTAGGCTGCCGTATCTACGTTTCCTGGTAAAATACATGGGAAAATCCCATTGGAGGAAAATTCCACCTAGGGTTAGGGTTAGGTCACCATGAATATGGAGAGCAATAGGGACATTGTCAATTAATTTGGAGTGCTTGGGAATGGTTAGGAGGGCACTTACTTTTCTAGGCTTCCCTATCTATGTTTCCTGGTAAAATACATGGGAAAATCCCATTGGAGGAAAATTCCACCTAGGGTTAGGGTTAGGTCACCATGAATATGGAGAGCCACAGGGACATTGTCAATAAATTCGGAGTGCTTGGGAATGGTTAGGAGGGAACTTACTTTTCTAGGCTGCCGTATCTACGTTTCCTGGTAAAATACATGGGAAGATCCCATTGGAGGAAAATTCCACTTAGGGTTAGGGTTAAGTCACCATGAACTCATAGAGAAAAATGGACATCGGCAACAAACTGGGAGTGCTTGGATATGGTTAGGAGGGAACTTACTTTCCTAGGCTGCCCTATCTATGTTTCCTGCTAAAATGCATGGGGAAATCCCATTGGAGGAAAATTCCACTTAGGGTTAGGGTTAGGTCACCATGAACTCATAGAGAAAAATGGACATCGGCAACAAACTGGGAGTGCTTGGATATGGTTAGGAGGGAACTTACTTTTCTAGGCTGCCGTATCTACGTTTCCTGGTAAAATACATGGGAAAATCCCATTGGAGGAAAATTCCACCTAGGGTTAGGGTTAGGTCACCATGAATATGGAGAGCCACAGGGACATTGTCAATAAATTCGGAGTGCTTGGGAATGGTTAGGAGGGAACTTACTTTTCTAGGCTGCCGTATCTACGTTTCCTGCTAAAATACATGGGAAGATCCCATTGGAGGAAAATTCCACTTAGGGTTAGGGTTAAGTCACCATGAACTCATAGAGAAAAATGGACATCGGCAACAAACTGGGAGTGCTTGGATATGGTTAGGAGGGAACTTACTTTTCTAGGCTGCCGTATCTACGTTTCCTGGTAAAATACATGGGAAAATCCCATTGGAGGAAAATTCCACCTAGGGTTAGGGTTAGGTCACCATGAATATGGAGAGCAACAGGGACATTGTCAATAAATTCGGAGTGCTTGGGAATGGTTAGGACGGCAAAGAAATTTCTAGGCTGCCCTATCTTTGTTTCCTGCTAAAATACATGGGAAAATCCCATTGGAGGAAAATTCCACTTAGTGTTAGGGTTAGGTCACCATGAACTCATAGAGAAAAATGGACATCGGCAACAAACTGGGCGTGCTTGGATATGGTTAGGAGGGAACTTACTTTTCTAGGCTGCCGTATCTACGTTTCCTGCTAAAATACATGGGAAGATCCCATTGGAGGAAAATTCCACCTAGGGTTAGGGTTAGGTCACCATGAACTCACAGAGAAAAATGGACATCGGCAACAAACTGGGAGTGCTTGGATATGGTTAGGAGGGAACTTACTTTCCTAGGCTGCCCTATCTATGTTTCCTGCTAAAATGCATGGGGAAATCCCATTGGAGGAAAATTCCACTTAGGGTTAGGGTTAGGTCACCATGAACTCATAGAGAAAAATGGACATCGGCAACAAACTGGGAGTGCTTGGATATGGTTAGGAGGGAACTTACTTTTCTAGGCTGCCGTATCTACGTTTCCTGGTAAAATACATGGGAAAATCCCATTGGAGGAAAATTCCACCTAGGGTTAGGGTTAGGTCACCATGAATATGGAGAGCCACAGGGACATTGTCAATAAATTCGGAGTGCTTGGGAATGGTTAGGAGGGAACTTACTTTTCTAGGCTGCCGTATCTACGTTTCCTGCTAAAATACATGGGAAGATCCCATTGGAGGAAAATTCCACTTAGGGTTAGGGTTAAGTCACCATGAACTCATAGAGAAAAATGGACATCGGCAACAAACTGGGAGTGCTTGGATATGGTTAGGAGGGAACTTACTTTTCTAGGCTGCCGTATCTATGTTTCCTGCTAAAATGCATGGGAAAATCCCATTGGAGGAAAATTCCACTTAGGGTTAGGGTTAGGTCACCATGAACTCATAGAGAAAAATGGACATCGGCAACAAACTGGGAGTGCTTGGATATGGTTAGGAGGGAACTTACTTTCCTAGGCTGCCCTATCTATGTTTCCTGCTAAAATGCATGGGGAAATCCCATTGGAGGAAAATTCCACTTAGGGTTAGGGTTAGGTCACCATGAACTCATAGAGAAAAATGGACATCGGCAACAAACTGGGAGTGCTTGGATATGGTTAGGAGGGAACTTACTTTTCTAGGCTGCCGTATCTACGTTTCCTGGTAAAATACATGGGAAGATCCCATTGGAGGAAAATTCCACTTAGGGTTAGGGTTAAGTCACCATGAACTCATAGAGAAAAATGGACATCGGCAACAAACTGGGAGTGCTTGCATATGGTTAGGAGGGAAGTTACTTTCCTAGGCTGCCCTATCTATGTTTCCTGCTAAAATGCATGGGGAAATCCCATTGGAGGAAAATTCCACTTAGGGTTAGGGTTAGGTCACCATGAACTCATAGAGAAAAATGGACATCGGCAACAAACTGGGAGTGCTTGGATATGGTTAGGAGGGAACTTACTTTTCTAGGCTGCCGTATCTACGTTTCCTGGTAAAATACATGGGAAAATCCCATTGGAGGAAAATTCCACCTAGGGTTAGGGTTAGGTCACCATGAATATGGAGAGCAATAGGGACATTGTCAATTAATTTGGAGTGCTTGGGAATGGTTAGGAGGGCACTTACTTTTCTAGGCTTCCCTATCTATGTTTCCTGGTAAAATACATGGGAAAATCCCATTGGAGGAAAATTCCACCTAGGGTTAGGGTTAGGTCACCATGAATATGGAGAGCCACAGGGACATTGTCAATAAATTCGGAGTGCTTGGGAATGGTTAGGAGGGAACTTACTTTTCTAGGCTGCCGTATCTACGTTTCCTGGTAAAATACATGGGAAGATCCCATTGGAGGAAAATTCCACTTAGGGTTAGGGTTAAGTCACCATGAACTCATAGAGAAAAATGGACATCGGCAACAAACTGGGAGTGCTTGGATATGGTTAGGAGGGAACTTACTTTCCTAGGCTGCCCTATCTATGTTTCCTGCTAAAATGCATGGGGAAATCCCATTGGAGGAAAATTCCACTTAGGGTTAGGGTTAGGTCACCATGAACTCATAGAGAAAAATGGACATCGGCAACAAACTGGGAGTGCTTGGATATGGTTAGGAGGGAACTTACTTTTCTAGGCTGCCGTATCTACGTTTCCTGGTAAAATACATGGGAAAATCCCATTGGAGGAAAATTCCACCTAGGGTTAGGGTTAGGTCACCATGAATATGGAGAGCCACAGGGACATTGTCAATAAATTCGGAGTGCTTGGGAATGGTTAGGAGGGAACTTACTTTTCTAGGCTGCCGTATCTACGTTTCCTGCTAAAATACATGGGAAGATCCCATTGGAGGAAAATTCCACTTAGGGTTAGGGTTAAGTCACCATGAACTCATAGAGAAAAATGGACATCGGCAACAAACTGGGAGTGCTTGGATATGGTTAGGAGGGAACTTACTTTTCTAGGCTGCCGTATCTACGTTTCCTGGTAAAATACATGGGAAAATCCCATTGGAGGAAAATTCCACCTAGGGTTAGGGTTAGGTCACCATGAATATGGAGAGCAACAGGGACATTGTCAATAAATTCGGAGTGCTTGGGAATGGTTAGGACGGCAAAGAAATTTCTAGGCTGCCCTATCTTTGTTTCCTGCTAAAATACATGGGAAAATCCCATTGGAGGAAAATTCCACTTAGTGTTAGGGTTAGGTCACCATGAACTCATAGAGAAAAATGGACATCGGCAACAAACTGGGCGTGCTTGGATATGGTTAGGAGGGAACTTACTTTTCTAGGCTGCCGTATCTACGTTTCCTGCTAAAATACATGGGAAGATCCCATTGGAGGAAAATTCCACCTAGGGTTAGGGTTAGGTCACCATGAACTCACAGAGAAAAATGGACATCGGCAACAAACTGGGAGTGCTTGGATATGGTTAGGACAGAACTTACTTTTCTAGGCTGCCGTATCTACGTTTCCTGGTAAAATACATGGGAAGATCCCATTGGAGGAAAATTCCACTTAGGGTTAGGGTTAAGTCACCATGAACTCATAGAGAAAAATGGACATCGGCAACAAACTGGGAGTTTTTTGCATATGGTTAGGAGGGAACTTACTTTTCTAGGCTGCCCTATCTATGTTTCCTGCTAAAATGCATGGGAAAATCCCATTGGAGGAAAATTCCACTTAGGGTTAGGGTTAGGTCACCATGAACTCATAGAGAAAAATGGACATCGGCAACAAACTGGGAGTGCTTGGATATGGTTAGGAGGGAACTTACTTTCCTAGGCTGCCCTATCTATGTTTCCTGCTAAAATGCATGGGGAAATCCCATTGGAGGAAAATTCCACTTAGTGTTAGGGTTAGGTCACCATGAACTCATAGAGAAAAATGGACATCGGCAACAAACTGGGAGTGCTTGGATATGGTTAGGACAGAACTTACTTTTCTAGGCTGCCGTATCTACGTTTCCTGGTAAAATACATGGGAAGATCCCATTGGAGGAAAATTCCACTTAGGGTTAGGGTTAAGTCACCATGAACTCATAGAGAAAAATGGACATCGGCAACAAACTGGGAGTGCTTGCATATGGTTAGGAGGGAAGTTACTTTCCTAGGCTGCCCTATCTATGTTTCCTGCTAAAATGCATGGGGAAATCCCATTGGAGGAAAATTCCACTTAGGGTTAGGGTTAGGTCACCATGAACTCATAGAGAAAAATGGACATCGGCAACAAACTGGGAGTGCTTGGATATGGTTAGGAGGGAACTTACTTTTCTAGGCTGCCGTATCTACGTTTCCTGGTAAAATACATGGGAAAATCCCATTGGAGGAAAATTCCACCTAGGGTTAGGGTTAGGTCACCATGAATATGGAGAGCAATAGGGACATTGTCAATTAATTCGGAGTGCTTGGGAATGGTTAGGAGGGCACTTACTTTTCTAGGCTTCCCTATCTATGTTTCCTGGTAAAATACATGGGAAAATCCCATTGGAGGAAAATTCCACCTAGGGTTAGGGTTAGGTCACCATGAATATGGAGAGCCACAGGGACATTGTCAATAAATTCGGAGTGCTTGGGAATGGTTAGGAGGGAACTTACTTTTCTAGGCTGCCGTATCTACGTTTCCTGGTAAAATACATGGGAAGATCCCATTGGAGGAAAATTCCACTTAGGGTTAGGGTTAAGTCACCATGAACTCATAGAGAAAAATGGACATCGGCAACAAACTGGGAGTGCTTGGATATGGTTAGGAGGGAACTTACTTTCCTAGGCTGCCCTATCTATGTTTCCTGCTAAAATGCATGGGGAAATCCCATTGGAGGAAAATTCCACTTAGGGTTAGGGTTAGGTCACCATGAACTCACAGAGAAAAATGGACATCGGCAACAAACTGGGAGTGCTTGGATATGGTTAGGACAGAACTTACTTTTCTAGGCTGCCGTATCTACGTTTCCTGGTAAAATACATGGGAAGATCCCATTGGAGGAAAATTCCACTTAGGGTTAGGGTTAAGTCACCATGAACTCATAGAGAAAAATGGACATCGGCAACAAACTGGGAGTGCTTGCATATGGTTAGGAGGGAACTTACTTTTCTAGGCTGCCCTATCTATGTTTCCTGCTAAAATGCATGGGAAAATCCCATTGGAGGAAAATTCCACTTAGGGTTAGGGTTAGGTCACCATGAACTCATAGAGAAAAATGGACATCGGCAACAAACTGGGAGTGCTTGGATATGGTTAGGAGGGAACTTACTTTCCTAGGCTGCCCTATCTATGTTTCCTGCTAAAATGCATGGGGAAATCCCATTGGAGGAAAATTCCACTTAGGGTTAGGGTTAGGTCACCATGAACTCATAGAGAAAAATGGACATCGGCAACAAACTGGGAGTGCTTGGATATGGTTAGGACAGAACTTACTTTTCTAGGCTGCCGTATCTACGTTTCCTGGTAAAATACATGGGAAGATCCCATTGGAGGAAAATTCCACTTAGGGTTAGGGTTAAGTCACCATGAACTCATAGAGAAAAATGGACATCGGCAACAAACTGGGAGTGCTTGCATATGGTTAGGAGGGAACTTACTTTTCTAGGCTGCCGTATCTACGTTTCCTGGTAAAATACATGGGAAAATCCCATTGGAGGAAAATTCCACCTAGGGTTAGGGTTAGGTCACCATGAATATGGAGAGCAAGAGGGACATTGTCAATAAATTCGGAGTGCTTGGGAATGGTTAGGACGGCAAAGAAATTTCTAGGCTGCCCTATCTTTGTTTCCTGCTAAAATACATGGGAAAATCCCATTGGAGGAAAATTCCACTTAGTGTTAGGGTTAGGTCACCATGAACTCATAGAGAAAAATGGACATCGGCAACAAACTGGGCGTGCTTGGATATGGTTAGGAGGGAACTTACTTTTCTAGGCTGCCGTATCTACGTTTCCTGCTAAAATACATGGGAAGATCCCATTGGAGGAAAATTCCACCTAGGGTTAGGGTTAGGTCACCATGAACTCACAGAGAAAAATGGACATCGGCAACAAACTGGGAGTGCTTGGATATGGTTAGGACAGAACTTACTTTTCTAGGCTGCCGTATCTACGTTTCCTGGTAAAATACATGGGAAGATCCCATTGGAGGAAAATTCCACTTAGGGTTAGGGTTAAGTCACCATGAACTCATAGAGAAAAATGGACATCGGCAACAAACTGGGAGTGCTTGCATATGGTTAGGAGGGAACTTACTTTTCTAGGCTGCCCTATCTATGTTTCCTGCTAAAATGCATGGGAAAATCCCATTGGAGGAAAATTCCACTTAGGGTTAGGGTTAGGTCACCATGAACTCATAGAGAAAAATGGACATCGGCAACAAACTGGGAGTGCTTGGATATGGTTAGGAGGGAACTTACTTTCCTAGGCTGCCCTATCTATGTTTCCTGCTAAAATGCATGGGGAAATCCCATTGGAGGAAAATTCCACTTAGTGTTAGGGTTAGGTCACCATGAACTCATAGAGAAAAATGGACATCGGCAACAAACTGGGAGTGCTTGGATATGGTTAGGACAGAACTTACTTTTCTAGGCTGCCGTATCTACGTTTCCTGGTAAAATACATGGGAAGATCCCATTGGAGGAAAATTCCACTTAGGGTTAGGGTTAAGTCACCATGAACTCATAGAGAAAAATGGACATCGGCAACAAACTGGGAGTGCTTGGATATGGTTAGGAGGGAACTTACTTTTCTAGGCTGCCGTATCTACGTTTCCTGGTAAAATACATGGGAAACTCCCATTGGAGGAAAATTCCACCTAGGGTTAGGGTTAGGTCACCATGAATATGGAGAGCAATATGGACATTGTCAATTAATTCGGAGTGCTTGGGAATGGTTAGGAGGGCACTTACTTTTCTAGGCTTCCCTATCTATGTTTCCTGGTAAAATACATGGGAAAATACCATTGGAGGAAAATTCCACCTAGGGTTAGGGTTAGGTCACCATGAATATGGAGAGCCACAGGGACATTGTCAATAAATTCGGAGTGCTTGGGAATGGTTAGGAGGGAACTTACTTTTCTAGGCTGCCGTATCTACGTTTCCTGGTAAAATACATGGGAAGATCCCATTGGAGGAAAATTCCACTTAGGGTTAGGGTTAAGTCACCATGAACTCATAGAGAAAAATGGACATCGGCAACAAACTGGGAGTGCTTGGATATGGTTAGGAGGGAACTTACTTTCCTAGGCTGCCCTATCTATGTTTCCTGCTAAAATGCATGGGGAAATCCCATTGGAGGAAAATTCCACTTAGGGTTAGGGTTAGGTCACCATGAACTCACAGAGAAAAATGGACATCGGCAACAAACTGGGAGTGCTTGGATATGGTTAGGACAGAACTTACTTTTCTAGGCTGCCGTATCTACGTTTCCTGGTAAAATACATGGGAAGATCCCATTGGAGGAAAATTCCACTTAGGGTTAGGGTTAAGTCACCATGAACTCATAGAGAAAAATGGACATCGGCAACAAACTGGGAGTGCTTGCATATGGTTAGGAGGGAACTTACTGTTCTAGGCTGCCCTATCTATGTTTCCTGCTAAAATGCATGGGAAAATCCCATTGGAGGAAAATTCCACTTAGGGTTAGGGTTAGGTCACCATGAACTCATAGAGAAAAATGGACATCGGCAACAAACTGGGAGTGCTTGGATATGGTTAGGAGGGAACTTACTTTCCTAGGCTGCCCTATCTATGTTTCCTGCTAAAATGCATGGGGAAATCCCATTGGAGGAAAATTCCACTTAGGGTTAGGGTTAGGTCACCATGAACTCATAGAGAAAAATGGACATCGGCAACAAACTGGGAGTGCTTGGATATGGTTAGGACAGAACTTACTTTTCTAGGCTGCCGTATCTACGTTTCCTGGTAAAATACATGGGAAGATCCCATTGGAGGAAAATTCCACTTAGGGTTAGGGTTAAGTCACCATGAACTCATAGAGAAAAATGGACATCGGCAACAAACTGGGAGTGCTTGCATATGGTTAGGAGGGAAGTTACTTTCCTAGGCTGCCCTATCTATGTTTCCTGCTAAAATGCATGGGGAAATCCCATTGGAGGAAAATTCCACTTAGGGTTAGGGTTAGGTCACCATGAACTCATAGAGAAAAATGGACATCGGCAACAAACTGGGAGTGCTTGGATATGGTTAGGAGGGAACTTACTTTTCTAGGCTGCCGTATCTACGTTTCCTGGTAAAATACATGGGAAAATCCCATTGGAGGAAAATTCCACCTAGGGTTAGGGTTAGGTCACCATGAATATGGAGAGCAATAGGGACATTGTCAATTAATTCAGAGTGCTTGGGAATGGTTAGGAGGGCACTTACTTTTCTAGGCTTCCCTATCTATGTTTCCTGGTAAAATACATGGGAAAATCCCATTGGAGGAAAATTCCACCTAGGGTTAGGGTTAGGTCACCATGAATATGGAGAGCCACAGGGACATTGTCAATAAATTCGGAGTGCTTGGGAATGGTTAGGAGGGAACTTACTTTTCTAGGCTGCCGTATCTACGTTTCCTGGTAAAATACATGGGAAGATCCCATTGGAGGAAAATTCCACTTAGGGTTAGGGTTAAGTCACCATGAACTCATAGAGAAAAATGGACATCGGCAACAAACTGGGAGTGCTTGGATATGGTTAGGAGGGAACTTACTTTCCTAGGCTGCCCTATCTATGTTTCCTGCTAAAATGCATGGGGAAATCCCATTGGAGGAAAATTCCACTTAGGGTTAGGGTTAGGTCACCATGAACTCATAGAGAAAAATGGACATCGGCAACAAACTGGGAGTGCTTGGATATGGTTAGGAGGGAACTTACTTTTCTAGGCTGCCGTATCTACGTTTCCTGGTAAAATACATGGGAAAATCCCATTGGAGGAAAATTCCACCTAGGGTTAGGGTTAGGTCACCATGAATATGGAGAGCCACAGGGACATTGTCAATAAATTCGGAGTGCTTGGGAATGGTTAGGAGGGAACTTACTTTTCTAGGCTGCCGTATCTACGTTTCCTGCTAAAATACATGGGAAGATCCCATTGGAGGAAAATTCCACCTAGGGTTAGGGTTAGGTCACCATGAACTCACAGAGAAAAATGGACATCGGCAACAAACTGGGCGTGCTTGGATATGGTTAGGAGGGAACTTACTTTTCTAGGCTGCCGTATCTACGTTTCCTGCTAAAATACATGGGAAGATCCCATTGGAGGAAAATTCCACCTAGGGTTAGGGTTAGGTCACCATGAACTCACAGAGAAAAATGGACATCGGCAACAAACTGGGAGTGCTTGGATATGGTTAGGACAGAACTTACTTTTCTAGGCTGCCGTATCTACGTTTCCTGGTAAAATACATGGGAAGATCCCATTGGAGGAAAATTCCACTTAGGGTTAGGGTTAAGTCACCATGAACTCATAGAGAAAAATGGACATCGGCAACAAACTGGGAGTGCTTGGATATGGTTAGGAGGGAACTTACTTTCCTAGGCTGCCCTATCTATGTTTCCTGCTAAAATGCATGGGGAAATCCCATTGGAGGAAAATTCCACTTAGGGTTAGGGTTAGGTCACCATGAACTCATAGAGAAAAATGGACATCGGCAACAAACTGGGAGTGCTTGGATATGGTTAGGACAGAACTTACTTTTCTAGGCTGCCGTATCTACGTTTCCTGGTAAAATACATGGGAAGATCCCATTGGAGGAAAATTCCACTTAGGGTTAGGGTTAGGTCACCATGAACTCATAGAGAAAAATGGACATCGGCAACAAACTGGGAGTGCTTGGATATGGTTAGGAGGGAACTTACTTTTCTAGGCTGCCGTATCTACGTTTCCTGGTAAAATACATGGGAAAATCCCATTGGAGGAAAATTCCACCTAGGGTTAGGGTTAGGTCACCATGAATATGGAGAGCAATAGGGACATTGTCAATTAATTCAGAGTGCTTGGGAATGGTTAGGAGGGCACTTACTTTTCTAGGCTTCCCTATCTATGTTTCCTGGTAAAATACATGGGAAAATCCCATTGGAGGAAAATTCCACCTAGGGTTAGGGTTAGGTCACCATGAATATGGAGAGCCACAGGGACATTGTCAATAAATTCGGAGTGCTTGGGAATGGTTAGGAGGGAACTTACTTTTCTAGGCTGCCGTATCTACGTTTCCTGGTAAAATACATGGGAAGATCCCATTGGAGGAAAATTCCACTTAGGGTTAGGGTTAAGTCACCATGAACTCATAGAGAAAAATGGACATCGGCAACAAACTGGGAGTGCTTGGATATGGTTAGGAGGGAACTTACTTTCCTAGGCTGCCCTATCTATGTTTCCTGCTAAAATGCATGGGGAAATCCCATTGGAGGAAAATTCCACTTAGGGTTAGGGTTAGGTCACCATGAACTCATAGAGAAAAATGGACATCGGCAACAAACTGGGAGTGCTTGGATATGGTTAGGAGGGAACTTACTTTTCTAGGCTGCCGTATCTACGTTTCCTGGTAAAATACATGGGAAAATCCCATTGGAGGAAAATTCCACCTAGGGTTAGGGTTAGGTCACCATGAATATGGAGAGCCACAGGGACATTGTCAATAAATTCGGAGTGCATGGGAATGGTTAGGAGGGAACTTACTTTTCTAGGCTGCCGTATCTACGTTTCCTGCTAAAATACATGGGAAGATCCCATTGGAGGAAAATTCCACCTAGGGTTAGGGTTAGGTCACCATGAACTCACAGAGAAAAATGGACATCGGCAACAAACTGGGCGTGCTTGGATATGGTTAGGAGGGAACTTACTTTTCTAGGCTGCCGTATCTACGTTTCCTGCTAAAATACATGGGAAGATCCCATTGGAGGAAAATTCCACCTAGGGTTAGGGTTAGGTCACCATGAACTCACAGAGAAAAATGGACATCGGCAACAAACTGGGAGTGCTTGGATATGGTTAGGACAGAACTTACTTTTCTAGGCTGCCGTATCTACGTTTCCTGGTAAAATACATGGGAAGATCCCATTGGAGGAAAATTCCACTTAGGGTTAGGGTTAAGTCACCATGAACTCATAGAGAAAAATGGACATCGGCAACAAACTGGGAGTGCTTGCATATGGTTAGGAGGGAACTTACTTTTCTAGGCTGCCCTATCTATGTTTCCTGCTAAAATGCATGGGAAAATCCCATTGGAGGAAAATTCCACTTAGGGTTAGGGTTAGGTCACCATGAACTCATAGAGAAAAATGGACATCGGCAACAAACTGGGAGTGCTTGGATATGGTTAGGAGGGAACTTACTTTCCTAGGCTGCCCTATCTATGTTTCCTGCTAAAATGCATGGGGAAATCCCATTGGAGGAAAATTCCACTTAGGGTTAGGGTTAGGTCACCATGAACTCATAGAGAAAAATGGACATCGGCAACAAACTGGGAGTGCTTGGATATGGTTAGGACAGAACTTACTTTTCTAGGCTGCCGTATCTACGTTTCCTGGTAAAATACATGGGAAGATCCCATTGGAGGAAAATTCCACTTAGGCTTAGGGTTAAGTCACCATGAACTCATAGAGAAAAATGGACATCGGCAACAAACTGGGCGTGCTTGGATATAGTTAGGAGGGAACTTACTTTTCTAGGCTGCCGTATCTACGTTTCCTGCTAAAATACATGGGAAGATCCCATTGGAGGAAAATTCCACCTAGGGTTAGGGTTACTGTTAGGTCACCATGAACTCATAGAGAAAAATGGACATCGGCAACAAACTGGGAGTGCTTGGATATGGTTAGGACAGAACTTACTTTTCTAGGCTGCCGTATCTACGTTTCCTGGTAAAATACATGGGAAGATCCCATTGGAGGAAAATTCCACTTAGGGTTAGGGTTAAGTCACCATGAACTCATAGAGAAAAATGGACATCGGCAACAAACTGGGAGTGCTTGCATATGGTTAGGAGGGAACTTACTTTTCTAAGCTGCCCTATCTATGTTTCCTGCTAAAATGCATGGGAAAATCCCATTGGAGGAAAATTCCACTTAGGGTTAGGGTTAGGTCACCATGAACTCATAGAGAAAAATGGACATCGGCAACAAACTGGGAGTGCTTGGATATGGTTAGGAGGGAACTTACTTTAATAGGCTGCCCTATCTATGTTTCCTGCTAAAATGCATGGGGAAATCCCATTGGAGGAAAATTCCACTTAGGGTTAGGATTAGGTCACCATGAACTCATAGAGAAAAATGGACATCGGCAACAAACTGGGAGTGCTTGGATATGGTTAGGAGGGAACTTACTTTTCTAGGCTGCCGTATCTACGTTTCCTAGTAAAATACATGGGAAAATCCCATTGGAGGAAAATTCCACCTAGGGTTAGGGTTAGGTCACCATGAATATGGAGAGCAACAGGGACATTGTCAATAAATTCGGAGTGCTTGGGAATGGTTAGGAGGGCACTTACTTTTCTACGCTTCCCTATCTATGTTTCCTGGTAAAATACATGGGAAAATCCCATTGGAGGAAAATTCCACCTAGGGTTAGGGTTAGGTCACCATGAATATGGAGAGCAACAGGGACATTGTCAATAAATTCGGAGTGCTTGGGAATGGTTAGGAGGGAACTTACTTTTCTAGGCTGCCGTATCTACATTTCCCGCTAAAATACATGGGAAGATCCCATTGGAGGAAAATTCCACTTAGGGTTAGGGTTAAGTCACCATGAACTCATAGAGAAAAATGGACATCCGCAACAAACTGGGAGTGCTTGCATATGGTTAGGAGGGAACTTACTTTTCTAGGCTGCCCTATCTATGTTTCCTGCTAAAATGCATGGGGAAATCCCATTGGAGGAAAATTCCACTTAGGGTTAGGGTTAGGTCACCATGAACTCATAGAGAAAAATGGACATCGGCAACAAACTGGGAGTGCTTGGATATGGTTAGGAGGGAACTTACTTTTCTAGGCTGCC
This sequence comes from Bothrops alternatus, assembly GCA_034064705.1. Taxonomy (NCBI): domain Eukaryota; kingdom Metazoa; phylum Chordata; class Lepidosauria; order Squamata; family Viperidae; genus Bothrops; species Bothrops alternatus. The sequence continues at coordinate 737,502 of JARGCV010000012.1, read as the reverse complement.
GTATCTACGTTTCCTGGTAAAATACATGGGAAAATCCCATTGGAGGAAAATTCCACCTAGGGTTAGGGTTAGGTCACCATGAATATGGAGAGCAACAGGGACATTGTCAATAAATTCGGAGTGCTTGGGAATGGTTAGGAGGGCACTTACTTTTCTAGGCTTCCCTATCTATGTTTCCTGGTAAAATACATGGGAAAATCCCATTGGAGGAAAATTCCACTTAGCGTTTGGGTTAGGTCACCATGAACATGGAGAGAAACATGGAGATTGCCAATAAATTTGGAGTGGTTGGGAATGATTAGGACAGCAAAGAAATTTCTACCCTGCCCTATCTTTGTTTCTTGCTAAAATACATGGGAAAATCCCATTGGAGGAAAATTCCACTTAGTGTTAGGGTTAGGTCACCATGAACTCATAGAGAAAAATGGACATCGGCAACAAACTGGGCGTGCTTGGATATGGTTAGGAGGGAACTTACTTTTCTAGGCTGCCGTATCTACGTTTCCTGCTAAAATACATGGGAAGATCCCATTGGAGGAAAATTCCACCTAGGGTTAGGGTTAGGTCACCATGAACTCACAGAGAAAAATGGACATCGGCAACAAACTGGGAGTGCTTGCATATGGTTAGGAGGGAACTTACTTTCCTAGGCTGCCCTATCTATGTTTCCTGCTAAAATGCATGGGGAAATCCCATTGGAGGAAAATTCCACTTAGGGTTAGGGTTAGGTCACCATGAACTCATAGAGAAAAATGGACATCGGCAACAAACTGGGAGTGCTTGGATATGGTTAGGACAGAACTTACTTTTCTAGGCTGCCGTATCTACGTTTCCTGATAAAATACATGGGAAGATCCCATTGGAGGAAAATTCCACCTAGGGTTAGGGTTAGGTCACCATGAACTCACAGAGAAAAATGGACATCGGCAACAAACTGGGAGTGCTTGGATATGGTTAGGACAGAACTTACTTTTCTAGGCTGCCGTATCTACGTTTCCTGGTAAAATACATGGGAAGATCCCATTGGAGGAAAATTCCACTTAGGGTTAGGGTTAAGTCACCATGAACTCATAGAGAAAAATGGACATCGGCAACAAACTGGGAGTGCTTGCATATGGTTAGGAGGGAACTTACTTTTCTAGGCTGCCCTATCTATGTTTCCTGCTAAAATGCATGGGAAAATCCCATTGGAGGAAAATTCCACTTAGGGTTAGGGTTAGGTCACCATGAACTCATAGAGAAAAATGGACATCGGCAACAAACTGGGAGTGCTTGGATATGGTTAGGAGGGAACTTACTTTCCTAGGCTGCCCTATCTATGTTTCCTGCTAAAATGCATGGGGAAATCCCATTGGAGGAAAATTCCACTTAGGGTTAGGGTTAGGTCACCATGAACTCATAGAGAAAAATGGACATCGGCAACAAACTGGGAGTGCTTGGATATGGTTAGGACAGAACTTACTTTTCTAGGCTGCCGTATCTACGTTTCCTGGTAAAATACATGGGAAGATCCCATTGGAGGAAAATTCCACTTAGGCTTAGGGTTAAGTCACCATGAACTCATAGAGAAAAATGGACATCGGCAACAAACTGGGAGTGCTTGCATATGGTTAGGAGGGAACTTACTTTTCTAAGCTGCCCTATCTATGTTTCCTGCTAAAATGCATGGGAAAATCCCATTGGAGGAAAATTCCACTTAGGGTTAGGGTTAGGTCACCATGAACTCATAGAGAAAAATGGACATCGGCAACAAACTGGGAGTGCTTGGATATGGTTAGGAGGGAACTTACTTTAATAGGCTGCCCTATCTATGTTTCCTGCTAAAATGCATGGGGAAATCCCATTGGAGGAAAATTCCACTTAGGGTTAGGATTAGGTCACCATGAACTCATAGAGAAAAATGGACATCGGCAACAAACTGGGAGTGCTTGGATATGGTTAGGAGGGAACTTACTTTTCTAGGCTGCCGTATCTACGTTTCCTAGTAAAATACATGGGAAAATCCCATTGGAGGAAAATTCCACCTAGGGTTAGGGTTAGGTCACCATGAATATGGAGAGCAACAGGGACATTGTCAATAAATTCGGAGTGCGTGGGAATGGTTAGGAGGGCACTTACTTTTCTACGCTTCCCTATCTATGTTTCCTGGTAAAATACATGGGAAAATCCCATTGGAGGAAAATTCCACCTAGGGTTAGGGTTAGGTCACCATGAATATGGAGAGCAACAGGGACATTGTCAATAAATTCGGAGTGCTTGGGAATGGTTAGGAGGGAACTTACTTTTCTAGGCTGCCGTATCTACATTTCCCGCTAAAATACATGGGAAGATCCCATTGGAGGAAAATTCCACTTAGGGTTAGGGTTAAGTCACCATGAACTCATAGAGAAAAATGGACATCGGCAACAAACTGGGAGTGCTTGCATATGGTTAGGAGGGAACTTACTTTTCTAGGCTGCCCTATCTATGTTTCCTGCTAAAATGCATGGGAAAATCCCATTGGAGGAAAATTCCACTTAGGGTTAGGGTTAGGTCACCATGAACTCATAGAGAAAAATGGACATCGGCAACAAACTGGGAGTGCTTGGATATGGTTAGGAGGGAACTTACTTTTCTAGGCTGCCGTATCTACATTTCCTGCTAAAATACATGGGAAGATCCCATTGGAGGAAAATTCCACTTAGGGTTAGGGTTAAGTCACCATGAACTCATAGAGAAAAATGGACATCGGCAACAAACTGGGAGTGCTTGGATATGGTTAGGAGGGAACTTACTTTTCTAGGCTGCCGTATCTACGTTTCCTGGTAAAATACATGGGAAAATCCCATTGGAGGAAAATTCCACCTAGGGTTAGGGTTAGGTCACCATGAATATGGAGAGCAATATGGACATTGTCAATTAATTCGGAGTGCTTGGGAATGGTTAGGAGGGCACTTACTTTTCTAGGCTTCCCTATCTATGTTTCCTGGTAAAATACATGGGAAAATCCCATTGGAGGAAAATTCCACCTAGGGTTAGGGTTAGGTCACCATGAATATGGAGAGCCACAGGGACATTGTCAATAAATTCGGAGTGCTTGGGAATGGTTAGGAGGGAACTTACTTTTCTAGGCTGCCGTATCTACGTTTCCTGGTAAAATACATGGGAAGATCCCATTGGAGGAAAATTCCACTTAGGGTTAGGGTTAAGTCACCATGAACTCATAGAGAAAAATGGACATCGGCAACAAACTGGGAGTGCTTGGATATGGTTAGGAGGGAACTTACTTTCCTAGGCTGCCCTATCTATGTTTCCTGCTAAAATGCATGGGGAAATCCCATTGGAGGAAAATTCCACTTAGGGTTAGGGTTAGGTCACCATGAACTCACAGAGAAAAATGGACATCGGCAACAAACTGGGAGTGCTTGGATATGGTTAGGACAGAACTTACTTTTCTAGGCTGCCGTATCTACGTTTCCTGGTAAAATACATGGGAAGATCCCATTGGAGGAAAATTCCACTTAGGGTTAGGGTTAAGTCACCATGAACTCATAGAGAAAAATGGACATCGGCAACAAACTGGGAGTGCTTGCATATGGTTAGGAGGGAACTTACTGTTCTAGGCTGCCCTATCTATGTTTCCTGCTAAAATGCATGGGAAAATCCCATTGGAGGAAAATTCCACTTAGGGTTAGGGTTAGGTCACCATGAACTCATAGAGAAAAATGGACATCGGCAACAAACTGGGAGTGCTTGGATATGGTTAGGAGGGAACTTACTTTCCTAGGCTGCCCTATCTATGTTTCCTGCTAAAATGCATGGGGAAATCCCATTGGAGGAAAATTCCACTTAGGGTTAGGGTTAGGTCACCATGAACTCATAGAGAAAAATGGACATCGGCAACAAACTGGGAGTGCTTGGATATGGTTAGGACAGAACTTACTTTTCTAGGCTGCCGTATCTACGTTTCCTGGTAAAATACATGGGAAGATCCCATTGGAGGAAAATTCCACTTAGGGTTAGGGTTAAGTCACCATGAACTCATAGAGAAAAATGGACATCGGCAACAAACTGGGAGTGCTTGCATATGGTTAGGAGGGAACTTACTTTTCTAGGCTGCCGTATCTACGTTTCCTAGTAAAATACATGGGAAAATCCCATTGGAGGAAAATTCCACCTAGGGTTAGGGTTAGGTCACCATGAATATGGAGAGCAACAGGGACATTGTCAATAAATTCGGAGTGCGTGGGAATGGTTAGGAGGGCACTTACTTTTCTACGCTTCCCTATCTATGTTTCCTGGTAAAATACATGGGAAAATCCCATTGGAGGAAAATTCCACCTAGGGTTAGGGTTAGGTCACCATGAATATGGAGAGCAACAGGGACATTGTCAATAAATTCGGAGTGCTTGGGAATGGTTAGGAGGGAACTTACTTTTCTAGGCTGCCGTATCTACATTTCCCGCTAAAATACATGGGAAGATCCCATTGGAGGAAAATTCCACTTAGGGTTAGGGTTAAGTCACCATGAACTCATAGAGAAAAATGGACATCGGCAACAAACTGGGAGTGCTTGCATATGGTTAGGAGGGAACTTACTTTTCTAGGCTGCCCTATCTATGTTTCCTGCTAAAATGCATGGGAAAATCCCATTGGAGGAAAATTCCACTTAGGGTTAGGGTTAGGTCACCATGAACTCATAGAGAAAAATGGACATCGGCAACAAACTGGGAGTGCTTGGATATGGTTAGGAGGGAACTTACTTTTCTAGGCTGCCGTATCTACATTTCCTGCTAAAATACATGGGAAGATCCCATTGGAGGAAAATTCCACTTAGGGTTAGGGTTAAGTCACCATGAACTCATAGAGAAAAATGGACATCGGCAACAAACTGGGAGTGCTTGGATATGGTTAGGAGGGAACTTACTTTTCTAGGCTGCCGTATCTACGTTTCCTGGTAAAATACATGGGAAAATCCCATTGGAGGAAAATTCCACCTAGGGTTAGGGTTAGGTCACCATGAATATGGAGAGCAATATGGACATTGTCAATTAATTCGGAGTGCTTGGGAATGGTTAGGAGGGCACTTACTTTTCTAGGCTTCCCTATCTATGTTTCCTGGTAAAATACATGGGAAAATCCCATTGGAGGAAAATTCCACCTAGGGTTAGGGTTAGGTCACCATGAATATGGAGAGCCACAGGGACATTGTCAATAAATTCGGAGTGCTTGGGAATGGTTAGGAGGGAACTTACTTTTCTAGGCTGCCGTATCTACGTTTCCTGGTAAAATACATGGGAAGATCCCATTGGAGGAAAATTCCACTTAGGGTTAGGGTTAAGTCACCATGAACTCATAGAGAAAAATGGACATCGGCAACAAACTGGGAGTGCTTGGATATGGTTAGGAGGGAACTTACTTTCCTAGGCTGCCCTATCTATGTTTCCTGCTAAAATGCATGGGGAAATCCCATTGGAGGAAAATTCCACTTAGGGTTAGGGTTAGGTCACCATGAACTCACAGAGAAAAATGGACATCGGCAACAAACTGGGAGTGCTTGGATATGGTTAGGACAGAACTTACTTTTCTAGGCTGCCGTATCTACGTTTCCTGGTAAAATACATGGGAAGATCCCATTGGAGGAAAATTCCACTTAGGGTTAGGGTTAAGTCACCATGAACTCATAGAGAAAAATGGACATCGGCAACAAACTGGGAGTGCTTGCATATGGTTAGGAGGGAACTTACTGTTCTAGGCTGCCCTATCTATGTTTCCTGCTAAAATGCATGGGAAAATCCCATTGGAGGAAAATTCCACTTAGGGTTAGGGTTAGGTCACCATGAACTCATAGAGAAAAATGGACATCGGCAACAAACTGGGAGTGCTTGGATATGGTTAGGAGGGAACTTACTTTCCTAGGCTGCCCTATCTATGTTTCCTGCTAAAATGCATGGGGAAATCCCATTGGAGGAAAATTCCACTTAGGGTTAGGGTTAGGTCACCATGAACTCATAGAGAAAAATGGACATCGGCAACAAACTGGGAGTGCTTGGATATGGTTAGGACAGAACTTACTTTTCTAGGCTGCCGTATCTACGTTTCCTGGTAAAATACATGGGAAGATCCCATTGGAGGAAAATTCCACTTAGGGTTAGGGTTAAGTCACCATGAACTCATAGAGAAAAATGGACATCGGCAACAAACTGGGAGTGCTTGCATATGGTTAGGAGGGAAGTTACTTTCCTAGGCTGCCCTATCTATGTTTCCTGCTAAAATGCATGGGGAAATCCCATTGGAGGAAAATTCCACTTAGGGTTAGGGTTAGGTCACCATGAACTCATAGAGAAAAATGGACATCGGCAACAAACTGGGAGTGCTTGGATATGGTTAGGAGGGAACTTACTTTTCTAGGCTGCCGTATCTACGTTTCCTGGTAAAATACATGGGAAAATCCCATTGGAGGAAAATTCCACCTAGGGTTAGGGTTAGGTCACCATGAATATGGAGAGCAATAGGGACATTGTCAATTAATTCAGAGTGCTTGGGAATGGTTAGGAGGGCACTTACTTTTCTAGGCTTCCCTATCTATGTTTCCTGGTAAAATACATGGGAAAATCCCATTGGAGGAAAATTCCACCTAGGGTTAGGGTTAGGTCACCATGAATATGGAGAGCCACAGGGACATTGTCAATAAATTCGGAGTGCTTGGGAATGGTTAGGAGGGAACTTACTTTTCTAGGCTGCCGTATCTACGTTTCCTGGTAAAATACATGGGAAGATCCCATTGGAGGAAAATTCCACTTAGGGTTAGGGTTAAGTCACCATGAACTCATAGAGAAAAATGGACATCGGCAACAAACTGGGAGTGCTTGGATATGGTTAGGAGGGAACTTACTTTCCTAGGCTGTCCTATCTATGTTTCCTGCTAAAATGCATGGGGAAATCCCATTGGAGGAAAATTCCACTTAGGGTTAGGGTTAGGTCACCATGAACTCATAGAGAAAAATGGACATCGGCAACAAACTGGGAGTGCTTGGATATGGTTAGGAGGGAACTTACTTTTCTAGGCTGCCGTATCTACGTTTCCTGGTAAAATACATGGGAAAATCCCATTGGAGGAAAATTCCACCTAGGGTTAGGGTTAGGTCACCATGAATATGGAGAGCCACAGGGACATTGTCAATAAATTCGGAGTGCTTGGGAATGGTTAGGAGGGAACTTACTTTTCTAGGCTGCCGTATCTACGTTTCCTGCTAAAATACATGGGAAGATCCCATTGGAGGAAAATTCCACCTAGGGTTAGGGTTAGGTCACCATGAACTCACAGAGAAAAATGGACATCGGCAACAAACTGGGAGTGCTTGCATATGGTTAGGAGGGAACTTACTGTTCTAGGCTGCCCTATCTATGTTTCCTGCTAAAATGCATGGGAAAATCCCATTGGAGGAAAATTCCACTTAGGGTTAGGGTTAGGTCACCATGAACTCATAGAGAAAAATGGACATCGGCAACAAACTGGGAGTGCTTGGATATGGTTAGGAGGGAACTTACTTTCCTAGGCTGCCCTATCTATGTTTCCTGCTAAAATGCATGGGGAAATCCCATTGGAGGAAAATTCCACTTAGGGTTAGGGTTAGGTCACCATGAACTCATAGAGAAAAATGGACATCGGCAACAAACTGGGAGTGCTTGGATATGGTTAGGACAGAACTTACTTTTCTAGGCTGCCGTATCTACGTTTCCTGGTAAAATACATGGGAAGATCCCATTGGAGGAAAATTCCACTTAGGGTTAGGGTTAAGTCACCATGAACTCATAGAGAAAAATGGACATCGGCAACAAACTGGGAGTGCTTGCATATGGTTAGGAGGGAACTTACTTTTCTAGGCTGCCGTATCTACGTTTCCTAGTAAAATACATGGGAAAATCCCATTGGAGGAAAATTCCACCTAGGGTTAGGGTTAGGTCACCATGAATATGGAGAGCAACAGGGACATTGTCAATAAATTCGGAGTGCGTGGGAATGGTTAGGAGGGCACTTACTTTTCTACGCTTCCCTATCTATGTTTCCTGGTAAAATACATGGGAAAATCCCATTGGAGGAAAATTCCACCTAGGGTTAGGGTTAGGTCACCATGAATATGGAGAGCAACAGGGACATTGTCAATAAATTCGGAGTGCTTGGGAATGGTTAGGAGGGAACTTACTTTTCTAGGCTGCCGTATCTACATTTCCCGCTAAAATACATGGGAAGATCCCATTGGAGGAAAATTCCACTTAGGGTTAGGGTTAAGTCACCATGAACTCATAGAGAAAAATGGACATCGGCAACAAACTGGGAGTGCTTGCATATGGTTAGGAGGGAACTTACTTTTCTAGGCTGCCCTATCTATGTTTCCTGCTAAAATGCATGGGAAAATCCCATTGGAGGAAAATTCCACTTAGGGTTAGGGTTAGGTCACCATGAACTCATAGAGAAAAATGGACATCGGCAACAAACTGGGAGTGCTTGGATATGGTTAGGAGGGAACTTACTTTTCTAGGCTGCCGTATCTACATTTCCTGCTAAAATACATGGGAAGATCCCATTGGAGGAAAATTCCACTTAGGGTTAGGGTTAAGTCACCATGAACTCATAGAGAAAAATGGACATCGGCAACAAACTGGGAGTGCTTGGATATGGTTAGGAGGGAACTTACTTTTCTAGGCTGCCGTATCTACGTTTCCTGGTAAAATACATGGGAAAATCCCATTGGAGGAAAATTCCACCTAGGGTTAGGGTTAGGTCACCATGAATATGGAGAGCAATATGGACATTGTCAATTAATTCGGAGTGCTTGGGAATGGTTAGGAGGGCACTTACTTTTCTAGGCTTCCCTATCTATGTTTCCTGGTAAAATACATGGGAAAATCCCATTGGAGGAAAATTCCACCTAGGGTTAGGGTTAGGTCACCATGAATATGGAGAGCCACAGGGACATTGTCAATAAATTCGGAGTGCTTGGGAATGGTTAGGAGGGAACTTACTTTTCTAGGCTGCCGTATCTACGTTTCCTGGTAAAATACATGGGAAGATCCCATTGGAGGAAAATTCCACTTAGGGTTAGGGTTAAGTCACCATGAACTCATAGAGAAAAATGGACATCGGCAACAAACTGGGAGTGCTTGGATATGGTTAGGAGGGAACTTACTTTCCTAGGCTGCCCTATCTATGTTTCCTGCTAAAATGCATGGGGAAATCCCATTGGAGGAAAATTCCACTTAGGGTTAGGGTTAGGTCACCATGAACTCACAGAGAAAAATGGACATCGGCAACAAACTGGGAGTGCTTGGATATGGTTAGGACAGAACTTACTTTTCTAGGCTGCCGTATCTACGTTTCCTGGTAAAATACATGGGAAGATCCCATTGGAGGAAAATTCCACTTAGGGTTAGGGTTAAGTCACCATGAACTCATAGAGAAAAATGGACATCGGCAACAAACTGGGAGTGCTTGCATATGGTTAGGAGGGAACTTACTGTTCTAGGCTGCCCTATCTATGTTTCCTGCTAAAATGCATGGGAAAATCCCATTGGAGGAAAATTCCACTTAGGGTTAGGGTTAGGTCACCATGAACTCATAGAGAAAAATGGACATCGGCAACAAACTGGGAGTGCTTGGATATGGTTAGGAGGGAACTTACTTTCCTAGGCTGCCCTATCTATGTTTCCTGCTAAAATGCATGGGGAAATCCCATTGGAGGAAAATTCCACTTAGGGTTAGGGTTAGGTCACCATGAACTCATAGAGAAAAATGGACATCGGCAACAAACTGGGAGTGCTTGGATATGGTTAGGACAGAACTTACTTTTCTAGGCTGCCGTATCTACGTTTCCTGGTAAAATACATGGGAAGATCCCATTGGAGGAAAATTCCACTTAGGGTTAGGGTTAAGTCACCATGAACTCATAGAGAAAAATGGACATCGGCAACAAACTGGGAGTGCTTGCATATGGTTAGGAGGGAAGTTACTTTCCTAGGCTGCCCTATCTATGTTTCCTGCTAAAATGCATGGGGAAATCCCATTGGAGGAAAATTCCACTTAGGGTTAGGGTTAGGTCACCATGAACTCATAGAGAAAAATGGACATCGGCAACAAACTGGGAGTGCTTGGATATGGTTAGGAGGGAACTTACTTTTCTAGGCTGCCGTATCTACGTTTCCTGGTAAAATACATGGGAAAATCCCATTGGAGGAAAATTCCACCTAGGGTTAGGGTTAGGTCACCATGAATATGGAGAGCAATAGGGACATTGTCAATTAATTCAGAGTGCTTGGGAATGGTTAGGAGGGCACTTACTTTTCTAGGCTTCCCTATCTATGTTTCCTGGTAAAATACATGGGAAAATCCCATTGGAGGAAAATTCCACCTAGGGTTAGGGTTAGGTCACCATGAATATGGAGAGCCACAGGGACATTGTCAATAAATTCGGAGTGCTTGGGAATGGTTAGGAGGGAACTTACTTTTCTAGGCTGCCGTATCTACGTTTCCTGGTAAAATACATGGGAAGATCCCATTGGAGGAAAATTCCACTTAGGGTTAGGGTTAAGTCACCATGAACTCATAGAGAAAAATGGACATCGGCAACAAACTGGGAGTGCTTGGATATGGTTAGGAGGGAACTTACTTTCCTAGGCTGTCCTATCTATGTTTCCTGCTAAAATGCATGGGGAAATCCCATTGGAGGAAAATTCCACTTAGGGTTAGGGTTAGGTCACCATGAACTCATAGAGAAAAATGGACATCGGCAACAAACTGGGAGTGCTTGGATATGGTTAGGAGGGAACTTACTTTTCTAGGCTGCCGTATCTACGTTTCCTGGTAAAATACATGGGAAAATCCCATTGGAGGAAAATTCCACCTAGGGTTAGGGTTAGGTCACCATGAATATGGAGAGCCACAGGGACATTGTCAATAAATTCGGAGTGCTTGGGAATGGTTAGGAGGGAACTTACTTTTCTAGGCTGCCGTATCTACGTTTCCTGCTAAAATACATGGGAAGATCCCATTGGAGGAAAATTCCACCTAGGGTTAGGGTTAGGTCACCATGAACTCACAGAGAAAAATGGACATCGGCAACAAACTGGGAGTGCTTGCATATGGTTAGGAGGGAACTTACTGTTCTAGGCTGCCCTATCTATGTTTCCTGCTAAAATGCATGGGAAAATCCCATTGGAGGAAAATTCCACTTAGGGTTAGGGTTAGGTCACCATGAACTCATAGAGAAAAATGGACATCGGCAACAAACTGGGAGTGCTTGGATATGGTTAGGAGGGAACTTACTTTCCTAGGCTGCCCTATCTATGTTTCCTGCTAAAATGCATGGGGAAATCCCATTGGAGGAAAATTCCACTTAGGGTTAGGGTTAGGTCACCATGAACTCATAGAGAAAAATGGACATCGGCAACAAACTGGGAGTGCTTGGATATGGTTAGGACAGAACTTACTTTTCTAGGCTGCCGTATCTACGTTTCCTGGTAAAATACATGGGAAGATCCCATTGGAGGAAAATTCCACTTAGGGTTAGGGTTAAGTCACCATGAACTCATAGAGAAAAATGGACATCGGCAACAAACTGGGAGTGCTTGCATATGGTTAGGAGGGAACTTACTTTTCTAGGCTGCCGTATCTACGTTTCCTAGTAAAATACATGGGAAAATCCCATTGGAGGAAAATTCCACCTAGGGTTAGGGTTAGGTCACCATGAATATGGAGAGCAACAGGGACATTGTCAATAAATTCGGAGTGCGTGGGAATGGTTAGGAGGGCACTTACTTTTCTACGCTTCCCTATCTATGTTTCCTGGTAAAATACATGGGAAAATCCCATTGGAGGAAAATTCCACCTAGGGTTAGGGTTAGGTCACCATGAATATGGAGAGCAACAGGGACATTGTCAATAAATTCGGAGTGCTTGGGAATGGTTAGGAGGGAACTTACTTTTCTAGGCTGCCGTATCTACATTTCCCGCTAAAATACATGGGAAGATCCCATTGGAGGAAAATTCCACTTAGGGTTAGGGTTAAGTCACCATGAACTCATAGAGAAAAATGGACATCGGCAACAAACTGGGAGTGCTTGCATATGGTTAGGAGGGAACTTACTTTTCTAGGCTGCCCTATCTATGTTTCCTGCTAAAATGCATGGGAAAATCCCATTGGAGGAAAATTCCACTTAGGGTTAGGGTTAGGTCACCATGAACTCATAGAGAAAAATGGACATCGGCAACAAACTGGGAGTGCTTGGATATGGTTAGGAGGGAACTTACTTTTCTAGGCTGCCGTATCTACATTTCCTGCTAAAATACATGGGAAGATCCCATTGGAGGAAAATTCCACTTAGGGTTAGGGTTAAGTCACCATGAACTCATAGAGAAAAATGGACATCGGCAACAAACTGGGAGTGCTTGGATATGGTTAGGAGGGAACTTACTTTTCTAGGCTGCCGTATCTACGTTTCCTGGTAAAATACATGGGAAAATCCCATTGGAGGAAAATTCCACCTAGGGTTAGGGTTAGGTCACCATGAATATGGAGAGCAATATGGACATTGTCAATTAATTCGGAGTGCTTGGGAATGGTTAGGAGGGCACTTACTTTTCTAGGCTTCCCTATCTATGTTTCCTGGTAAAATACATGGGAAAATCCCATTGGAGGAAAATTCCACCTAGGGTTAGGGTTAGGTCACCATGAATATGGAGAGCCACAGGGACATTGTCAATAAATTCGGAGTGCTTGGGAATGGTTAGGAGGGAACTTACTTTTCTAGGCTGCCGTATCTACGTTTCCTGGTAAAATACATGGGAAGATCCCATTGGAGGAAAATTCCACTTAGGGTTAGGGTTAAGTCACCATGAACTCATAGAGAAAAATGGACATCGGCAACAAACTGGGAGTGCTTGGATATGGTTAGGAGGGAACTTACTTTCCTAGGCTGCCCTATCTATGTTTCCTGCTAAAATGCATGGGGAAATCCCATTGGAGGAAAATTCCACTTAGGGTTAGGGTTAGGTCACCATGAACTCACAGAGAAAAATGGACATCGGCAACAAACTGGGAGTGCTTGGATATGGTTAGGACAGAACTTACTTTTCTAGGCTGCCGTATCTACGTTTCCTGGTAAAATACATGGGAAGATCCCATTGGAGGAAAATTCCACTTAGGGTTAGGGTTAAGTCACCATGAACTCATAGAGAAAAATGGACATCGGCAACAAACTGGGAGTGCTTGCATATGGTTAGGAGGGAACTTACTGTTCTAGGCTGCCCTATCTATGTTTCCTGCTAAAATGCATGGGAAAATCCCATTGGAGGAAAATTCCACTTAGGGTTAGGGTTAGGTCACCATGAACTCATAGAGAAAAATGGACATCGGCAACAAACTGGGAGTGCTTGGATATGGTTAGGAGGGAACTTACTTTCCTAGGCTGCCCTATCTATGTTTCCTGCTAAAATGCATGGGGAAATCCCATTGGAGGAAAATTCCACTTAGGGTTAGGGTTAGGTCACCATGAACTCATAGAGAAAAATGGACATCGGCAACAAACTGGGAGTGCTTGGATATGGTTAGGACAGAACTTACTTTTCTAGGCTGCCGTATCTACGTTTCCTGGTAAAATACATGGGAAGATCCCATTGGAGGAAAATTCCACTTAGGGTTAGGGTTAAGTCACCATGAACTCATAGAGAAAAATGGACATCGGCAACAAACTGGGAGTGCTTGCATATGGTTAGGAGGGAAGTTACTTTCCTAGGCTGCCCTATCTATGTTTCCTGCTAAAATGCATGGGGAAATCCCATTGGAGGAAAATTCCACTTAGGGTTAGGGTTAGGTCACCATGAACTCATAGAGAAAAATGGACATCGGCAACAAACTGGGAGTGCTTGGATATGGTTAGGAGGGAACTTACTTTTCTAGGCTGCCGTATCTACGTTTCCTGGTAAAATACATGGGAAAATCCCATTGGAGGAAAATTCCACCTAGGGTTAGGGTTAGGTCACCATGAATATGGAGAGCAATAGGGACATTGTCAATTAATTCAGAGTGCTTGGGAATGGTTAGGAGGGCACTTACTTTTCTAGGCTTCCCTATCTATGTTTCCTGGTAAAATACATGGGAAAATCCCATTGGAGGAAAATTCCACCTAGGGTTAGGGTTAGGTCACCATGAATATGGAGAGCCACAGGGACATTGTCAATAAATTCGGAGTGCTTGGGAATGGTTAGGAGGGAACTTACTTTTCTAGGCTGCCGTATCTACGTTTCCTGGTAAAATACATGGGAAGATCCCATTGGAGGAAAATTCCACTTAGGGTTAGGGTTAAGTCACCATGAACTCATAGAGAAAAATGGACATCGGCAACAAACTGGGAGTGCTTGGATATGGTTAGGAGGGAACTTACTTTCCTAGGCTGTCCTATCTATGTTTCCTGCTAAAATGCATGGGGAAATCCCATTGGAGGAAAATTCCACTTAGGGTTAGGGTTAGGTCACCATGAACTCATAGAGAAAAATGGACATCGGCAACAAACTGGGAGTGCTTGGATATGGTTAGGAGGGAACTTACTTTTCTAGGCTGCCGTATCTACGTTTCCTGGTAAAATACATGGGAAAATCCCATTGGAGGAAAATTCCACCTAGGGTTAGGGTTAGGTCACCATGAATATGGAGAGCCACAGGGACATTGTCAATAAATTCGGAGTGCTTGGGAATGGTTAGGAGGGAACTTACTTTTCTAGGCTGCCGTATCTACGTTTCCTGCTAAAATACATGGGAAGATCCCATTGGAGGAAAATTCCACCTAGGGTTAGGGTTAGGTCACCATGAACTCACAGAGAAAAATGGACATCGGCAACAAACTGGGCGTGCTTGGATATGGTTAGGAGGGAACTTACTTTTCTAGGCTGCCGTATCTACGTTTCCTGCTAAAATACATGGGAAGATCCCATTGGAGGAAAATTCCACCTAGGGTTAGGGTTAGGTCACCATGAACTCACAGAGAAAAATGGACATCGGCAACAAACTGGGAGTGCTTGGATATGGTTAGGACAGAACTTACTTTTCTAGGCTGCCGTATCTACGTTTCCTGGTAAAATACATGGGAAGATCCCATTGGAGGAAAATTCCACTTAGGGTTAGGGTTAAGTCACCATGAACTCATAGAGAAAAATGGACATCGGCAACAAACTGGGAGTGCTTGCATATGGTTAGGAGGGAACTTACTTTTCTAGGCTGCCCTATCTATGTTTCCTGCTAAAATGCATGGGAAAATCCCATTGGAGGAAAATTCCACTTAGGGTTAGGGTTAGGTCACCATGAACTCATAGAGAAAAATGGACATCGGCAACAAACTGGGAGTGCTTGGATATGGTTAGGAGGGAACTTACTTTCCTAGGCTGCCCTATCTATGTTTCCTGCTAAAATGCATGGGGAAATCCCATTGGAGGAAAATTCCACTTAGGGTTAGGGTTAGGTCACCATGAACTCATAGAGAAAAATGGACATCGGCAACAAACTGGGAGTGCTTGGATATGGTTAGGACAGAACTTACTTTTCTAAGCTGCCGTATCTACGTTTCCTGGTAAAATACATGGGAAGATCCCATTGGAGGAAAATTCCACTTAGGCTTAGGGTTAAGTCACCATGAACTCATAGAGAAAAATGGACATCGGCAACAAACTGGGCGTGCTTGGATATAGTTAGGAGGGAACTTACTTTTCTAGGCTGCCGTATCTACGTTTCCTGCTAAAATACATGGGAAGATCCCATTGGAGGAAAATTCCACCTAGGGTTAGGGTTACTGTTAGGTCACCATGAACTCATAGAGAAAAATGGACATCGGCAACAAACTGGGAGTGCTTGGATATGGTTAGGACAGAACTTACTTTTCTAGGCTGCCGTATCTACGTTTCCTGGTAAAATACATGGGAAGATCCCATTGGAGGAAAATTCCACTTAGGGTTAGGGTTAAGTCACCATGAACTCATAGAGAAAAATGGACATCGGCAACAAACTGGGAGTGCTTGCATATGGTTAGGAGGGAACTTACTTTTCTAAGCTGCCCTATCTATGTTTCCTGCTAAAATGCATGGGAAAATCCCATTGGAGGAAAATTCCACTTAGGGTTAGGGTTAGGTCACCATGAACTCATAGAGAAAAATGGACATCGGCAACAAACTGGGAGTGCTTGGATATGGTTAGGAGGGAACTTACTTTAATAGGCTGCCCTATCTATGTTTCCTGCTAAAATGCATGGGGAAATCCCATTGGAGGAAAATTCCACTTAGGGTTAGGATTAGGTCACCATGAACTCATAGAGAAAAATGGACATCGGCAACAAACTGGGAGTGCTTGGATATGGTTAGGAGGGAACTTACTTTTCTAGGCTGCCGTATCTACGTTTCCTGGTAAAATACATGGGAAAATCCCATTGGAGGAAAATTCCACCTAGGGTTAGGGTTAGGTCACCATGAATATGGAGAGCAACAGGGACATTGTCAATAAATTCGGAGTGCTTGGGAATGGTTAGGAGGGCACTTACTTTTCTAGGCTTCCCTATCTATGTTTCCTGGTAAAATACATGGGAAAATCCCATTGGAGGAAAATTCCACTTAGCGTTTGGGTTAGGTCACCATGAACATGGAGAGAAACATGGAGATTGCCAATAAATTTGGAGTGGTTGGGAATGATTAGGACAGCAAAGAAATTTCTAGCCTGCCCTATCTTTGTTTCTTGCTAAAATACATGGGAAAATCCCATTGGAGGAAAATTCCACTTAGTGTTAGGGTTAGGTCACCATGAACTCATAGAGAAAAATGGACATCGGCAACAAACTGGGCGTGCTTGGATATGGTTAGGAGGGAACTTACTTTTCTAGGCTGCCGTATCTACGTTTCCTGCTAAAATACATGGGAAGATCCTATTGGAGGAAAATTCCACCTAGGGTTAGGGTTAGGTCACCATGAACTCACAGAGAAAAATGGACATCGGCAACAAACTGGGAGTGCTTGCATATGGTTAGGAGGGAACTTACTTTTCTAGGCTGCCGTATCTACGTTTCCTGGTAAAATACATGGGAAGATCCCATTGGAGGAAAATTCCACCTAGGGTTAGGGTTAGGTCACCATGAACTCACAGAGAAAAATGGACATCGGCAACAAACTGGGAGTGCTTGGATATGGTTAGGACAGAACTTACTTTTCTAGGCTGCCGTATCTACGTTTCCTGGTAAAATACATGGGAAGATCCCATTGGAGGAAAATTCCACTTAGGGTTAGGGTTAAGTCACCATGAACTCATAGAGAAAAATGGACATCGGCAACAAACTGGGAGTGCTTGCATATGGTTAGGAGGGAACTTACTTTTCTAGGCTGCCCTATCTATGTTTCCTGCTAAAATGCATGGGAAAATCCCATTGGAGGAAAATTCCACTTAGGGTTAGGGTTAGGTCACCATGAACTCATAGAGAAAAATGGACATCGGCAACAAACTGGGAGTGCTTGGATATGGTTAGGAGGGAACTTACTTTCCTAGGCTGCCCTATCTATGTTTCCTGCTAAAATGCATGGGGAAATCCCATTGGAGGAAAATTCCACTTAGGGTTAGGGTTAGGTCACCATGAACTCATAGAGAAAAATGGACATCGGCAACAAACTGGGAGTGCTTGGATATGGTTAGGACAGAACTTACTTTTCTAGGCTGCCGTATCTACGTTTCCTGGTAAAATACATGGGAAGATCCCATTGGAGGAAAATTCCACTTAGGCTTAGGGTTAGGTCACCATGAACTCATAGAGAAAAATGGACATCGGCAACAAACTGGGAGTGCTTGGATATGGTTAGGAGGGAACTTACTTTAATAGGCTGCCCTATCTATGTTTCCTGCTAAAATGCATGGGGAAATCCCATTGGAGGAAAATTCCACTTAGGGTTAGGATTAGGTCACCATGAACTCATAGAGAAAAATGGACATCGGCAACAAACTGGGAGTGCTTGGATATGGTTAGGAGGGAACTTACTTTTCTAGGCTGCCGTATCTACGTTTCCTAGTAAAATACATGGGAAAATCCCATTGGAGGAAAATTCCACCTAGGGTTAGGGTTAGGTCACCATGAATATGGAGAGCAACAGGGACATTGTCAATAAATTCGGAGTGCGTGGGAATGGTTAGGAGGGCACTTACTTTTCTACGCTTCCCTATCTATGTTTCCTGGTAAAATACATGGGAAAATCCCATTGGAGGAAAATTCCACCTAGGGTTAGGGTTAGGTCACCATGAATATGGAGAGCAACAGGGACATTGTCAATAAATTCGGAGTGCTTGGGAATGGTTAGGAGGGAACTTACTTTTCTAGGCTGCCGTATCTACATTTCCCGCTAAAATACATGGGAAGATCCCATTGGAGGAAAATTCCACTTAGGGTTAGGGTTAAGTCACCATGAACTCATAGAGAAAAATGGACATCGGCAACAAACTGGGAGTGCTTGCATATGGTTAGGAGGGAACTTACTTTTCTAGGCTGCCCTATCTATGTTTCCTGCTAAAATGCATGGGAAAATCCCATTGGAGGAAAATTCCACTTAGGGTTAGGGTTAGGTCACCATGAACTCATAGAGAAAAATGGACATCGGCAACAAACTGGGAGTGCTTGGATATGGTTAGGAGGGAACTTACTTTTCTAGGCTGCCGTATCTACATTTCCTGCTAAAATACATGGGAAGATCCCATTGGAGGAAAATTCCACTTAGGGTTAGGGTTAAGTCACCATGAACTCATAGAGAAAAATGGACATCGGCAACAAACTGGGAGTGCTTGGATATGGTTAGGAGGGAACTTACTTTTCTAGGCTGCCGTATCTACGTTTCCTGGTAAAATACATGGGAAAATCCCATTGGAGGAAAATTCCACCTAGGGTTAGGGTTAGGTCACCATGAATATGGAGAGCAACAGGGACATTGTCAATAAATTCGGAGTGCTTGGGAATGGTTAGGAGGGCACTTACTTTTCTAGGCTTCCCTATCTATGTTTCCTGGTAAAATACATGGGAAAATCCCATTGGAGGAAAATTCCACTTAACGTTTGGGTTAGGTCACCATGAACATGGAGAGAAACATGGACATTGCCAATAAATTTGGAGTGGTTGGGAATGATTAGGACGGCAAAGAAATTTCTAGGCTGCCCTATCTTTGTTTCCTGCTAAAATACATGGGAAGATCCCATTGGAGGAAAATTCCACCTAGGGTTAGGGTTACTGTTAGGTCACCATGAACTCATAGAGAAAAATGGACATCGGCAACAAACTGGGAGTGCTTGGATATGGTTAGGACAGAACTTACTTTTCTAGGCTGCCGTATCTACGTTTCCTGGTAAAATACATGGGAAGATCCCATTGGAGGAAAATTCCACTTAGGCTTAGGGTTAAGTCACCATGAACTCATAGAGAAAAATGGACATCGGCAACAAACTGGGCGTGCTTGGATATAGTTAGGAGGGAACTTACTTTTCTAGGCTGCCGTATCTACGTTTCCTGCTAAAATACATGGGAAGATCCCATTGGAGGAAAATTCCACCTAGGGTTAGGGTTACTGTTAGGTCACCATGAACTCATAGAGAAAAATGGACATCGGCAACAAACTGGGAGTGCTTGGATATGGTTAGGACAGAACTTACTTTTCTAGGCTGCCGTATCTACGTTTCCTGGTAAAATACATGGGAAGATCCCATTGGAGGAAAATTCCACTTAGGGTTAGGGTTAAGTCACCATGAACTCATAGAGAAAAATGGACATCGGCAACAAACTGGGAGTGCTTGCATATGGTTAGGAGGGAACTTACTTTTCTAAGCTGCCCTATCTATGTTTCCTGCTAAAATGCATGGGGAAATCCCATTGGAGGAAAATTCCACTTAGGGTTAGGATTAGGTCACCATGAACTCATAGAGAAAAATGGACATCGGCAACAAACTGGGAGTGCTTGGATATGGTTAGGAGGGAACTTACTTTTCTAGGCTGCCGTATCTACGTTTCCTAGTAAAATACATGGGAAAATCCCATTGGAGGAAAATTCCACCTAGGGTTAGGGTTAGGTCACCATGAATATGGAGAGCCACAGGGACATTGTCAATAAATTCAGAGTGCTTGGGAATGGTTAGGAGGGAACTTACTTTTCTAGGCTGCCGTATCTACATTTCCTGCTAAAATACATGGGAAGATCCCATTGGAGGAAAATTCCACTTAGGGTTAGGGTTAAGTCACCATGAACTCATAGAGAAAAATGGACATCGGCAACAAACTGGGAGTGCTTGGATATGGTTAGGAGGGAACTTACATTTCTAGG
The DNA here is from genome assembly GCA_034064705.1 of Bothrops alternatus. Classification (NCBI taxonomy): domain Eukaryota; kingdom Metazoa; phylum Chordata; class Lepidosauria; order Squamata; family Viperidae; genus Bothrops; species Bothrops alternatus. The sequence goes on along the minus strand of JARGCV010000012.1, from coordinate 717,153 downwards.
CTGCCGTATCTACGTTTCCTGGTAAAATACATGGGAAAATCCCATTGGAGGAAAATTCCACCTAGGGTTAGGGTTAGGTCACCATGAATATGGAGAGCAATAGGGACATTGTCAATTAATTCGGAGTGCTTGGGAATGGTTAGGAGGGCACTTACTTTTCTAGGCTTCCCTATCTATGTTTCCTGGTAAAATACATGGGAAAATCCCATTGGAGGAAAATTCCACCTAGGGTTAGGGTTAGGTCACCATGAATATGGAGAGCCACAGGGACATTGTCAATAAATTCGGAGTGCTTGGGAATGGTTAGGAGGGAACTTACTTTTCTAGGCTGCCGTATCTACGTTTCCTGCTAAAATACATGGGAAGATCCCATTGGAGGAAAATTCCACCTAGGGTTAGGGTTAGGTCACCATGAACTCACAGAGAAAAATGGACATCGGCAACAAACTGGGAGTGCTTGGATATGGTTAGGAGGGAACTTACTTTTCTAGGCTGCCGTATCTACGTTTCCTGCTAAAATACATGGGAAGATCCCATTGGAGGAAAATTCCACCTAGGGTTAGGGTTAGGTCACCATGAACTCACAGAGAAAAATGGACATCGGCAACAAACTGGGAGTGCTTGGATATGGTTAGGACAGAACTTACTTTTCTAGGCTGCCGTATCTACGTTTCCTGGTAAAATACATGGGAAGATCCCATTGGAGGAAAATTCCACTTAGGGTTAGGGTTAGGTCACCATGAACTCATAGAGAAAAATGGACATCGGCAACAAACTGGGAGTGCTTGCATATGGTTAGGAGGGAACTTAATTTTCTAGGCTGCCCTATCTATGTTTCCTGCTAAAATGCATGGGAAAATCCCATTGGAGGAAAATTCCACTTAGGGTTAGGGTTAGGTCACCATGAACTCATAGAGAAAAATGGACATCGGCAACAAACTGGGAGTGCTTGGATATGGTTAGGAGGGAACTTACTTTCCTAGGCTGCCCTATCTATGTTTCCTGCTAAAATGCATGGGGAAATCCCATTGGAGGAAAATTCCACTTAGGGTTAGGGTTAGGTCACCATGAACTCATAGAGAAAAATGGACATCGGCAACAAACTGGGAGTGCTTGGATATGGTTAGGAGGGAACTTACTTTTCTAGGCTGCCGTATCTACGTTTCTTGCTAAAATACATGGGAAGATCCCATTGGAGGAAAATTCCACCTAGGGTTAAGGTTAGGTCACCATGAACTCATAGAGAAAAATGGACATCGGCAACAAACTGGGAGTGGTTGGATATGGTTAGGACAGAACTTACTTTTCTAGGCTGCCGTATCTACGTTTCCTGGTAAAATACATGGGAAGATCCCATTGGAGGAAAATTCCACTTAGGGTTAGGGTTAAGTCACCATGAACTCATAGAGAAAAATGGACATCGGCAACAAACTGGGCGTGCTTGGATATGGTTAGGAGGGAACTTACTTTTCTAGGCTGCCGTATCTACGTTTCTTGCTAAAATACATGGGAAGATCCCATTGGAGGAAAATTCCACCTAGGGTTAAGGTTAGGTCACCATGAACTCATAGAGAAAAATGGACATCGGCAACAAACTGGGAGTGGTTGGATATGGTTAGGACAGAACTTACTTTTCTAGGCTGCCGTATCTACGTTTCCTGGTAAAATACATGGGAAGATCCCATTGGAGGAAAATTCCACTTAGGGTTAGGGTTAGGTCACCATGAACTCATAGAGAAAAATGGACATCGGCAACAAACTGGGAGTGCTTGGATATGGTTAGGAGGGAACTTACTTTTCTAGGCTGCCGTATCTACGTTTCCTGGTAAAATACATGGGAAAATCCCATTGGAGGAAAATTCCACCTAGGGTTAGGGTTAGGTCACCATGAATATGGAGAGCAACAGGGACATTGTCAATAAATTCGGAGTGCTTGGGAATGGTTAGGAGGGCACTTACTTTTCTAGGCTTCCCTATCTATGTTTCCTGGTAAAATACATGGGAAAATCCCATTGGAGGAAAATTCCACTTAACGTTTGGGTTAGGTCACCATGAACATGGAGAGAAACATGGACATTGCCAATAAATTTGGAGTGGTTGGGAATGATTAGGACGGCAAAGAAATTTCTAGGCTGCCCTATCTTTGTTTCCTGCTAAAATACATGGGAAAATCCCATTGGAGGAAAATTCCACTTAGTGTTAGGGTTAGGTCACCATGAACTCATAGAGAAAAATGGACATCGGCAACAAACTGGGAGTGCTTGGATATGGTTAGGAGGGAACTTACTTTTCTAGGCTGCCGTATCTACGTTTCCTGCTAAAATACATGGGAAGATCCCATTGGAGGAAAATTCCACCTAGGGTTAGGGTTAGGTCACCATGAACTCACAGAGAAAAATGGACATCGGCAACAAACTGGGAGTGCTTGGATATGGTTAGGACAGAACTTACTTTTCTAGGCTGCCGTATCTACGTTTCCTGGTAAAATACATGGGAAGATCCCATTGGAGGAAAATTCCACTTAGGGTTAGGGTTAAGTCACCATGAACTCATAGAGAAAAATGGACATCGGCAACAAACTGGGAGTGCTTGCATATGGTTAGGAGGGAACTTAATTTTCTAGGCTGCCCTATCTATGTTTCCTGCTAAAATGCATGGGAAAATCCCATTGGAGGAAAATTCCACTTAGGGTTAGGGTTAGGTCACCATGAACTCATAGAGAAAAATGGACATCGGCAACAAACTGGGAGTGCTTGGATATGGTTAGGAGGGAACTTACTTTCCTAGGCTGCCCTATCTATGTTTCCTGCTAAAATGCATGGGGAAATCCCATTGGAGGAAAATTCCACTTAGGGTTAGGGTTAGGTCACCATGAACTCATAGAGAAAAATGGACATCGGCAACAAACTGGGAGTGCTTGGATATGGTTAGGAGGGAACTTACTTTTCTAGGCTGCCGTATCTACGTTTCTTGCTAAAATACATGGGAAGATCCCATTGGAGGAAAATTCCACCTAGGGTTAAGGTTAGGTCACCATGAACTCATAGAGAAAAATGGACATCGGCAACAAACTGGGAGTGGTTGGATATGGTTAGGACAGAACTTACTTTTCTAGGCTGCCGTATCTACGTTTCCTGGTAAAATACATGGGAAGATCCCATTGGAGGAAAATTCCACTTAGGGTTAGGGTTAAGTCACCATGAACTCATAGAGAAAAATGGACATCGGCAACAAACTGGGCGTGCTTGGATATGGTTAGGAGGGAACTTACTTTTCTAGGCTGCCGTATCTACGTTTCTTGCTAAAATACATGGGAAGATCCCATTGGAGGAAAATTCCACCTAGGGTTAAGGTTAGGTCACCATGAACTCATAGAGAAAAATGGACATCGGCAACAAACTGGGAGTGGTTGGATATGGTTAGGACAGAACTTACTTTTCTAGGCTGCCGTATCTACGTTTCCTGGTAAAATACATGGGAAGATCCCATTGGAGGAAAATTCCACTTAGGGTTAGGGTTAGGTCACCATGAACTCATAGAGAAAAATGGACATCGGCAACAAACTGGGAGTGCTTGGATATGGTTAGGAGGGAACTTACTTTTCTAGGCTGCCGTATCTACGTTTCCTAGTAAAATACATGGGAAAATCCCATTGGAGGAAAATTCCACCTAGGGTTAGGGTTAGGTCACCATGAATATGGAGAGCAACAGGGACATTGTCAATAAATTCGGAGTGCTTGGGAATGGTTAGGAGGGCACTTACTTTTCTACGCTTCCCTATCTATGTTTCCTGGTAAAATACATGGGAAAATCCCATTGGAGGAAAATTCCACCTAGGGTTAGGGTTAGGTCACCATGAATATGGAGAGCAACAGGGACATTGTCAATAAATTCGGAGTGCTTGGGAATGGTTAGGAGGGAACTTACTTTTCTAGGCTGCCGTATCTACATTTCCCGCTAAAATACATGGGAAGATCCCATTGGAGGAAAATTCCACTTAGGGTTAGGGTTAAGTCACCATTAACTCATAGAGAAAAATGGACATCGGCAACAAACTGGGAGTGCTTGCATATGGTTAGGAGGGAACTTACTTTTCTAGGCTGCCCTATCTATGTTTCCTGCTAAAATGCATGGGAAAATCCCATTGGAGGAAAATTCCACTTAGGGTTAGGGTTAGGTCACCATGAACTCATAGAGAAAAATGGACATCGGCAACAAACTGGGAGTGCTTGGATATGGTTAGGAGGGAACTTACTTTCCTAGGCTGCCCTATCTATGTTTCCTGCTAAAATGCATGGGGAAATCCCATTGGAGGAAAATTCCACTTAGGGTTAGGGTTAGGTCACCATGAACTCATAGAGAAAAATGGACATCGGCAACAAACTGGGAGTGGTTGGATATGGTTAGGACAGAACTTACTTTTCTAGGCTGCCGTATCTACGTTTCCTGGTAAAATACATGGGAAGATCCCATTGGAGGAAAATTCCACCTAGGGTTAAGGTTAGGTCACCATGAACTCATAGAGAAAAATGGACATCGGCAACAAACTGGGAGTGGTTGGATATGGTTAGGACAGAACTTACTTTTCTAGGCTGCCGTATCTACGTTTCCTGGTAAAATACATGGGAAGATCCCATTGGAGGAAAATTCCACTTAGGGTTAGGGTTAGGTCACCATGAACTCATAGAGAAAAATGGACATCGGCAACAAACTGGGAGTGCTTGGATATGGTTAGGAGGGAACTTACTTTTCTAGGCTGCCGTATCTACGTTTCCTAGTAAAATACATGGGAAAATCCCATTGGAGGAAAATTCCACCTAGGGTTAGGGTTAGGTCACCATGAATATGGAGAGCAACAGGGACATTGTCAATAAATTCGGAGTGCTTGGGAATGGTTAGGAGGGCACTTACTTTTCTACGCTTCCCTATCTATGTTTCCTGGTAAAATACATGGGAAAATCCCATTGGAGGAAAATTCCACCTAGGGTTAGGGTTAGGTCACCATGAATATGGAGAGCAACAGGGACATTGTCAATAAATTCGGAGTGCTTGGGAATGGTTAGGAGGGAACTTACTTTTCTAGGCTGCCGTATCTACATTTCCCGCTAAAATACATGGGAAGATCCCATTGGAGGAAAATTCCACTTAGGGTTAGGGTTAAGTCACCATTAACTCATAGAGAAAAATGGACATCGGCAACAAACTGGGAGTGCTTGCATATGGTTAGGAGGGAACTTACTTTTCTAGGCTGCCCTATCTATGTTTCCTGCTAAAATGCATGGGAAAATCCCATTGGAGGAAAATTCCACTTAGGGTTAGGGTTAGGTCACCATGAACTCATAGAGAAAAATGGACATCGGCAACAAACTGGGAGTGCTTGGATATGGTTAGGAGGGAACTTACTTTCCTAGGCTGCCCTATCTATGTTTCCTGCTAAAATGCATGGGGAAATCCCATTGGAGGAAAATTCCACTTAGGGTTAGGGTTAGGTCACCATGAACTCATAGAGAAAAATGGACATCGGCAACAAACTGGGAGTGCTTGGATATGGTTAGGAGGGAACTTACTTTTCTAGGCTGCCGTATCTACGTTTCCTAGTAAAATACATGGGAAAATCCCATTGGAGGAAAATTCCACCTAGGGTTAGGGTTAGGTCACCATGAATATGGAGAGCAACAGGGACATTGTCAATAAATTCGGAGTGCTTGGGAATGGTTAGGAGGGCACTTACTTTTCTAGGCTTCCCTATCTATGTTTCCTGGTAAAATACATGGGAAAATCCCATTGGAGGAAAATTCCACCTAGGGTTAGGGTTACGTCACCATGAATATGGAGAGCAACAGGGACATTGTCAATAAATTCGGAGTGCTTGGGAATGGTTAGGAGGGAACTTACTTTTCTAGGCTGCCGTATCTACATTTCCCGCTAAAATACATGGGAAGATCCCATTGGAGGAAAATTCCACTTAGGGCTAGGGTTAAGTCACCATGAACTCATAGAGAAAAATGGACATCGGCAACAAACTGGGAGTGCTTGCATATGGTTAGGAGGGAACTTACTTTTCTAGGCTGCCCTATCTATGTTTTCTGCTAAAATGCATGGGAAAATCCCATTGGAGGAAAATTCCACTTAGGGTTAGGGTTAGGTCACCATGAACTCATAGAGAAAAATGGACATCGGCAACAAACTGGGAGTGCTTGGATATGGTTAGGAGGGAACTTACTTTTCTAGGCTGCCCTATCTATGTTTCCTGCTAAAATGCATGGGAAAATCCCATTGGAGGAAAATTCCACTTAGGGTTAGGGTTAGGTCACCATGAACTCATAGAGAAAAATGGACATCGGCAACAAACTGGGAGTGCTTGGATATGGTTAGGAGGGAACTTACTTTTCTAGGCTGCCGTATCTACGTTTCCTGGTAAAATACATGGGAAAATCCCATTGGAGGAAAATTCCACCTAGGGTTAGGGTTAGGTCACCATGAATATGGAGAGCAACAGGGACATCGGCAACAAACTGGGAGTGCTTGCATATGGTTAGGAGGGAACTTACTTTTCTAGGCTGCCGTATCTACGTTTCCTGGTAAAATACATGGGAAAATCCCATTGGAGGAAAATTCCACCTAGGGTTAGGGTTAGGTCACCATGAATATGGAGAGCAACAGGGACATTGTCAATAAATTCGGAGTGTTTGGGAATGGTTAGGAGGGCACTTACTTTTCTAGGCTTCCCTATCTATGTTTCCTGGTAAAATACATGGGAAAATCCCATTGGAGGAAAATTCCACTTAGCGTTTGGGTTAGGTCACCATGAACATGGAGAGAAACATGGACATTGCCAATAAATTTGGAGTGGTTGGGAATGATTAGGACGGCAAAGAAATTTCTAGGCTGCCCTATCTTTGTTTCCTGGTAAAATACATGGGAAAATCCCATTGGAGGAAAATTCCACCTAGGGTTAGGGTTAGGTCACCATGAATATGGAGAGCAACAGGGACATTGTCAATAAATTCGGAGTGTTTGGGAATGGTTAGGAGGGCACTTACTTTTCTAGGCTTCCCTATCTATGTTTCCTGGTAAAATACATGGGAAAATCCCATTGGAGGAAAATTCCACTTAGCGTTTGGGTTAGGTCACCATGAACATGGAGAGAAACATGGACATTGCCAATAAATTTGGAGTGGTTGGGAATGATTAGGACGGCAAAGAAATTTCTAGGCTGCCCTATCTTTGTTTCCTGGTAAAATACATGGGAAAATCCCATTGGAGGAAAATTCCACTTAGTGTTAGGGTTAGGTCACCATGAACTCATAGAGAAAAATGGACATCGGCAACAAACTGGGAGTGCTTGGATATGGTTAGGAGGGAACTTACTTTTCTAGGCTGCCGTATCTACGTTTCCTGCTAAAATACATGGGAAGATCCCATTGGAGGAAAATTCCACCTAGGGTTAGGGTTAGGTCACCATGAACTCACAGAGAAAAATGGACATCGGCAACAAACTGGGAGTGCTTGGATATGGTTAGGACAGAGCTTACTTTTCTAGGCTGCCGTATCTACGTTTCCTGGTAAAATACATGGGAAGATCCCATTGGAGGAAAATTCCACTTAGGGTTAGGGTTAAGTCACCATGAACTCATATAGAAAAATGGACATCGGCAACAAACTGGGAGTGCTTGCATATGGTTAGGAGGGAACTTACTTTTCTAGGCTACCCTATCTATGTTTCCTGCTAAAATGCATGGGAAAATCCCATTGGAGGAAAATTCCACTTAGGGTTAGGGTTAGGTCACCATGAACTCATAGAGAAAAATGGACATCGGCAACAAACTGGGAGTGCTTGGATATGGTTAGGAGGGAACTTACTTTCCTAGGCTGCCCTATCTATGTTTCCTGCTAAAATGCATGGGGAAATCCCATTGGAGGAAAATTCCACTTAGGGTTAGGGTTAGGTCACCATGAACTCATAGAGAAAAATGGACATCGGCAACAAACTGGGAGTGCTTGGATATGGTTAGGAGGGAACTTACTTTTCTAGGCTGCCGTATCTACGTTTCCTGGTAAAATACATGGGAAAATCCCATTGGAGGAAAATTCCACCTAGGGTTAGGGTTAGGTCACCATGAATATGGAGAGCAATAGGGACATTGTCAATAAATTCGGAGTGCTTGGGAATGGTTAGGAGGGCACTTACTTTTCTAGGCTTCCCTATCTATGTTTCCTGGTAAAATACATGGGAAAATCCCATTGGAGGAAAATTCCACCTAGGGTTAGGGTTAGGTCACCATGAATATGGAGAGCAATAGGGACATTGTCAATAAATTCGGAGTGCTTGGGAATGGTTAGGAGGGCACTTACTTTTCTAGGCTTCCCTATCTATGTTTCCTGGTAAAATACATGGGAAGATCCCATTGGAGGAAAATTCCACCTAGGGTTAGGGTTAGGTCACCATGAACTCATAGAGAAAAATGGACATCGGCAACAAACTGGGAGTGCTTGGATATGGTTAGGAGGGAACTTACTTTTCTAGGCTGCCGTATCTACATTTCCTGCTAAAATACATGGGAAGATCCCATTGGAGGAAAATTCCACTTAGGGTTAGGGTTAGGTCACCATGAACTCATAGAGAAAAATGGACATCGGCAACAAACTGGGAGTGCTTGGATATGGTTAGGAGGGAACTTACTTTCCTAGGCTGCCCTATCTATGTTTCCTGCTAAAATGCATGGGGAAATCCCATTGGAGGAAAATTCCACTTAGGGTTAGGGTTAGGTCACCATGAACTCATAGAGAAAAATGGACATCGGCAACAAACTGGGAGTGCTTGGATATGGTTAGGAGGGAACTTACTTTTCTAGGCTGCCGTATCTACGTTTCCTAGTAAAATACATGGGAAAATCCCATTGGAGGAAAATTCCACCTAGGGTTAGGGTTAGGTCACCATGAATATGGAGAGCAACAGGGACATTGTCAATAAATTCGGAGTGCTTGGGAATGGTTAGGAGGGCACTTACTTTTCTAGGCTTCCCTATCTATGTTTCCTGGTAAAATACATGGGAAAATCCCATTGGAGGAAAATTCCACCTAGGGTTAGGGTTACGTCACCATGAATATGGAGAGCAACAGGGACATTGTCAATAAATTCGGAGTGCTTGGGAATGGTTAGGAGGGAACTTACTTTTCTAGGCTGCCGTATCTACATTTCCCGCTAAAATACATGGGAAGATCCCATTGGAGGAAAATTCCACTTAGGGCTAGGGTTAAGTCACCATGAACTCATAGAGAAAAATGGACATCGGCAACAAACTGGGAGTGCTTGCATATGGTTAGGAGGGAACTTACTTTTCTAGGCTGCCCTATCTATGTTTTCTGCTAAAATGCATGGGAAAATCCCATTGGAGGAAAATTCCACTTAGGGTTAGGGTTAGGTCACCATGAACTCATAGAGAAAAATGGACATCGGCAACAAACTGGGAGTGCTTGGATATGGTTAGGAGGGAACTTACTTTTCTAGGCTGCCCTATCTATGTTTCCTGCTAAAATGCATGGGAAAATCCCATTGGAGGAAAATTCCACTTAGGGTTAGGGTTAGGTCACCATGAACTCATAGAGAAAAATGGACATCGGCAACAAACTGGGAGTGCTTGGATATGGTTAGGAGGGAACTTACTTTTCTAGGCTGCCGTATCTACGTTTCCTGGTAAAATACATGGGAAAATCCCATTGGAGGAAAATTCCACCTAGGGTTAGGGTTAGGTCACCATGAATATGGAGAGCAACAGGGACATCGGCAACAAACTGGGAGTGCTTGCATATGGTTAGGAGGGAACTTACTTTTCTAGGCTGCCGTATCTACGTTTCCTGGTAAAATACATGGGAAAATCCCATTGGAGGAAAATTCCACCTAGGGTTAGGGTTAGGTCACCATGAATATGGAGAGCAACAGGGACATTGTCAATAAATTCGGAGTGTTTGGGAATGGTTAGGAGGGCACTTACTTTTCTAGGCTTCCCTATCTATGTTTCCTGGTAAAATACATGGGAAAATCCCATTGGAGGAAAATTCCACTTAGCGTTTGGGTTAGGTCACCATGAACATGGAGAGAAACATGGACATTGCCAATAAATTTGGAGTGGTTGGGAATGATTAGGACGGCAAAGAAATTTCTAGGCTGCCCTATCTTTGTTTCCTGGTAAAATACATGGGAAAATCCCATTGGAGGAAAATTCCACTTAGTGTTAGGGTTAGGTCACCATGAACTCATAGAGAAAAATGGACATCAGCAACAAACTGGGAGTGCTTGGATATGGTTAGGAGGGAACTTACTTTTCTAGGCTGCCGTATCTACGTTTCCTGGTAAAATACATGGGAAGATCCCATTGGAGGAAAATTCCACTTAGGGCTAGGGTTAAGTCACCATGAACTCATAGAGAAAAATGGACATCGGCAACAAACTGGGAGTGCTTGCATATGGTTAGGAGGGAACTTACTTTTCTAGGCTGCCCTATCTATGTTTTCTGCTAAAATGCATGGGAAAATCCCATTGGAGGAAAATTCCACTTAGGGTTAGGGTTAGGTCACCATGAACTCATAGAGAAAAATGGACATCGGCAACAAACTGGGAGTGCTTGGATATGGTTAGGAGGGAACTTACTTTTCTAGGCTGCCCTATCTATGTTTCCTGCTAAAATGCATGGGAAAATCCCATTGGAGGAAAATTCCACTTAGGGTTAGGGTTAGGTCACCATGAACTCATAGAGAAAAATGGACATCGGCAACAAACTGGGAGTGCTTGGATATGGTTAGGAGGGAACTTACTTTTCTAGGCTGCCGTATCTACGTTTCCTGGTAAAATACATGGGAAAATCCCATTGGAGGAAAATTCCACCTAGGGTTAGGGTTAGGTCACCATGAATATGGAGAGCAACAGGGACATCGGCAACAAACTGGGAGTGCTTGCATATGGTTAGGAGGGAACTTACTTTTCTAGGCTGCCGTATCTACGTTTCCTGGTAAAATACATGGGAAAATCCCATTGGAGGAAAATTCCACCTAGGGTTAGGGTTAGGTCACCATGAATATGGAGAGCAACAGGGACATTGTCAATAAATTCGGAGTGTTTGGGAATGGTTAGGAGGGCACTTACTTTTCTAGGCTTCCCTATCTATGTTTCCTGGTAAAATACATGGGAAAATCCCATTGGAGGAAAATTCCACTTAGCGTTTGGGTTAGGTCACCATGAACATGGAGAGAAACATGGACATTGCCAATAAATTTGGAGTGGTTGGGAATGATTAGGACGGCAAAGAAATTTCTAGGCTGCCCTATCTTTGTTTCCTGGTAAAATACATGGGAAAATCCCATTGGAGGAAAATTCCACTTAGTGTTAGGGTTAGGTCACCATGAACTCATAGAGAAAAATGGACATCAGCAACAAACTGGGAGTGCTTGGATATGGTTAGGAGGGAACTTACTTTTCTAGGCTGCCGTATCTACGTTTCCTGGTAAAATACATGGGAAGATCCCATTGGAGGAAAATTCCACTTAGGGTTAGGCTTAAGTCACCATGAACTCATATAGAAAAATGGACATCGGCAACAAACTGGGAGTGCTTGCATATGGTTAGGAGGGAACTTACTTTTCTAGGCTACCCTATCTATGTTTCCTGCTAAAATGCATGGGAAAATCCCATTGGAGGAAAATTCCACTTAGGGTTAGGGTTAGGTCACCATGAACTCATAGAGAAAAATGGACATCGGCAACAAACTGGGAGTGCTTGGATATGGTTAGGAGGGAACTTACTTTCCTAGGCTGCCCTATCTATGTTTCCTGCTAAAATGCATGGGGAAATCCCATTGGAGGAAAATTCCACTTAGGGTTAGGGTTAGGTCACCATGAACTCATAGAGAAAAATGGACATCGGCAACAAACTGGGAGTGCTTGGATATGGTTAGGAGGGAACTTACTTTTCTAGGCTGCCGTATCTACGTTTCCTGGTAAAATACATGGGAAAATCCCATTGGAGGAAAATTCCACCTAGGGTTAGGGTTAGGTCACCATGAATATGGAGAGCAATAGGGACATTGTCAATAAATTCGGAGTGCTTGGGAATGGTTAGGAGGGCACTTACTTTTCTAGGCTTCCCTATCTATGTTTCCTGGTAAAATACATGGGAAAATCCCATTGGAGGAAAATTCCACCTAGGGTTAGGGTTAGGTCACCATGAATATGGAGAGCAATAGGGACATTGTCAATAAATTCGGAGTGCTTGGGAATGGTTAGGAGGGCACTTACTTTTCTAGGCTTCCCTATCTATGTTTCCTGGTAAAATACATGGGAAGATCCCATTGGAGGAAAATTCCACCTAGGGTTAGGGTTAGGTCACCATGAACTCATAGAGAAAAATGGACATCGGCAACAAACTGGGAGTGCTTGGATATGGTTAGGAGGGAACTTACTTTTCTAGGCTGCCGTATCTACATTTCCTGCTAAAATACATGGGAAGATCCCATTGGAGGAAAATTCCACTTAGGGTTAGGGTTAGGTCACCATGAACTCATAGAGAAAAATGGACATCGGCAACAAACTGGGAGTGCTTGGATATGGTTAGGAGGGAACTTACTTTCCTAGGCTGCCCTATCTATGTTTCCTGCTAAAATGCATGGGGAAATCCCATTGGAGGAAAATTCCACTTAGGGTTAGGGTTAGGTCACCATGAACTCATAGAGAAAAATGGACATCGGCAACAAACTGGGAGTGCTTGGATATGGTTAGGAGGGAACTTACTTTTCTAGGCTGCCGTATCTACGTTTCCTAGTAAAATACATGGGAAAATCCCATTGGAGGAAAATTCCACCTAGGGTTAGGGTTAGGTCACCATGAATATGGAGAGCAACAGGGACATTGTCAATAAATTCGGAGTGCTTGGGAATGGTTAGGAGGGCACTTACTTTTCTAGGCTTCCCTATCTATGTTTCCTGGTAAAATACATGGGAAAATCCCATTGGAGGAAAATTCCACCTAGGGTTAGGGTTACGTCACCATGAATATGGAGAGCAACAGGGACATTGTCAATAAATTCGGAGTGCTTGGGAATGGTTAGGAGGGAACTTACTTTTCTAGGCTGCCGTATCTACATTTCCCGCTAAAATACATGGGAAGATCCCATTGGAGGAAAATTCCACTTAGGGCTAGGGTTAAGTCACCATGAACTCATAGAGAAAAATGGACATCGGCAACAAACTGGGAGTGCTTGCATATGGTTAGGAGGGAACTTACTTTTCTAGGCTGCCCTATCTATGTTTTCTGCTAAAATGCATGGGAAAATCCCATTGGAGGAAAATTCCACTTAGGGTTAGGGTTAGGTCACCATGAACTCATAGAGAAAAATGGACATCGGCAACAAACTGGGAGTGCTTGGATATGGTTAGGAGGGAACTTACTTTTCTAGGCTGCCCTATCTATGTTTCCTGCTAAAATGCATGGGAAAATCCCATTGGAGGAAAATTCCACTTAGGGTTAGGGTTAGGTCACCATGAACTCATAGAGAAAAATGGACATCGGCAACAAACTGGGAGTGCTTGGATATGGTTAGGAGGGAACTTACTTTTCTAGGCTGCCGTATCTACGTTTCCTGGTAAAATACATGGGAAAATCCCATTGGAGGAAAATTCCACCTAGGGTTAGGGTTAGGTCACCATGAATATGGAGAGCAACAGGGACATCGGCAACAAACTGGGAGTGCTTGCATATGGTTAGGAGGGAACTTACTTTTCTAGGCTGCCGTATCTACGTTTCCTGGTAAAATACATGGGAAAATCCCATTGGAGGAAAATTCCACCTAGGGTTAGGGTTAGGTCACCATGAATATGGAGAGCAACAGGGACATTGTCAATAAATTCGGAGTGTTTGGGAATGGTTAGGAGGGCACTTACTTTTCTAGGCTTCCCTATCTATGTTTCCTGGTAAAATACATGGGAAAATCCCATTGGAGGAAAATTCCACTTAGCGTTTGGGTTAGGTCACCATGAACATGGAGAGAAACATGGACATTGCCAATAAATTTGGAGTGGTTGGGAATGATTAGGACGGCAAAGAAATTTCTAGGCTGCCCTATCTTTGTTTCCTGGTAAAATACATGGGAAAATCCCATTGGAGGAAAATTCCACTTAGTGTTAGGGTTAGGTCACCATGAACTCATAGAGAAAAATGGACATCGGCAACAAACTGGGAGTGCTTGGATATGGTTAGGAGGGAACTTCCTTTTCTAGGCTGCCGTATCTACGTTTCCTGCTAAAATACATGGGAAGATCCCATTGGAGGAAAATTCCACCTAGGGTTAGGGTTAGGTCACCATGAACTCACAGAGAAAAATGGACATCGGCAACAAACTGGGAGTGCTTGGATATGGTTAGGACAGAGCTTACTTTTCTAGGCTGCCGTATCTACGTTTCCTGGTAAAATACATGGGAAGATCCCATTGGAGGAAAATTCCACTTAGGGTTAGGCTTAAGTCACCATGAACTCATATAGAAAAATGGACATCGGCAACAAACTGGGAGTGCTTGCATATGGTTAGGAGGGAACTTACTTTTCTAGGCTGCCCTATCTATGTTTCCTGCTAAAATGCATGGGAAAATCCCATTGGAGGAAAATTCCACTTAGGGTTAGGGTTAGGTCACCATGAACTCATAGAGAAAAATGGACATCGGCAACAAACTGGGAGTGCTTGGATATGGTTAGGAGGGAACTTACTTTCCTAGGCTGCCCTATCTATGTTTCCTGCTAAAATGCATGGGGAAATCCCATTGGAGGAAAATTCCACTTAGGGTTAGGGTTAGGTCACCATGAACTCATAGAGAAAAATGGACATCGGCAACAAACTGGGAGTGCTTGGATATGGTTAGGAGGGAACTTACTTTTCTAGGCTGCCGTATCTACGTTTCCTGGTAAAATACATGGGAAAATCCCATTGGAGGAAAATTCCACCTAGGGTTAGGGTTAGGTCACCATGAATATGGAGAGCAATAGGGACATTGTCAATAAATTCGGAGTGCTTGGGAATGGTTAGGAGGGCACTTACTTTTCTAGGCTTCCCTATCTATGTTTCCTGGTAAAATACATGGGAAAATCCCATTGGAGGAAAATTCCACCTAGGGTTAGGGTTAGGTCACCATGAATATGGAGAGCAATAGGGACATTGTCAATAAATTCGGAGTGCTTGGGAATGGTTAGGAGGGCACTTACTTTTCTAGGCTTCCCTATCTATGTTTCCTGGTAAAATACATGGGAAGATCCCATTGGAGGAAAATTCCACCTAGGGTTAGGGTTAGGTCACCATGAACTCATAGAGAAAAATGGACATCGGCAACAAACTGGGAGTGCTTGGATATGGTTAGGAGGGAACTTACTTTTCTAGGCTGCCGTATCTACATTTCCTGCTAAAATACATGGGAAGATCCCATTGGAGGAAAATTCCACTTAGGGTTAGGGTTAAGTCACCATGAACTCATAGAGAAAAATGGACATGGGCAACAAACTGGGAGTGCTTGGATATGGTTAGGAGGGAACTTACTTTTCTAGGCTGCCGTATCTACGTTTCCTGGTAAAATACATGGGAAAATCCCATTGGAGGAAAATTCCACCTAGGGTTAGGGTTAGGTCACCATGAATATGGAGAGCAACAGGGACATTGTCAATAAATTCGGAGTGCTTGGGAATGGTTAGGAGGGCACTTACTTTTCTAGTATTCCCTATCTATGTTTCCTGGTAAAATACATGAGAAAATCCCATTGGAGGAAAATTCCACTTAGCGTTTGGGTTAGGTCACCATGAACTCATAGAGAAAAATGGACATCGGCAACAAACTGGGAGTGGTTGGGAATGATTAGGACGGCAAAGAAATTTCTAGGCTGCCCTATCTTTGTTTCCTGCTAAAATACATGGGAAAATCCCATTGGAGGAAAATTCCACTTAGTGTTAGGGTTAGGTCACCATGAACTCATAGAGAAAAATGGACATCGGCAACAAACTGGGCGTGCTTGGATATGGTTAGGAGGGAACTTACTTTTCTAGGCTGCCGTATCTACGTTTCCTGCTAAAATACATGGGAAGATCCCATTGGAGGAAAATTCCACCTAGGGTTAGGGTTAGGTCACCATGAACTCACAGAGAAAAATGGACATCGGCAACAAACTGGGAGTGCTTGGATATGGTTAGGACAGAACTTACTTTTCTAGGCTGCCGTATCTACGTTTCCTGGTAAAATACATGGGAAGATCCCATTGGAGGAAAATTCCACTTAGGGTTAGGGTTAGGTCACCATGAACTCATAGAGAAAAATGGACATCGGCAACAAACTGGGAGTGCTTGGATATTGTTAGGAGGGAACTTACTTTCCTAGGCTGCCCTATCTATGTTTCCTGCTAAAATGCATGGGGAAATCCCATTGGAGGAAAATTCCACTTAGGGTTAGGGTTAGGTCACCATGAACTCATAGAGAAAAATGGACATCGGCAACAAACTGGGAGCGCTTGGATATGGTTAGGAGGGAACTTACTTTTCTAGGCTGCCGTATCTACGTTTCCTAGTAAAATACATGGGAAAATCCCATTGGAGGAAAATTCCACCTAGGGTTAGGGTTAGGTCACCATGAATATGGAGAGCAACAGGGACATTGTCAATAAATTCGGAGTGCTTGGGAATGGTTAGGAGGGAACTTACTTTTCTAGGCTGCCGTATCTACATTTCCCGCTAAAATACATGGGAAGATCCCATTGGAGGAAAATTCCACTTAGGGTTAGGGTTAAGTCACCATGAACTCATAGAGAAAAATGGACATCGGCAACAAACTGGGAGTGCTTGCATATGGTTAGGAGGGAACTTACTTTTCTAGGCTGCCGTATCTACGTTTCCTAGTAAAATACATGGGAAAATCCCATTGGAGGAAAATTCCACCTAGGGTTAGGGTTAGGTCACCATGAATATGGAGAGCAACAGGGACATTGTCAATAAATTCGGAGTGCTTGGGAATGGTTAGGAGGGCACTTACTTTTCTAGGCTTCCCTATCTATGTTTCCTGGTAAAATACATGGGAAAATCCCATTGGAGGAAAATTCCACCTAGGGTTAGGGTTACGTCACCATGAATATGGAGAGCAACAGGGACATTGTCAATAAATTCGGAGTGCTTGGGAATGGTTAGGAGGGAACTTACTTTTCTAGGCTGCCGTATCTACATTTCCCGCTAAAATACATGGGAAGATCCCATTGGAGGAAAATTCCACTTAGGGCTAGGGTTAAGTCACCATGAACTCATAGAGAAAAATGGACATCGGCAACAAACTGGGAGTGCTTGCATATGGTTAGGAGGGAACTTACTTTTCTAGGCTGCCCTATCTATGTTTTCTGCTAAAATGCATGGGAAAATCCCATTGGAGGAAAATTCCACTTAGGGTTAGGGTTAGGTCACCATGAACTCATAGAGAAAAATGGACATCGGCAACAAACTGGGAGTGCTTGGATATGGTTAGGAGGGAACTTACTTTTCTAGGCTGCCCTATCTATGTTTCCTGCTAAAATGCATGGGAAAATCCCATTGGAGGAAAATTCCACTTAGGGTTAGGGTTAGGTCACCATGAATATGGAGAGCAACAGGGACATTGGCAACAAACTGGGAGTGCTTGCATATGGTTAGGAGGGAACTTACTTTTCTAGGCTGCCGTATCTACGTTTCCTGGTAAAATACATGGGAAAATCCCATTGGAGGAAAATTCCACCTAGGGTTAGGGTTAGGTCACCATGAATATGGAGAGCAACAGGGACATTGTCAATAAATTCGGAGTGTTTGGGAATGGTTAGGAGGGCACTTACTTTTCTAGGCTTCCCTATCTATGTTTCCTGGTAAAATACATGGGAAAATCCCATTGGAGGAAAATTCCACTTAGCGTTTGGGTTAGGTCACCATGAACATGGAGAGAAACATGGACATTGCCAATAAATTTGGAGTGGTTGGGAATGATTAGGACGGCAAAGAAATTTCTAGGCTGCCCTATCTTTGTTTCCTGGTAAAATACATGGGAAAATCCCATTGGAGGAAAATTCCACTTAGTGTTAGGGTTAGGTCACCATGAACTCATAGAGAAAAATGGACATCGGCAACAAACTGGGAGTGCTTGGATATGGTTAGGAGGGAACTTACTTTTCTAGGCTGCCGTATCTACGTTTCCTGCTAAAATACATGGGAAGATCCCATTGGAGGAAAATTCCACCTAGGGTTAGGGTTAGGTCACCATGAACTCACAGAGAAAAATGGACATCGGCAACAAACTGGGAGTGCTTGGATATGGTTAGGACAGAGCTTACTTTTCTAGGCTGCCGTATCTACGTTTCCTGGTAAAATACATGGGAAGATCCCATTGGAGGAAAATTCCACTTAGGGTTAGGGTTAAGTCACCATGAACTCATAGAGAAAAATGGACATCGGCAACAAACTGGGAGTGCTTGCATATGGTTAGGAGGGAACTTACTTTTCTAGGCTGCCCTATCTATGTTTCCTGCTAAAATGCATGGGAAAATCCCATTGGAGGAAAATTCCACTTAGGGTTAGGGTTAGGTCACCATGAACTCATAGAGAAAAATGGACATCGGCAACAAACTGGGAGTGCTTGGATATGGTTAGGAGGGAACTTACTTTCCTAGGCTGCCCTATCTATGTTTCCTGCTAAAATGCATGGGGAAATCCCATTGGAGGAAAATTCCACTTAGGGTTAGGGTTAGGTCACCATGAACTCATAGAGAAAAATGGACATCGGCAACAAACTGGGAGGGCTTGGATATGGTTAGGAGGGAACTTACTTTTCTAGGCTGCCGTATCTACGTTTCCTAGTAAAATACATGGGAAAATCCCATTGGAGGAAAATTCCACCTAGGGTTAGGGTTAGGTCACCATGAATATGGAGAGCAACAGGGACATTGTCAATAAATTCGGAGTGCTTGGGAATGGTTAGGAGGGCACTTACTTTTCTAGGCTTCCCTATCTATGTTTCCTGGTAAAATACATGGGAAAATCCCATTGGAGGAAAATTCCACCTAGGGTTAGGGTTACGTCACCATGAATATGGAGAGCAACAGGGACATTGTCAATAAATTCGGAGTGCTTGGGAATGGTTAGGAGGGAACTTACTTTTCTAGGCTGCCGTATCTACATTTCCCGCTAAAATACATGGGAAGATCCCATTGGAGGAAAATTCCACTTAGGGCTAGGGTTAAGTCACCATGAACTCATAGAGAAAAATGGACATCGGCAACAAACTGGGAGTGCTTGCATATGGTTAGGAGGGAACTTACTTTTCTAGGCTGCCCTATCTATGTTTTCTGCTAAAATGCATGGGAAAATCCCATTGGAGGAAAATTCCACTTAGGGTTAGGGTTAGGTCACCATGAACTCATAGAGAAAAATGGACATCGGCAACAAACTGGGAGTGCTTGGATATGGTTAGGAGGGAACTTACTTTTCTAGGCTGCCGTATCTACGTTTCCTGGTAAAATACATGGGAAAATCCCATTGGAGGAAAATTCCACCTAGGGTTAGGGTTAGGTCACCATGAATATGGAGAGCAACAGGGACATCGGCAACAAACTGGGAGTGCTTGCATATGGTTAGGAGGGAACTTACTTTTCTAGGCTGCCATATCTACGTTTCCTGGTAAAATACATGGGAAAATCCCATTGGAGGAAAATTCCACCTAGGGTTAGGGTTAGGTCACCATGAATATGGAGAGCAACAGGGACATTGTCAATAAATTCGGAGTGTTTGGGAATGGTTAGGAGGGCACTTACTTTTCTAGGCTTCCCTATCTATGTTTCCTGGTAAAATACATGGGAAAATCCCATTGGAGGAAAATTCCACCTAGCGTTTGGGTTAGGTCACCATGAACTCATAGAGAAAAATGGACATCGGCAACAAACTGGGAGTGCTTGGATATGGTTAGGAGGGAACTTACTTTTCTAGGCTGCCGTATCTACGTTTCCTAGTAAAATACATGGGAAAATCCCATTGGAGGAAAATTCCACCTAGGGTTAGGGTTAGGTCACCATGAATATGGAGAGCAACATTGACATTGTCAATAAATTCGGAGTGCTTGGGAATGGTTAGGAGGGCACTTACTTTTCTAGGCTTCCCTATCTATGTTTCCTGGTAAAATACATGGGAAAATCCCATTGGAGGAAAATTCCACCTAGGGTTAGGGTTACGTCACCATGAATATGGAGAGCAACAGGGACATTGTCAATAAATTCGGAGTGCTTGGGAATGGTTAGGAGGGAACTTACTTTTCTAGGCTGCCGTATCTACATTTCCCGCTAAAATACATGGGAAGATCCCATTGGAGGAAAATTCCACTTAGGGCTAGGGTTAAGTCACCATGAACTCATAGAGAAAAATGGACATCGGCAACAAACTGGGAGTGCTTGCATATGGTTAGGAGGGAACTTACTTTTCTAGGCTGCCCTATCTATGTTTTCTGCTAAAATGCATGGGAAAATCCCATTGGAGGAAAATTCCACTTAGGGTTAGGGTTAGGTCACCATGAACTCATAGAGAAAAATGGACATCGGCAACAAACTGGGAGTGCTTGGATATGGTTAGGAGGGAACTTACTTTTCTAGGCTGCCGTATCTACGTTTCCTGGTAAAATACATGGGAAAATCCCATTGGAGGAAAATTCCACCTAGGGTTAGGGTTAGGTCACCATGAATATGGAGAGCAACAGGGACATCGGCAACAAACTGGGAGTGCTTGCATATGGTTAGGAGGGAACTTACTTTTCTAGGCTGCCGTATCTACGTTTCCTGGTAAAATACATGGGAAAATCCCATTGGAGGAAAATTCCACCTAGGGTTAGGGTTAGGTCACCATGAATATGGAGAGCAACAGGGACATTGTCAATAAATTCGGAGTGTTTGGGAATGGTTAGGAGGGCACTTACTTTTCTAGGCTTCCCTATCTATGTTTCCTGGTAAAATACATGGGAAAATCCCATTGGAGGAAAATTCCACTTAGCGTTTGGGTTAGGTCACCATGAACATGGAGAGAAACATGGACATTGCCAATAAATTTGGAGTGGTTGGGAATGATTAGGACGGCAAAGAAATTTCTAGGCTGCCCTATCTTTGTTTCCTGGTAAAATACATGGGAAAATCCCATTGGAGGAAAATTCCACTTAGTGTTAGGGTTAGGTCACCATGAACTCATAGAGAAAAATGGACATCGGCAACAAACTGGGAGTGCTTGGATATGGTTAGGAGGGAACTTACTTTTCTAGGCTGCCGTATCTACGTTTCCTGCTAAAATACATGGGAAGATCCCATTGGAGGAAAATTCCACCTAGGGTTAGGGTTAGGTCACCATGAACTCACAGAGAAAAATGGACATCGGCAACAAACTGGGAGTGCTTGGATATGGTTAGGACAGAGCTTACTTTTCTAGGCTGCCGTATCTACGTTTCCTGGTAAAATACATGGGAAGATCCCATTGGAGGAAAATTCCACTTAGGGTTAGGGTTAAGTCACCATGAACTCATAGAGAAAAATGGACATCGGCAACAAACTGGGAGTGCTTGCATATGGTTAGGAGGGAACTTACTTTTCTAGGCTGCCCTATCTATGTTTCCTGCTAAAATGCATGGGAAAATCCCATTGGAGGAAAATTCCACTTAGGGTTAGGGTTAGGTCACCATGAACTCATAGAGAAAAATGGACATCGGCAACAAACTGGGAGTGCTTGGATATGGTTAGGAGGGAACTTACTTTCCTAGGCTGCCCTATCTATGTTTCCTGCTAAAATGCATGGGGAAATCCCATTGGAGGAAAATTCCACTTAGGGTTAGGGTTAGGTCACCATGAACTCATAGAGAAAAATGGACATCGGCAACAAACTGGGAGTGCTTGGATATGGTTAGGAGGGAACTTACTTTTCTAGGCTGCCGTATCTACGTTTCCTAGTAAAATACATGGGAAAATCCCATTGGAGGAAAATTCCACCTAGGGTTAGGGTTAGGTCACCATGAATATGGAGAGCAACAGGGACATTGTCAATAAATTCGGAGTGCTTGGGAATGGTTAGGAGGGCACTTACTTTTGTAGGCTTCCCTATCTATGTTTCCTGGTAAAATACATGGGAAAATCCCATTGGAGGAAAATTCCACCTAGGGTTAGGGTTACGTCACCATGAATATGGAGAGCAACAGGGACATTGTCAATAAATTCGGAGTGCTTGGGAATGGTTAGGAGGGAACTTACTTTTCTAGGCTGCCGTATCTACATTTCCCGCTAAAATACATGGGAAGATCCCATTGGAGGAAAATTCCACTTAGGGCTAGGGTTAAGTCACCATGAACTCATAGAGAAAAATGGACATCGGCAACAAACTGGGAGTGCTTGCATATGGTTAGGAGGGAACTTACTTTTCTAGGCTGCCCTATCTATGTTTCCTGCTAAAATGCATGGGAAAATCCCATTGGAGGAAAATTCCACTTAGGGTTAGGGTTAGGTCACCATGAACTCATAGAGAAAAATGGACATCGGCAACAAACTGGGAGTGCTTGGATATGGTTAGGAGGGAACTTACTTTTCTAGGCTGCCGTATCTACGTTTCCTGGTAAAATACATGGGAAAATCCCATTGGAGGAAAATTCCACCTAGGGTTAGGGTTAGGTCACCATGAATATGGAGAGCAACAGGGACATCGGCAACAAACTGGGAGTGCTTGCATATGGTTAGGAGGGAACTTACTTTTCTAGGCTGCCGTATCTACGTTTCCTGGTAAAATACATGGGAAAATCCCATTGGAGGAAAATTCCACCTAGGGTTAGGGTTAGGTCACCATGAATATGGAGAGCAACAGGGACATTGTCAATAAATTCGGAGTGTTTGGGAATGGTTAGGAGGGCACTTACTTTTCTAGGCTTCCCTATCTATGTTTCCTGGTAAAATACATGGGAAAATCCCATTGGAGGAAAATTCCACTTAGCGTTTGGGTTAGGTCACCATGAACATGGAGAGAAACATGGACATTGCCAATAAATTTGGAGTGGTTGGGAATGATTAGGACGGCAAAGAAATTTCTAGGCTGCCCTATCTTTGTTTCCTGGTAAAATACATGGGAAAATCCCATTGGAGGAAAATTCCACTTAGTGTTAGGGTTAGGTCACCATGAACTCATAGAGAAAAATGGACATCGGCAACAAACTGGGAGTGGTTGGGAATGATTAGGACGGCAAAGAAATTTCTAGGCTGCCCTATCTTTGTTTCTTGCTAAAATACATGGGAAAATCCCATTGGAGGAAAATTCCACTTAGTGTTAGGGTTAGGTCACCATGAACTCATAGAGAAAAATGGACATCGGCAACAAACTGGGCGTGCTTGGATATGGTTAGGAGGGAACTTACTTTTCTAGGCTGCCGTATCTACGTTTCCTGCTAAAATACATGGGAAGATCCCATTGGAGGAAAATTCCACCTAGGGTTAGGGTTAGGTCACCATGAACTCACAGAGAAAAATGGACATCGGCAACAAACTGGGAGTGCTTGGATATGGTTAGGACAGAACTTACTTTTCTAGGCTGCCGTATCTACGTTTCCTGGTAAAATACATGGGAAGATCCCATTGGAGGAAAATTCCACTTAGGGTTAGGGTTAGGTCACCATGAACTCATAGAGAAAAATGGACATCGGCAACAAACTGGGAGTGCTTGGATATGGTTAGGAGGGAACTTACTTTCCTAGGCTGCCCTATCTATGTTTCCTGCTAAAATGCATGGGGAAATCCCATTGGAGGAAAATTCCACTTAGGGTTAGGGTTAGGTCACCATGAACTCATAGAGAAAAATGGACATCGGCAACAAACTGGGAGCGCTTGGATATGGTTAGGAGGGAACTTACTTTTCTAGGCTGCCGTATCTACGTTTCCTAGTAAAATACATGGGAAAATCCCATTGGAGGAAAATTCCACCTAGGGTTAGGGTTAGGTCACCATGAATATGGAGAGCAACAGGGACATTGTCAATAAATTCGGAGTGCTTGGGAATGGTTAGGAGGGAACTTACTTTTCTAGGCTGCCGTATCTACATTTCCCGCTAAAATACATGGGAAGATCCCATTGGAGGAAAATTCCACTTAGGGTTAGGGTTAAGTCACCATGAACTCATAGAGAAAAATGGACATCGGCAACAAACTGGGAGTGCTTGCATATGGTTAGGAGGGAACTTACTTTTCTAGGCTGCCCTATCTATGTTTCCTGCTAAAATGCATGGGAAAATCCCATTGGAGGAAAATTCCACTTAGGGTTAGGGTTAGGTCACCATGAACTCATAGAGAAAAATGGATATCGGCAACAAACTGGGAGTGCTTGGATATGGTTAGGAGGGAACTTACTTTTCTAGGCTGCCCTATCTATGTTTCCTGCTAAAATGCATGGGGAAATCCCATTGGAGGAAAATTCCACTTAGGGTTAGGGTTAGGTCACCATGAACTCATAGAGAAAAATGGACATCGGCAACAAACTGGGAGTGCTTGGATATGGTTAGGAGGGAACTTACTTTTCTAGGCTGCCGTATCTACGTTTCCTAGTAAAATACATGGGAAAATCCCATTGGAGGAAAATTCCACCTAGGGTTAGGGTTAGGTCACCATGAATATGGAGAGCAACAGGGACATTGTCAATAAATTCGGAGTGCTTGGGAATGGTTAGGAGGGCACTTACTTTTCTAGGCTTCCCTATCTATGTTTCCTGGTAAAATACATGGGAAAATCCCATTGGAGGAAAATTCCACCTAGGGTTAGGGTTACGTCACCATGAATATGGAGAGCAACAGGGACATTGTCAATAAATGCGGAGTGCTTGGGAATGGTTAGGAGGGAACTTACTTTTCTAGGCTGCCGTATCTACATTTCCCGCTAAAATACATGGGAAGATCCCATTGGAGGAAAATTCCACTTAGGGCTAGGGTTAAGTCACCATGAACTCATAGAGAAAAATGGACATCGGCAACAAACTGGGAGTGCTTGCATATGGTTAGGAGGGAACTTACTTTTCTAGGCTGCCGTATCTACGTTTCCTGGTAAAATACATGGGAAAATCCCATTGGAGGAAAATTCCACCTAGGGTTAGGTTTAGGTCACCATGAATATGGAGAGCAACAGGGACATCGGCAACAAACTGGGAGTGCTTGCATATGGTTAGGAGGGAACTTACTTTTCTAGGCTGCCGTATCTACGTTTCCTGGTAAAATACATGGGAAAATCCCATTGGAGGAAAATTCCACCTAGGGTTAGGGTTAGGTCACCATGAATATGGAGAGCAACAGGGACATTGTCAATAAATTCGGAGTGTTTGGGAATGGTTAGGAGGGCACTTACTTTTCTAGGCTTCCCTATCTATGTTTCCTGGTAAAATACATGGGAAAATCCCATTGGAGGAAAATTCCACTTAGCGTTTGGGTTAGGTCACCATGAACATGGAGAGAAACATGGACATTGCCAATAAATTTGGAGTGGTTGGGAATGATTAGGACGGCAAAGAAATTTCTAGGCTGCCCTATCTTTGTTTCCTGGTAAAATACATGGGAAAATCCCATTGGAGGAAAATTCCACTTAGTGTTAGGGTTAGGTCACCATGAACTCATAGAGAAAAATGGACATCGGCAACAAACTGGGAGTGCTTGGATATGGTTAGGAGGGAACTTACTTTTCTAGGCTGCCGTATCTACGTTTCCTGCTAAAATACATGGGAAGATCCCATTGGAGGAAAATTCCACCTAGGGTTAGGGTTAGGTCACCATGAACTCATAGAGAAAAATGGACATCGGCAACAAACTGGGAGTGCTTGCATATGGTTAGGAGGGAACTTACTTTTCTAGGCTGCCCTATCTATGTTTCCTGCTAAAATGCATGGGAAAATCCCATTGGAGGAAAATTCCACTTAGGGTTAGGGTTAGGTCACCATGAACTCATAGAGAAAAATGGACATCGGCAACAAACTGGGAGTGCTTGGATATGGTTAGGAGGGAACTTACTTTCCTAGGCTGCCCTATCTATGTTTCCTGCTAAAATGCATGGGGAAATCCCATTGGAGGAAAATTCCACTTAGGGTTAGGGTTAGGTCACCATGAACTCATAGAGAAAAATGGACATTGGCAACAAACTGGGAGTGCTTGGATATGGTTAGGAGGGAACTTACTTTTCTAGGCTGCCGTATCTACGTTTCCTAGTAAAATACATGGGAAAATCCCATTGGAGGAAAATTCCACCTAGGGTTAGGGTTAGGTCACCATGAATATGGAGAGCAACAGGGACATTGTCAATAAATTCGGAGTGCTTGGGAATGGTTAGGAGGGCACTTACTTTTCTAGGCTTCCCTATCTATGTTTCCTGGTAAAATACATGGGAAAATCCCATTGGAGGAAAATTCCACCTAGGGTTAGGGTTACGTCACCATGAATATGGAGAGCAACAGGGACATTGTCAATAAATTCGGAGTGCTTGGGAATGGTTAGGAGGGAACTTACTTTTCTAGGCTGCCGTATCTACATTTCCCGCTAAAATACATGGGAAGATCCCATTGGAGGAAAATTCCACTTAGGGCTAGGGTTAAGTCACCATGAACTCATAGAGAAAAATGGACATCGGCAACAAACTGGGAGTGCTTGCATATGGTTAGGAGGGAACTTACTTTTCTAGGCTGCCCTATCTATGTTTTCTGCTAAAATGCATGGGAAAATCCCATTGGAGGAAAATTCCACTTAGGGTTAGGGTTAGGTCACCATGAACTCATAGAGAAAAATGGACATCGGCAACAAACTGGGAGTGCTTGGATATGGTTAGGAGGGAACTTACTTTTCTAGGCTGCCCTATCTATGTTTCCTGCTAAAATGCATGGGAAAATCCCATTGGAGGAAAATTCCACTTAGGGTTAGGGTTAGGTCACCATGAACTCATAGAGAAAAATGGACATCGGCAACAAACTGGGAGTGCTTGGATATGGTTAGGAGGGAACTTACTTTTCTAGGCTGCCGTATCTACGTTTCCTGGTAAAATACATGGGAAAATCCCATTGGAGGAAAATTCCACCTAGGGTTAGGGTTAGGTCACCATGAATATGGAGAGCAACAGGGACATCGGCAACAAACTGGGAGTGCTTGCATATGGTTAGGAGGGAACTTACTTTTCTAGGCTGCCGTATCTACGTTTCCTGGTAAAATACATGGGAAAATCCCATTGGAGGAAAATTCCACCTAGGGTTAGGGTTAGGTCACCATGAATATGGAGAGCAACAGGGACATTGTCAATAAATTCGGAGTGTTTGGGAATGGTTAGGAGGGCACTTACTTTTCTAGGCTTCCCTATCTATGTTTCCTGGTAAAATACATGGGAAAATCCCATTGGAGGAAAATTCCACTTAGCGTTTGGGTTAGGTCACCATGAACATGGAGAGAAACATGGACATTGCCAATAAATTTGGAGTGGTTGGGAATGATTAGGACGGCAAAGAAATTTCTAGGCTGCCCTATCTTTGTTTCCTGGTAAAATACATGGGAAAATCCCATTGGAGGAAAATTCCACTTAGGGTTAGGGTTAGGTCACCATGAACTCATAGAGAAAAATGGACATCGGCAACAAACTGGGAGTGCTTGAATATGGTTAGGAGGGAACTTACTTTTCTAGGCTGCCCTATCTATGTTTCCTGCTAAAATGCATGGGAAAATCCCATTGGAGGAAAATTCCACCTAGGGTTAGGGTTAGGTCACCATGAATATGGAGAGCAGCAGGGACATTGTCAATAAATTCGGAGTGCTTGGGAATGGTTAGGAGGGCACTTACTTTTCTAGGCTTCCCTATCTATGTTTCCTGGTAAAATACATGGGAAAATCCCATTGGAGGAAAATTCCACCTAGGGTTAGGGTTACGTCACCATGAATATGGAGAGCAACAGGGACATTGTCAATAAATGCGGAGTGCTTGGGAATGGTTAGGAGGGAACTTACTTTTCTAGGCTGCCGTATCTACATTTCCCGCTAAAATACATGGGAAGATCCCATTGGAGGAAAATTCCACTTAGGGCTAGGGTTAAGTCACCATGAACTCATAGAGAAAAATGGACATCGGCAACAAACTGGGAGTGCTTGCATATGGTTAGGAGGGAACTTACTTTTCTAGGCTGCCCTATCTATGTTTTCTGCTAAAATGCATGGGAAAATCCCATTGGAGGAAAATTCCACTTAGGGTTAGGGTTAGGTCACCATGAACTCATAGAGAAAAATGGACATCGGCAACAAACTGGGAGTGCTTGGATATGGTTAGGAGGGAACTTACTTTTCTAGGCTGCCCTATCTATGTTTCCTGCTAAAATGCATGGGAAAATCCCATTGGAGGAAAATTCCACTTAGGGTTAGGGTTAGGTCACCATGAACTCATAGAGAAAAATGGACATCGGCAACAAACTGGGAGTGCTTGGATATGGTTAGGAGGGAACTTACTTTTCTAGGCTGCCGTATCTACGTTTCCTGGTAAAATACATGGGAAAATCCCATTGGAGGAAAATTCCACCTAGGGTTAGGGTTAGGTCACCATGAATATGGAGAGCAACAGGGACATCGGCAACAAACTGGGAGTGCTTGCATATGGTTAGGAGGGAACTTACTTTTCTAGGCTGCCGTATCTACGTTTCCTGGTAAAATACATGGGAAAATCCCATTGGAGGAAAATTCCACCTAGGGTTAGGGTTAGGTCACCATGAATATGGAGAGCAACAGGGACATTGTCAATAAATTCGGAGTGTTTGGGAATGGTTAGGAGGGCACTTACTTTTCTAGGCTTCCCTATCTATGTTTCCTGGTAAAATACATGGGAAAATCCCATTGGAGGAAAATTCCACTTAGCGTTTGGGTTAGGTCACCATGAACATGGAGAGAAACATGGACATTGCCAATAAATTTGGAGTGGTTGGGAATGATTAGGACGGCAAAGAAATTTCTAGGCTGCCCTATCTTTGTTTCCTGGTAAAATACATGGGAAAATCCCATTGGAGGAAAATTCCACTTAGTGTTAGGGTTAGGTCACCATGAACTCATAGAGAAAAATGGACATCAGCAACAAACTGGGAGTGCTTGGATATGGTTAGGAGGGAACTTACTTTTCTAGGCTGCCGTATCTACGTTTCCTGCTAAAATACATGGGAAGATCCCATTGGAGGAAAATTCCACCTAGGGTTAGGGTTAGGTCACCATGAACTCACAGAGAAAAATGGACATCGGCAACAAACTGGGAGTGCTTGGATATGGTTAGGACAGAGCTTACTTTTCTAGGCTGCCGTATCTACGTTTCCTGGTAAAATACATGGGAAGATCCCATTGGAGGAAAATTCCACTTAGGGTTAGGGTTAAGTCACCATGAACTCATAGAGAAAAATGGACATCGGCAACAAACTGGGAGTGCTTGCATATGGTTAGGAGGGAACTTACTTTTCTAGGCTGCCCTATCTATGTTTCCTGCTAAAATGCATGGGAAAATCCCATTGGAGGAAAATTCCACTTAGGGTTAGGGTTAGGTCACCATGAACTCATAGAGAAAAATGGACATCGGCAACAAACTGGGAGTGCTTGGATATGGTTAGGAGGGAACTTACTTTCCTAGGCTGCCCTATCTATGTTTCCTGCTAAAATGCATGGGGAAATCCCATTGGAGGAAAATTCCACTTAGGGTTAGGGTTAGGTCACCATGAACTCATAGAGAAAAATGGACATCGGCAACAAACTGGGAGTGCTTGGATATGGTTAGGTGGGAACTTACTTTTCTAGGCTGCCGTATCTACGTTTCCTGGTAAAATACATGGGAAAATCCCATTGGAGCAAAATTCCACCTAGGGTTAGGGTTAGGTCACCATGAATATGGAGAGCAATAGGGACATTGTCAATAAATTCGGAGTGCTTGGGAATGGTTAGAAGGGCACTTACTTTTCTAGGCTTCCCTATCTATGTTTCCTGGTAAAATACATGGGAAAATCCCATTGGAGGAAAATTCCACCTAGGGTTAGGGTTAGGTCACCATGAATATGGAGAGCAATAGGGACATTGTCAATAAATTCGGAGTGCTTGGGAATGGTTAGGAGGGCACTTACTTTTCTAGGCTTCCCTATCTATGTTTCCTGGTAAAATACATGGGAAGATCCCATTGGAGGAAAATTCCACCTAGGGTTAGGGTTAGGTCACCATGAACTCATAGAGAAAAATGGACATCGGCAACAAACTGGGAGTGCTTGGATATGGTTAGGAGGGAACTTACTTTTCTAGGCTGCCGTATCTACATTTCCTGCTAAAATACATGGGAAGATCCCATTGGAGGAAAATTCCACTTAGGGTTAGGGTTAAGTCACCATGAACTCATAGAGAAAAATGGACATCGGCAACAAACTGGGAGTGCTTGGATATGGTTAGGAGGGAACTTACTTTTCTAGGCTGCCGTATCTACGTTTCCTGGTAAAATACATGGGAAAATCCCATTGGAGGAAAATTCCACCTAGGGTTAGGGTTAGGTCACCATGAATATGGAGAGCAACAGGGACATTGTCAATAAATTCGGAGTGCTTGGGAATGGTTAGGAGGGCACTTACTTTTCTAGGATTCCCTATCTATGTTTCCTGGTAAAATACATGGGAAAATCCCATTGGAGGAAAATTCCACTTAGCGTTTGGGTTAGGTCACCATGAACTCATAGAGAAAAATGGACATCGGCAACAAACTGGGAGTGGTTGGGAATGATTAGGACGGCAAAGAAATTTCTAGGCTGCCCTATCTTTGTTTCCTGCTAAAATACATGGGAAAATCCCATTGGAGGAAAATTCCACTTAGTGTTAGGGTTAGGTCACCATGAACTCATAGAGAAAAATGGACATCGGCAACAAACTGGGCGTGCTTGGATATGGTTAGGAGGGAACTTACTTTTCTAGGCTGCCGTATCTACGTTTCCTGCTAAAATACATGGGAAGATCCCATTGGAGGAAAATTCCACCTAGGGTTAGGGTTAGGTCACCATGAACTCACAGAGAAAAATGGACATCGGCAACAAACTGGGAGTGCTTGGATATGGTTAGGACAGAACTTACTTTTCTAGGCTGCCGTATCTACGTTTCCTGGTAAAATACATGGGAAGATCCCATTGGAGGAAAATTCCACTTAGGGTTAGGGTTAAGTCACCATGAACTCATAGAGAAAAATGGACATCGACAACAAACTGGGAGTGCTTGCATATGGTTAGGAGGGAACTTACTTTTCTAGGCTGCCCTATCTATGTTTCCTGCTAAAATGCATGGGAAAATCCCATTGGAGGAAAATTCCACTTAGGGTTAGGGTTAGGTCACCATGAACTCATAGAGAAAAATGGACATCGGCAACAAACTGGGAGTGCTTGGATATGGTTAGGAGGGAACTTACTTTCCTAGGCTGCCCTATCTATGTTTCCTGCTAAAATGCATGGGGAAATCCCATTGGAGGAAAATTCCACTTAGGGTTAGGGTTAGGTCACCATGAACTCATAGAGAAAAATGGACATCGGCAACAAACTGGGAGTGCTTGGATATGGTTAGGAGGGAACTTACTTTTCTAGGCTGCCGTATCTACGTTTCCTGGTAAAATACATGGGAAAATCCCATTGGAGGAAAATTCCACCTAGGGTTAGGGTTAGGTCACCATGAATATGGAGAGCAATAGGGACATTGTCAATAAATTCGGAGTGCTTGGGAATGGTTAGGAGGGCACTTACTTTTCTAGGCTTCCCTATCTATGTTTCCTGGTAAAATACATGGGGAAATCCCATTGGAGGAAAATTCCACTTAGGGTTAGGGTTAGGTCACCATGAACTCATAGAGAAAAATGGACATCGGCAACAAACTGGGAGCGCTTGGATATGGTTAGGAGGGAACTTACTTTTCTAGGCTGCCGTATCTACGTTTCCTAGTAAAATACATGGGAAAATCCCATTGGAGGAAAATTCCACCTAGGGTTAGGGTTAGGTCACCATGAATATGGAGAGCAACAGGGACATTGTCAATAAATTCGGAGTGCTTGGGAATGGTTAGGAGGGAACTTACTTTTCTAGGCTGCCGTATCTACATTTCCCGCTAAAATACATGGGAAGATCCCATTGGAGGAAAATTCCACTTAGGGTTAGGGTTAAGTCACCATGAACTCATAGAGAAAAATGGACATCGGCAACAAACTGGGAGTGCTTGCATATGGTTAGGAGGGAACTTACTTTTCTAGGCTGCCCTATCTATGTTTCCTGCTAAAATGCATGGGAAAATCCCATTGGAGGAAAATTCCACTTAGGGTTAGGGTTAGGTCACCATGAACTCATAGAGAAAAATGGATATCGGCAACAAACTGGGAGTGCTTGGATATGGTTAGGAGGGAACTTACTTTTCTAGGCTGCCCTATCTATGTTTCCTTCTAAAATGCATGGGGAAATCCCATTGGAGGAAAATTCCACTTAGGGTTAGGGTTAGGTCACCATGAACTCATAGAGAAAAATGGACATCGGCAACAAACTGGGAGTGCTTGGATATGGTTAGGAGGGAACTTACTTTTCTAGGCTGCCGTATCTACGTTTCCTAGTAAAATACATGGGAAAATCCCATTGGAGGAAAATTCCACCTAGGGTTAGGGTTAGGTCACCATGAATATGGAGAGCAGCAGGGACATTGTCAATAAATTCGGAGTGCTTGGGAATGGTTAGGAGGGCACTTACTTTTCTAGGCTTCCCTATCTATGTTTCCTGGTAAAATACATGGGAAAATCCCATTGGAGGAAAATTCCACCTAGGGTTAGGGTTACGTCACCATGAATATGGAGAGCAACAGGGACATTGTCAATAAATGCGGAGTGCTTGGGAATGGTTAGGAGGGAACTTACTTTTCTAGGCTGCCGTATCTACATTTCCCGCTAAAATACATGGGAAGATCCCATTGGAGGAAAATTCCACTTAGGGCTAGGGTTAAGTCACCATGAACTCATAGAGAAAAATGGACATCGGCAACAAACTGGGAGTGCTTGCATATGGTTAGGAGGGAACTTACTTTTCTAGGCTGCCCTATCTATGTTTTCTGCTAAAATGCATGGGAAAATCCCATTGGAGGAAAATTCCACTTAGGGTTAGGGTTAGGTCACCATGAACTCATAGAGAAAAATGGACATCGGCAACAAACTGGGAGTGCTTGGATATGGTTAGGAGGGAACTTACTTTTCTAGGCTGCCCTATCTATGTTTCCTGCTAAAATGCATGGGAAAATCCCATTGGAGGAAAATTCCACTTAGGGTTAGGGTTAGGTCACCATGAACTCATAGAGAAAAATGGACATCGGCAACAAACTGGGAGTGCTTGGATATGGTTAGGAGGGAACTTACTTTTCTAGGCTGCCGTATCTACGTTTCCTGGTAAAATACATGGGAAAATCCCATTGTAGGAAAATTCCACCTAGGGTTAGGGTTAGGTCACCATGAATATGGAGAGCAACAGGGACATCGGCAACAAACTGGGAGTGCTTGCATATGGTTAGGAGGGAACTTACTTTTCTAGGCTGCCGTATCTACGTTTCCTGGTAAAATACATGGGAAAATCCCATTGGAGGAAAATTCCACCTAGGGTTAGGGTTAGGTCACCATGAATATGGAGAGCAACAGGGACATTGTCAATAAATTCGGAGTGTTTGGGAATGGTTAGGAGGGCACTTACTTTTCTAGGCTTCCCTATCTATGTTTCCTGGTAAAATACATGGGAAAATCCCATTGGAGGAAAATTCCACTTAGCGTTTGGGTTAGGTCACCATGAACATGGAGAGAAACATGGACATTGCCAATAAATTTGGAGTGGTTGGGAATGATTAGGACGGCAAAGAAATTTCTAGGCTGCCCTATCTTTGTTTCCTGGTAAAATACATGGGAAAATCCCATTGGAGGAAAATTCCACTTAGTGTTAGGGTTAGGTCACCATGAACTCATAGAGAAAAATGGACATCAGCAACAAACTGGGAGTGCTTGGATATGGTTAGGAGGGAACTTACTTTTCTAGGCTGCCGTATCTACGTTTCCTGCTAAAATACATGGGAAGATCCCATTGGAGGAAAATTCCACCTAGGGTTAGGGTTAGGTCACCATGAACTCACAGAGAAAAATGGACATCGGCAACAAACTGGGAGTGCTTGGATATGGTTAGGACAGAGCTTACTTTTCTAGGCTGCCGTATCTACGTTTCCTGGTAAAATACATGGGAAGATCCCATTGGAGGAAAATTCCACTTAGGGTTAGGGTTAAGTCACCATGAACTCATAGAGAAAAATGGACATCGGCAACAAACTGGGAGTGCTTGCATATGGTTAGGAGGGAACTTACTTTTCTAGGCTGCCCTATCTATGTTTCCTGCTAAAATGCATGGGAAAATCCCATTGGAGGAAAATTCCACTTAGGGTTAGGGTTAGGTCACCATGAACTCATAGAGAAAAATGGACATCGGCAACAAACTGGGAGTGCTTGGATATGGTTAGGAGGGAACTTACTTTCCTAGGCTGCCCTATCTATGTTTCCTGCTAAAATGCATGGGGAAATCCCATTGGAGGAAAATTCCACTTAGGGTTAGGGTTAGGTCACCATGAACTCATAGAGAAAAATGGACATCGGCAACAAACTGGGAGTGCTTGGATATGGTTAGGAGGGAACTTACTTTTCTAGGCTGCCGTATCTACGTTTCCTGGTAAAATACATGGGAAAATCCCATTGGAGGAAAATTCCACCTAGGGTTAGGGTTAGGTCACCATGAATATGGAGAGCAATAGGGACATTGTCAATAAATTCGGAGTGCTTGGGAATGGTTAGAAGGGCACTTACTTTTCTAGGCTTCCCTATCTATGTTTCCTGGTAAAATACATGGGAAAATCCCATTGGAGGAAAATTCCACCTAGGGTTAGGGTTAGGTCACCATGAATATGGAGAGCAATAGGGACATTGTCAATAAATTCGGAGTGCTTGGGAATGGTTAGGAGGGCACTTACTTTTCTAGGCTTCCCTATCTATGTTTCCTGGTAAAATACATGGGAAGATCCCATTGGAGGAAAATTCCACCTAGGGTTAGGGTTAGGTCACCATGAACTCATAGAGAAAAATGGACATCGGCAACAAACTGGGAGTGCTTGGATATGGTTAGGAGGGAACTTACTTTTCTAGGCTGCCGTATCTACATTTCCTGCTAAAATACATGGGAAGATCCCATTGGAGGAAAATTCCACTTAGGGTTAGGGTTAAGTCACCATGAACTCATAGAGAAAAATGGACATCGGCAACAAACTGGGAGTGCTTGGATATGGTTAGGAGGGAACTTACTTTTCTAGGCTGCCGTATCTACGTTTCCTGGTAAAATACATGGGAAAATCCCATTGGAGGAAAATTCCACCTAGGGTTAGGGTTAGGTCACCATGAATATGGAGAGCAACAGGGACATTGTCAATAAATTCGGAGTGCTTGGGAATGGTTAGGAGGGCACTTACTTTTCTAGGATTCCCTATCTATGTTTCCTGGTAAAATACATGGGAAAATCCCATTGGAGGAAAATTCCACTTAGCGTTTGGGTTAGGTCACCATGAACTCATAGAGAAAAATGGACATCGGCAACAAACTGGGAGTGGTTGGGAATGATTAGGACGGCAAAGAAATTTCTAGGCTGCCCTATCTTTGTTTCCTGCTAAAATACATGGGAAAATCCCATTGGAGGAAAATTCCACTTAGTGTTAGGGTTAGGTCACCATGAACTCATAGAGAAAAATGGACATCGGCAACAAACTGGGCGTGCTTGGATATGGTTAGGAGGGAACTTACTTTTCTAGGCTGCCGTATCTACGTTTCCTGCTAAAATACATGGGAAGATCCCATTGGAGGAAAATTCCACCTAGGGTTAGGGTTAGGTCACCATGAACTCACAGAGAAAAATGGACATCGGCAACAAACTGGGAGTGCTTGGATATGGTTAGGACAGAACTTACTTTTCTAGGCTGCCGTATCTACGTTTCCTGGTAAAATACATGGGAAGATCCCATTGGAGGAAAATTCCACTTAGGGTTAGGGTTAGGTCACCATGAACTCATAGAGAAAAATGGACATCGGCAACAAACTGGGAGTGCTTGGATATGGTTAGGAGGGAACTTACTTTCCTAGGCTGCCCTATCTATGTTTCCTGCTAAAATGCATGGGGAAATCCCATTGGAGGAAAATTCCACTTAGGGTTAGGGTTAGGTCACCATGAACTCATAGAGAAAAATGGACATCGGCAACAAACTGGGAGCGCTTGGATATGGTTAGGAGGGAACTTACTTTTCTAGGCTGCCGTATCTACGTTTCCTAGTAAAATACATGGGAAAATCCCATTGGAGGAAAATTCCACCTAGGGTTAGGGTTAGGTCACCATGAATATGGAGAGCAACAGGGACATTGTCAATAAATTCGGAGTGCTTGGGAATGGTTAGGAGGGAACTTACTTTTCTAGGCTGCCGTATCTACATTTCCCGCTAAAATACATGGGAAGATCCCATTGGAGGAAAATTCCACTTAGGGTTAGGGTTAAGTCACCATGAACTCATAGAGAAAAATGGACATCGGCAACAAACTGGGAGTGCTTGCATATGGTTAGGAGGGAACTTACTTTTCTAGGCTGCCCTATCTATGTTTCCTGCTAAAATGCATGGGAAAATCCCATTGGAGGAAAATTCCACTTAGGGTTAGGTCACCATGAACTCATAGAGAAAAATGGATATCGGCAACAAACTGGGAGTGCTTGGATATGGTTAGGAGGGAACTTACTTTTCTAGGCTGCCCTATCTATGTTTCCTTCTAAAATGCATGGGGAAATCCCATTGGAGGAAAATTCCACTTAGGGTTAGGGTTAGGTCACCATGAACTCATAGAGAAAAATGGACATCGGCAACAAACTGGGAGTGCTTGGATATGGTTAGGAGGGAACTTACTTTTCTAGGCTGCCGTATCTACTTTTCCTAGTAAAATACATGGGAAAATCCCATTGGAGGAAAATTCCACCTAGGGTTAGGGTTAGGTCACCATGAATATGGAGAGCAACAGGGACATTGTCAATAAATTCAGAGTGCTTGGGAATGGTTATGTTGTAGAATAATGAGACCGGAGCCAGCTCTTCTGGAGAAGGAAAGGTTTATTGCGCAGGTTCAGCAAGCAAAGGGTCTGAACCCCGAAGGGTGGTGTTCACAACATATTTATAGTCAATAATACGTATACATTTCCTGATCACATCATGACCATTAGATGTTCTGTTTATGGTTACATGACATACTTCCCTAAATGTATGCATGTGAACAATGCATGTGAACAGTTTCCAGACAGCATGCAGCAGTCATTGATCACGCTGGTAGTCAAAACATGGCATACGTACCATAACCCCTGATACAACAAAGCTATAAATCCTGACCCAGCAAAGCTAAAATAGAAAGCTGACTTAGACTTATCTCGTGAGACAGGAAGCCTTCTTCTAGATCCAGGCATCCATCCCAACCTTTTCTCACCATATTTCTTTCTTAGCTATAAACAGTTAGTTTAGCTTGTTAGTCTGTTGTTTGTCCACTTTATTCCCCCCTTTTGAGACTTATCTCACTTAGTGACGATTAGTCTCAATGTACAACCACGTACTCACCGACTTCTGTATCAGCAGTACTGATTGTGTTTGGATTAAACTCCCATAA
Source organism: Bothrops alternatus (assembly GCA_034064705.1). Taxonomy (NCBI): domain Eukaryota; kingdom Metazoa; phylum Chordata; class Lepidosauria; order Squamata; family Viperidae; genus Bothrops; species Bothrops alternatus. Next base: position 679,360 of record JARGCV010000012.1, on the reverse strand, counting down.
GGCCAGCACCTGGGCTGTAGCCGTCCGCTCAGCCAATATGGACATCCGTTTTGGTAATGTGATGTTAGTCATTAATGAAAATATACATTGCATACAGCAGCATCCAGTAATAAGCAAAGCTGAAAGACACAGATTGAAAAGATGTGCACTTTAACTTGTCATGACTTACTTTTAGGCAATGAGGCTGAGGTTTTGCAGTAGATTGATCACTTCCACTAATATGGGCACATTGTAACCCTTCTGGAACTGCCACAATAGGTGTATGTAGAGCAAGAGCATCATAGGGTAGATGCTTAGCAATATGCCCCCAGTGATACAAAGTTTCATATCCTATATTATACTTTATTACATAACTACGTAAGTCAGTATAATTCTTTGCCACTGCAGCTGGAACACACACAGGTATTAAACATGTAGATAACAAATTTTCCATGTCATATGCTTCAGAAAGGCAAAAGTTTGAAGTGTTGGCCACCTTGGCTAATTGCACCCACAAATTATATTACATCCTTGATTCTAATGGATGGGACCTTCTGATCCTTTTCTGTTGGGGTCGTTTCCTTCGTGGTTTTTGAAGAGTAACTCCAAATTCCACCGGGTTCACAGATATCACACAAGTCCCCTTCCATCCCGGTTTTAACTGCGAGACTAGGGTAACTCGTTCCCAACCCCAAAATAAGGGCGGTCCACAGTCCAATGTCACTAAGGGTAAAGGCCTTTTGTGTGGTGCTTTCATACATATGCCTTTTCTTAGGACATATCCAGCATATTGACAGGCATCAGGATTCATAGGCCTTCTAATAAGGCAGGCTTCTTTCAAATATTAGGAGCCTCTTCTGGTCTCCTCCATTGTCCTGCATTAAAAACACAAACATTATTACATATCACTCTAATACTATACAAAGATAATATTAATACTTTCATCCTTTCTTCTCCCATGCGTAGAAAGCCAGCTTCCGGAGTGGCTTAGCAGGGGTCTTCACTACTGTACGTAGAGGGTCCTGTTACCGGTAAGGCCCCAGTAGAGTAGCTGTTGTTGTTCCACAATTCACCTTTAATACTACAACATCTGTTTCTACAAACAACAAAATGATTATTACATGCGTTTGAAAGTAAGTTTTGTGGGACTCCCTGGATTCCTAGACACCGTCCACAAAGGGTCAGCTGCTGCTTTTACCCTAGTCCAGTGAATCCATGACTTTGATTCTGCAATTTTTACAGCTAGAGGAGAGGCCATTATTACTTCATAGGGTCCCTTCCAACGTCCTTCTAGCTGCTCCTTTTTCCAATATTTAACCCACACTTTATCTCCTGGTTTAAATGGATGACACCTTGTCACCAGTTTAGGTGGTACTTGTTCAATGACATAATTCCTTAATTTTTCCACTTGCTTGTTGAGCTCCTGTACCATCTCTAGAGCCCATATTCCCCCCTTATGCCCCAAATCAGGCCATCCGGCCAGGTTCCGTTTTAACAGAGGGGGGGGTCTACCAAACATCAGTTCATATGGGGAAAGATTACACTGTCGACGAGGTGCACACCTGACAGCATACAACGCTAGGGGCAAAGCATCTGGCCATTTCAGATGACTTTCAGTATAAATATTAGTATTTTTTTTTCTTTCAGAGTGCGATTCATTCTCTCTACATTAGCACCTGACTGAGGATGAAAAGAACTATGAAATCTCCATTTAGATCCTACTGCTTTAGCAATTGCCTGGTTGATTTGGTGAACAAATTCTGGACCATTATCAGATGAAATAAATGAAGGGCTTCCAAACCGGGGAATCAATTCTTTTAATAGCAATCTGGCAACCTCCCTAGCCTGTTTGGTTCTCGTAGGAAAGGCTTCAGGCCATCCCATATATCTATCCACAAAGACCAATAAAGCTTTATACAACCCACATCTTGGCATGTCTGTAAAGTCAACCATAACAGAGTCCATAGGAAAATAGGATACTGGTATTGTTCCAGGAGGTAAAGCAGGACCCTGCCTAGGGTTAACTTTTGCACAGGTAGTACATTGCAAAGCAACCCTGGCAGTAATGCCTGCCAAACCATTTATAAAATACTCTCTTCCTATGGCTTCTGCTAAGCCTGTCTTCCCCATGTGGGTAGTATCATGAGATGCCTGAATCAGGGCCCACGCAGAAGATTGTGGGACAAAAACACGCTTATCGGGTAAGATGTACCACCCATCCTGTAGAGTTGCCTTACGATCTACCACTGCCTTTGCACATTCTTGCTGGAAATAAGAGGGCTTGACCTCTGGAGGCAAGACCCCAATATCCATAGCAACTAACAAAGGAAATGGAAAATGTTGTACAAATGTTTAAAAGATTACACAGAAATTTCCCCCCAATTCCATTCAGCATTCTTCCAACTAAATAGGTATCTCTTTTCTTTTTCCTTCTCTTAAGTAAATCACATACTTTTTTCCTTCTCCCTTTCATGAGCTCCTCTCCCACAGCACTGTTCCACAAAACCTTCATTTCATTTCCTCATATCCTCGCAAACACATACTACTGCTTTCCTATTTACTTCATAACAGTCTACAACTTACTGTTCCTTACATAGCCTGGGGATTACAAAATATAAAAAGACAACACTTGTGAATACGTGAATGAGCAAGGAATAATAACCTGCTCAATCAGGCTAACATGTTTGTGGTTACATTTTTATTTTTTCTCTCACCATGCATTAATCTATCAATTCAATCACTTTATCCAGTATACTTCTCTCCACACGCACTCTAATCATGGGTGAGGGCAGGATCTCATTTTTGTTTCTTTGTTCATTTTTCCTCTCTCTGTTCTGTTCCTTTCTTTTACTTTTTTCAAAATCTCTATTTGTTCTCTCCTTTAAGACAGTCTGGGAACCCACCCATCCAGGGGCAATAGAAGGGTGTTGAACCCTGCCAACACAGGCAGTCCTGTATCCAACAAAAATGTTGTTTGTTGGCCCCCTATATTCATGGTTACCAATGGCTGGGGGGGGGCTCCAAGCCTGGTCCCCGTCAATCTGTCCAGCCAGTTCCAGCCAATCCAATTCCTTCTGTCTCTCTTCCCATACCTCCTCTGTTTCCCCCAAATCCTCATCCCCTGAAGGGCACTCTAGTCACCACTCCTCTCCCTAATCCACCTCGTCCAAATCCTCCTCTGCCTCTCCAACCTCTTCCTCTCATCATCCCTTTCGGGCACTCTCTTTGCCAATGACCTTCCTCTCCACAGTTGGCACACTGGTTAGGACCCAACAATGTGCCCCCCTGTAATGCCACAGCCAACAATTCTGCCTTCTTTTGCATCCTTGCAACGTTTCTCTTCTTCTCAACCTTATCTCTATTCACATACACCTTCCTTGCCACCTCCAACAATTCAGAAGTATTTTTCTTTCTTATTTTTTTCCTACAGCTCCCTCCAGCTTCTGCAACTTTTTCCTAATATCCTCATAACTTTGAGTGATAAATCTCTCATTCAACATCCTTACATTATTTGGGTCCCTAGGATCTATTTGAGTATACATCTCATATGCCTCAATCAACCTCTGCAAAAAACCCTCTGGACTTTCATCTGCTTCCTGTATCGCTAAACAAGGCTTAGACATATTTACCGGAGGCTTCCCAGCCTTACGAAGAGCTTCCACCACCAGGTTTTGATACTCCTTTAATTTAGTCAAATTAGCAGGATCCTTAACATCCCATCCAGGCTCTGTCTCTGGGACTCTAGCCTCTAACTCAGGCTGTATATTTTGTGCTGCCGGAAACCTCTCTTTCACACATTTCATAACAGCAGCCTTCCACTTCTCCTTTTCTTCTGTGGTTAACAACGTATTCAACATCTGCTGCACATCCTGCCATGTGGGGTTATGACTGCCCTCTCTTTCTTCTGCTGAGAGAGCTTCCTCCATCTCTCCCTCTTCCTTGAAAGCTTCTAGCCCCCCTTTCTTCTTCGCCTCACCTCTGGCTGCCTATCCCTAAATTGCATACCCCCAGGCACAGCTGCTGCTGCTGCTATCTGAGGGGGGGGGTGAACACGGCACATAGGGAGGAGGTCTAAAAACTACTTCCTCTACTGCTACTTTAATCTCTTTCTTGATGTCAGATAGTGCAGTCTCTGAAATCTTTCCTATCCTTAGGTCTTTTAGATGTAACTTTTAGCTTTTTATCCTTTTGTTTCAATACACATAAACGAACCATTTCAGCCTGACATTGTAACAAATCATCAGCCTGCTAGCAGCCACCGCATCCCCCCACTGATCTATGTATTGAAACTGATTGGGACAGCTCTCCTCATTTGCTGCTATCAAAGAAGTAAGATCATCAATAATTTGCATTTTAAACGTTCCCTCAGGGGGCCTGGATTCCAGCATCTATATGGGGCCATTGAAATTCACACAAAAATCTTAATCTATCACTTGTTACCTTGGGATAGGGCACTCTATATTGGGTATGATTGAAATACACATCAAATCCTTTCATCACGCATTCCAACGGTGTGCTGGGAATGCTGCTACGCCCTCCCATCCTAACAACACTGCTACTGACCTACGGTGCTGGACGTTCCAACAGTCACCAATAGGGAATGCAGTAGCTTAACCACCCACACAACCTAACACGGACTTCCTTAGGAACGACGTCCCGAGTCCAGGGGAGTGATCAGGTCCCCTCTTCTATCTTCAAATGAGATAGGTACTTCCCACCTTTACCATATACTCGCCTGTGGCGTCTTGTCCTGGCCAGGAGATGGTTCAGACCTCCGTTCCTTCTCCCAAGGGTTCTTGGACTGGCTCTCTGCACCGTCGGCTCTGCTGATAAGCCACAGCTGTCTCCCGGAGGAAGACTCCCCCGTGGCGCCTGGAGAATGTTCAGTAGAGGCTTCCCAGCAGTGCCGAGGGGGTCAAGCCGTCCTCAGCGAAACATCGCCTCACTCCAATGTCCCATCTGGGGTGCCAGAAACTGTTGTAGAATAATGAGACCGGAGCCAGCTCTTCTGGAGAAGGAAAGGTTTATTGCGCAGGTTCAGCAAGCAAAGGGTCTGAACCCCGAAGGGTGGTGTTCACAACATATTTATAGTCAATAATACGTATACATTTCCTGATCACATCATGACCATTAGATGTTCTGTTTATGGTTACATGACATACTTCCCTAAATGTATGCATGTGAACAATGCATGTGAACAGTTTCCAGACAGCATGCAGCAGTCATTGATCACGCTGGTAGTCAAAACATGGCATACGTACCATAACCCCTGATACAACAAAGCTATAAATCCTGACCCAGCAAAGCTAAAATAGAAAGCTGACTTAGACTTATCTCGTGAGACAGGAAGCCTTCTTCTAGATCCAGGCATCCATCCCAACCTTTTCTCACCATATTTCTTTCTTAGCTATAAACAGTTAGTTTAGCTTGTTAGTCTGTTGTTTGTCCACTTTAGTTAGGAGGGAACTTACTTTTCTAGGCTGCCGTATCTACATTTCCTGCTAAAATACATGGGAAGATCCCATTGGAGGAAAATTCCACTTAGGGTTAGGGTTAAGTCACCATGAACTCATAGAGAAAAATGGACATCGGCAACAAACTGGGAGTGCTTGGATATGGTTAGGAGGGAACTTACTTTTCTAGGCTGCCGTATCTACGTTTCCTGGTAAAATACATGGGAAAATCCCATTGGAGGAAAATTCCACCTAGGGTTAGGGTTAGGTCACCATGAATATGGAGAGCAACAGGGACATTGTCAATAAATTCGGAGTGCTTGGGAATGGTTAGGAGGGCACTTACTTTTCTAGGATTCCCTATCTATGTTTCCTGGTAAAATACATGGGAAAATCCCATTGGAGGAAAATTCCACTTAGCGTTTGGGTTAGGTCACCATGAACTCATAGAGAAAAATGGACATCGGCAACAAACTGGGAGTGGTTGGGAATGATTAGGACGGCAAAGAAATTTCTAGGCTGCCCTATCTTTGTTTCCTGCTAAAATACATGGGAAAATCCCATTGGAGGAAAATTCCACTTAGTGTTAGGGTTAGGTCACCATGAACTCATAGAGAAAAATGGACATCGGCAACAAACTGGGCGTGCTTGGATATGGTTAGGAGGGAACTTACTTTTCTAGGCTGCCGTATCTACGTTTCCTGCTAAAATACATGGGAAGATCCCATTGGAGGAAAATTCCACCTAGGGTTAGGGTTAGGTCACCATGAACTCACAGAGAAAAATGGACATCGGCAACAAACTGGGAGTGCTTGGATATGGTTAGGACAGAACTTACTTTTCTAGGCTGCCGTATCTACGTTTCCTGGTAAAATACATGGGAAGATCCCATTGGAGGAAAATTCCACTTAGGGTTAGGGTTAGGTCACCATGAACTCATAGAGAAAAATGGACATCGGCAACAAACTGGGAGTGCTTGGATATGGTTAGGAGGGAACTTACTTTCCTAGGCTGCCCTATCTATGTTTCCTGCTAAAATGCATGGGGAAATCCCATTGGAGGAAAATTCCACTTAGGGTTAGGGTTAGGTCACCATGAACTCATAGAGAAAAATGGACATCGGCAACAAACTGGGAGCGCTTGGATATGGTTAGGAGGGAACTTACTTTTCTAGGCTGCCGTATCTACGTTTCCTAGTAAAATACATGGGAAAATCCCATTGGAGGAAAATTCCACCTAGGGTTAGGGTTAGGTCACCATGAATATGGAGAGCAACAGGGACATTGTCAATAAATTCGGAGTGCTTGGGAATGGTTAGGAGGGAACTTACTTTTCTAGGCTGCCGTATCTACATTTCCCGCTAAAATACATGGGAAGATCCCATTGGAGGAAAATTCCACTTAGGGTTAGGGTTAAGTCACCATGAACTCATAGAGAAAAATGGACATCGGCAACAAACTGGGAGTGCTTGCATATGGTTAGGAGGGAACTTACTTTTCTAGGCTGCCCTATCTATGTTTCCTGCTAAAATGCATGGGAAAATCCCATTGGAGGAAAATTCCACTTAGGGTTAGGGTTAGGTCACCATGAACTCATAGAGAAAAATGGATATCGGCAACAAACTGGGAGTGCTTGGATATGGTTAGGAGGGAACTTACTTTTCTAGGCTGCCCTATCTATGTTTCCTTCTAAAATGCATGGGGAAATCCCATTGGAGGAAAATTCCACTTAGGGTTAGGGTTAGGTCACCATGAACTCATAGAGAAAAATGGACATCGGCAACAAACTGGGAGTGCTTGGATATGGTTAGGAGGGAACTTACTTTTCTAGGCTGCCGTATCTACTTTTCCTAGTAAAATACATGGGAAAATCCCATTGGAGGAAAATTCCACCTAGGGTTAGGGTTAGGTCACCATGAATATGGAGAGCAACAGGGACATTGTCAATAAATTCAGAGTGCTTGGGAATGGTTATGTTGTAGAATAATGAGACCGGAGCCAGCTCTTCTGGAGAAGGAAAGGTTTATTGCGCAGGTTCAGCAAGCAAAGGGTCTGAACCCCGAAGGGTGGTGTTCACAACATATTTATAGTCAATAATACGTATACATTTCCTGATCACATCATGACCATTAGATGTTCTGTTTATGGTTACATGACATACTTCCCTAAATGTATGCATGTGAACAATGCATGTGAACAGTTTCCAGACAGCATGCAGCAGTCATTGATCACGCTGGTAGTCAAAACATGGCATACGTACCATAACCCCTGATACAACAAAGCTATAAATCCTGACCCAGCAAAGCTAAAATAGAAAGCTGACTTAGACTTATCTCGTGAGACAGGAAGCCTTCTTCTAGATCCAGGCATCCATCCCAACCTTTTCTCACCATATTTCTTTCTTAGCTATAAACAGTTAGTTTAGCTTGTTAGTCTGTTGTTTGTCCACTTTATTCCCCCCTTTTGAGACTTATCTCACTTAGTGACGATTAGTCTCAATGTACAACCACGTACTCACCGACTTCTGTATCAGCAGTACTGATTGTGTTTGGATTAAACTCCCATAAGGCCAGCACCTGGGCTGTAGCCGTCCGCTCAGCCAATATGGACATCCGTTTTGGTAATGTGATGTTAGTCATTAATGAAAATATACATTGCATACAGCAGCATCCAGTAATAAGCAAAGCTGAAAGACACAGATTGAAAAGATGTGCACTTTAACTTGTCATGACTTACTTTTAGGCAATGAGGCTGAGGTTTTGCAGTAGATTGATCACTTCCACTAATATGGGCACATTGTAACCCTTCTGGAACTGCCACAATAGGTGTATGTAGAGCAAGAGCATCATAGGGTAGATGCTTAGCAATATGCCCCCAGTGATACAAAGTTTCATATCCTATATTATACTTTATTACATAACTACGTAAGTCAGTATAATTCTTTGCCACTGCAGCTGGAACACACACAGGTATTAAACATGTAGATAACAAATTTTCCATGTCATATGCTTCAGAAAGGCAAAAGTTTGAAGTGTTGGCCACCTTGGCTAATTGCACCCACAAATTATATTACATCCTTGATTCTAATGGATGGGACCTTCTGATCCTTTTCTGTTGGGGTCGTTTCCTTCGTGGTTTTTGAAGAGTAACTCCAAATTCCACCGGGTTCACAGATATCACACAAGTCCCCTTCCATCCCGGTTTTAACTGCGAGACTAGGGTAACTCGTTCCCAACCCCAAAATAAGGGCGGTCCACAGTCCAATGTCACTAAGGGTAAAGGCCTTTTGTGTGGTGCTTTCATACATATGCCTTTTCTTAGGACATATCCAGCATATTGACAGGCATCAGGATTCATAGGCCTTCTAATAAGGCAGGCTTCTTTCAAATATTAGGAGCCTCTTCTGGTCTCCTCCATTGTCCTGCATTAAAAACACAAACATTATTACATATCACTCTAATACTATACAAAGATAATATTAATACTTTCATCCTTTCTTCTCCCGTGCGTAGAAAGCCAGCTTCCGGAGTGGCTTAGCAGGGGTCTTCACTACTGTACGTAGAGGGTCCTGTTACCGGTAAGGCCCCAGTAGAGTAGCTGTTGTTGTTCCACAATTCACCTTTAATACTACAACATCTGTTTCTACAAACAACAAAATGATTATTACATGCGTTTGAAAGTAAGTTTTGTGGGACTCCCTGGATTCCTAGACACCGTCCACAAAGGGTCAGCTGCTGCTTTTACCCTAGTCCAGTGAATCCATGACTTTGATTCTGCAATTTTTACAGCTAGAGGAGAGGCCATTATTACTTCATAGGGTCCCTTCCAACGTCCTTCTAGCTGCTCCTTTTTCCAATATTTAACCCACACTTTATCTCCTGGTTTAAATGGATGACACCTTGTCACCAGTTTAGGTGGTACTTGTTCAATGACATAATTCCTTAATTTTTCCACTTGCTTGTTGAGCTCCTGTACCATCTCTAGAGCCCATATTCCCCCCTTATGCCCCAAATCAGGCCATCCGGCCAGGTTCCGTTTTAACAGAGGGGGGGGTCTACCAAACATCAGTTCATATGGGGAAAGATTACACTGTCGACGAGGTGCACACCTGACAGCATACAACGCTAGGGGCAAAGCATCTGGCCATTTCAGATGACTTTCAGTATAAATATTAGTATTTTTTTTTCTTTCAGAGTGCGATTCATTCTCTCTACATTAGCACCTGACTGAGGATGAAAAGAACTATGAAATCTCCATTTAGATCCTACTGCTTTAGCAATTGCCTGGTTGATTTGGTGAACAAATTCTGGACCATTATCAGATGAAATAAATGAAGGGCTTCCAAACCGGGGAATCAATTCTTTTAATAGCAATCTGGCAACCTCCCTAGCCTGTTTGGTTCTCGTAGGAAAGGCTTCAGGCCATCCCATATATCTATCCACAAAGACCAATAAAGCTTTATACAACCCACATCTTGGCATGTCTGTAAAGTCAACCATAACAGAGTCCATAGGAAAATAGGATACTGGTATTGTTCCAGGAGGTAAAGCAGGACCCTGCCTAGGGTTAACTTTTGCACAGGTAGTACATTGCAAAGCAACCCTGGCAGTAATGCCTGCCAAACCATTTATAAAATACTCTCTTCCTATGGCTTCTGCTAAGCCTGTCTTCCCCATGTGGGTAGTATCATGAGATGCCTGAATCAGGGCCCACGCAGAAGATTGTGGGACAAAAACACGCTTATCGGGTAAGATGTACCACCCATCCTGTAGAGTTGCCTTACGATCTACCACTGCCTTTGCACATTCTTGCTGGAAATAAGAGGGCTTGACCTCTGGAGGCAAGACCCCAATATCCATAGCAACTAACAAAGGAAATGGAAAATGTTGTACAAATGTTTAAAAGATTACACAGAAATTTCCCCCCAATTCCATTCAGCATTCTTCCAACTAAATAGGTATCTCTTTTCTTTTTCCTTCTCTTAAGTAAATCACATACTTTTTTCCTTCTCCCTTTCATGAGCTCCTCTCCCACAGCACTGTTCCACAAAACCTTCATTTCATTTCCTCATATCCTCGCAAACACATACTACTGCTTTCCTATTTACTTCATAACAGTCTACAACTTACTGTTCCTTACATAGCCTGGGGATTACAAAATATAAAAAGACAACACTTGTGAATACGTGAATGAGCAAGGAATAATAACCTGCTCAATCAGGCTAACATGTTTGTGGTTACATTTTTATTTTTTCTCTCACCATGCATTAATCTATCAATTCAATCACTTTATCCAGTATACTTCTCTCCACACGCACTCTAATCATGGGTGAGGGCAGGATCTCATTTTTGTTTCTTTGTTCATTTTTCCTCTCTCTGTTCTGTTCCTTTCTTTTACTTTTTTCAAAATCTCTATTTGTTCTCTCCTTTAAGACAGTCTGGGAACCCACCCATCCAGGGGCAATAGAAGGGTGTTGAACCCTGCCAACACAGGCAGTCCTGTATCCAACAAAAATGTTGTTTGTTGGCCCCCTATATTCATGGTTACCAATGGCTGGGGGGGGGCTCCAAGCCTGGTCCCCGTCAATCTGTCCAGCCAGTTCCAGCCAATCCAATTCCTTCTGTCTCTCTTCCCATACCTCCTCTGTTTCCCCCAAATCCTCATCCCCTGAAGGGCACTCTAGTCACCACTCCTCTCCCTAATCCACCTCGTCCAAATCCTCCTCTGCCTCTCCAACCTCTTCCTCTCATCATCCCTTTCGGGCACTCTCTTTGCCAATGACCTTCCTCTCCACAGTTGGCACACTGGTTAGGACCCAACAATGTGCCCCCCTGTAATGCCACAGCCAACAATTCTGCCTTCTTTTGCATCCTTGCAACGTTTCTCTTCTTCTCAACCTTATCTCTATTCACATACACCTTCCTTGCCACCTCCAACAATTCAGAAGTATTTTTCTTTCTTATTTTTTTCCTACAGCTCCCTCCAGCTTCTGCAACTTTTTCCTAATATCCTCATAACTTTGAGTGATAAATCTCTCATTCAACATCCTTACATTATTTGGGTCCCTAGGATCTATTTGAGTATACATCTCATATGCCTCAATCAACCTCTGCAAAAAACCCTCTGGACTTTCATCTGCTTCCTGTATCGCTAAACAAGGCTTAGACATATTTACCGGAGGCTTCCCAGCCTTACGAAGAGCTTCCACCACCAGGTTTTGATACTCCTTTAATTTAGTCAAATTAGCAGGATCCTTAACATCCCATCCAGGCTCTGTCTCTGGGACTCTAGCCTCTAACTCAGGCTGTATATTTTGTGCTGCCGGAAACCTCTCTTTCACACATTTCATAACAGCAGCCTTCCACTTCTCCTTTTCTTCTGTGGTTAACAACGTATTCAACATCTGCTGCACATCCTGCCATGTGGGGTTATGACTGCCCTCTCTTTCTTCTGCTGAGAGAGCTTCCTCCATCTCTCCCTCTTCCTTGAAAGCTTCTAGCCCCCCTTTCTTCTTCGCCTCACCTCTGGCTGCCTATCCCTAAATTGCATACCCCCAGGCACAGCTGCTGCTGCTGCTATCTGAGGGGGGGGGGTGAACACGGCACATAGGGAGGAGGTCTAAAAACTACTTCCTCTACTGCTACTTTAATCTCTTTCTTGATGTCAGATAGTGCAGTCTCTGAAATCTTTCCTATCCTTAGGTCTTTTAGATGTAACTTTTAGCTTTTTATCCTTTTGTTTCAATACACATAAACGAACCATTTCAGCCTGACATTGTAACAAATCATCAGCCTGCTAGCAGCCACCGCATCCCCCCACTGATCTATGTATTGAAACTGATTGGGACAGCTCTCCTCATTTGCTGCTATCAAAGAAGTAAGATCATCAATAATTTGCATTTTAAACGTTCCCTCAGGGGGCCTGGATTCCAGCATCTATATGGGGCCATTGAAATTCACACAAAAATCTTAATCTATCACTTGTTACCTTGGGATAGGGCACTCTATATTGGGTATGATTGAAATACACATCAAATCCTTTCATCACGCATTCCAACGGTGTGCTGGGAATGCTGCTACGCCCTCCCATCCTAACAACACTGCTACTGACCTACGGTGCTGGACGTTCCAACAGTCACCAATAGGGAATGCAGTAGCTTAACCACCCACACAACCTAACACGGACTTCCTTAGGAACGACGTCCCGAGTCCAGGGGAGTGATCAGGTCCCCTCTTCTATCTTCAAATGAGATAGGTACTTCCCACCTTTACCATATACTCGCCTGTGGCGTCTTGTCCTGGCCAGGAGATGGTTCAGACCTCCGTTCCTTCTCCCAAGGGTTCTTGGACTGGCTCTCTGCACCGTCGGCTCTGCTGATAAGCCACAGCTGTCTCCCGGAGGAAGACTCCCCCGTGGCGCCTGGAGAATGTTCAGTAGAGGCTTCCCAGCAGTGCCGAGGGGGTCAAGCCGTCCTCAGCGAAACATCGCCTCACTCCAATGTCCCATCTGGGGTGCCAGAAACTGTTGTAGAATAATGAGACCGGAGCCAGCTCTTCTGGAGAAGGAAAGGTTTATTGCGCAGGTTCAGCAAGCAAAGGGTCTGAACCCCGAAGGGTGGTGTTCACAACATATTTATAGTCAATAATACGTATACATTTCCTGATCACATCATGACCATTAGATGTTCTGTTTATGGTTACATGACATACTTCCCTAAATGTATGCATGTGAACAATGCATGTGAACAGTTTCCAGACAGCATGCAGCAGTCATTGATCACGCTGGTAGTCAAAACATGGCATACGTACCATAACCCCTGATACAACAAAGCTATAAATCCTGACCCAGCAAAGCTAAAATAGAAAGCTGACTTAGACTTATCTCGTGAGACAGGAAGCCTTCTTCTAGATCCAGGCATCCATCCCAACCTTTTCTCACCATATTTCTTTCTTAGCTATAAACAGTTAGTTTAGCTTGTTAGTCTGTTGTTTGTCCACTTTAGTTAGGAGGGAACTTACTTTTCTAGGCTGCCGTATCTACATTTCCTGCTAAAATACATGGGAAGATCCCATTGGAGGAAAATTCCACTTAGGGTTAGGGTTAAGTCACCATGAACTCATAGAGAAAAATGGACATCGGCAACAAACTGGGAGTGCTTGGATATGGTTAGGAGGGAACTTACTTTTCTAGGCTGCCGTATCTACGTTTCCTGGTAAAATACATGGGAAAATCCCATTGGAGGAAAATTCCACCTAGGGTTAGGGTTAGGTCACCATGAATATGGAGAGCAACAGGGACATTGTCAATAAATTCGGAGTGCTTGGGAATGGTTAGGAGGGCACTTACTTTTCTAGGATTCCCTATCTATGTTTCCTGGTAAAATACATGGGAAAATCCCATTGGAGGAAAATTCCACTTAGCGTTTGGGTTAGGTCACCATGAACTCATAGAGAAAAATGGACATCGGCAACAAACTGGGAGTGGTTGGGAATGATTAGGACGGCAAAGAAATTTCTAGGCTGCCCTATCTTTGTTTCCTGCTAAAATACATGGGAAAATCCCATTGGAGGAAAATTCCACTTAGTGTTAGGGTTAGGTCACCATGAACTCATAGAGAAAAATGGACATCGGCAACAAACTGGGCGTGCTTGGATATGGTTAGGAGGGAACTTACTTTTCTAGGCTGCCGTATCTACGTTTCCTGCTAAAATACATGGGAAGATCCCATTGGAGGAAAATTCCACCTAGGGTTAGGGTTAGGTCACCATGAACTCACAGAGAAAAATGGACATCGGCAACAAACTGGGAGTGCTTGGATATGGTTAGGACAGAACTTACTTTTCTAGGCTGCCGTATCTACGTTTCCTGGTAAAATACATGGGAAGATCCCATTGGAGGAAAATTCCACTTAGGGTTAGGGTTAGGTCACCATGAACTCATAGAGAAAAATGGACATCGGCAACAAACTGGGAGTGCTTGGATATGGTTAGGAGGGAACTTACTTTCCTAGGCTGCCCTATCTATGTTTCCTGCTAAAATGCATGGGGAAATCCCATTGGAGGAAAATTCCACTTAGGGTTAGGGTTAGGTCACCATGAACTCATAGAGAAAAATGGACATCGGCAACAAACTGGGAGCGCTTGGATATGGTTAGGAGGGAACTTACTTTTCTAGGCTGCCGTATCTACGTTTCCTAGTAAAATACATGGGAAAATCCCATTGGAGGAAAATTCCACCTAGGGTTAGGGTTAGGTCACCATGAATATGGAGAGCAACAGGGACATTGTCAATAAATTCGGAGTGCTTGGGAATGGTTAGGAGGGAACTTACTTTTCTAGGCTGCCGTATCTACATTTCCCGCTAAAATACATGGGAAGATCCCATTGGAGGAAAATTCCACTTAGGGTTAGGGTTAAGTCACCATGAACTCATAGAGAAAAATGGACATCGGCAACAAACTGGGAGTGCTTGCATATGGTTAGGAGGGAACTTACTTTTCTAGGCTGCCCTATCTATGTTTCCTGCTAAAATGCATGGGAAAATCCCATTGGAGGAAAATTCCACTTAGGGTTAGGGTTAGGTCACCATGAACTCATAGAGAAAAATGGATATCGGCAACAAACTGGGAGTGCTTGGATATGGTTAGGAGGGAACTTACTTTTCTAGGCTGCCCTATCTATGTTTCCTTCTAAAATGCATGGGGAAATCCCATTGGAGGAAAATTCCACTTAGGGTTAGGGTTAGGTCACCATGAACTCATAGAGAAAAATGGACATCGGCAACAAACTGGGAGTGCTTGGATATGGTTAGGAGGGAACTTACTTTTCTAGGCTGCCGTATCTACTTTTCCTAGTAAAATACATGGGAAAATCCCATTGGAGGAAAATTCCACCTAGGGTTAGGGTTAGGTCACCATGAATATGGAGAGCAACAGGGACATTGTCAATAAATTCAGAGTGCTTGGGAATGGTTATGTTGTAGAATAATGAGACCGGAGCCAGCTCTTCTGGAGAAGGAAAGGTTTATTGCGCAGGTTCAGCAAGCAAAGGGTCTGAACCCCGAAGGGTGGTGTTCACAACATATTTATAGTCAATAATACGTATACATTTCCTGATCACATCATGACCATTAGATGTTCTGTTTATGGTTACATGACATACTTCCCTAAATGTATGCATGTGAACAATGCATGTGAACAGTTTCCAGACAGCATGCAGCAGTCATTGATCACGCTGGTAGTCAAAACATGGCATACGTACCATAACCCCTGATACAACAAAGCTATAAATCCTGACCCAGCAAAGCTAAAATAGAAAGCTGACTTAGACTTATCTCGTGAGACAGGAAGCCTTCTTCTAGATCCAGGCATCCATCCCAACCTTTTCTCACCATATTTCTTTCTTAGCTATAAACAGTTAGTTTAGCTTGTTAGTCTGTTGTTTGTCCACTTTATTCCCCCCTTTTGAGACTTATCTCACTTAGTGACGATTAGTCTCAATGTACAACCACGTACTCACCGACTTCTGTATCAGCAGTACTGATTGTGTTTGGATTAAACTCCCATAAGGCCAGCACCTGGGCTGTAGCCGTCCGCTCAGCCAATATGGACATCCGTTTTGGTAATGTGATGTTAGTCATTAATGAAAATATACATTGCATACAGCAGCATCCAGTAATAAGCAAAGCTGAAAGACACAGATTGAAAAGATGTGCACTTTAACTTGTCATGACTTACTTTTAGGCAATGAGGCTGAGGTTTTGCAGTAGATTGATCACTTCCACTAATATGGGCACATTGTAACCCTTCTGGAACTGCCACAATAGGTGTATGTAGAGCAAGAGCATCATAGGGTAGATGCTTAGCAATATGCCCCCAGTGATACAAAGTTTCATATCCTATATTATACTTTATTACATAACTACGTAAGTCAGTATAATTCTTTGCCACTGCAGCTGGAACACACACAGGTATTAAACATGTAGATAACAAATTTTCCATGTCATATGCTTCAGAAAGGCAAAAGTTTGAAGTGTTGGCCACCTTGGCTAATTGCACCCACAAATTATATTACATCCTTGATTCTAATGGATGGGACCTTCTGATCCTTTTCTGTTGGGGTCGTTTCCTTCGTGGTTTTTGAAGAGTAACTCCAAATTCCACCGGGTTCACAGATATCACACAAGTCCCCTTCCATCCCGGTTTTAACTGCGAGACTAGGGTAACTCGTTCCCAACCCCAAAATAAGGGCGGTCCACAGTCCAATGTCACTAAGGGTAAAGGCCTTTTGTGTGGTGCTTTCATACATATGCCTTTTCTTAGGACATATCCAGCATATTGACAGGCATCAGGATTCATAGGCCTTCTAATAAGGCAGGCTTCTTTCAAATATTAGGAGCCTCTTCTGGTCTCCTCCATTGTCCTGCATTAAAAACACAAACATTATTACATATCACTCTAATACTATACAAAGATAATATTAATACTTTCATCCTTTCTTCTCCCGTGCGTAGAAAGCCAGCTTCCGGAGTGGCTTAGCAGGGGTCTTCACTACTGTACGTAGAGGGTCCTGTTACCGGTAAGGCCCCAGTAGAGTAGCTGTTGTTGTTCCACAATTCACCTTTAATACTACAACATCTGTTTCTACAAACAACAAAATGATTATTACATGCGTTTGAAAGTAAGTTTTGTGGGACTCCCTGGATTCCTAGACACCGTCCACAAAGGGTCAGCTGCTGCTTTTACCCTAGTCCAGTGAATCCATGACTTTGATTCTGCAATTTTTACAGCTAGAGGAGAGGCCATTATTACTTCATAGGGTCCCTTCCAACGTCCTTCTAGCTGCTCCTTTTTCCAATATTTAACCCACACTTTATCTCCTGGTTTAAATGGATGACACCTTGTCACCAGTTTAGGTGGTACTTGTTCAATGACATAATTCCTTAATTTTTCCACTTGCTTGTTGAGCTCCTGTACCATCTCTAGAGCCCATATTCCCCCCTTATGCCCCAAATCAGGCCATCCGGCCAGGTTCCGTTTTAACAGAGGGGGGGGTCTACCAAACATCAGTTCATATGGGGAAAGATTACACTGTCGACGAGGTGCACACCTGACAGCATACAACGCTAGGGGCAAAGCATCTGGCCATTTCAGATGACTTTCAGTATAAATATTAGTATTTTTTTTTCTTTCAGAGTGCGATTCATTCTCTCTACATTAGCACCTGACTGAGGATGAAAAGAACTATGAAATCTCCATTTAGATCCTACTGCTTTAGCAATTGCCTGGTTGATTTGGTGAACAAATTCTGGACCATTATCAGATGAAATAAATGAAGGGCTTCCAAACCGGGGAATCAATTCTTTTAATAGCAATCTGGCAACCTCCCTAGCCTGTTTGGTTCTCGTAGGAAAGGCTTCAGGCCATCCCATATATCTATCCACAAAGACCAATAAAGCTTTATACAACCCACATCTTGGCATGTCTGTAAAGTCAACCATAACAGAGTCCATAGGAAAATAGGATACTGGTATTGTTCCAGGAGGTAAAGCAGGACCCTGCCTAGGGTTAACTTTTGCACAGGTAGTACATTGCAAAGCAACCCTGGCAGTAATGCCTGCCAAACCATTTATAAAATACTCTCTTCCTATGGCTTCTGCTAAGCCTGTCTTCCCCATGTGGGTAGTATCATGAGATGCCTGAATCAGGGCCCACGCAGAAGATTGTGGGACAAAAACACGCTTATCGGGTAAGATGTACCACCCATCCTGTAGAGTTGCCTTACGATCTACCACTGCCTTTGCACATTCTTGCTGGAAATAAGAGGGCTTGACCTCTGGAGGCAAGACCCCAATATCCATAGCAACTAACAAAGGAAATGGAAAATGTTGTACAAATGTTTAAAAGATTACACAGAAATTTCCCCCCAATTCCATTCAGCATTCTTCCAACTAAATAGGTATCTCTTTTCTTTTTCCTTCTCTTAAGTAAATCACATACTTTTTTCCTTCTCCCTTTCATGAGCTCCTCTCCCACAGCACTGTTCCACAAAACCTTCATTTCATTTCCTCATATCCTCGCAAACACATACTACTGCTTTCCTATTTACTTCATAACAGTCTACAACTTACTGTTCCTTACATAGCCTGGGGATTACAAAATATAAAAAGACAACACTTGTGAATACGTGAATGAGCAAGGAATAATAACCTGCTCAATCAGGCTAACATGTTTGTGGTTACATTTTTATTTTTTCTCTCACCATGCATTAATCTATCAATTCAATCACTTTATCCAGTATACTTCTCTCCACACGCACTCTAATCATGGGTGAGGGCAGGATCTCATTTTTGTTTCTTTGTTCATTTTTCCTCTCTCTGTTCTGTTCCTTTCTTTTACTTTTTTCAAAATCTCTATTTGTTCTCTCCTTTAAGACAGTCTGGGAACCCACCCATCCAGGGGCAATAGAAGGGTGTTGAACCCTGCCAACACAGGCAGTCCTGTATCCAACAAAAATGTTGTTTGTTGGCCCCCTATATTCATGGTTACCAATGGCTGGGGGGGGGCTCCAAGCCTGGTCCCCGTCAATCTGTCCAGCCAGTTCCAGCCAATCCAATTCCTTCTGTCTCTCTTCCCATACCTCCTCTGTTTCCCCCAAATCCTCATCCCCTGAAGGGCACTCTAGTCACCACTCCTCTCCCTAATCCACCTCGTCCAAATCCTCCTCTGCCTCTCCAACCTCTTCCTCTCATCATCCCTTTCGGGCACTCTCTTTGCCAATGACCTTCCTCTCCACAGTTGGCACACTGGTTAGGACCCAACAATGTGCCCCCCTGTAATGCCACAGCCAACAATTCTGCCTTCTTTTGCATCCTTGCAACGTTTCTCTTCTTCTCAACCTTATCTCTATTCACATACACCTTCCTTGCCACCTCCAACAATTCAGAAGTATTTTTCTTTCTTATTTTTTTCCTACAGCTCCCTCCAGCTTCTGCAACTTTTTCCTAATATCCTCATAACTTTGAGTGATAAATCTCTCATTCAACATCCTTACATTATTTGGGTCCCTAGGATCTATTTGAGTATACATCTCATATGCCTCAATCAACCTCTGCAAAAAACCCTCTGGACTTTCATCTGCTTCCTGTATCGCTAAACAAGGCTTAGACATATTTACCGGAGGCTTCCCAGCCTTACGAAGAGCTTCCACCACCAGGTTTTGATACTCCTTTAATTTAGTCAAATTAGCAGGATCCTTAACATCCCATCCAGGCTCTGTCTCTGGGACTCTAGCCTCTAACTCAGGCTGTATATTTTGTGCTGCCGGAAACCTCTCTTTCACACATTTCATAACAGCAGCCTTCCACTTCTCCTTTTCTTCTGTGGTTAACAACGTATTCAACATCTGCTGCACATCCTGCCATGTGGGGTTATGACTGCCCTCTCTTTCTTCTGCTGAGAGAGCTTCCTCCATCTCTCCCTCTTCCTTGAAAGCTTCTAGCCCCCCTTTCTTCTTCGCCTCACCTCTGGCTGCCTATCCCTAAATTGCATACCCCCAGGCACAGCTGCTGCTGCTGCTATCTGAGGGGGGGGGTGAACACGGCACATAGGGAGGAGGTCTAAAAACTACTTCCTCTACTGCTACTTTAATCTCTTTCTTGATGTCAGATAGTGCAGTCTCTGAAATCTTTCCTATCCTTAGGTCTTTTAGATGTAACTTTTAGCTTTTTATCCTTTTGTTTCAATACACATAAACGAACCATTTCAGCCTGACATTGTAACAAATCATCAGCCTGCTAGCAGCCACCGCATCCCCCCACTGATCTATGTATTGAAACTGATTGGGACAGCTCTCCTCATTTGCTGCTATCAAAGAAGTAAGATCATCAATAATTTGCATTTTAAACGTTCCCTCAGGGGGCCTGGATTCCAGCATCTATATGGGGCCATTGAAATTCACACAAAAATCTTAATCTATCACTTGTTACCTTGGGATAGGGCACTCTATATTGGGTATGATTGAAATACACATCAAATCCTTTCATCACGCATTCCAACGGTGTGCTGGGAATGCTGCTACGCCCTCCCATCCTAACAACACTGCTACTGACCTACGGTGCTGGACGTTCCAACAGTCACCAATAGGGAATGCAGTAGCTTAACCACCCACACAACCTAACACGGACTTCCTTAGGAACGACGTCCCGAGTCCAGGGGAGTGATCAGGTCCCCTCTTCTATCTTCAAATGAGATAGGTACTTCCCACCTTTACCATATACTCGCCTGTGGCGTCTTGTCCTGGCCAGGAGATGGTTCAGACCTCCGTTCCTTCTCCCAAGGGTTCTTGGACTGGCTCTCTGCACCGTCGGCTCTGCTGATAAGCCACAGCTGTCTCCCGGAGGAAGACTCCCCCGTGGCGCCTGGAGAATGTTCAGTAGAGGCTTCCCAGCAGTGCCGAGGGGGTCAAGCCGTCCTCAGCGAAACATCGCCTCACTCCAATGTCCCATCTGGGGTGCCAGAAACTGTTGTAGAATAATGAGACCGGAGCCAGCTCTTCTGGAGAAGGAAAGGTTTATTGCGCAGGTTCAGCAAGCAAAGGGTCTGAACCCCGAAGGGTGGTGTTCACAACATATTTATAGTCAATAATACGTATACATTTCCTGATCACATCATGACCATTAGATGTTCTGTTTATGGTTACATGACATACTTCCCTAAATGTATGCATGTGAACAATGCATGTGAACAGTTTCCAGACAGCATGCAGCAGTCATTGATCACGCTGGTAGTCAAAACATGGCATACGTACCATAACCCCTGATACAACAAAGCTATAAATCCTGACCCAGCAAAGCTAAAATAGAAAGCTGACTTAGACTTATCTCGTGAGACAGGAAGCCTTCTTCTAGATCCAGGCATCCATCCCAACCTTTTCTCACCATATTTCTTTCTTAGCTATAAACAGTTAGTTTAGCTTGTTAGTCTGTTGTTTGTCCACTTTAGTTAGGAGGGAACTTACTTTTCTAGGCTGCCGTATCTACATTTCCTGCTAAAATACATGGGAAGATCCCATTGGAGGAAAATTCCACTTAGGGTTAGGGTTAAGTCACCATGAACTCATAGAGAAAAATGGACATTGGCAACAAACTGGGAGTGCTTGGATATGGTTAGGAGGGAACTTACTTTTCTAGGCTGCCGTATCTACGTTTCCTGGTAAAATACATGGGAAAATCCCATTGGAGGAAAATTCCACCTAGGGTTAGGGTTAGGTCACCATGAATATGGAGAGCAATAGGGACATTGTCAATTAATTCGGAGTGCTTGGGAATGGTTAGGAGAGCACTTACTTTTCTAGGCTTCCCTATCTATGTTTCCTGGTAAAATACATGGGAAGATCCCATTGGAGGAAAATTCCACTTAGGGTTAGGGTTAAGTCACCATGAACTCATAGAGAAAAATGGACATCGGCAACAAACTGGGAGTGCTTGGATATGGTTAGGACAGAGCTTACTTTTCTAGGCTGCCCTATCTATGTTTTCTGCTAAAATGCATGGGAAAATCCCATTGGAGGAAAATTCCACTTAGGGTTAGGGTTAGGTCACCATGAACTCATAGAGAAAAATGGACATCGGCAACAAACTGGGAGTGCTTGGATATGGTTAGGACAGAACTTACTTTTCTAGGCTGCCGTATCTACGTTTCCTGGTAAAATACATGGGAAGATCCCATTGGAGGAAAATTCCACTTAGGGTTAGGGTTAAGTCACCATGAACTCATAGAGAAAAATGGACATCGGCAACAAACTGGGAGTGCTTGCATATGGTTAGGAGGGAACTTACTTTTCTAGGCTGCCCTATCTATGTTTCCTGCTAAAAGGCATGGGAAAATCCCATTGGAGGAAAATTCCACTTAGGGTTAGGGTTAGGTCACCATGAACTCATAGAGAAAAATGGATATCGGCAACAAACTGGGAGTGCTTGGATATGGTTAGGAGGGAACTTACTTTTCTAGGCTGCCCTATCTATGTTTCCTGCTAAAATGCATGGGGAAATCCCATTGGAGGAAAATTCCACTTAGGGTTAGGGTTAGGTCACTATGAACTCATAGAGAAAAATGGACATCGGCAACAAACTGGGAGTGCTTGGATATGGTTAGGAGGGAACTTACTTTTCTAGGCTGCCGTATCTACTTTTCCTAGTAAAATACATGGGAAAATCCCATTGGAGGAAAATTCCACCTAGGGTTAGGGTTAGGTCACCATGAATATGGAGAGCAACAGGGACATTGTCAATAAATTCGGAGTGCTTGGGGATGGTTAGGAGGGAACTTACTTTTCTAGGCTGCCGTATCTACATTTCCCGCTAAAATAGATGGGAAGATCCCATTGGAGGAAAATTCCACTTAGGGTTAGGGTTAAGTCACCATGAACTCATAGAGAAAAGTGGACATCGGCAACAAACTGGGAGTGCTTGCATATGGTTAGGAGGGAACTTACTTTTCTAGGCTGCCCTATCTATGTTTCCTGCTAAAATGCATGGGAAAATCCCATTGGAGGAAAATTCCACTTAGGGTTACGGTTAGGTCACCATGAACTCATAGAGAAAAATGGACATCGGCAACAAACTGGGAGTGCTTGGATATGGTTAGGAGGGAACTTACTTTTCTAGGCTGCCCTATCTATGTTTCCTGCTAAAATGCATGGGGAAATCCCATTGGAGGAAAATTCCACTTAGGGTTAGGGTTAGGTCACCATGAACTCATAGAGAAAAACGGACATCGGCAACAAACTGGGAGTGCTTGGATATGGTTAGGAGGGAACTTACTTTTCTAGGCTGCCGTATCTGCGTTTCCTAGTAAAATACATGGGAAAATCCCATTGGAGGAAAATTCCACCTAGGGTTAGGGTTAGGTCACCATGAATATGGAGAGCAACAGGGACATTGTCAATAAATTCGCAGTGCTTGGAAATGGTTAGGAGGGCACTTACTTTTCTAGGCTTCCCTATCTATGTTTCCTGGTAAAATACATGGGAAAATCCCATTGGAGGAAAATTCCACCTAGGGTTAGGGTTAGGTCACCATGAATATGGAGAGCAACAGGGACATTGTCAATAAATTCGGAGTGCTTGGGAATGGTTAGGAGGGAACTTACTTTTCTAGGCTGCCGTATCTACATTTCCCGCTAAAATACATGGGAAGATCCCATTGGAGGAAAATTCCACTTAGGGTTAGGGTTAAGTCACCATGAACTCATAGAGAAAAATGGACATCGGCAACAAACTGGGAGTGCTTGCATATGGTTAGGAGGGAACTTACTTTTCTAGGCTGCCCTATCTATGTTTCCTGCTAAAATGCATGGGAAAATCCCATTGGAGGAAAATTCCACTTAGGGTTAGGGTTAGGTCACCATGAACTCATAGAGAAAAATGGACATCGGCAACAAACTGGGAGTGCTTGGATATGGTTAGGAGGGAACTTACTTTTCTAGGCTGCCGTATCTACGTTTCCTGGTAAAATACATGGGAAAATCCCATTGGAGGAAAATTCCACCTAGGGTTAGGGTTAGGTCACCATGAATATGGAGAGCAACAGGGACATTGTCAATAAATTCGGAGTGCTTGGGAATGGTTAGGAGGGCACTTACTTTTCTAGGCTTCCCTATCTATGTTTCCTGGTAAAATACATGGGAAAATCCCATTGGAGGAAAATTCCACCTAGGGTTAGGGTTAGGTCACCATGAATATGGAGAGCAACAGGGACATTGTCAATAAATTCGGAGTGCTTGGGAATGGTTAGGAGGGAACTTACTTTTCTAGGCTGCCGTATCTACATTTCCTGCTAAAATACATGGGAAGATCCCATTGGAGGAAAATTCCACTTAGGGTTAGGGTTAAGTCACCATGAACTCATAGAGAAAAATGGACATCGGCAACAAACTGGGAGTGCTTGCATATGGTTAGGAGGGAACTTACTTTTCTAGGCTGCCCTATCTATGTTTCCTGCTAAAATGCATGGGAAAATCCCATTGGAGGAAAATTCCACTTAGGGTTAGGGTTAGGTCACCATGAACACATAGAGAAAAATGGACATCGGCAACAAACTGGGAGTGCTTGGATATGGTTAGGAGGGAACTTACTTTTCTAGGCTGCCGTATCTACGTTTCCTGGTAAATTACATGGGAAAATCCCATTGGAGGAAAATTCCACCTAGGGTTAGGATTAGGTCACCATGAATATGGAGAGCAACAGGGACATTGTCAATAAATTCGGAGTGCTTGGGAATGGTTAGGAGGGCACTTACTTTTCTAGGCTTCCCTATCTATGTTTCCTGGTAAAATACATGGGAAAATCCCATTGCAGGAAAATTCCACTTAGCGTTTGGGTTAGGTCACCATGAACATGGAGAGAAACATGGACATTGCCAATAAATTTGGAGTGGTTGGGAATGATTAGGACGGCAAAGAAATTTCTAGGCTGCCCTATCTTTGTTTCCTGCTAAAATACATGGGAAAATGTCATTGGAGGAAAATTCCACTTAGGGTTAGGTCACCATGAACTCATAGAGAAAAATGGACATCGGCAACAAACTAGGAGTGCTTGGATATGGTTACGAGGGAACTTACTTTTCTAGGCTGCCGTATCTACGTTTCCTGCTAAAATACATGGGAAAATCCCATTGGAGGAAAATTCCACTTAGGGTTAGGTCACCATGAACTCATAGAGAAAAATGGACATCGGCAACAAAGTGGGAGTGCTTGGATATGGTTAGGAGGGAACTTACTTTTCTAGGCTGCCCTATCTATGTTTCCTGCTAAAATGCATGGGAAAATCACTTTGGAGGAAAATTCCACCTAGGGTTAGGGTTAGGTCACCATGAATATGGAGAGCAACAGGGACATTGTCAATAAATTCGGAGTGCTTGGGAATGGTTAGGAGGGAACTTACTTTTCTAGGCTGCCGTATCTACATTTCCTGCTAAAATACATGGGAAGATCCCATTGGAGGAAAATTCCACTTAGGGTTAGGGTTAAGTCACCATGAACTCATAGAGAAAAATGGACATCGGCAACAAACTGGGAGTGCTTGCATATGGTTAGGAGGGAACTTACTTTTCTAGGCTGCCCTATCTATGTTTCCTGCTAAAATGCATGGGAAAATCCCATTGGAGGAAAATTCCACTTAGGGTTAGGGTTAGGTCACCATGAACACATAGAGAAAAATGGACATCGGCAACAAACTGGGAGTGCTTGAATATGGTTAGGAGGGAACTTACTTTTCTAGGCTGCCCTATCTATGTTTCCTGCTAAAATGCATGGGAAAATCACTTTGGAGGAAAATTCCACCTAGGGTTAGGGTTAGGTCACCATGAATATGGAGAGCAACAGGGACATTGTCAATAAATTCGGAGTGCTTGGGAATGGTTAGGAGGGAACTTACTTTTCTAGGCTGCCCTATCTACATTTCCTGCTAAAATACATGGGAAGATCCCATTGGAGGAAAATTCCACTTAGGGTTAGGGTTAAGTCACCATGAACTCATAGAGAAAAATGGACATCGGCAACAAACTGGGAGTGCTTGCATATGGTTAGGAGGGAACTTACTTTTCTAGGCTGCCCTATCTATGTTTCCTGCTAAAATGCATGGGAAAATCCCATTGGAGGAAAATTCCACTTAGGGTTAGGGTTAGGTCACCATGAACACATAGAGAAAAATGGACATCGGCAACATACTGGGAGTGCTTGAATATGGTTAGGAGGGAACTTACTTTTCTAGGCTGCCCTATCTATGTTTCCTGCTAAAATGCATGGGAAAATCACTTTGGAGGAAAATTCCACCTAGGGTTAGGGTTAGGTCACCATGAATATGGAGAGCAACAGGGACATTGTCAATAAATTCGGAGTGCTTGGGAATGGTTAGGAGGGAACTTACTTTTCTAGGCTGCCCTATCTACATTTCCTGCTAAAATACATGGGAAGATCCCATTGGAGGAAAATTCCACTTAGGGTTAGGGTTAAGTCACCATGAACTCATAGAGAAAAATGGACATCGGCAACAAACTGGGAGTGCTTGCATATGGTTAGGAGGGAACTTACTTTTCTAGGCTGCCCTATCTATGTTTCCTGCTAAAATGCATGGGAAAATCCCATTGGAGGAAAATTCCACTTAGGGTTAGGGTTAGGTCACCATGAACACATAGAGAAAAATGGACATTGGCAACAAACTGGGAGTGCTTGAATATGGTTAGGAGGGAACTTACTTTTCTAGGCTGCCCTATCTATGTTTCCTGCTAAAATGCATCGGAAAATCCCATTGGAGGAAAATTCCACTTAGGGTTAGGGTTAGGTCACCATGAACTCATAGAGAAAAATGGACATCGGCAACAAACTGGGAGTGCTTGGATATGGTTAGGAGGGAACTTACTTTTCTAGGCTGCCGTATCTACGTTTCCTGGTAAATTACATGGGAAAATCCCATTGGAGGAAAATTCCACCTAGGGTTAGGATTAGGTCACCATGAATATGGAGAGCAACAGGGACATTGTCAATAAATTCGGAGTGCTTGGGAATGGTTAGGAGGGCACTTACTTTTCTAGGCTTCCCTATCTATGTTTCCTGGTAAAATACATGGGAAAATCCCATTGCAGGAAAATTCCACTTAGCGTTTGGGTTAGGTCACCATGAACATGGAGAGAAACATGGACATTGCCAATAAATTTGGAGTGGTTGGGAATGATTAGGACGGCAAAGAAATTTCTAGGCTGCCCTATCTTTGTTTCCTGCTAAAATACATGGGAAAATGTCATTGGAGGAAAATTCCACTTAGGGTTAGGTCACCATGAACTCATAGAGAAAAATGGACATCGGCAACAAACTAGGAGTGCTTGGATATGGTTACGAGGGAACTTACTTTTCTAGGCTGCCGTATCTACGTTTCCTGCTAAAATACATGGGAAAATCCCATTGGAGGAAAATTCCACTTAGGGTTAGGTCACCATGAACTCATAGAGAAAAATGGACATT
Source organism: Bothrops alternatus (assembly GCA_034064705.1). NCBI lineage: Eukaryota > Metazoa > Chordata > Lepidosauria > Squamata > Viperidae > Bothrops > Bothrops alternatus. Next base: position 651,914 of record JARGCV010000012.1, on the reverse strand, counting down.
GGCAACAAAGTGGGAGTGCTTGGATATGGTTAGGAGGGAACTTACTTTTCTAGGCTGCCCTATCTATGTTTCCTGCTAAAATGCATGGGAAAATCACTTTGGAGGAAAATTCCACCTAGGGTTAGGGTTAGGTCACCATGAATATGGAGAGCAACAGGGACATTGTCAATAAATTCGGAGTGCTTGGGAATGGTTAGGAGGGAACTTACTTTTCTAGGCTGCCGTATCTACATTTCCTGCTAAAATACATGGGAAGATCCCATTGGAGGAAAATTCCATTTAGGGTTAGGGTTAGGTCACCATGAACTCATAGAGAAAAATGGACATCGGCAACAAACTGGGAGTGCTTGGATATGGTTAGGAGGGAACTTACTTTTCTAGGCTGCCCTATCTATGTTTCCTGCTAAAATGCATGGGGAAATCCCATTGGAGGAAAATTCCACTTAGGGTTAGGGTTAGGTCACCATGAACTCATAGAGAAAAATGGACATCGGCAACAAACTGGGAGTGCTTGGATATGGTTAGGAGGGAACTTACTTTTCTAGGCTGCCGTATCTACTTTTCCTAGTAAAATACATGGGAAAATCCCATTGGAGGAAAATTCCACCTAGGGTTAGGGTTAGGTCACCATGAATATGGAGAGCAACAGGGACATTGTCAATAAATTCGGAGTGCTTGGGGATGGTTAGGAGGGAACTTACTTTTCTAGGCTGCCGTATCTACATATCCCGCTAAAATAGATGGGAAGATCCCATTGGAGGAAAATTCCACTTAGGGTTAGGGTTAAGTCACCATGAACTGATAGAGAAAAATGGACATCGGCAACAAACTGGGAGTGCTTGAATATGGTTAGGAGGGAACTTACTTTTCTAGGCTGCCCTATCTATGTTTCCTGCTAAAATGCATGGGAAAATCCCATTGAAGGAAAATTCCACTTAGGGTTAGGGTTAGGTCACCATGAACTCATAGAGAAAAATGGACATCGGCAACAAACTGGGAGTGCTTGGATATGGTTAGGAGGGAACTTACTTTTCTAGGCTGCCCTATCTATGTTTCCTGCTAAAATGCATGGGGAAATCCCATTGGAGGAAAATTCCACTTAGGGTTAGGGTTAGGTCACCATGAACTCATAGAGAAAAACGGACATCGGCAACAAACTGGGAGTGCTTGGATATGGTTAGGAGGGAACTTACTTTTCTAGGCTGCCGTATCTACGTTTCCTAGTAAAATACATGGGAAAATCCCATTGGAGGAAAATTCCACCTAGGGTTAGGGTTAGGTCACCATGAATATGGAGAGCAACAGGGACATTGTCAATAAATTCGCAGTGCTTGGAAATGGTTAGGAGGGCACTTACTTTTCTAGGCTTCCCTATCTATGTTTCCTGGTAAAATACATGGGAAAATCCCATTGGAGGAAAATTCCACCTAGGGTTAGGGTTAGGTCACCATGAATATGGAGAGCAACAGGGACATTGTCAATAAATTCGGAGTGCTTGGGAATGGTTAGGAGGGAACTTACTTTTCTAGGCTGCCGTATCTACATTTCCCGCTAAAATACATGGGAAGATCCCATTGGAGGAAAATTCCACTTAGGGTTAGGGTTAAGTCACCATGAACTCATAGAGAAAAATGGACATCGGCAACAAACTGGGAGTGCTTGCATATGGTTAGGAGGGAACTTACTTTTCTAGGCTGCCCTATCTATGTTTCCTGCTAAAATGCATGGGAAAATCCCATTGGAGGAAAATTCCACTTAGGGTTAGGGTTAGGTCACCATGAACTCATAGAGAAAAATGGACATCGGCAACAAACTGGGAGTGCTTGGATATGGTTAGGAGGGAACTTACTTTTCTAGGCTGCCGTATCTACGTTTCCTGGTAAAATACATGGGAAAATCCCATTGGAGGAAAATTCCACCTAGGGTTAGGGTTAGGTCACCATGAATATGGAGAGCAACAGGGACATTGTCAATAAATTCGGAGTGCTTGGGAATGGTTAGGAGGGCACTTACTTTTCTAGGCTTCCCTATCTATGTTTCCTGGTAAAATACATGGGAAAATCCCATTGGAGGAAAATTCCACCTAGGGTTAGGGTTAGGTCACCATGAATATGGAGAGCAACAGGGACATTGTCAATAAATTCGGAGTGCTTGGGAATGGTTAGGAGGGAACTTACTTTTCTAGGCTGCCGTATCTACATTTCCTGCTAAAATACATGGGAAGATCCCATTGGAGGAAAATTCCACTTAGGGTTAGGGTTAAGTCACCATGAACTCATAGAGAAAAATGGACATCGACAACAAACTGGGAGTGCTTGCATATGGTTAGGAGGGAACTTACTTTTCTAGGCTGCCCTATCTATGTTTCCTGCTAAAATGCATGGGAAAATCCCATTGGAGGAAAATTCCACTTAGGGTTAGGGTTAGGTCACCATGAACACATAGAGAAAAATGGACATCGGCAACAAACCGGGAGTGCTTGAATATGGTTAGGAGGGAACTTACTTTTCTAGGCTGCCCTATCTATGTTTCCTGCTAAAATGCATGGGAAAATCCCATTGGAGGAAAATTCCACTTAGGGTTAGGGTTAGGTCACCATGAACTCATAGAGAAAAATGGACATCGGCAACAAACTGGGAGTGCTTGGATATGGTTAGGAGGGAACTTACTTTTCTAGGCTGCCGTATCTACGTTTCCTGGTAAAATACATGGGAAAATCCCATTGGAGGAAAATTCCACCTAGGGTTAGGATTAGGTCACCATGAATATGGAGAGCAACAGGGACATTGTCAATAAATTCGGAGTGCTTGGGAATGGTTAGGAGGGCACTTACTTTTCTAGGCTTCCCTATCTATGTTTCCTGGTAAAATACATGGGAAAATCCCATTGCAGGAAAATTCCACTTAGCGTTTGGGTTAGGTCACCATGAACATGGAGAGAAACATGGACATTGCCAATAAATTTGGAGTGGTTGGGAATGATTAGGACGGCAAAGAAATTTCTAGGCTGCCCTATCTTTGTTTCCTGCTAAAATACATGGGAAAATGTCATTGGAGGAAAATTCCACTTAGGGTTAGGTCACCATGAACTCATAGAGAAAAATGGACATCGGCAACAAACTAGGAGTGCTTGGATATGGTTACGAGGGAACTTACTTTTCTAGGCTGCCGTATCTACGTTTCCTGCTAAAATACATGGGAAAATCCCATTGGAGGAAAATTCCACTTAGGGTTAGGTCACCATGAACTCATAGAGAAAAATGGACATTGGCAACAAAGTGGGAGTGCTTGGATATGGTTAGGAGGGAACTTACTTTTCTAGGCTGCCCTATCTATGTTTCCTGCTAAAATGTATGGGAAAATCCCATTGGAGGAAAATTCCACCTAGGGTTAGGGTTAGGTCACCATGAATATGGAGAGCAACAGGGACATTGTCAATAAATTCGGAGTGCTTGGGAATGGTTAGGAGGGCACTTACTTTTCTAGGCTGCCGTATCTACATTTCCTGCTAAAATACATGGGAAGATCCCATTGGAGGAAAATTCCACTTAGGGTTAGGGTTAGGTCACCATGAACTCATAGAGAAAAATGGACATCGGCAACAAACTGGGAGTGCTTGGATATGGTTAGGAGGGAACTTACTTTTCTAGGCTGCCCTATCTATGTTTCCTGCTAAAATGCATGGGAAAATCCCATTGGAGGAAAATTCCACTTAGGGTTAGGGTTAGGTCACCATGAACTCATAGAGAAAAATGGACATCGGCAACAAACTGGGAGTGCTTGGATATGGTTAGGAGGGAACTTACTTTTCTAGGCTGCCGTATCTACGTTTCCTGGTAAAATACATGGGAAAATCCCATTGGAGGAAAATTCCACCTAGGGTTAGGGTTAGGTCACCATGAATATGGAGAGCAACAGGGACATTGTCAATAAATTCGGAGTGCTTGGGAATGGTTAGGAGGGCACTTACTTTTCTAGGCTTCCCTATCTATGTTTCCTGGTAAAATACATGGGAAAATCCCATTGGAGGAAAATTCCACCTAGGGTTAGGGTTAGGTCACCATGAATATGGAGAGCAACAGGGACATTGTCAATAAATTCGGAGTGCTTGGGAATGGTTAGGAGGGAACTTACTTTTCTAGGCTGCCGTATCTACATTTCCTGCTAAAATACATGGGAAGATCCCATTGGAGGAAAATTCCACTTAGGGTTAGGGTTAAGTCACCATGAACTCATAGAGAAAAATGGACATCGACAACAAACTGGGAGTGCTTGCATATGATTAGGAGGGAACTTACTTTTCTAGGCTGCCCTATCTATGTTTCCTGCTAAAATGCATGGGAAAATCCCATTGGAGGAAAATTCCACTTAGGGTTAGGGTTAGGTCACCATGAACACATAGAGAAAAATGGACATCGGCAACAAACCTGGAGTGCTTGAATATGGTTAGGAGGGAACTTACTTTTCTAGGCTGCCCTATCTATGTTTCCTGCTAAAATGCATGGGAAAATCCCATTGGAGGAAAATTCCACTTAGGGTTAGGGTTAGGTCACCATGAACTCATAGAGAAAAATGGACATCGGCAACAAACTGGGAGTGCTTGGATATGGTTAGGAGGGAACTTACTTTTCTAGGCTGCTGTATCTACGTTTCCTGGTAAAATACATGGGAAAATCCCATTGGAGGAAAATTCCACCTAGGGTTAGGATTAGGTCACCATGAATATGGAGAGCAACAGGGACATTGTCAATAAATTCGGAGTGCTTGGGAATGGTTAGGAGGGCACTTACTTTTCTAGGCTTCCCTATCTATGTTTCCTGGTAAAATACATGGGAAAATCCCATTGCAGGAAAATTCCACTTAGCGTTTGGGTTAGGTCACCATGAACATGGAGAGAAACATGGACATTGCCAATAAATTTGGAGTGGTTGGGAATGATTAGGACGGCAAAGAAATTTCTAGGCTGCCCTATCTTTGTTTCCTGCTAAAATACATGGGAAAATGTCATTGGAGGAAAATTCCACTTAGGGTTAGGTCACCATGAACTCATAGAGAAAAATGGACATCGGCAACAAACTAGGAGTGCTTGGATATGGTTACGAGGGAACTTACTTTTCTAGGCTGCCGTATCTACGTTTCCTGCTAAAATACATGGGAAAATCCCATTGGAGGAAAATTCCACTTAGGGTTAGGTCACCATGAACTCATAGAGAAAAATGGACATTGGCAACAAAGTGGGAGTGCTTGGATATGGTTAGGAGGGAACTTACTTTTCTAGGCTGCCCTATCTATGTTTCCTGCTAAAATGTATGGGAAAATCCCATTGGAGGAAAATTCCACCTAGGGTTAGGGTTAGGTCACCATGAATATGGAGAGCAACAGGGACATTGTCAATAAATTCGGAGTGCTTGGGAATGGTTAGGAGGGCACTTACTTTTCTAGGCTGCCGTATCTACATTTCCTGCTAAAATACATGGGAAGATCCCATTGGAGGAAAATTCCACTTAGGGTTAGGGTTAGGTCACCATGAACTCATAGAGAAAAATGGACATCGGCAACAAACTGGGAGTGCTTGGATATGGTTAGGAGGGAACTTACTTTTCTAGGCTGCCCTATCTATGTTTCCTGCTAAAATGCATGGGAAAATCCCATTGGAGGAAAATTCCACTTAGGGTTAGGGTTAGGTCACCATGAACTCATAGAGAAAAATGGACATCGGCAACAAACTGGGAGTGCTTGGATATGGTTAGGAGGGAACTTACTTTTCTAGGCTGCCGTATCTACGTTTCCTGGTAAAATACATGGGAAAATCCCATTGGAGGAAAATTCCACCTAGGGTTAGGGTTAGGTCACCATGAATATGGAGAGCAACAGGGACATTGTCAATAAATTCGGAGTGCTTGGGAATGGTTAGGAGGGCACTTACTTTTCTAGGCTTCCCTATCTATGTTTCCTGGTAAAATACATGGGAAAATCCCATTGGAGGAAAATTCCACCTAGGGTTAGGGTTAGGTCACCATGAACTCATAGAGAAAAATGGACATCGACAACAAACTGGGAGTGCTTGCATATGATTAGGAGGGAACTTACTTTTCTAGGCTGCCCTATCTATGTTTCCTGCTAAAATGCATGGGAAAATCCCATTGGAGGAAAATTCCACTTAGGGTTAGGGTTAGGTCACCATGAACACATAGAGAAAAATGGACATCGGCAACAAACCTGGAGTGCTTGAATATGGTTAGGAGGGAACTTACTTTTCTAGGCTGCCCTATCTATGTTTCCTGCTAAAATGCATGGGAAAATCCCATTGGAGGAAAATTCCACTTAGGGTTAGGGTTAGGTCACCATGAACTCATAGAGAAAAATGGACATCGGCAACAAACTGGGAGTGCTTGGATATGGTTAGGAGGGAACTTACTTTTCTAGGCTGCCGTATCTACGTTTCCTGGTAAAATACATGGGAAAATCCCATTGGAGGAAAATTCCACCTAGGGTTAGGATTAGGTCACCATGAATATGGAGAGCAACAGGGACATTGTCAATAAATTCGGAGTGCTTGGGAATGGTTAGGAGGGCACTTACTTTTCTAGGCTTCCCTATCTATGTTTCCTGGTAAAATACATGGGAAAATCCCATTGCAGGAAAATTCCACTTAGCGTTTGGGTTAGGTCACCATGAACATGGAGAGAAACATGGACATTGCCAATAAATTTGGAGTGGTTGGGAATGATTAGGACGGCAAAGAAATTTCTAGGCTGCCCTATCTTTGTTTCCTGCTAAAATACATGGGAAAATGTCATTGGAGGAAAATTCCACTTAGGGTTAGGTCACCATGAACTCATAGAGAAAAATGGACATCGGCAACAAACTAGGAGTGCTTGGATATGGTTACGAGGGAACTTACTTTTCTAGGCTGCCGTATCTACGTTTCCTGCTAAAATACATGGGAAAATCCCATTGGAGGAAAATTCCACTTAGGGTTAGGTCACCATGAACTCATAGAGAAAAATGGACATCGGCAACAAAGTGGGAGTGCTTGGATATGGTTAGGAGGGAACTTACTTTTCTAGGCTGCCCTATCTATGTTTCCTGCTAAAATGTATGGGAAAATCACTTTGGAGGAAAATTCCACCTAGGGTTAGGGTTAGGTCACCATGAATATGGAGAGAAACAGGGACATTGTCAATAAATTCGGAGTGCTTGGGAATGGTTAGGAGGGAACTTACTTTTCTAGGCTGCCGTATCTACATTTCCTGCTAAAATACATGGGAAGATCCCATTGGAGGAAAATTCCACTTAGGGTTAGGGTTAGGTCACCATGAACTCATAGAGAAAAATGGACATCGGCAACAAACTGGGAGTGCTTGGATATGGTTAGGAGGGAACTTACTTTTCTAGGCTGCCCTATCTATGTTTCCTGCTAAAATGCATGGGAAAATCACTTTGGAGGAAAATTCCACGTAGGGTTAGGGTTAGGTCACCATGAATATGGAGAGCAACAGGGACATTGTCAATAAATTCGGAGTGCTTGGGAATGGTTAGGAGGGAACTTACTTTTCTAGGCTGCCGTATCTACATTTCCTGCTAAAATACATGGGAAGATCCCATTGGAGGAAAATTCCACTTAGGGTTAGGGTTAAGTCACCATGAACTCATAGAGAAAAATGGACATCGGCAACAAACTGGGAGTGCTTGCATATGGTTAGGAGGGAACTTACTTTTCTAGGCTGCCCTATCTATGTTTCCTGCTAAAATGCATGGGAAAATCCCATTGGAGGAAAATTCCACTTAGGGTTAGGGTTAGGTCACCATGAACTCATAGAGAAAAATGGACATCAGCAACAAACTGGGAGTGCTTGAATATGGTTAGGAGGGAACTTACTTTTCTAGGCTGCCCTATCTATGTTTCCTGCTAAAATGCATGGGAAAATCCCATTGGAGGAAAATTCCACTTAGGGTTAGGGTTAGGTCACCATGAACTCATAGAGAAAAATGGACATCAGCAACAAACTGGGAGTGCTTGGATATGGTTAGGAGGGAACTTACTTTTCTAGGCTGCCGTATCTACGTTTCCTGGTAAAATACATGGGAAAATCCCATTGGAGGAAAATTCCACCTAGGGTTAGGATTAGGTCACCATGAATATGGAGAGCAACAGGGACATTGTCAATAAATTCGGAGTGCTTGGGAATGGTTAGGAGGGAACTTACTTTTCTAGGCTTCCCTATCTATGTTTCCAGGTAAAATACATGGGAAGATCCCATTGGAGGAAAATTCCACTTAGGGTTAGGGTTAAGTCACCATGAACTCATAGAGAAAAATGGACATCGGCAACAAACTGGGAGTGCTTGCATATGGTTAGGAGGGAACTTACTTTTCTAGGCTGCCCTATCTATGTTTCCTGCTAAAATGCATGGGAAAATCCCATTGGAGGAAAATTCCACTTAGGGTTAGGGTTAGGTCACCATGAACTCATAGAGAAAAATGGACATCGGCAACAAACTGGGAGTGCTTGAATATGGTTAGGAGGGAACTTACTTTTCTAGGCTGCCCTATCTATGTTTCCTGCTAAAATGCATGGGAAAATCCCATTGGAGGAAAATTCCACTTAGGGTTAGGGTTAGGTCACCATGAACTCATAGAGAAAAATGGACATCAGCAACAAACTGGGAGTGCTTGGATATGGTTAGGAGGGAACTTACTTTTCTAGGCTGCCGTATCTACGTTTCCTGCTAAAATACATGGGAAAATCCCATTGGAGGAAAATTCCACTTAGGGTTAGGTCACCATGAACTCATAGAGAAAAATGGACATCGGCAACAAAGTGGGAGTGCTTGGATATGGTTAGGAGGGAACTTACTTTTCTAGGCTGCCCTATCTATGTTTCCTGCTAAAATGCATGGGAAAATCACTTTGGAGGAAAATTCCACCTAGGGTTAGGGTTAGGTCACCATGAATATGGAGAGCAACAGGGACATTGTCAATAAATTCGGAGTGCTTGGGAATGGTTAGGAGGGAACTTACTTTTCTAGGCTGCCGTATCTACATTTCCTGCTAAAATACATGGGAAGATCCCATTGGAGGAAAATTCCACTTAGGGTTAGGGTTAAGTCACCATGAACTCATAGAGAAAAATGGACATCGGCAACAAACTGGGAGTGCTTGCATATGGTTAGGAGGGAACTTACTTTTCTAGGCTGCCCTATCTATGTTTCCTGCTAAAATGCATGGGAAAATCCCATTGGAGGAAAATTCCACTTAGGGTTAGGGTTAGGTCACCATGAACTCATAGAGAAAAATGGACATCAGCAACAAACTGGGAGTGCTTGAATATGGTTAGGAGGGAACTTACTTTTCTAGGCTGCCCTATCTATGTTTCCTGCTAAAATGCATGGGAAAATCCCATTGGAGGAAAATTCCACTTAGGGTTAGGGTTAGGTCACCATGAACTCATAGAGAAAAATGGACATCAGCAACAAACTGGGAGTGCTTGGATATGGTTAGGAGGGAACTTACTTTTCTAGGCTGCCGTATCTACGTTTCCTGGTAAAATACATGGGAAAATCCCATTGGAGGAAAATTCCACCTAGGGTTAGGATTAGGTCACCATGAATATGGAGAGCAACAGGGACATTGTCAATAAATTCGGAGTGCTTGGGAATGGTTAGGAGGGAACTTACTTTTCTAGGCTTCCCTATCTATGTTTCCAGGTAAAATACATGGGAAGATCCCATTGGAGGAAAATTCCACTTAGGGTTAGGGTTAAGTCACCATGAACTCATAGAGAAAAATGGACATCGGCAACAAACTGGGAGTGCTTGCATATGGTTAGGAGGGAACTTACTTTTCTAGGCTGCCCTATCTATGTTTCCTGCTAAAATGCATGGGAAAATCCCATTGGAGGAAAATTCCACTTAGGGTTAGGGTTAGGTCACCATGAACTCATAGAGAAAAATGGACATCGGCAACAAACTGGGAGTGCTTGAATATGGTTAGGAGGGAACTTACTTTTCTAGGCTGCCCTATCTATGTTTCCTGCTAAAATGCATGGGAAAATCCCATTGGAGGAAAATTCCACTTAGGGTTAGGGTTAGGTCACCATGAACTCATAGAGAAAAATGGACATCAGCAACAAACTGGGAGTGCTTGGATATGGTTAGGAGGGAACTTACTTTTCTAGGCTGCCGTATCTACGTTTCCTGGTAAAATACATGGGAAAATCCCATTGGAGGAAAATTCCACCTAGGGTTAGGATTAGGTCACCATGAATATGGAGAGCAACAGGGACATTGTCAATAAATTCGGAGTGCTTGGGAATGGTTAGGAGGGAACTTACTTTTCTAGGCTTCCCTATCTATGTTTCCTGGTAAAATACATGGGAAGATCCCATTGGAGGAAAATTCCACTTAGGGTTAGGGTTAAGTCACCATGAACTCATAGAGAAAAATGGACATCGGCAACAAACTGGGAGTGCTTGCATATGGTTAGGAGGGAACTTACTTTTCTAGGCTGCCCTATCTATGTTTCCTGCTAAAATGCATGGGAAAATCCCATTGGAGGAAAATTCCACTTAGGGTTAGGGTTAGGTCACCATGAACTCATAGAGAAAAATGGACATCGGCAACAAACTGGGAGTGCTTGAATATGGTTAGGAGGGAACTTACTTTTCTAGGCTGCCCTATCTATGTTTCCTGCTAAAATGCATGGGAAAATCCCATTGGAGGAAAATTCCACTTAGGGTTAGGGTTAGGTCACCATGAACTCATAGAGAAAAATGGACATCAGCAACAAACTGGGAGTGCTTGGATATGGTTAGGAGGGAACTTACTTTTCTAGGCTGCCGTATCTACGTTTCCTGGTAAAATACATGGGAAAATCCCATTGGAGGAAAATTCCACCTAGGGTTAGGGTTAGGTCACCATGAACATGGAGAGAAACATGGACATTGCCAATAAATTTGGAGTGGTTGGGAATTATTAGGACGGCAAAGAAATTTCTAGGCTGCCCTATCTTTGTTTCCTGCTAAAATACATGGGAAAATGCCATTGGAGGAAAATTCCACTTAGGGTTAGGTCACCATGAACTCATAGAGAAAAATGGACATCGGCAACAAACTAGGAGTGCTTGGATATGGTTACGAGGGAACTTACTTTTCTAGGCTGCCGTATCTACGTTTCCTGCTAAAATACATGGGAAAATCCCATTGGAGGAAAATTCCACTTAGGGTTAGGTCACCATGAACTCATAGAGAAAAATGGACATCGGCAACAAACTGGGAGTGCTTGGATATGGTTAGGAGGGAACTTACTTTTCTAGGCTGCCGTATCTACATTTCCTGCTAAAATACATGGGAAGATCCCATTGGAGGAAAATTCCACTTAGGGTTAGGGTTAGGTCACCATGAACTCATAGAGAAAAATGGACATCGGCAACAAACTGGGAGTGCTTGCATATGGTTAGGAGGGAACTTACTTTTCTAGGCTGCCCTATCTATGTTTCCTGCTAAAATGCATGGGAAAATCATTTTGGAGGAAAATTCCACCTAGGGTTAGGGTTAGGTCACCATGAATATGGAGAGCAACAGGGACATTGTCAATAAATTCGGAGTGCTTGGGAATGGTTAGGAGGGCACTTACTTTTCTAGGCTTCCCTATCTATGTTTCCTGCTAAAATACATGGGAAGATCCCATTGGAGGAAAATTCCACTTAGGGTTAGGGTTAGGTCACCATGAACTCATAGAGAAAAATGGACATCGGCAACAAACTGGGAGTGCTTGGATATGGTTAGGAGGGAACTTACTTTTCTAGGCTGCCCTATCTATGTTTCCTGCTAAAATGCATGGGAAAATCACTTTGGAGGAAAATTCCACCTAGGGTTAGGGTTAGGTCACCATGAATATGGAGAGCAACAGGGACATTGTCAATAAATTCGGAGTGCTTGGGAATGGTTAGGAGGGAACTTACTTTTCTAGGCTGCCGTATCTACATTTCCTGCTAAAATACATGGGAAGATCCCATTGGAGGAAAATTCCACTTAGGGTTAGGGTTAAGTCACCATGAACTCATAGAGAAAAATGGACATCGGCAACAAACTGGGAGTGCTTGCATATGGTTAGGAGGGAACTTACTTTTCTAGGCTGCCGTATCTACATTTCCTGCTAAAATACATGGGAAGATCCCATTGGAGGAAAATTCCACCTAGGGTTAGGATTAGGTCACCATGAATATGGAGAGCAACAGGGACATTGTCAATAAATTCGGAGTGCTTGGGAATGGTTAGGAGGGCACTTACTTTTCTAGGCTTCCCTATCTATGTTTCCTGGTAAAATACATGGGAAAATCCCATTGCAGGAAAATTCCACTTAGCGTTTGGGTTAGGTCACCATGAACATGGAGAGAAACATGGACATTGCCAATAAATTTGGAGTGGTTGGGAATGATTAGGACGGCAAAGAAATTTCTAGGCTGCCCTATCTTTGTTTCCTGCTAAAATACATGGGAAAATGTCATTGGAGGAAAATTCCACTTAGGGTTAGGTCACCATGAACTCATAGAGAAAAATGGACATCGGCAACAAACTAGGAGTGCTTGGATATGGTTACGAGGGAACTTACTTTTCTAGGCTGCCGTATCTACGTTTCCTGCTAAAATACATGGGAAAATCCCATTGGAGGAAAATTCCACTTAGGGTTAGGTCACCATGAACTCATAGAGAAAAATGGACATCGGCAACAAAGTGGGAGTGCTTGGATATGGTTAGGAGGGAACTTACTTTTCTAGGCTGCCCTATCTATGTTTCCTGCTAAAATGCATGGGAAAATCACTTTGGAGGAAAATTCCACCTAGGGTTAGGGTTAGGTCACCATGAATATGGAGAGCAACAGGGACATTGTCAATAAATTCGGAGTGCTTGGGAATGGTTAGGAGGGCACTTACTTTTCTAGGCTGCCGTATCTACATTTCCTGCTAAAATACATGGGAAGATCCCATTGGAGGAAAATTCCACTTAGGGTTAGGGTTAGGTCACCATGAACTCATAGAGAAAAATGGACATCGGCAACAAACTGGGAGTGCTTGGATATGGTTAGGAGGGAACTTACTTTTCTAGGCTGCCCTATCTATGTTTCCTGCTAAAATGCATGGGAAAATCCCATTGGAGGAAAATTCCACTTAGGGTTAGGGTTAGGTCACCATGAACTCATAGAGAAAAATGGACATCGGCAACAAACTGGGAGTGCTTGGATATGGTTAGGAGGGAACTTACTTTTCTAGGCTGCCGTATCTACGTTTCCTGGTAAAATACATGGGAAAATCCCATTGGAGGAAAATTCCACCTAGGGTTAGGGTTAGGTCACCATGAATATGGAGAGCAACAGGGACATTGTCAATAAATTCGGAGTGCTTGGGAATGGTTAGGAGGGCACTTACTTTTCTAGGCTTCCCTATCTATGTTTCCTGGTAAAATACATGGGAAAATCCCATTGGAGGAAAATTCCACCTAGGGTTAGGGTTAGGTCACCATGAACTCATAGAGAAAAATGGACATCGACAACAAACTGGGAGTGCTTGCATATGATTAGGAGGGAACTTACTTTTCTAGGCTGCCCTATCTATGTTTCCTGCTAAAATGCATGGGAAAATCCCATTGGAGGAAAATTCCACTTAGGGTTAGGGTTAGGTCACCATGAACACATAGAGAAAAATGGACATCGGCAACAAACCTGGAGTGCTTGAATATGGTTAGGAGGGAACTTACTTTTCTAGGCTGCCCTATCTATGTTTCCTGCTAAAATGCATGGGAAAATCCCATTGGAGGAAAATTCCACTTAGGGTTAGGGTTAGGTCACCATGAACTCATAGAGAAAAATGGACATCGGCAACAAACTGGGAGTGCTTGGATATGGTTAGGAGGGAACTTACTTTTCTAGGCTGCCGTATCTACGTTTCCTGGTAAAATACATGGGAAAATCCCATTGGAGGAAAATTCCACCTAGGGTTAGGATTAGGTCACCATGAATATGGAGAGCAACAGGGACATTGTCAATAAATTCGGAGTGCTTGGGAATGGTTAGGAGGGCACTTACTTTTCTAGGCTTCCCTATCTATGTTTCCTGGTAAAATACATGGGAAAATCCCATTGCAGGAAAATTCCACTTAGCGTTTGGGTTAGGTCACCATGAACATGGAGAGAAACATGGACATTGCCAATAAATTTGGAGTGGTTGGGAATGATTAGGACGGCAAAGAAATTTCTAGGCTGCCCTATCTTTGTTTCCTGCTAAAATACATGGGAAAATGTCATTGGAGGAAAATTCCACTTAGGGTTAGGTCACCATGAACTCATAGAGAAAAATGGACATCGGCAACAAACTAGGAGTGCTTGGATATGGTTACGAGGGAACTTACTTTTCTAGGCTGCCGTATCTACGTTTCCTGCTAAAATACATGGGAAAATCCCATTGGAGGAAAATTCCACTTAGGGTTAGGTCACCATGAACTCATAGAGAAAAATGGACATCGGCAACAAAGTGGGAGTGCTTGGATATGGTTAGGAGGGAACTTACTTTTCTAGGCTGCCCTATCTATGTTTCCTGCTAAAATGTATGGGAAAATCACTTTGGAGGAAAATTCCACCTAGGGTTAGGGTTAGGTCACCATGAATATGGAGAGAAACAGGGACATTGTCAATAAATTCGGAGTGCTTGGGAATGGTTAGGAGGGAACTTACTTTTCTAGGCTGCCGTATCTACATTTCCTGCTAAAATACATGGGAAGATCCCATTGGAGGAAAATTCCACTTAGGGTTAGGGTTAGGTCACCATGAACTCATAGAGAAAAATGGACATCGGCAACAAACTGGGAGTGCTTGGATATGGTTAGGAGGGAACTTACTTTTCTAGGCTGCCCTATCTATGTTTCCTGCTAAAATGCATGGGAAAATCACTTTGGAGGAAAATTCCACGTAGGGTTAGGGTTAGGTCACCATGAATATGGAGAGCAACAGGGACATTGTCAATAAATTCGGAGTGCTTGGGAATGGTTAGGAGGGAACTTACTTTTCTAGGCTGCCGTATCTACATTTCCTGCTAAAATACATGGGAAGATCCCATTGGAGGAAAATTCCACTTAGGGTTAGGGTTAAGTCACCATGAACTCATAGAGAAAAATGGACATCGGCAACAAACTGGGAGTGCTTGCATATGGTTAGGAGGGAACTTACTTTTCTAGGCTGCCCTATCTATGTTTCCTGCTAAAATGCATGGGAAAATCCCATTGGAGGAAAATTCCACTTAGGGTTAGGGTTAGGTCACCATGAACTCATAGAGAAAAATGGACATCAGCAACAAACTGGGAGTGCTTGAATATGGTTAGGAGGGAACTTACTTTTCTAGGCTGCCCTATCTATGTTTCCTGCTAAAATGCATGGGAAAATCCCATTGGAGGAAAATTCCACTTAGGGTTAGGGTTAGGTCACCATGAACTCATAGAGAAAAATGGACATCAGCAACAAACTGGGAGTGCTTGGATATGGTTAGGAGGGAACTTACTTTTCTAGGCTGCCGTATCTACGTTTCCTGGTAAAATACATGGGAAAATCCCATTGGAGGAAAATTCCACCTAGGGTTAGGATTAGGTCACCATGAATATGGAGAGCAACAGGGACATTGTCAATAAATTCGGAGTGCTTGGGAATGGTTAGGAGGGAACTTACTTTTCTAGGCTTCCCTATCTATGTTTCCAGGTAAAATACATGGGAAGATCCCATTGGAGGAAAATTCCACTTAGGGTTAGGGTTAAGTCACCATGAACTCATAGAGAAAAATGGACATCGGCAACAAACTGGGAGTGCTTGCATATGGTTAGGAGGGAACTTACTTTTCTAGGCTGCCCTATCTATGTTTCCTGCTAAAATGCATGGGAAAATCCCATTGGAGGAAAATTCCACTTAGGGTTAGGGTTAGGTCACCATGAACTCATAGAGAAAAATGGACATCGGCAACAAACTGGGAGTGCTTGAATATGGTTAGGAGGGAACTTACTTTTCTAGGCTGCCCTATCTATGTTTCCTGCTAAAATGCATGGGAAAATCCCATTGGAGGAAAATTCCACTTAGGGTTAGGGTTAGGTCACCATGAACTCATAGAGAAAAATGGACATCAGCAACAAACTGGGAGTGCTTGGATATGGTTAGGAGGGAACTTACTTTTCTAGGCTGCCGTATCTACGTTTCCTGCTAAAATACATGGGAAAATCCCATTGGAGGAAAATTCCACTTAGGGTTAGGTCACCATGAACTCATAGAGAAAAATGGACATCGGCAACAAAGTGGGAGTGCTTGGATATGGTTAGGAGGGAACTTACTTTTCTAGGCTGCCCTATCTATGTTTCCTGCTAAAATGCATGGGAAAATCACTTTGGAGGAAAATTCCACCTAGGGTTAGGGTTAGGTCACCATGAATATGGAGAGCAACAGGGACATTGTCAATAAATTCGGAGTGCTTGGGAATGGTTAGGAGGGAACTTACTTTTCTAGGCTGCCGTATCTACATTTCCTGCTAAAATACATGGGAAGATCCCATTGGAGGAAAATTCCACTTAGGGTTAGGGTTAAGTCACCATGAACTCATAGAGAAAAATGGACATCGGCAACAAACTGGGAGTGCTTGCATATGGTTAGGAGGGAACTTACTTTTCTAGGCTGCCCTATCTATGTTTCCTGCTAAAATGCATGGGAAAATCCCATTGGAGGAAAATTCCACTTAGGGTTAGGGTTAGGTCACCATGAACTCATAGAGAAAAATGGACATCAGCAACAAACTGGGAGTGCTTGAATATGGTTAGGAGGGAACTTACTTTTCTAGGCTGCCCTATCTATGTTTCCTGCTAAAATGCATGGGAAAATCCCATTGGAGGAAAATTCCACTTAGGGTTAGGGTTAGGTCACCATGAACTCATAGAGAAAAATGGACATCAGCAACAAACTGGGAGTGCTTGGATATGGTTAGGAGGGAACTTACTTTTCTAGGCTGCCGTATCTACGTTTCCTGGTAAAATACATGGGAAAATCCCATTGGAGGAAAATTCCACCTAGGGTTAGGATTAGGTCACCATGAATATGGAGAGCAACAGGGACATTGTCAATAAATTCGGAGTGCTTGGGAATGGTTAGGAGGGAACTTACTTTTCTAGGCTTCCCTATCTATGTTTCCAGGTAAAATACATGGGAAGATCCCATTGGAGGAAAATTCCACTTAGGGTTAGGGTTAAGTCACCATGAACTCATAGAGAAAAATGGACATCGGCAACAAACTGGGAGTGCTTGCATATGGTTAGGAGGGAACTTACTTTTCTAGGCTGCCCTATCTATGTTTCCTGCTAAAATGCATGGGAAAATCCCATTGGAGGAAAATTCCACTTAGGGTTAGGGTTAGGTCACCATGAACTCATAGAGAAAAATGGACATCGGCAACAAACTGGGAGTGCTTGAATATGGTTAGGAGGGAACTTACTTTTCTAGGCTGCCCTATCTATGTTTCCTGCTAAAATGCATGGGAAAATCCCATTGGAGGAAAATTCCACTTAGGGTTAGGGTTAGGTCACCATGAACTCATAGAGAAAAATGGACATCAGCAACAAACTGGGAGTGCTTGGATATGGTTAGGAGGGAACTTACTTTTCTAGGCTGCCGTATCTACGTTTCCTGGTAAAATACATGGGAAAATCCCATTGGAGGAAAATTCCACCTAGGGTTAGGATTAGGTCACCATGAATATGGAGAGCAACAGGGACATTGTCAATAAATTCGGAGTGCTTGGGAATGGTTAGGAGGGAACTTACTTTTCTAGGCTTCCCTATCTATGTTTCCTGGTAAAATACATGGGAAGATCCCATTGGAGGAAAATTCCACTTAGGGTTAGGGTTAAGTCACCATGAACTCATAGAGAAAAATGGACATCGGCAACAAACTGGGAGTGCTTGCATATGGTTAGGAGGGAACTTACTTTTCTAGGCTGCCCTATCTATGTTTCCTGCTAAAATGCATGGGAAAATCCCATTGGAGGAAAATTCCACTTAGGGTTAGGGTTAGGTCACCATGAACTCATAGAGAAAAATGGACATCGGCAACAAACTGGGAGTGCTTGAATATGGTTAGGAGGGAACTTACTTTTCTAGGCTGCCCTATCTATGTTTCCTGCTAAAATGCATGGGAAAATCCCATTGGAGGAAAATTCCACTTAGGGTTAGGGTTAGGTCACCATGAACTCATAGAGAAAAATGGACATCAGCAACAAACTGGGAGTGCTTGGATATGGTTAGGAGGGAACTTACTTTTCTAGGCTGCCGTATCTACGTTTCCTGGTAAAATACATGGGAAAATCCCATTGGAGGAAAATTCCACCTAGGGTTAGGGTTAGGTCACCATGAACATGGAGAGAAACATGGACATTGCCAATAAATTTGGAGTGGTTGGGAATTATTAGGACGGCAAAGAAATTTCTAGGCTGCCCTATCTTTGTTTCCTGCTAAAATACATGGGAAAATGCCATTGGAGGAAAATTCCACTTAGGGTTAGGTCACCATGAACTCATAGAGAAAAATGGACATCGGCAACAAACTAGGAGTGCTTGGATATGGTTACGAGGGAACTTACTTTTCTAGGCTGCCGTATCTACGTTTCCTGCTAAAATACATGGGAAAATCCCATTGGAGGAAAATTCCACTTAGGGTTAGGTCACCATGAACTCATAGAGAAAAATGGACATCGGCAACAAACTGGGAGTGCTTGGATATGGTTAGGAGGGAACTTACTTTTCTAGGCTGCCGTATCTACATTTCCTGCTAAAATACATGGGAAGATCCCATTGGAGGAAAATTCCACTTAGGGTTAGGGTTAGGTCACCATGAACTCATAGAGAAAAATGGACATCGGCAACAAACTGGGAGTGCTTGCATATGGTTAGGAGGGAACTTACTTTTCTAGGCTGCCCTATCTATGTTTCCTGCTAAAATGCATGGGAAAATCATTTTGGAGGAAAATTCCACCTAGGGTTAGGGTTAGGTCACCATGAATATGGAGAGCAACAGGGACATTGTCAATAAATTCGGAGTGCTTGGGAATGGTTAGGAGGGCACTTACTTTTCTAGGCTTCCCTATCTATGTTTCCTGCTAAAATACATGGGAAGATCCCATTGGAGGAAAATTCCACTTAGGGTTAGGGTTAGGTCACCATGAACTCATAGAGAAAAATGGACATCGGCAACAAACTGGGAGTGCTTGGATATGGTTAGGAGGGAACTTACTTTTCTAGGCTGCCCTATCTATGTTTCCTGCTAAAATGCATGGGAAAATCACTTTGGAGGAAAATTCCACCTAGGGTTAGGGTTAGGTCACCATGAATATGGAGAGCAACAGGGACATTGTCAATAAATTCGGAGTGCTTGGGAATGGTTAGGAGGGAACTTACTTTTCTAGGCTGCCGTATCTACATTTCCTGCTAAAATACATGGGAAGATCCCATTGGAGGAAAATTCCACTTAGGGTTAGGGTTAAGTCACCATGAACTCATAGAGAAAAATGGACATCGGCAACAAACTGGGAGTGCTTGCATATGGTTAGGAGGGAACTTACTTTTCTAGGCTGCCGTATCTACATTTCCTGCTAAAATACATGGGAAGATCCCATTGGAGGAAAATTCCACCTAGGGTTAGGATTAGGTCACCATGAATATGGAGAGCAACAGGGACATTGTCAATAAATTCGGAGTGCTTGGGAATGGTTAGGAGGGCACTTACTTTTCTAGGCTTCCCTATCTATGTTTCCTGGTAAAATACATGGGAAAATCCCATTGCAGGAAAATTCCACTTAGCGTTTGGGTTAGGTCACCATGAACATGGAGAGAAACATGGACATTGCCAATAAATTTGGAGTGGTTGGGAATGATTAGGACGGCAAAGAAATTTCTAGGCTGCCCTATCTTTGTTTCCTGCTAAAATACATGGGAAAATGTCATTGGAGGAAAATTCCACTTAGGGTTAGGTCACCATGAACTCATAGAGAAAAATGGACATCGGCAACAAACTAGGAGTGCTTGGATATGGTTACGAGGGAACTTACTTTTCTAGGCTGCCGTATCTACGTTTCCTGCTAAAATACATGGGAAAATCCCATTGGAGGAAAATTCCACTTAGGGTTAGGTCACCATGAACTCATAGAGAAAAATGGACATCGGCAACAAAGTGGGAGTGCTTGGATATGGTTAGGAGGGAACTTACTTTTCTAGGCTGCCCTATCTATGTTTCCTGCTAAAATGCATGGGAAAATCACTTTGGAGGAAAATTCCACCTAGGGTTAGGGTTAGGTCACCATGAATATGGAGAGCAACAGGGACATTGTCAATAAATTCGGAGTGCTTGGGAATGGTTAGGAGGGAACTTACTTTTCTAGGCTGCCGTATCTACATTTCCTGCTAAAATACATGGGAAGATCCCATTGGAGGAAAATTCCACTTAGGGTTAGGGTTAAGTCACCATGAACTCATAGAGAAAAATGGACATCGGCAACAAACTGGGAGTGCTTGCATATGGTTAGGAGGGAACTTACTTTTCTAGGCTGCCCTATCTATGTTTCCTGCTAAAATGCATGGGAAAATCCCATTGGAGGAAAATTCCACTTAGGGTTAGGGTTAGGTCACCATGAACACATAGAGAAAAATGGACATCGGCAACAAACTGGGAGTGCTTGAATATGGTTAGGAGGGAACTTACTTTTCTAGGCTGCCCTATCTATGTTTCCTGCTAAAATGCATGGGAAAATCACTTTGGAGGAAAATTCCACCTAGGGTTAGGGTTAGGTCACCATGAATATGGAGAGCAACAGGGACATTGTCAATAAATTCGGAGTGCTTGGGAATGGTTAGGAGGGAACTTACTTTTCTAGGCTGCCCTATCTACATTTCCTGCTAAAATACATGGGAAGATCCCATTGGAGGAAAATTCCACTTAGGGTTAGGGTTAAGTCACCATGAACTCATAGAGAAAAATGGACATCGGCAACAAACTGGGAGTGCTTGCATATGGTTAGGAGGGAACTTACTTTTCTAGGCTGCCCTATCTATGTTTCCTGCTAAAATGCATGGGAAAATCCCATTGGAGGAAAATTCCACTTAGGGTTAGGGTTAGGTCACCATGAACACATAGAGAAAAATGGACATCGGCAACAAACTGGGAGTGCTTGGATATGGTTAGGAGGGAACTTACTTTTCTAGGCTGCCCTATCTATGTTTCCTGCTAAAATGCATCGGAAAATCCCATTGGAGGAAAATTCCACTTAGGGTTAGGGTTAGGTCACCATGAACTCATAGAGAAAAATGGACATCGGCAACAAACTGGGAGTGCTTGGATATGGTTAGGAGGGAACTTACTTTTCTAGGCTGCCGTATCTACGTTTCCTGGTAAAATACATGGGAAAATCCCATTGGAGGAAAATTCCACCTAGGGTTAGGATTAGGTCACCATGAATATGGAGAGCAACAGGGACATTGTCAATAAATTCGGAGTGCTTGGGAATGGTTAGGAGGGCACTTACTTTTCTAGGCTTCCCTATCTATGTTTCCTGGTAAAATACATGGGAAAATCCCATTGCAGGAAAATTCCACTTAGCGTTTGGGTTAGGTCACCATGAACATGGAGAGAAACATGGACATTGCCAATAAATTTGGAGTGGTTGGGAATGATTAGGACGGCAAAGAAATTTCTAGGCTGCCCTATCTTTGTTTCCTGCTAAAATACATGGGAAAATGTCATTGGAGGAAAATTCCACTTAGGGTTAGGTCACCATGAACTCATAGAGAAAAATGGACATCGGCAACAAACTAGGAGTGCTTGGATATGGTTACGAGGGAACTTACTTTTCTAGGCTGCCGTATCTACGTTTCCTGCTAAAATACATGGGAAAATCCCATTGGAGGAAAATTCCACTTAGGGTTAGGTCACCATGAACTCATAGAGAAAAATGGACATTGGCAACAAAGTGGGAGTGCTTGGATATGGTTAGGAGGGAACTTACTTTTCTAGGCTGCCCTATCTATGTTTCCTGCTAAAATGCATGGGAAAATCACTTTGGAGGAAAATTCCACCTAGGGTTAGGGTTAGGTCACCATGAATATGGAGAGCAACAGGGACATTGTCAATAAATTCGGAGTGCTTGGGAATGGTTAGGAGGGAACTTACTTTTCTAGGCTGCCGTATCTACATTTCCTGCTAAAATACATGGGAAGATCCCATTGGAGGAAAATTCCACTTAGGGTTAGGGTTAGGTCACCATGAACTCATAGAGAAAAATGGACATCGGCAACAAACTGGGAGTGCTTGGATATGGTTAGGAGGGAACTTACTTTTCTAGGCTGCCCTATCTATGTTTCCTGCTAAAATGCATGGGGAAATCCCATTGGAGGAAAATTCCACTTAGGGTTAGGGTTAGGTCACCATGAACTCATAGAGAAAAATGGACATCGGCAACAAACTGGGAGTGCTTGGATATGGTTAGGAGGGAACTTACTTTTCTAGGCTGCCGTATCTACTTTTCCTAGTAAAATACATGGGAAAATCCCATTGGAGGAAAATTCCACCTAGGGTTAGGGTTAGGTCACCATGAATATGGAGAGCAACAGGGACATTGTCAATAAATTCGGAGTGCTTGGGGATGGTTAGGAGGGAACTTACTTTTCTAGGCTGCCGTATCTACATATCCCGCTAAAATAGATGGGAAGATCCCATTGGAGGAAAATTCCACTTAGGGTTAGGGTTAAGTCACCATGAACTCATAGAGAAAAATGGACATCGGCAACAAACTGGGAGTGCTTGAATATGGTTAGGAGGGAACTTACTTTTCTAGGCTGCCCTATCTATGTTTCCTGCTAAAATGCATGGGAAAATCCCATTGAAGGAAAATTCCACTTAGGGTTAGGGTTAGGTCACCATGAACTCATAGAGAAAAATGGACATCGGCAACAAACTGGGAGTGCTTGGATATGGTTAGGAGGGAACTTACTTTTCTAGGCTGCCCTATCTATGTTTCCTGCTAAAATGCATGGGGAAATCCCATTGGAGGAAAATTCCACTTAGGGTTAGGGTTAGGTCACCATGAACTCATAGAGAAAAACGGACATCGGCAACAAACTGGGAGTGCTTGGATATGGTTAGGAGGGAACTTACTTTTCTAGGCTGCCGTATCTACGTTTCCTAGTAAAATACATGGGAAAATCCCATTGGAGGAAAATTCCACCTAGGGTTAGGGTTAGGTCACCATGAATATGGAGAGCAACAGGGACATTGTCAATAAATTCGCAGTGCTTGGAAATGGTTAGGAGGGCACTTACTTTTCTAGGCTTCCCTATCTATGTTTCCTGGTAAAATACATGGGAAAATCCCATTGGAGGAAAATTCCACCTAGGGTTAGGGTTAGGTCACCATGAATATGGAGAGCAACAGGGACATTGTCAATAAATTCGGAGTGCTTGGGAATGGTTAGGAGGGAACTTACTTTTCTAGGCTGCCGTATCTACATTTCCCGCTAAAATACATGGGAAGATCCCATTGGAGGAAAATTCCACTTAGGGTTAGGGTTAAGTCACCATGAACTCATAGAGAAAAATGGACATCGGCAACAAACTGGGAGTGCTTGCATATGGTTAGGAGGGAACTTACTTTTCTAGGCTGCCCTATCTATGTTTCCTGCTAAAATGCATGGGAAAATCCCATTGGAGGAAAATTCCACTTAGGGTTAGGGTTAGGTCACCATGAACTCATAGAGAAAAATGGACATCGGCAACAAACTGGGAGTGCTTGGATATGGTTAGGAGGGAACTTACTTTTCTAGACTGCCGTATCTACGTTTCCTGGTAAAATACATGGGAAAATCCCATTGGAGGAAAATTCCACCTAGGGTTAGGGTTAGGTCACCATGAATATGGAGAGCAACAGGGACATTGTCAATAAATTCGGAGTGCTTGGGAATGGTTAGGAGGGCACTTACTTTTCTAGGCTTCCCTATCTATGTTTCCTGGTAAAATACATGGGAAAATCCCATTGGAGGAAAATTCCACCTAGGGTTAGGGTTAGGTCACCATGAATATGGAGAGCAACAGGGACATTGTCAATAAATTCGGAGTGCTTGGGAATGGTTAGGAGGGAACTTACTTTTCTAGGCTGCCGTATCTACATTTCCTGCTAAAATACATGGGAAGATCCCATTGGAGGAAAATTCCACTTAGGGTTAGGGTTAAGTCACCATGAACTCATAGAGAAAAATGGACATCGACAACAAACTGGGAGTGCTTGCATATGGTTAGGAGGGAACTTACTTTTCTAGGCTGCCCTATCTATGTTTCCTGCTAAAATGCATGGGAAAATCCCATTGGAGGAAAATTCCACTTAGGGTTAGGGTTAGGTCACCATGAACACATAGAGAAAAATGGACATCGGCAACAAACCGGGAGTGCTTGAATATGGTTAGGAGGGAACTTACTTTTCTAGGCTGCCCTATCTATGTTTCCTGCTAAAATGCATGGGAAAATCCCATTGGAGGAAAATTCCACTTAGGGTTAGGGTTAGGTCACCATGAACTCATAGAGAAAAATGGACATCGGCAACAAACTGGGAGTGCTTGGATATGGTTAGGAGGGAACTTACTTTTCTAGGCTGCCGTATCTACGTTTCCTGGTAAAATACATGGGAAAATCCCATTGGAGGAAAATTCCACCTAGGGTTAGGATTAGGTCACCATGAATATGGAGAGCAACAGGGACATTGTCAATAAATTCGGAGTGCTTGGGAATGGTTAGGAGGGCACTTACTTTTCTAGGCTTCCCTATCTATGTTTCCTGGTAAAATACATGGGAAAATCCCATTGCAGGAAAATTCCACTTAGCGTTTGGGTTAGGTCACCATGAACATGGAGAGAAACATGGACATTGCCAATAAATTTGGAGTGGTTGGGAATGATTAGGACGGCAAAGAAATTTCTAGGCTGCCCTATCTTTGTTTCCTGCTAAAATACATGGGAAAATGTCATTGGAGGAAAATTCCACCTAGGGTTAGGGTTAGGTCACCATGAATATGGAGAGCAACAGGGACATTGTCAATAAATTCGGAGTGCTTGGGAATGGTTAGGAGGGAACTTACTTTTCTAGGCTTCCCTATCTATGTTTCCTGGTAAAATACATGGGAAAATCCCATTGCAGGAAAATTCCACTTAGCGTTTGGGTTAGGTCACCATGAACATGGAGAGAAACATGGACATTGGCAATAAATTTGGAGTGGTTGGGAATGATTAGGACGGCAAAGAAATTTCTAGGCTGCCCTATCTTTGTTTCCTGCTAAAATACATGGGAAAATGTCATTGGAGGAAAATTCCACCTAGGGTTAGGGTTAGGTCACCATGAATATGGAGAGCAACAGGGACATTGTCAATAAATTCGGAGTGCTTGGGAATGGTTAGGAGGGAACTTACTTTTCTAGGCTGCCGTATCTACATTTCCTGCTAAAATACATGGGAAGATCCCATTGGAGGAAAATTCCACTTAGGGTTAGGGTTAAGTCACCATGAACTCATAGAGAAAAATGGACATCGGCAACAAACTGGGAGTGCTTGCATATGGTTAGGAGGGAACTTACTTTTCTAGGCTGCCCTATCTATGTTTCCTGCTAAAATGCATGGGAAAATCCCATTGGAGGAAAATTCCACTTAGGGTTAGGGTTAGGTCACCATGAACTCATAGAGAAAAATGGACATCGGCAACAAACTGGGAGTGCTTGAATATGGTTAGGAGGGAACTTACTTTTCTAGGCTGCCCTATCTATGTTTCCTGCTAAAATGCATGGGAAAATCCCATTGGAGGAAAATTCCACTTAGGGTTAGGGTTAGGTCACCATGAACTCATAGAGAAAAATGGACATCAGCAACAAACTGGGAGTGCTTGGATATGGTTAGGAGGGAACTTACTTTTCTAGGCTGCCGTATCTACGTTTCCTGGTAAAATACATGGGAAAATCCCATTGGAGGAAAATTCCACCTAGGGTTAGGATTAGGTCACCATGAATATGGAGAGCAACAGGGACATTGTCAATAAATTCGGAGTGCTTGGGAATGGTTAGGAGGGAACTTACTTTTCTAGGCTTCCCTATCTATGTTTCCAGGTAAAATACATGGGAAGATCCCATTGGAGGAAAATTCCACTTAGGGTTAGGGTTAAGTCACCATGAACTCATAGAGAAAAATGGACATCGGCAACAAACTGGGAGTGCTTGCATATGGTTAGGAGGGAACTTACTTTTCTAGGCTGCCCTATCTATGTTTCCTGCTAAAATGCATGGGAAAATCCCATTGGAGGAAAATTCCACTTAGGGTTAGGGTTAGGTCACCATGAACTCATAGAGAAAAATGGACATCGGCAACAAACTGGGAGTGCTTGAATATGGTTAGGAGGGAACTTACTTTTCTAGGCTGCCCTATCTATGTTTCCTGCTAAAATGCATGGGAAAATCCCATTGGAGGAAAATTCCACTTAGGGTTAGGGTTAGGTCACCATGAACTCATAGAGAAAAATGGACATCAGCAACAAACTGGGAGTGCTTGGATATGGTTAGGAGGGAACTTACTTTTCTAGGCTGCCGTATCTACGTTTCCTGGTAAAATACATGGGAAAATCCCATTGGAGGAAAATTCCACCTAGGGTTAGGATTAGGTCACCATGAATATGGAGAGCAA
The DNA here is from genome assembly GCA_034064705.1 of Bothrops alternatus. Lineage (NCBI taxonomy): Eukaryota > Metazoa > Chordata > Lepidosauria > Squamata > Viperidae > Bothrops > Bothrops alternatus. The sequence continues at coordinate 625,148 of JARGCV010000012.1, read as the reverse complement.
CAGGGACATTGTCAATAAATTTGGAGTGCTTGGGAATGGTTAGGAGGGAACTTACTTTTCTAGGCTTCCCTATCTATGTTTCCTGGTAAAATACATGGGAAGATCCCATTGGAGGAAAATTCCACTTAGGGTTAGGGTTAAGTCACCATGAACTCATAGAGAAAAATGGACATCGGCAACAAACTGGGAGTGCTTGGATATGGTTACGAGGGAACTTACTTTTCTAGGCTGCCGTATCTACGTTTCCTGCTAAAATACATGGGAAAATCCCATTGGAGGAAAATTCCACTTAGGGTTAGGTCACCATGAACTCATAGAGAAAAATGGACATCGGCAACAAACTGGGAGTGCTTGGATATGGTTAGGAGGGAACTTACTTTTCTAGGCTGCCGTATCTACATTTCCTGCTAAAATACATGGGAAGATCCCATTGGAGGAAAATTCCACTTAGGGTTAGGGTTAGGTCACCATGAACTCATAGAGAAAAATGGACATCGGCAACAAACTGGGAGTGCTTGCATATGGTTAGGAGGGAACTTACTTTTCTAGGCTGCCCTATCTATGTTTCCTGCTAAAATGTATGGGAAAATCACTTTGGAGGAAAATTCCACCTAGGGTTAGGGTTAGGTCACCATGAATATGGAGAGCAACAGGGACATTGTCAATAAATTCGGAGTGCTTGGGAATGGTTAGGAGGGCACTTACTTTTCTAGGCTGCCGTATCTACATTTCCTGCTAAAATACATGGGAAGATCCCATTGGAGGAAAATTCCACTTAGGGTTAGGGTTAGGTCACCATGAACTCATAGAGAAAAATGGACATCGGCAACAAACTGGGAGTGCTTGGATATGGTTAGGAGGGAACTTACTTTTCTAGGCTGCCCTATCTATGTTTCCTGCTAAAATGCATGGGAAAATCCCATTGGAGGAAAATTCCACTTAGGGTTAGGGTTAGGTCACCATGAACTCATAGAGAAAAATGGACATCGGCAACAAACTGGGAGTGCTTGGATATGGTTAGGAGGGAACTTACTTTTCTAGGCTGCCCTATCTATGTTTCCTGCTAAAATGCATGGGAAAATCCCATTGGAGGAAAATTCCACCTAGGGTTAGGGTTAGGTCACCATGAATATGGAGAGCAACAGGGACATTGTCAATAAATTCGGAGTGCTTGGGAATGGTTAGGAGGGAACTTACTTTTCTAGGCTTCCCTATCTATGTTTCCTGGTAAAATACATGGGAAAATCCCATTGGAGGAAAATTCCACCTAGGGTTAGGGTTAGGTCACCATGAATATGGAGAGCAACAGGGACATTGTCAATAAATTCGGAGTGCTTGGGAATGGTTAGGAGGGCACTTACTTTTCTAGGCTGCCGTATCTACATTTCCTGCTAAAATACATGGGAAGATCCCATTGGAGGAAAATTCCACTTAGGGTTAGGGTTAGGTCACCATGAACTCATAGAGAAAAATGGACATCGGCAACAAACTGGGAGTGCTTGGATATGGTTAGGAGGGAACTTACTTTTCTAGGCTGCCCTATCTATGTTTCCTGCTAAAATGCATGGGAAAATCCCATTGGAGGAAAATTCCACTTAGGGTTAGGGTTAGGTCACCATGAATATGGAGAGCAACAGGGACATTGTCAATAAATTCGGAGTGCTTGGGAATGGTTAGGAGGGCACTTACTTTTCTAGGCTGCCGTATCTACATTTCCTGCTAAAATACATGGGAAGATCCCATTGGAGGAAAATTCCACTTAGGGTTAGGGTTAGGTCACCATGAACTCATAGAGAAAAATGGACATCGGCAACAAACTGGGAGTGCTTGGATATGGTTAGGAGGGAACTTACTTTTCTAGGCTGCCGTATCTACGTTTCCTGGTAAAATACATGGGAAAATCCCATTGGAGGAAAATTCCACCTAGGGTTAGGATTAGGTCACCATGAATATGGAGAGCAACAGGGACATTGTCAATAAATTCGGAGTGCTTGGGAATGATTAGGACGGCAAAGAAATTTCTAGGCTGCCCTATCTTTGTTTCCTGCTAAAATACATGGGAAAATGTCATTGGAGGAAAATTCCACTTAGGGTTAGGTCACCATGAACTCATAGAGAAAAATGGACATCGGCAACAAACTAGGAGTGCTTGGATATGGTTACGAGGGAACTTACTTTTCTAGGCTGCCGTATCTACGTTTCCTGCTAAAATACATGGGAAAATCCCATTGGAGGAAAATTCCACTTAGGGTTAGGTCACCATGAACTCATAGAGAAAAATGGACATCGGCAACAAAGTGGGAGTGCTTGGATATGGTTAGGAGGGAACTTACTTTTCTAGGCTGCCCTATCTATGTTTCCTGCTAAAATGTATGGGAAAATCCCATTGGAGGAAAATTCCACCTAGGGTTAGGGTTAGGTCACCATGAATATGGAGAGCAACAGGGACATTGTCAATAAATTCGGAGTGCTTGGGAATGGTTAGGAGGGCACTTACTTTTCTAGGCTGCCGTATCTACATTTCCTGCTAAAATACATGGGAAGATCCCATTGGAGGAAAATTCCACTTAGGGTTAGGGTTAGGTCACCATGAACTCATAGAGAAAAATGGACATCGGCAACAAACTGGGAGTGCTTGGATATGGTTAGGAGGGAACTTACTTTTCTAGGCTGCCCTATCTATGTTTCCTGCTAAAATGCATGGGAAAATCCCATTGGAGGAAAATTCCACTTAGGGTTAGGGTTAGGTCACCATGAACTCATAGAGAAAAATGGACATCGGCAACAAACTGGGAGTGCTTGGATATGGTTAGGAGGGAACTTACTTTTCTAGGCTGCCGTATCTACGTTTCCTGGTAAAATACATGGGAAAATCCCATTGGAGGAAAATTCCACCTAGGGTTAGGGTTAGGTCACCATGAATATGGAGAGCAACAGGGACATTGTCAATAAATTCGGAGTGCTTGGGAATGGTTAGGAGGGCACTTACTTTTCTAGGCTTCCCTATCTATGTTTCCTGGTAAAATACATGGGAAAATCCCATTGGAGGAAAATTCCACCTAGGGTTAGGGTTAGGTCACCATGAATATGGAGAGCAACAGGGACATTGTCAATAAATTCGGAGTGCTTGGGAATGGTTAGGAGGGAACTTACTTTTCTAGGCTGCCGTATCTACATTTCCTGCTAAAATACATGGGAAGATCCCATTGGAGGAAAATTCCACTTAGGGTTAGGGTTAAGTCACCATGAACTCATAGAGAAAAATGGACATCGACAACAAACTGGGAGTGCTTGCATATGATTAGGAGGGAACTTACTTTTCTAGGCTGCCCTATCTATGTTTCCTGCTAAAATGCATGGTAAAATCCCATTGGAGGAAAATTCCACTTAGGGTTAGGGTTAGGTCACCATGAACACATAGAGAAAAATGGACATCGGCAACAAACCTGGAGTGCTTGAATATGGTTAGGAGGGAACTTACTTTTCTAGGCTGCCCTATCTATGTTTCCTGCTAAAATGCATGGGAAAATCCCATTGGAGGAAAATTCCACTTAGGGTTAGGGTTAGGTCACCATGAACTCATAGAGAAAAATGGACATCGGCAACAAACTGGGAGTGCTTGGATATGGTTAGGAGGGAACTTACTTTTCTAGGCTGCCGTATCTACGTTTCCTGGTAAAATACATGGGAAAATCCCATTGGAGGAAAATTCCACCTAGGGTTAGGATTAGGTCACCATGAATATGGAGAGCAACAGGGACATTGTCAATAAATTCGGAGTGCTTGGGAATGGTTAGGAGGGCACTTACTTTTCTAGGCTTCCCTATCTATGTTTCCTGGTAAAATACATGGGAAAATCCCATTGCAGGAAAATTCCACTTAGCGTTTGGGTTAGGTCACCATGAACATGGAGAGAAACATGGACATTGCCAATAAATTTGGAGTGGTTGGGAATGATTAGGACGGCAAAGAAATTTCTAGGCTGCCCTATCTTTGTTTCCTGCTAAAATACATGGGAAAATGTCATTGGAGGAAAATTCCACCTAGGGTTAGGGTTAGGTCACCATGAATATGGAGAGCAACAGGGACATTGTCAATAAATTCGGAGTGCTTGGGAATGGTTAGGAGGGAACTTACTTTTCTAGGCTTCCCTATCTATGTTTCCTGGTAAAATACATGGGAAAATCCCATTGCAGGAAAATTCCACTTAGCGTTTGGGTTAGGTCACCATGAACATGGAGAGAAACATGGACATTGGCAATAAATTTGGAGTGGTTGGGAATGATTAGGACGGCAAAGAAATTTCTAGGCTGCCCTATCTTTGTTTCCTGCTAAAATACATGGGAAAATGTCATTGGAGGAAAATTCCACCTAGGGTTAGGGTTAGGTCACCATGAATATGGAGAGCAACAGGGACATTGTCAATAAATTCGGAGTGCTTGGGAATGGTTAGGAGGGAACTTACTTTTCTAGGCTGCCGTATCTACATTTCCTGCTAAAATACATGGGAAGATCCCATTGGAGGAAAATTCCACTTAGGGTTAGGGTTAAGTCACCATGAACTCATAGAGAAAAATGGACATCGGCAACAAACTGGGAGTGCTTGGATATGGTTAGGAGGGAACTTACTTTTCTAGGCTGCCCTATCTATGTTTCCTGCTAAAATGCATGGGAAAATCCCATTGGAGGAAAATTCCACTTAGGGTTAGGGTTAGGTCACCATGAACTCATAGAGAAAAATGGACATCGGCAACAAACTGGGAGTGCTTGGATATGGTTAGGAGGGAACTTACTTTTCTAGGCTGCCGTATCTACGTTTCCTGGTAAAATACATGGGAAAATCCCATTGGAGGAAAATTCCACCTAGGGTTAGGGTTAGGTCACCATGAATATGGAGAGCAACAGGGACATTGTCAATAAATTCGGAGTGCTTGGGAATGGTTAGGAGGGCACTTACTTTTCTAGGCTTCCCTATCTATGTTTCCTGGTAAAATACATGGGAAAATCCCATTGGAGGAAAATTCCACCTAGGGTTAGGGTTAGGTCACCATGAATATGGAGAGCAACAGGGACATTGTCAATAAATTCGGAGTGCTTGGGAATGGTTAGGAGGGCACTTACTTTTCTAGGCTGCCGTATCTACATTTCCTGCTAAAATACATGGGAAGATCCCATTGGAGGAAAATTCCACTTAGGGTTAGGGTTAGGTCACCATGAACTCATAGAGAAAAATGGACATCGGCAACAAACTGGGAGTGCTTGGATATGGTTAGGAGGGAACTTACTTTTCTAGGCTGCCCTATCTACGTTTCCTGGTAAAATACATGGGAAAATCCCATTGGAGGAAAATTCCACTTAGGGTTAGGGTTAGGTCACCATGAACTCATAGAGAAAAATGGACATCGGCAACAAACTGGGAGTGCTTGGATATGGTTAGGAGGGAACTTACTTTTCTAGGCTGCCGTATCTACATTTCCTGCTAAAATACATGGGAAGATCCCATTGGAGGAAAATTCCACTTAGGGTTAGGGTTAGGTCACCATGAACTCATAGAGAAAAATGGACATCGGCAACAAACTGGGAGTGCTTGGATATGGTTAGGAGGGAACTTACTTTTCTAGGCTGCCCTATCTATGTTTCCTGCTAAAATGCATGGGAAAATCCCTTTGGAGGAAAATTCCACCTAGGGTTAGGGTTAGGTCACCATGAATATGGAGAGCAACAGGGACATTGTCAATAAATTCGGAGTGCTTGGGAATGGTTAGGAGGGCACTTACTTTTCTAGGCTTCCCTATCTATGTTTCCTGGTAAAATACATGGGAAAATCCCATTGGAGGAAAATTCCACTTAGCGTTTGGGTTAGGTCACCATGAAAATGGAGAGGAACATGGACATTGCCAATAAATTCGGAGTGGTTGGGAATGATTAGGACGGCAAAGAAATTTCTAGGCTGCCCTATCTTTGTTTCCTGCTAAAATATATGGGAAAATCCCATTGGAGGAAAATTCCACTTAGTGTTAGGGTTAGGTCACCATGAACTCATAGAGAAAAATGGACATCGGCAACAAACTGGGAGTGCTTGGATATGGTTAGGAGGGAACTAACTTTTCTAGGCTGCCCTATCTATGTTTCCTGCTAAAATGTATGGGAAAATCACTTTGGAGGAAAATTCCACCTAGGGTTAGGGTTAGGTCACCATGAATATGGAGAGAAACAGGGACATTGTCAATAAATTCGGAGTGCTTGGGAATGGTTAGGAGGGAACTTACTTTTCTAGGCTGCCGTATCTACATTTCCTGCTAAAATACATGGGAAGATCCCATTGGAGGAAAATTCCACTTAGGGTTAGGTCACCATGAACTCATAGAGAAAAATGGACATCGGCAACAAACTGGGAGTGCTTGAATATGGTTAGGAGGGAACTTACTTTTCTAGGCTGCCCTATCTATGTTTCCTGCTAAAATGCATGGGAAAATCCCATTGGAGGAAAATTCCACTTAGGGTTAGGGTTAGGTCACCATGAACTCATAGAGAAAAATGGACATCAGCAACAAACTGGGAGTGCTTGGATATGGTTAGGAGGGAACTTACTTTTCTAGGCTGCCGTATCTACGTTTCCTGGTAAAATATATGGGAAAATCCCATTGGAGGAAAATTCCACCTAGGGTTAGGATTAGGTCACCATGAATATGGAGAGAAACAGGGACATTGTCAATAAATTCGGAGTGCTTGGGAATGGTTAGGAGGGCACTTACTTTTCTAGGCTTCCCTATCTATGTTTCCTGGTAAAATACATGGGAAAATCCCATTGCAGGAAAATTCCACTTAGCGTTTGGGTTAGGTCACCATGAACATGGAGAGAAACATGGACATTGCCAATAAATTTGGAGTGGTTGGGAATTATTAGGACGGCAAAGAAATTTCTAGGCTGCCCTATCTTTGTTTCCTGCTAAAATACATGGGAAAATGCCATTGGAGGAAAATTCCACTTAGGGTTAGGTCACCATGAACTCATAGAGAAAAATGGACATCGGCAACAAACTAGGAGTGCTTGGATATGGTTACGAGGGAACTTACTTTTCTAGGCTGCCGTATCTACGTTTCCTGCTAAAATACATGGGAAAATCCCATTGGAGGAAAATTCCACTTAGGGTTAGGTCACCATGAACTCATAGAGAAAAATGGACATCGGCAACAAACTGGGAGTGCTTGGATATGGTTAGGAGGGAACTTACTTTTCTAGGCTGCCGTATCTACATTTCCTGCTAAAATACATGGGAAGATCCCATTGGAGGAAAATTCCACTTAGGGTTAGGGTTAGGTCACCATGAACTCATAGAGAAAAATGGACATCGGCAACAAACTGGGAGTGCTTGGATATGGTTAGGAGGGAACTTACTTTTCTAGGCTGCCCTATCTATGTTTCCTGCTAAAATGCATGGGAAAATCCCTTTGGAGGAAAATTCCACCTAGGGTTAGGGTTAGGTCACCATGAATATGGAGAGCAACAGGGACATTGTCAATAAATTCGGAGTGCTTGGGAATGGTTAGGAGGGCACTTACTTTTCTAGGCTTCCCTATCTATGTTTCCTGGTAAAATACATGGGAAAATCCCATTGGAGGAAAATTCCACTTAGCGTTTGGGTTAGGTCACCATGAAAATGGAGAGGAACATGGACATTGCCAATAAATTCGGAGTGGTTGGGAATGATTAGGACGGCAAAGAAATTTCTAGGCTGCCCTATCTTTGTTTCCTGCTAAAATATATGGGAAAATCCCATTGGAGGAAAATTCCACTTAGTGTTAGGGTTAGGTCACCATGAACTCATAGAGAAAAATGGACATCGGCAACAAACTGGGAGTGCTTGGATATGGTTAGGAGGGAACTAACTTTTCTAGGCTGCCCTATCTATGTTTCCTGCTAAAATGTATGGGAAAATCACTTTGGAGGAAAATTCCACCTAGGGTTAGGGTTAGGTCACCATGAATATGGAGAGAAACAGGGACATTGTCAATAAATTCGGAGTGCTTGGGAATGGTTAGGAGGGAACTTACTTTTCTAGGCTGCCGTATCTACATTTCCTGCTAAAATACATGGGAAGATCCCATTGGAGGAAAATTCCACTTAGGGTTAGGGTTAGGTCACCATGAACTCATAGAGAAAAATGGACATCGGCAACAAACTGGGAGTACTTGGATATGGTTAGGAGGGAACTAACTTTTCTAGGCTGCCCTATCTATGTTTCCTGCTAAAATGTATGGGAAAATCACTTTGGAGGAAAATTCAACCTAGGGTTAGGGTTAGGTCACCATGAATATGGAGAGCAACAGGGACATTGTCAATAAATTCGGAGTGCTTGGGAATGGTTAGGAGGGAACTTACTTTTCTAGGCTGCCGTATCTACATTTCCTGCTAAAATACATGGGAAGATCCCATTGGAGGAAAATTCCACTTAGGGTTAGGGTTAGGTCACCATGAACTCATAGAGAAAAATGGACATCGGCAACAAACTGGGAGTGCTTGCATATGGTTAGGAGGGAACTTACTTTTCTAGGCTGCCCTATCTATGTTTCCTGCTAAAATGCATGGGAAAATCCCATTGGAGGAAAATTCCACTTAGGGTTAGGGTTAGGTCACCATGAACTCATAGAGAAAAATGGACATCGGCAACAAACTGGGAGTGCTTGAATATGGTTAGGAGGGAACTTACTTTTCTAGGCTGCCCTATCTATGTTTCCTGCTAAAATGCATGGGAAAATCCCATTGGAGGAAAATTCCACTTAGGGTTAGGGTTAGGTCACCATGAACTCATAGAGAAAAATGGACATCAGCAACAAACTGGGAGTGCTTGGATATGGTTAGGAGGGAACTTACTTTTCTAGGCTGCCGTATCTACGTTTCCTGGTAAAATACATGGGAAAATCCCATTGGAGGAAAATTCCACCTAGGGTTAGGATTAGGTCACCATGAATATGGAGAGAAACAGGGACATTGTCAATAAATTCGGAGTGCTTGGGAATGGTTAGGAGGGCACTTACTTTTCTAGGCTTCCCTATCTATGTTTCCTGGTAAAATACATGGGAAAATCCCATTGCAGGAAAATTCCACTTAGCGTTTGGGTTAGGTCACCATGAAAATGGAGAGGAACATGGACATTGCCAATAAATTCGGAGTGGTTGGGAATGATTAGGACGGCAAAGAAATTTCTAGGCTGCCCTATCTTTGTTTCCTGCTAAAATATATGGGAAAATCCCATTGGAGGAAAATTCCACATAGTGTTAGGGTTAGGTCACCATGAACTCATAGAGAAAAATGGACATCGGCAACAAACTGGGAGTGCTTGGATATGGTTAGGAGGGAACTAACTTTTCTAGGCTGCCCTATCTATGTTTCCTGCTAAAATACATGGGAAGATCCCATTGGAGGAAAATTCCACTTAGGGTTAGGGTTAGGTCACCATGAACTCATAGAGAAAAATGGACATCGTCAACAAACTGGGAGTGCTTGGATATGGTTAGGAGGGAACTTACTTTTCTAGGCTGCGGTATCTATGTTTTCTTCTAAAATACATGGGAAAATCCCATTGGAGGAAAATTCCACTTAGGGTTAGGGTTAGGTCACCATGAACTAATAGAGAAAAATGGACATCGTCAACAAACTGGGAGTCCTTGGATATGGTTAGGAGGGAACTTACTTTTCTAGGTTGCGGTATCTATGTTTTCTTCTAAAATACATGGGAAAATCCCATTGGAGGAAAATTCCACTTAGCGTTTGGGTTAGGTCACCATGAACATGGAGAGAAACATGGACATTGCCAATAAATTCGGAGTGGTTGGGAATGATTAGGACGGCAAAGAAATTTCTAGGCTGCCCTATCTTTGTTTCCTGCTAAAATACATGGGAAAATCCCATTGGAGGAAAATTCCACTTAGTGTTAGGGTTAGGTCACCATGAACTCATAGAGAAAAATGGACATCGGCAAAAAACTGGGAGTGCTTGGATATGGTTAGGAGGGAACTTACTTTTCTAGGCTGCCGTATCTACGTTTCCTGCTAAAATACATGGGAAGATCCCATTGGAGGAAAATTCCACCTAGGGTTAGGTTTAGGTCACCATGAACTCACAGAGAAAAATGGACATCGGCAACAAACTGGGAGTGCTTGAATATGGTTAGGACAGAACTTACTTTTCTAGGCTGCCGTATCTACGTTTCCTGGTAAAATACATGGGAAGATCCCATTGGAGGAAAATTCCACTTAGGGTTAGGGTTAAGTCACCATGAACTCATAGAGAAAAATGGACATCGGCAACAAACAGGGAGTGCTTGCATATGGTTAGGAGGGAACTTATTTTTCTAGGCTACCCTATCTATGTTTCCTGCTAAAATGCATGGGAAAATCCCATTGGAGGAAAATTCCACTTAGGGTTAGGGTTAGGTCACCATGAACTCATAGAGAAAAATGGACATCGGCAACAAACTGGGAGTGCTTGGATATGGTTAGGAGGGAACTTACTTTTCTAGGCTGCGGTATCTATGTTTTCTTCTAAAATGCATGGGGAAATCCCATTGGAGGAAAATTCCACTTAGGGTTAGGGTTAGGTCACCATGAACTCATAGAGAAAAATGGACATCGGCAACAAACTGGGAGTGCTTGGATATGGTTACGAGGGAACTTACTTTTCTAGGCTGCCGTATCTACGTTTCCTGCTAAAATACATGGGAAAATCCCATTGGAGGAAAATTCCACTTAGGGTTAGGTCACCATGAACTCATAGAGAAAAATGGACATCGGCAACAAAGTGGGAGTGCTTGGATATGGTTAGGAGGGAACTTACTTTTCTAGGCTGCCGTATCTACATTTCCTGGTAAAATACATGGGAAGATCCCATTGGAGGAAAATTCCACTTAGGGTTAGGGTTAAGTCACCATGAACTCATAGAGAAAAATGGACATCGGCAACAAACTGGGAGTGCTTGGATATGGTTAGGAGGGAACTAACTTTTCTAGGCTGCCCTATCTATGTTTCCTGCTAAAATACATGGGAAGATCCCATTGGATTAAAATTCCACTTAGGGTTAGGGTTAGGTCACCATGAACTCATAGAGAAAAATGGACATCGGCAAAAAACTGGGAGTGCTTGGATATGGTTAGGAGGGAACTTACTTTTCTAGGCTGCGGTATCTATGTTTTCTTCTAAAATACATGGGAAAATGCCATTGGAGGAAAATTCCACTTAGGGTTAGGTCACCATGAACTCATAGAGAAAAATGGACATCGGCAACAAACTAGGAGTGCTTGGATATGGTTACGAGGGAACTTACTTTTCTAGGCTGCCGTATCTACGTTTCCTGCTAAAATACATGGGAAAATCCCATTGGAGGAAAATTCCACTTAGGGTTAGGTCACCATGAACTCATAGAGAAAAATGGACATCGGCAACAAAGTGGGAGTGCTTGGATATGGTTAGGAGGGAACTTACTTTTCTAGGCTGCCGTATCTACATTTCCTGCTAAAATACATGGGAAGATCCCTTTGGAGGAAAATTCCACTTAGGGTTAGGGTTAGGTCACCATGAACTCATAGAGAAAAATGGACATCGGCAACAAACTGGGAGTGCTTGGATATGGTTAGGAGGGAACTTACTTTTCTAGGCTGCCCTATCTATGTTTCCTGCTAAAATGCATGGGAAAATCCCTTTGGAGGAAAATTCCACCTAGGGTTAGGGTTAGGTCACCATGAATATGGAGAGCAACAGGGACATTGTCAATAAATTCGGAGTGCTTGGGAATGGTTAGGAGGGCACTTACTTTTCTAGGCTTCCCTATCTATGTTTCCTGGTAAAATACATGGGAAAATCCCATTGGAGGAAAATTCCACTTAGCGTTTGGGTTAGGTCACCATGAAAATGGAGAGGAACATGGACATTGCCAATAAATTCGGAGTGGTTGGGAATGATTAGGACAGCAAAGAAATTTCTAGGCTGCCCTATCTTTGTTTCCTGCTAAAATATATGGGAAAATCCCATTGGAGGAAAATTCCACTTAGTGTTAGGGTTAGGTCACCATGAACTCATAGAGAAAAATGGACATCGGCAACAAACTGGGAGTGCTTGGATATGGTTAGGAGGGAACTAACTTTTCTAGGCTGCCCTATCTATGTTTCCTGCTAAAATACATGGGAAGATCCCATTGGAGGAAAATTTCACTTAGGGTTAGGGTTAGGTCACCATGAACTCATAGAGAAAAATGGACATTGTCAACAAACTGGGAGTGCTTGGATATGGTTAGGAGGGAACTTACTTTTCTAGGCTGCGGTATCTATGTTTTCTTCTAAAATACATGGGAAAATCCCATTGGAGGAAAATTCCACTTAGGGTTAGGGTTAGGTCACCATGAACTAATAGAGAAAAATGGACATCGTCAACAAACTGGGAGTGCTTGGATATGGTTAGGAGGGAACTTACTTTTCTAGGTTGCGGTATCTATGTTTTCTTCTACAATACATGGGAAAATCCCATTGGAGGAAAATTCCACTTAGCGTTTGGGTTAGGTCACCATGAACATGGAGAGAAACATGGACATTGCCAATAAATTCGGAGTGGTTGGGAATGATTAGGACGGCAAAGAAATTTCTAGGCTGCCCTATCTTTGTTTCCTGCTAAAATACATGGGAAAATCCCATTGGAGGAAAATTCCACCTAGGGTTAGGGTTAGGTCACCATGAATATGGAGAGCAACAGGGACATTGTCAATAAATTCGGAGTGCTTGGGAATGGTTAGGAGGGAACTTACTTTTCTAGGCTGCCGTATCTACATTTCCTGCTAAAATACATGGGAAGATCCCATTGGAGGAAAATTCCACTTAGGGTTAGGGTTAAGTCACCATGAACTCATAGAGAAAAATGGACATCGGCAACAAACTGGGAGTGCTTGCATATGGTTAGGAGGGAACTTACTTTTCTAGGCTGCCCTATCTATGTTTCCTGCTAAAATGCATGGGAAAATCCCATTGGAGGAAAATTCCACTTAGGGTTAGGGTTAGGTCACCATGAACTCATAGAGAAAAATGGACATCGGCAACAAACTGGGAGTGCTTGGATATGGTTAGGAGGGAACTTACTTTTCTAGGCTGCCCTATCTATATTTCCTGCTAAAATGCATGGGAAAATCCCATTGGAGGAAAATTCCACTTAGGGTTAGGGTTAGGTCACCATGAACTCATAGAGAAAAATGGACATCGGCAACAAACTGGGAGTGCTTGGATATGGTTAGGAGGGAACTTACTTTTCTAGGCTGCCCTATCTACGTTTCCTGGTAAAATACATGGGAAAATCCCATTGGAGGAAAATTCCACCTAGGGTTAGGGTTAGGTCGCGATGAATATGGAGAGCAAAAGGGACATTGTCAATAAATTCGGAGTGCTTGGGAATGGTTAGGAGGGCACTTACTTTTCTAGGCTTCCCTATCTATGTTTCCTGGTAAAATACATGGGAAAATCCCATTGGAGGAAAATTCCACTTAGGGTTAGGGTTAGGTCACCATGAACATGGAGAGAAACATGGACATTGCCAACAAATTCGGAGTGGTTGGGAATGATTAGGACGGCAAAGAAATTTCTAGGCTGCCCTATCTATGTTTCCTGCTAAAATACATGGGAAAATCCCATTGGAGGAAAATTCCACTTAGGGTTAGGGTTAGGTCACCATGAACTCATAGAGAAAAATGGACATCGGCAACAACCTGGGAGTGCTTGGATATGGTTAGGAGGGAACTTACTTTTCTAGGCTGCCGTATCTACGTTTCCTGGTAAAATACATGGGAAAATCCCATTGGAGGAAAATTCCACCTAGGGTTAGGGTTATTTCACCATGAATATGGAGAGCAACAGGGACATTGTCAATAAATTCGGAGTGCTTGGGAATGGTTAGGAGGGAACTTACTTTTCTAGGCTTCCCTATCTATGTTTCCTGGTAAAATACATGGGAAAATCCCATTGGAGGAAAATTCCACTTAGCGTTTGGGTTAGGTCACCATGAACATGGAGAGAAACATGGACATTGCCAATAAATTTGGAGTGGTTGGGAATGATTAGGACGGCAAAGAAATTTCTAGGCTGCCCTATCTTTGTTTCCTGCTAAAATACATGGGAAAATCCCATTGGAGGAAAATTCCACTTAGTGTTAGGGTTAGGTCATCATGAACTCATAGAGAAAAATGGACATCGGCAACAAACTGGGAGTGCTTGGATATGGTTAGGAGGGAACTTACTTTTCTAGGCTGCCGTATCTACATTTCCTGCTAAAATACATGGGAAGATCCCATTGGAGGAAAATTCCACTTAGGGTTAGGTCACCATGAACTCATAGAGAAAAATGGACATCGGCAACAAACTGGGAGTACTTGGATATGGTTAGGAGGGAACTTACTTTTCTAGGCTGCCCTATCTATGTTTCCTGCTAAAATGCATGGGAAAATCCCTTTGGAGGAAAATTCCACTTAGGGTTAGGGTTAGGTCACCATGAACTCATAGAGAAAAATGGACATCGGCAACAAACTGGGAGTGCTTGGATATGGTTAGGAGGGAACTTACTTTTCTAGGCTGCCGTATCTACGTTTCCTTGTAAAATACATGGGAAAATCCCATTGGAGGAAAATTCCACCTAGGGTTAGGGTTAGGTCACCATGAATATGGAGAGCAACAGGGACATTGTAAATAAATTCGGAGTGCTTGGGAATGGTTAGGAGGGCACTTACTTTTCTAGGCTTCCCTTTCTATGTTTCCTGGTAAAATACATGGGAAAATCCCATTGGAGGAAAATTCCACTTAGCGTTTGGGTTAGGTCACCATGAACATGGAGAGAAACATGGACATTGCCAATAAATTCGGAGTGGTTGGGAATGATTAGGACGGCAAAGAAATTTCTAGGCTGCCCTATCTTTGTTTCCTGCTAAAATACATGGGAAAATCCCGTTGGAGGAAAATTCCACTTAGTGTTAGGGTTAGGTCACCATGAACTCATAGAGAAAAATGGACATCGGCAACAAACTGGGAGTGCTTGGATATGGTTAGGAGGGAACTAACTTTTCTAGGCTGCCCTATCTATGTTTCCTGCTAAAATACATGGGAAGATCCCATTGGAGGAAAATTCCACTTAGGGTTAGGGTTAGGTCACCATGAACTCATAGAGAAAAATGGACATCTGCAACAAACTGGGAGTGCTTGGATATGGTTAGGAGGGAACTTACTTTTCTAGGCTGCCCTATCTATGTTTCCTGCTAAAATGCATGGGAAAATCCCTTTGGAGGAAAATTCCACTTAGGGTTAGGGTTAGGTCACCATGAACTCATAGAGAAAAATGGACATCGGCAACAAACTGGGAGTGCTTGGATATGGTTAGGAGGGAACTTACTTTTCTAGGTTGCGGTATCTATGTTTTCTTCTAAAATACATGGGAAAATCCCATTGGAGGAAAATTCCACTTAGCGTTTGGGTTAGGTCACCATGAACATGGAGAGAAACATGGACATTGCCAATAAATTCGGAGTGGTTGGGAATGATTAGGACGGCAAAGAAATTTCTAGGCTGCCCTATCTTTGTTTCCTGCTAAAATACATGGGAAAATCCCATTGGAGGAAAATTCCACCTAGGGTTAGGGTTAGGTCACCATGAATATGGAGAGCAACAGGGACATTGTCAATAAATTCGGAGTGCTTGGGAATGGTTAGGAGGGAACTTACTTTTCTAGGCTGCCGTATCTACATTTCCTGCTAAAATACATGGGAAGATCCCATTGGAGGAAAATTCCACTTAGGGTTAGGGTTAAGTCACCATGAACTCATAGAGAAAAATGGACATCGGCAACAAACTGGGAGTGCTTGCATATGGTTAGGAGGGAACTTACTTTTCTAGGCTGCCCTATCTATGTTTCCTGCTAAAATGCATGGGAAAATCCCATTGGAGGAAAATTCCACTTAGGGTTAGGGTTAGGTCACCATGAACTCATAGAGAAAAATGGACATCGGCAACAAACTGGGAGTGCTTGGATATGGTTAGGAGGGAACTTACTTTTCTAGGCTGCCCTATCTATATTTCCTGCTAAAATGCATGGGAAAATCCCATTGGAGGAAAATTCCACTTAGGGTTAGGGTTAGGTCACCATGAACTCATAGAGAAAAATGGACATCGGCAACAAACTGGGAGTGCTTGGATATGGTTAGGAGGGAACTTACTTTTCTAGGCTGCCCTATCTACGTTTCCTGGTAAAATACATGGGAAAATCCCATTGGAGGAAAATTCCACCTAGGGTTAGGGTTAGGTCGCGATGAATATGGAGAGCAAAAGGGACATTGTCAATAAATTCGGAGTGCTTGGGAATGGTTAGGAGGGCACTTACTTTTCTAGGCTTCCCTATCTATGTTTCCTGGTAAAATACATGGGAAAATCCCATTGGAGGAAAATTCCACTTAGGGTTAGGGTTAGGTCACCATGAACATGGAGAGAAACATGGACATTGCCAACAAATTCGGAGTGGTTGGGAATGATTAGGACGGCAAAGAAATTTCTAGGCTGCCCTATCTATGTTTCCTGCTAAAATACATGGGAAAATCCCATTGGAGGAAAATTCCACTTAGGGTTAGGGTTAGGTCACCATGAACTCATAGAGAAAAATGGACATCGGCAACAACCTGGGAGTGCTTGGATATGGTTAGGAGGGAACTTACTTTTCTAGGCTGCCGTATCTACGTTTCCTGGTAAAATACATGGGAAAATCCCATTGGAGGAAAATTCCACCTAGGGTTAGGGTTATTTCACCATGAATATGGAGAGCAACAGGGACATTGTCAATAAATTCGGAGTGCTTGGGAATGGTTAGGAGGGAACTTACTTTTCTAGGCTTCCCTATCTATGTTTCCTGGTAAAATACATGGGAAAATCCCATTGGAGGAAAATTCCACTTAGCGTTTGGGTTAGGTCACCATGAACATGGAGAGAAACATGGACATTGCCAATAAATTTGGAGTGGTTGGGAATGATTAGGACGGCAAAGAAATTTCTAGGCTGCCCTATCTTTGTTTCCTGCTAAAATACATGGGAAAATCCCATTGGAGGAAAATTCCACTTAGTGTTAGGGTTAGGTCATCATGAACTCATAGAGAAAAATGGACATCGGCAACAAACTGGGAGTGCTTGGATATGGTTAGGAGGGAACTTACTTTTCTAGGCTGCCGTATCTACATTTCCTGCTAAAATACATGGGAAGATCCCATTGGAGGAAAATTCCACTTAGGGTTAGGTCACCATGAACTCATAGAGAAAAATGGACATCGGCAACAAACTGGGAGTACTTGGATATGGTTAGGAGGGAACTTACTTTTCTAGGCTGCCCTATCTATGTTTCCTGCTAAAATGCATGGGAAAATCCCTTTGGAGGAAAATTCCACTTAGGGTTAGGGTTAGGTCACCATGAACTCATAGAGAAAAATGGACATCGGCAACAAACTGGGAGTGCTTGGATATGGTTAGGAGGGAACTTACTTTTCTAGGCTGCCGTATCTACGTTTCCTTGTAAAATACATGGGAAAATCCCATTGGAGGAAAATTCCACCTAGGGTTAGGGTTAGGTCACCATGAATATGGAGAGCAACAGGGACATTGTAAATAAATTCGGAGTGCTTGGGAATGGTTAGGAGGGCACTTACTTTTCTAGGCTTCCCTTTCTATGTTTCCTGGTAAAATACATGGGAAAATCCCATTGGAGGAAAATTCCACTTAGCGTTTGGGTTAGGTCACCATGAACATGGAGAGAAACATGGACATTGCCAATAAATTCGGAGTGGTTGGGAATGATTAGGACGGCAAAGAAATTTCTAGGCTGCCCTATCTTTGTTTCCTGCTAAAATACATGGGAAAATCCCGTTGGAGGAAAATTCCACTTAGTGTTAGGGTTAGGTCACCATGAACTCATAGAGAAAAATGGACATCGGCAACAAACTGGGAGTGCTTGGATATGGTTAGGAGGGAACTAACTTTTCTAGGCTGCCCTATCTATGTTTCCTGCTAAAATACATGGGAAGATCCCATTGGAGGAAAATTCCACTTAGGGTTAGGGTTAGGTCACCATGAACTCATAGAGAAAAATGGACATCGGCAACAAACTGGGAGTGCTTGCATATGATTTGAAGGGAACTTACGTTTCTAGGCTGCCCTATCTATGTTTCCTGCTAAAATGCATGGGAAAATCCCATTGGAGGAAAATTCCACTTAGGGTTAGGGTTAGGTCACCATGAACTCATAGAGAAAAATGGACATCTGCAACAAACTGGGAGTGCTTGGATATGGTTAGGAGGGAACTTACTTTTCTAGGCTGCCCTATCTATGTTTCCTGCTAAAATGCATGGGAAAATCCCTTTGGAGGAAAATTCCACTTAGGGTTAGGGTTAGGTCACCATGAACTCATAGAGAAAAATGGACATCGGCAACAAACTGGGAGTGCATGGATATGGTTAGGAGGGAACTTACTTTTCTAGGCTGCCGTATCTACGTTTCCTGCTAAAATACATGGGAAAATCCCATTGGAGGAAAATTCCACCTAGGGTTAGGGTTAGGTCACCATGAATATGGAGAGCAACAGGGACATTGTCAATAAATTCGGAGTGCTTGGGAATGGTTAGGAGGGCACTTACTTTTCTAGGCTTCCCTTTCTATGTTTCCTGGTAAAATACATGGGAAAATCCCATTGGAGGAAAATTCCACTTAGCGTTTGGGTTAGGTCACCATGAACATGGAGAGAAACATGGACATTGCCAATAAATTTGGAGTGGTTGGGAATGATTAGGACGGCAAAGAAATTTCTAGGCTGCCCTATCTTTGTTTCCTGCTAAAATACATGGGAAAATCCCATTGGAGGAAAATTCCACTTAGTGTTAGGGTTAGGTCACCATGAACTCATAGAGAAAAATGGACATCGGCAACAAACTGGGAGTGCTTGGATATGGTTAGGAGGGAACTTACTTTTCTAGGCTGCCCTATCTATATTTCCTGCTAAAATGCATGGGAAAATCCCTTTGGAGGAAAATTCCACTTAGGGTTAGGGTTAGGTCACCATGAACATGGAGAGAAACATGGACATTGCCAATAAATTTGGAGTGGTTGGGAATGATTAGGACGGCAAAGAAATTTCTAGGCTGCCCTATCTATGTTTCCTGCTAAAATACATGGGAAAATCCCATTGGAGGAAAATTCCACTTAGGGTTAGGGTTAGGTCACCATGAACTCATAGAGAAAAATGGACATCGGCAACAAACTGGGAGTGCTTGGATATGGTTAGGAGGGAACTTACTTTTCTAGGCTGCCGTATCTACGTTTCCTGGTAAAATACATGGGAAAATACATGCCAGCCACCCCAAACGTGAGCAGCTGAACTTTGGGAGTCCGAGGGGAAGAGAAGAACCGGGCTGCTGTATAGCCACTCCCCCAGCCCAGCCACCCCAAACGTGAGCAGCTGAACTTTGGGAGTCCGAGGGGAAGAGAAGAACCGGGCTGCTGTATAGCCACTCCCCCAGCCCAGCCACCCCAAACGTGAGCAGCTGAACTTTGGGAGTCCGAGGGGAAGAGAAGAACCGGGCTGCTGTATAGCCACTCCCCCCAGTCCAGCCGCCCCAAACGTGAGCAGCTGAACTTTGGGAGTCCGAGGGGAAGAGAAGAACCGGGCTGCTGTATAGCCACTCCCCCAGCCCAGCCACCCCAAACGTGAGCAGCTGAACTTTGGGAGTCCGAGGGGAAGAGAAGAACCGGGCTGCTGTATAGCCACTCCCCCCAGCCCAGCCACCCCAAACGTGAGCAGCTGAACTTTGGGAGTCCGAGGGGAAGAGAAGAACCGGGCTGCTGTATAGCCACTCCCCCAGCCCAGCCACCCCAAACGTGAGCAGCTGAACTTTGGGAGTCCGAGGGGAAGAGAAGAACCGGGCTGCTGTATAGCCACTCCCCCAGCCCAGCCACCCCAAACGTGAGCAGCTGAACTTTGGGAGTCCGAGGGGAAGAGAAGAACCGGGCTGCTGTATAGCCACTCCCCCCAGCCCAGCCACCCCAAACGTGAGCAGCTGAACTTTGGGAGTCCGAGGGGAAGAGAAGAACCGGGCTGCTGTATAGCCACTCCCCCCAGTCCAGCCGCCCCAAACGTGAGCAGCTGAACTTTGGGAGTCCGAGGGGAAGAGAACAATTGAGCCGCTGAGCAGCCATTGCTCTAATCAGCCGACTCTGTTTGTCACTATGTTTTTCAAGTTTTTTTTATATACTGTTTGTCTAAATTTTAAATATTTATATCTATTTAATACAATTTTAATTGACTTGTTAGAAGTTATGAAAGATTGGGGGGGGATTGACTGTTTGTGGAATGAATCGGGTTGAATGGATGAACGGATGGTTAGCTCGTTTTTAAATTGTTAGTTTATAGGGTGGTTTTTGGGAGGGGTAAATTAAATGATATGGATGGAGTTGTGGTTGAGTGGAATGAATGGGATGGACTGGCTAGCCTGCCTGGCACGGCAGAGGCGGAGGGGGAGGGGGGCGCTGGCTCTGGGGTGATAGAGGGCCAAAGTATACCGGTCTTGCTGGGGAGAGGCAGATATGGCGGGGGCCACAGGGTAGGCCATTCCCGGGGAACAAGAGCTCGCTGTTTAAAAGTGATCCCTTGCTCCGACCCTGTGAGTTCAGCCCGAAGTACTGGTGATGGGGGAAATCCGGACCCTGGGCTCAGGCTGCTGCTGCTCAATGCCAGGTCGGTTGTAAATAAAGCTCCCCTCATCCGTGATCTTCTCCTGGATGAGGAGGCCGACCTCACATGTGTGACCGAGACCTGGCTGGGCCCGGAGGGAGGAGTTCCTCTCTCTGAGATGTGTCCAGCCGGGTTTCAGGTATGGCATCAGCCACGACCCCAGGGAAGGGGGGGAGGAGTGGCTATTATAGCCAAGAAGACCTTTAGTCTACGCAGGCTTGCTGTTTCTGAGATTGCGGGTTGTGAGTTGCTTCTTGTGAAGTTGGACCTAGGGGTTCAGGTGGGCTTGTTGCTTACGTACCTGCCTCCCAGCTGCGTGTCAACAGCCCTGCCTGCGCTACTTGAGGAGGTTGCTGGGCTGGCGGTTGAGTTCCCCAGGCTTATTGTCTTGGGGGACTTAAATCTGCCGTCGCTCGGCGAATCCTCTGGGTTGGCGCAGGAGTTCATGGCCACCATGGCAACCATGAACCTGACTCAGGTAGTTCAGGGTCCGACTCACGAGAGGGGACACACTCCCGACATGGTATTCCTCTCAGAACAGTTGAGCAATGATCTGAATTTAAGGGGCTTAGATATTTTGCCTATGTCATGGTCAGATCATTCTCTGCTGCGGCTTGTTTTTAAGGCTCCACTCCTCCCCTGCAGGGAGGCGGAACCGATTAGGTGGTTCCGCCCCAGACGTCTGATGGATCCAGAGAGTTTTCAGAGGACGCTTGGGGAAATACCGGATTCTCTCATTCACAGTTCGGCAGAGTCCCTGGTTACGGCCTGGAATATGGCTGCGAAGGGGGCTCTTGACCGGATTGCGCCGCTGCGACCTCTCTGTGGTAGCAGACCCAGGAGATCTCCTTGGTTTACTGAGGAACTCAGGGGGATGAAGCGCCAGAAGAGACGCCTAGAGAAGCGATGGAGGAAAAGTAAATCCGTATCTGACCGAACACTTGTAAGATCTTATATCAAGACTTATCAGGTGGCGCTCAAGGCGGCAAGATGCGCGTATCATTCCGCCTTGATTGCATCTGCGGAATCCCGCCCAGCCGCCCTGTTCAGGGTAACTCGCTCCCTCCTTAATCAGGGGGGGGTTGATGCACCCTTGCAGGGTAGTGCTGAGGACTTTAATAAGTTTTTTGCGGATAAAATCGCCCAGATTCGGATGGACCTTGACTCCAATTGGAATGCAGTATCGGCTGATAATGATTCAGTCGAGATGACAGGGACTCGTCTTGATCCTGTTGTGTGGGAGGAGTTTGACCCGGTGGCACCTGATGAAGTCGACAAGGCCATTGGAGCTGTGAGCTCCGCCACCTGTTTATTGGACCCGTGCCCCTCCTGGCTGGTTTCGGCCAGCAGGGAGGTGACGCGGGGCTGGGTTCAGGAGATTGTCAACGCTTCTTTGAGGGAGGGGTCCTTTCCGGCTCCCTGCAAGGAGGCAATTGTGCGCCCCCTCCTCAAGAAGCCTTCCCTGGACCCAGCTGTTTTAAACAACTACCGTCCTGTCTCCAATCTTCCCTTTATAGGGAAGGTTGTTGAGAAGGTGGTGTCACTCCAGCTCCAGCGGTCCTTGGATGAGGCCGATTATCTGGGCCCTCAACAGTCAGGATTCAGGCTCGGCTACTCCACGGAAACTGCTTTGGTCGCGCTGACGGATGATCTCTGGCGGGCCCGGGATAGGGGATTTTCCACTATCCTGGTGCTACTTGACCTCTCAGCGGCTTTCGATACCATTGACCATGGTATCCTTCTGCACCGACTGGGGGGGTTGGGGGTTGGGGGCACTGTTTTGCAGTGGTTCACCTCCTACCTCACTGGTCGGTCACAGTCGGTGTTGGCGGGGGGTCAGAGGTCGACCCCTAGGTTCCTCCCTTGTGGGGTCCCTCAGGGATCGGTCCTCTCCCCTCTGCTGTTTAATATCTACATGAAACCACTGGGTGAGATCATCCGACAACACGGGGTGAGATATCATCAGTATGCTGATGATACCCAGCTTTACATCTCCACCCCGTGTCATTTCAGTGAAGCAGCGGAAGTGATGTGCCAATGTCTGGAGGCTGTTAGGGTTTGGATGGGTGCCAACAGGCTCAAACTCAACCCCGACAAGACGGAGTGGCTATGGGTTCTGCCTCCCAAAGATAATTCAATCTATCCGTCCATCAGCCTGGGGGGGGAGCTTTTGACCCCCTCGGAGAAGGTCCGCAACTTGGGCGTCCTCCTCGATCCACAGCTAAACTTGGAACATCATTTTTCGGCTGTGGCGAGGAGGACATTTGCCCAGGTTCGCCTGGTGCACCAGTTGCGGCCCTATTTGGACCGGGAGTCTCTGCTCACAGTCACTCATGCCCTTATCACCTCGAGGCTCGACTACTGCAATGCTCTCTACATGGGGCTACCTTTGAAAAACGTTCGGAGACTTCAGGTAATGCAGAATGCAGCCGCGCGAGCAGTGTTGGGCCTGCCCAGAAATGCCCACATCTCAGCATCACTCCGTGAGCTGCATTGGCTGCCTATTGGTCTCCGAACGCAATTCAAAGTGTTGGTTATGACCTATAAAGCCCTACATGGCATCGGACCAGGTTACTTACGAGACCGCCTGCTGCCTCACGAAACCCAGCGACCGGTTAGGGCCCACAGAGTCGGCCTTCTCCAGGTCCCGTCGGCCAGACAGTGTCGCCTGGCGGGGCCTAGGGGAAGGGCCTTTTCTGTTGTGGCCCCGGCCCTCTGGAATCAACTCCCCCCGGAGATCCGTATCGCCCCCACCCTCTCCGCCTTTCGTAAACTACTAAAGACCCATCTCTGCCGGCAGGCCTGGGGCGGTTGAAATCTTGCCCCTAGCCAGTGTATGTCTGTGTGTATGTTTGCTGAATGAATGGTTCTTAATTTAGGGGTTCTTCTTTTTATATATTTATTTTTATAAATGTACTATTTAGTTTGTATTGGATTTCTATTTATGCTGTAAGCCGCCCTGAGTTCCCGGAATAGGGCGGCATAGAAATTTAATAAATAATAATAATAATAATAATAATAATAAAATCCCTTTGGAGGAAAATTCCACCTAGGGTTAGGGTTAGGTCACCATGAATATGGAGAGCAACAGGGACATTGTCAATAAATTCGGAGTGCTTGGGAATGGTTAGGAGGGAACTTACTTTTCTAGGCTTCCCTATCTATGTTTCCTGGTAAAATACATGGGAAAATCCCATTGGAGGAAAATTCCACTTAGCGTTTGGGTTAGGTCACCATGAACATGGAGAGAAACATGGACATTGCCAATAAATTTGGAGTGGATGGGAATGATTAGGACGGCAAAGAAATTTCTAGGCTGCCCTATCTTTGTTTCCTGCTAAAATACATGGGAAAATCCCATTGGAGGAAAATTCCACTTAGTGTTAGGGTTAGGTCATCATGAACTCATAGAGAAAAATGGACATCGGCAACAAACTGGGAGTGCTTGGATATGGTTAGGAGGGAACTTACTTTTCTAGGCTGCCGTATCTACATTTCCTGCTAAAATACATGGGAAGATCCCATTGGAGGAAAATTCCACTTAGGGTTAGGTCACCATGAACTCATAGAGAAAAATGGACATCGGCAACAAACTGGGAGTACTTGGATATGGTTAGGAGGGAACTTACTTTTCTAGGCTGCCCTATCTATGTTTCCTGCTAAAATGCATGGGAAAATCCCTTTGGAGGAAAATTCCACTTAGGGTTAGGGTTAGGTCACCATGAACTCATAGAGAAAAATGGACATCGGCAACAAACTGGGAGTGCTTGGATATGGTTAGGAGGGAACTTACTTTTCTAGGCTGCCGTATCTACGTTTCCTTGTAAAATACATGGGAAAATGCCATTGGAGGAAAATTCCACCTAGGGTTAGGGTTAGGTCACCATGAATATGGAGAGCAACAGGGACATTGTAAATAAATTTGGAGTGCTTGGGAATGGTTAGGAGGGCACTTACTTTTCTAGGCTTCCCTTTCTATGTTTCCTGGTAAAATACATGGGAAAATCCCATTGGAGGAAAATTCCACTTAGCGTTTGGGTTAGGTCACCATGAACATGGAGAGAAACATGGACATTGCCAATAAATTCGGAGTGGTTGGGAATGATTAGGACGGCAAAGAAATTTCTAGGCTGCCCTATCTTTGTTTCCTGCTAAAATACATGGGAAAATCCCGTTGGAGGAAAATTCCACTTAGTGTTAGGGTTAGGTCACCATGAACTCATAGAGAAAAATGGACATCGGCAACAAACTGGGAGTGCTTGGATATGGTTAGGAGGGAACTAACTTTTCTAGGCTGCCCTATCTATGTTTCCTGCTAAAATACATGGGAAGATCCCATTGGAGGAAAATTCCACTTAGGGTTAGGGTTAGGTCACCATGAACTCATAGAGAAAAATGGACATCGGCAACAAACTGGGAGTGCTTGCATATGATTTGAAGGGAACTTACGTTTCTAGGCTGCCCTATCTATGTTTCCTGCTAAAATGCATGGGAAAATCCCATTGGAGGAAAATTCCACTTAGGGTTAGGGTTAGGTCACCATGAACTCATAGAGAAAAATGGACATCGGCAACAAACTGGGTGTGCTTGGATATGGTTAGGAGGGAACTTACTTTTCTAGGCTGCCGTATCTACGTTTCCTGGTAAAATACATGGGAAAATCCCATTGGAGGAAAATTCCACCTAGGGTTAGGGTTAGGTCACCATGAATATGGAGAGCAACAGGGACATTGTCAATAAATTCGGAGTGCTTGGGAATGGTTAGGAGGGCACTTACTTTTCTAGGCTTCCCTTTCTATGTTTCCTGGTAAAATACATGGGAAAATCCCATTGGAGGAAAATTCCACTTAGCGTTTGGGTTAGGTCACCATGAACATGGAGAGAAACATGGACATTGCCAATAAATTTGGAGTGGTTGGGAATGATTAGGACGGCAAAGAAATTTCTAGGCTGCCCTATCTTTGTTTCCTGCTAAAATACATGGGAAAATCCCATTGGAGGAAAATTCCACTTAGTGTTAGGGTTAGGTCACCATGAACTCATAGAGAAAAATGGACATCGGCAACAAACTGGGAGTGTTTGGATATGGTTAGGAGGGAACTTACTTTTCTAGGCTGCCGTATCTACATTTCCTGCTAAAATACATGGGAAGATCCCATTGGAGGAAAATTCCACTTAGGGTTAGGTCACCATGAACTCATAGAGAAAAATGGACATCGGCAACAAACTGGGAGTACTTGGATATGGTTAGGAGGGAACTTACTTTTCTAGGCTGCCGTATCTACGTTTCCTGGTAAAATACATGGGAAAATCCCATTGGAGGAAAATTCCACCTAGGGTTAGGGTTAGGTCACCATGAATATGGAGAGCAACAGGGACATTGTCAATAAATTCGGAGTGCTTGGGAATGGTTAGGAGGGCACTTACTTTTCTAGGCTTCCCTTTCTATGTTTCCTGGTAAAATACATGGGAAAATCCCATTGGAGGAAAATTCCACTTAGCGTTTGGGTTAGGTCACCATGAACATCGAGAGAAACATGGACATTGCCAATAAATTCGGAGTGGTTGGGAATGATTAGGACGGCAAAGAAATTTCTAGGCTGCCCTATCTTTGTTTCCTGCTAAAATACATGGGAAAATCCCGTTGGAGGAAAATTCCACTTAGTGTTAGGGTTAGGTCACCATGAACTCATAGAGAAAAATGGACATCGGCAACAAACTGGGAGTGCTTGGATATGGTTAGGAGGGAACTAACTTTTCTAGGCTGCCCTATCTATGTTTCCTGCTAAAATACATGGGAAGATCCCATTGGAGGAAAATTCCACTTAGGGTTAGGGTTAGGTCACCATGAACTCATAGAGAAAAATGGACATCGGCAACAAACTGGGAGTGCTTGCATATGATTTGAAGGGAACTTACGTTTCTAGGCTGCCCTATCTATGTTTCCTGCTAAAATGCATGGGAAAATCCCATTGGAGGAAAATTCCACTTAGGGTTAGGGTTAGGTCACCATGAACTCATAGAGAAAAATGGACATCGGCAACAAACTGGGAGTGCTTGGATATGGTTAGGAGGGAACTTACTTTTCTAGGCTGCCGTATCTACGTTTCCTGGTAAAATACATGGGAAAATCCCATTGGAGGAAAATTCCACCTAGGGTTAGGGTTAGGTCACCATGAATATGGAGAGCAACAGGGACATTGTCAATAAATTCGGAGTGCTTGGGAATGGTTAGGAGGGCACTTACTTTTCTAGGCTTCCCTTTCTATGTTTCCTGGTAAAATACATGGGAAAATCCCATTGGAGGAAAATTCCACTTAGCGTTTGGGTTAGGTCACCATGAACATGGAGAGAAACATGGACATTGCCAATAAATTTGGAGTGGTTGGGAATGATTAGGACGGCAAAGAAATTTCTAGGCTGCCCTATCTTTGTTTCCTGCTAAAATACATGGGAAAATCCCATTGGAGGAAAATTCCACTTAGTGTTAGGGTTAGGTCACCATGAACTCATAGAGAAAAATGGACATCGGCAACAAACTGGGAGTGCTTGGATATGGTTAGGAGGGAACTTACTTTTCTAGGCTGCCGTATCTACATTTCCTGCTAAAATACATGGGAAGATCCCATTGGAGGAAAATTCCACTTAGGGTTAGGTCACCATGAACTCATAGAGAAAAATGGACATCGGCAACAAACTGGGAGTACTTGGATATGGTTAGGAGGGAACTTACTTTTCTAGGCTGCCGTATCTACGTTTCCTGGTAAAATACATGGGAAAATCCCATTGGAGGAAAATTCCACCTAGGGTTAGGGTTAGGTCACCATGAATATGGAGAGCAACAGGGACATTGTCAATAAATTCGGAGTGCTTGGGAATGGTTAGGAGGGCACTTACTTTTCTAGGCTTCCCTTTCTGTTTCCTGGTAAAATACATGGGAAAATCCCATTGGAGGAAAATTCCACTTAGCGTTTGGGTTAGGTCACCATGAACATGGACAGAAACATGGACATTGCCAATAAATTCGGAGTGTTTGGGAATGATTAGGACGGCAAAGAAATTTCTAGGCTGCCCTATCTTTGTTTCCTGCTAAAATACATGGGAAAATCCCGTTGGAGGAAAATTCCACTTAGTGTTAGGGTTAGGTCACCATGAACTCATAGAGAAAAATGGACATCGGCAACAAACTGGGAGTGCTTGGATATGGTTAGGACGGAACTAACTTTTCTAGGCTGCCCTATCTATGTTTCCTGCTAAAATACATGGGAAGATCCCATTGGAGGAAAATTCCATTTAGGGTTAGGGTTAGGTCACCATGAACTCATAGAGAAAAATGTACATCGGCAACAAACTGGGAGTGCTTGCATATGATTTGAAGGGAACTTACGTTTCTAGGCTGCCCTATCTATGTTTCCTGCTAAAATGCATGGGAAAATCCCATTGGAGGAAAATTCCACTTAGGGTTAGGGTTAGGTCACCATGAACTCATAGAGAAAAATGGACATCTGCAACAAACTGGGAGTGCTTGGATATGGTTAGGAGGGAACTTACTTTTCTAGGCTGCCCTATCTATGTTTCCTGCTAAAATGCATGGGAAAATCCCTTTGGAGGAAAATTCCACTTAGGGTTAGGGTTAGGTCACCATGAACTCATAGAGAAAAATGGACATCGGCAACAAACTGGGAGTGCTTGGATATGGTTAGGAGGGAACTTACTTTTCTAGGCTGCCGTATCTACGTTTCCTGGTAAAATACATGGGAAAATCCCATTGGAGGAAAATTCCACCTAGGGTTAGGGTTAGGTCACCATGAATATGGAGAGCAACAGGGACATTGTCAATAAATTCGGAGTGCTTGGGAATGGTTAGGAGGGCACTTACTTTTCTAGGCTTCCCTATCTATGTTTCCTGGTAAAATACATGGGAAAATCCCATTGGAGGAAAATTCCACTTAGCGTTTGGGTTAGGTCACCATGAACATGGAGAGAAACATGGATATTGCCAATAAATTTGGAGTGGTTGGGAATGATTAGGATGGCAAAGAAATTTCTAGGCTGCCCTATCTTTGTTTCCTGCTAAAATACATGGGAAAATCCCATTGGAGGAAAATTCCACTTAGTGTTAGGGTTAGGTCACCATGAACTCATAGAGAAAAATGGACATCGGCAACAAACTGGGAGTGCTTGGATATGGTTAGGAGGGAACTTACTTTTCTAGGCTGCCGTATCTACATTTCCTGCTAAAATACATGGGAAGATCCCATTGGAGGAAAATTCCACTTAGGGTTAGGTCACCATGAACTCATAGAGAAACATGGACATCGGCAACAAACTGGGAGTACTTGGATATGGTTAGGAGGGAACTTACTTTTCTAGGCTGCCCTATCTATGTTTCCTGCTAAAATGCATGGGAAAATCCCTTTGGAGGAAAATTCCACTTAGGGTTAGGGTTAGGTCACCATGAACTCATAGAGAAAAATGGACATCGGCAACAAACTGGGAGTGCTTGGATATGGTTAGGAGGGAACTTACTTTTCTAGGCTGCCGTATCTACGTTTCCTGGTAAAATACATGGGAAAATCCCATTGGAGGAAAATTCCACCTAGGGTTAGGGTTAGGTCACCATGAACATGGAGAGAAACATGGATATTGCCAATAAATTTGGAGTGGTTGGGAAAGATTAGGACGGCAAAGAAATTTCTAGGCTGCCCTATCTTTGTTTCCTGCTAAAATACATGGGAAAATCCCGTTGGAGGAAAATTCCACTTAGTGTTAGGGTTAGGTCACCATGAACTCATAGAGAAAAATGGACATCGGCAACAAACTGGGAGTGCTTGGATATGGTTAGGAGGGAACTAACTTTTCTAGGCTGCCCTATCTATGTTTCCTGCTAAAATACATGGGAAGATCCCATTGGAGGAAAATTCCACTTAGGGTTAGGGTTAGGTCACCATGAACTCATAGAGAAAAATGGACATCGGCAACAAACTGGGAGTGCTTGCATATGATTTGAAGGGAACTTACGTTTCTAGGCTGCCCTATCTATGTTTCCTGCTAAAATGCATGGGAAAATCCCATTGGAGGAAAATTCCACTTAGGGTTAGGGTTAGGTCACCATGAACTCATAGAGAAAAATGGACATCTGCAACAAACTGGGAGTGCTTGGATATGGTTAGGAGGGAACTTACTTTTCTAGGCTGCCCTATCTATGTTTCCTGCTAAAATGCATGGGAAAATCCCTTTGGAGGAAAATTCCACTTAGGGTTAGGGTTAGGTCACCATGAACTCATAGAGAAAAATGGACATCGGCAACAAACTGGGAGTGCTTGCATATGATTTGAAGGGAACTTACTTTTCTAGGCTTCCCTATCTATGTTTCCTGGTAAAATACATGGGAAAATCCCATTGGAGGAAAATTCCACTTAGCGTTTGGGTTAGGTCACCATGAACATGGAGAGAAACATGGATATTGCCAATAAATTTGGAGTGGTTGGGAATGATTAGGATGGCAAAGAAATTTCTAGGCTGCCCTATCTTTGTTTCCTGCTAAAATACATGGGAAAATCCCATTGGAGGAAAATTCCACTTAGTGTTAGGGTTAGGTCACCATGAACTCATAGAGAAAAATGGACATCGGCAACAAACTGGGAGTGCTTGGATATGGTTAGGAGGGAACTTACTTTTCTAGGCTGCCGTATCTACATTTCCTGCTAAAATACATGGGAAGATCCCATTGGAGGAAAATTCCACTTAGGGTTAGGTCACCATGAACTCATAGAGAAACATGGACATCGGCAACAAACTGGGAGTACTTGGATATGGTTAGGAGGGAACTTACTTTTCTAGGCTGCCCTATCTATGTTTCCTGCTAAAATGCATGGGAAAATCCCTTTGGAGGAAAATTCCACTTAGGGTTAGGGTTAGGTCACCATGAACTCATAGAGAAAAATGGACATCGGCAACAAACTGGGAGTGCTTGGATATGGTTAGGAGGGAACTTACTTTTCTAGGCTGCCGTATCTACGTTTCCTGGTAAAATACATGGGAAAATCCCATTGGAGGAAAATTCCACCTAGGGTTAGGGTTAGGTCACCATGAACATGGAGAGAAACATGGATATTGCCAATAAATTTGGAGTGGTTGGGAAAGATTAGGACGGCAAAGAAATTTCTAGGCTGCCCTATCTTTGTTTCCTGCTAAAATACATGGGAAAATCCCGTTGGAGGAAAATTCCACTTAGTGTTAGGGTTAGGTCACCATGAACTCATAGAGAAAAATGGACATCGGCAACAAACTGGGAGTGCTTGGATATGGTTAGGAGGGAACTAACTTTTCTAGGCTGCCCTATCTATGTTTCCTGCTAAAATACATGGGAAGATCCCATTGGAGGAAAATTCCACTTAGGGTTAGGGTTAGGTCACCATGAACTCATAGAGAAAAATGGACATCGGCAACAAACTGGGAGTGCTTGCATATGATTTGAAGGGAACTTACGTTTCTAGGCTGCCCTATCTATGTTTCCTGCTAAAATGCATGGGAAAATCCCATTGGAGGAAAATTCCACTTAGGGTTAGGGTTAGGTCACCATGAACTCATAGAGAAAAATGGACATCTGCAACAAACTGGGAGTGCTTGGATATGGTTAGGAGGGAACTTACTTTTCTAGGCTGCCCTATCTATGTTTCCTGCTAAAATGCATGGGAAAATCCCTTTGGAGGAAAATTCCACTTAGGGTTAGGGTTAGGTCACCATGAACTCATAGAGAAAAATGGACATCGGCAACAAACTGGGAGTGCTTGGATATGGTTAGGAGGGAACTTACTTATCTAGGCTGCCGTATCTACGTTTCCTGGTAAAATACATGGGAAAATCCCATTGGAGGAAAATTCCACCTAGGGTTAGGGTTAGGTCACCATGAATATGGAGAGCAACAGGGACATTGTCAATAAATTCGGAGTGCTTGGGAATGGTTAGGAGGGCACTTACTTTTCTAGGCTTCCCTTTTTATGTTTCCTGGTAAAATACATGGGAAAATCCCATTGGAGGAAAATTCCACTTAGCGTTTGGGTTAGGTCACCATGAACATGGAGAGAAACATGGATATTGCCAATAAATTTGGAGTGGTTGGGAATGATTAGGACGGCAAAGAAATTTCTAGGCTGCCCTATCTTTGTTTCCTGCTAAAATACATGGGAAAATCCCATTGGAGGAAAATTCCACTTAGTGTTAGGGTTAGGTCACCATGAACTCATAGAGAAAAATGGACATCGGCAACAAACTGGGAGTGCTTGGATATGGTTAGGAGGGAACTTACTTTTCTAGGCTGCCGTATCTACATTTCCTGCTAAAATACATGGGAAGATCCCATTGGAGGAAAATTCCACTTAGGGTTAGGTCACCATGAACTCATAGAGAAAAATGGACATCGGCAACAAACTGGGAGTGCTTGGATATGGTTAGGAGGGAACTTACTTTTCTAGGCTGCCCTATCTATGTTTCCTGCTAAAATGCATGGGAAAATCCCTTTGGAGGAAAATTCCACTTAGGGTTAGGGTTAGGTCACCATGAACTCATAGAGAAAAATGGACATCGGCAACAAACTGGGAGTGCTTGGATATGGTTAGGAGGGAACTTACTTTTCTAGGCTGCCGTATCTACATTTCCTGCTAAAATACATGGGAAGATCCCATTGGAGGAAAATTCCACCTAGGGTTAGGGTTAGGTCACCATGAATATGGAGAGCAACAGGGACATTGTCAATAAATTCGGAGTGCTTGGGAATGGTTAGGAGGGCACTTACTTTTCTAGGCTTCCCTTTCTATGTTTCCTGGTAAAATACATGGGAAAATCCCATTGGAGGAAAATTCCACTTAGCGTTTGGGTTAGGTCACCATGAACATGGAGAGAAACATGGATATTGCCAATAAATTTGGAGTGGTTGGGAATGATTAGGACGGCAAAGAAATTTCTAGGCTGCCCTATCTTTGTTTCCTGCTAAAATACATGGGAAAATCCCATTGGAGGAAAATTCCACTTAGTGTTAGGGTTAGGTCACCATGAACTCATAGAGAAAAATGGACATCGGCAACAAACTGGGAGTGCTTGGATATGGTTAGGAGGGAACTTACTTTTCTAGGCTGCCGTATCTACATTTCCTGCTAAAATACATGGGAAGATCCCATTGGAGGAAAATTCCACTTAGGGTTAGGTCACCATGAACTCATAGAGAAAAATGGACATCGGCAACAAACTGGGAGTGCTTGGATATGGTTAGGAGGGAACTTACTTTTCTAGGCTGCCCTATCTATGTTTCCTGCTAAAATGCATGGGAAAATCCCTTTGGAGGAAAATTCCACTTAGGGTTAGGGTTAGGTCACCATGAACTCATAGAGAAAAATGGACATCGGCAACAAACTGGGAGTGCTTGGATATGGTTAGGAGGGAACTTACTTTTCTAGGCTGCCGTATCTACATTTCCTGCTAAAATACATGGGAAGATCCCATTGGAGGAAAATTCCACCTAGGGTTAGGGTTAGGTCACCATGAATATGGAGAGCAACAGGGACATTGTCAATAAATTCGGAGTGCTTGGGAATGGTTAGGAGGGCACTTACTTTTCTAGGCTTCCCTTTCTATGTTTCCTGGTAAAATACATGGGAAAATCCCATTGCAGGAAAATTCCACTTAGCGTTTGGGTTAGGTCACCATGAACATGGAGAGAAACATGGATATTGCCAATAAATTTGGAGTGGTTGGGAATGATTAGGACGGCAAAGAAATTTCTAGGCTGCCCTATCTTTGTTTCCTGCTAAAATACATGGGAAAATCCCATTGGAGGAAAATTCCACTTAGTGTTAGGGTTAGGTCACCATGAACTCATAGAGAAAAATGGACATCGGCAACAAACTGGGAGTGCTTGGATATGGTTAGGAGGGAACTTACTTTTCTAGGCTGCCGTATCTACATTTCCTGCTAAAATACATGGGAAGATCCCATTGGAGGAAAATTCCACTTAGGGTTAGGGTTAGGTCACCATGAACTCATAGAGAAAAATGGACATCGGCAACAAACTGGGAGTGCTTGGATATGGTTAGGAGGGAACTTACTTTTCTAGGCTGCCCTATCTATGTTTCCTGCTAAAATGCATGGGAAAATCCCTTTGGAGGAAAATTCCACTTAGGGTTAGGGTTAGGTCACCATGAACATGGAGAGAAACATGGACATTGCCAATAAATTCGGAGTGGTTGGGAATGATTAGGACGGCAAAGAAATTTCTAGGCTGCCCTATCTTTGTTTCCTGCTAAAATACATGGGAAAATCCCGTTGGAGGAAAATTCCACTTAGTGTTAGGGTTAGGTCACCATGAACTCATAGAGAAAAATGGACATCGGCAACAAACTGGGAGTGCTTGGATATGGTTAGGAGGGAACTTACTTTTCTAGGCTGCCGTATCTACATTTCCTGCTAAAATACATGGGAAAATCCCATTGGAGGAAAATTCCACCTAGGGTTAGGGTTAGGTCACCATGAATATGGAGAGCAACAGGGACATTGTCAATAAATTCGGAGTTCTTGGGAATGGTTAGGAGGGCACTTACTTTTCTAGGCTTCCCTTTCTATGTTTCCTGGTAAAATACATGGGAAAATCCCATTGGAGGAAAATTCCACTTAGCGTTTGGGTTAGGTCACCATGAACATGGAGAGAAACATGGACATTGCCAATAAATTCGGAGTGGTTGGGAATGATTAGGACGGCAAAGAAATTTCTAGGCTGCCCTATCTTTGTTTCCTGCTAAAATACATGGCAAAATCCCGTTGGAGGAAAATTCCACTTAGTGTTAGGGTTAGGTCACCATGAACTCATAGAGAAAAATGGACATCGGCAACAAACTGGGAGTGCTTGGATATGGTTAGGAGGGAACTTACTTTTCTAGGCTGCCGTATCTACATTTCCTGCTAAAATACATGGGAAGATCCCATTGGAGGAAAATTCCACTTAGGGTTAGGGTTAGGTCACCATGAACTCATAGAGAAAAATGGACATCGGCAACAAACTGGGAGTGCTTGGATATGGTTAGGAGGGAACTTACTTTTCTAGGCTGCCCTATCTATGTTTCCTGCTAAAATGCATGGGAAAATCCCTTTGGAGGAAAATTCCACTTAGGGTTAGGGTTAGGTCACCATGAACATGGAGAGAAACATGGACATTGCCAATAAATTCGGAGTGGTTGGGAATGATTAGGACGGCAAAGAAATTTCTAGGCTGCCCTATCTTTGTTTCCTGCTAAAATACATGGGAAAATCCCATTGGAGGAAAATTCCACTTAGGGTTAGGGTTAGGTCACCATGAACTCATAGAGAAAAATGGACATCGGCAACAAACTGGGAGTGCTTGGATATGGTTAGGAGGGAACTTACTTTTCTAGGCTGCCGTATCTATGTTTCGTGCTAAAATGCATGGGAAAATCCCATTGGAGGAAAATTCCACTTAGGCTTAGGGTTAGGTCACCATGAACTCATAGAGAAAAATGGACATCGGCAACAAACTGGGAGTTCTTGGATATAGTTAGGAGGGAACTTACTTTTCTAGGCTGCGGTATCTATATTTTCTTCTAAAATACATGGGAAAATCCCATTGGAGGAAAATTCCACTTAGGGTTAGGGTTAGGTCACCATGAACTCATAGAGAAAAATGGACATCGGCAACAAACTGGGAGTGCTTGGATATGGTTAGGAGGGAACTTACTTTTCTAGGCTGCCGTATCTACGTTTTTTGCTAAAATACATGGGAAGATCCCATTGGAGGAAAATTCCACCTAGGGTTAGGGTTAGGTCACCATCAACTCATAGAGAAAAATGGACATCGGCAACAAACTGGGAGTGCTTGGATATGGTTAGGAGGGAACTTACTTTTCTAGGCTGCCCTATCTATGTTTCCTGCTAAAATACATGGGAAAATCCCATTGGAGGAAAATTCCACTTAGGGTTAGGGTTAGGTCACCATGAACTAATAGAGAAAAATGGACATCGGACAACAAACTGGGAGTGCTTGGATATGGTTAGGAGGGAACTTACTTTTCTAGGCTGCCCTATCTATGTTTCCTGCTAAAATACATGGGAAAATCCCATTGGAGGAAAATTCCACTTAGTGTTAGGGTTAGGTCAACATGAACTCATAGAGAAAAATGGACATCGGCAACAAACTGGGAGTGCTTGGATATGGTTAGGAGGGAACTTACTTTTCTAGGCTGCCCTATCTATGTTTCCTGCTAAAATGCATGGGAAAATCCCATTGGAGGAAAATTCCACTTAGGGTTAGGGTTAGGTCACCATGAACTCATAGGGAAAAATGGACATCGGCAACAAACTGGGAGTGCTTGGATATGGTTAGGAGGGAACTTACTTTTCTAGGCTGCCGTATCTACATTTCCTGCTAAAATACATGGGAAGATCCCATTGGAGGAAAATTCCACTTAGGGTTAGGTCACCATGAACTCATAGAGAAAAATGGACATCGGCAACAAACTGAGAGTACTTGGATATGGTTAGGAGGGAACTTACTTTTCTAGGCTGCCGTATCTACGTTTCCTGGTAAAATACATGGGAAAATCCCATTGGAGGAAAATTCCACCTAGGGTTAGGGTTAGGTCACCATGAATATGGAGAGCAACAGGGACATTGTCAATAAATTCGGAGTGCTTGGGAATGGTTAGGAGGGCACTTACTTTTCTAGGCTTCCCTTTCTGTTTCCTGGTAAAATACATGGGAAAATCCCATTGGAGGAAA
Source organism: Bothrops alternatus (assembly GCA_034064705.1). Lineage (NCBI taxonomy): Eukaryota > Metazoa > Chordata > Lepidosauria > Squamata > Viperidae > Bothrops > Bothrops alternatus. Next base: position 588,590 of record JARGCV010000012.1, on the reverse strand, counting down.
ATTCCACTTAGCGTTTGGGTTAGGTCACCATGAACATGGAGAGAAACATGGACATTGCCAATAAATTCGGAGTGGTTGGGAATGATTAGGACGGCAAAGAAATTTCTAGGCTGCCCTATCTTTGTTTCCTGCTAAAATACATGGGAAAATCCCGTTGGAGGAAAATTCCACTTAGTGTTAGGGTTAGGTCACCATGAACTCATAGAGAAAAATGGACATCGGCAACAAACTGGGAGTGCTTGGATATGGTTAGGAGGGAACTAACTTTTCTAGGCTGCCCTATCTATGTTTCCTGCTAAAATACATGGGAAGATCCCATTGGAGGAAAATTCCACTTAGGGTTAGGTTTAGGTCACCATGAACTCATAGAGAAAAATGTACATCGGCAACAAACTGGGAGTGCTTGCATATGATTTGAAGGGAACTTACGTTTCTAGGCTGCCCTATCTATGTTTCCTGCTAAAATGCATGGGAAAATCCCATTGGAGGAAAATTCCACTTAGGGTTAGGGTTAGGTCACCATGAACTCATAGAGAAAAATGGACATCTGCAACAAACTGGGAGTGCTTGGATATGGTTAGGAGGGAACTTACTTTTCTAGGCTGCCCTATCTATGTTTCCTGCTAAAATGCATGGGAAAATCCCTTTGGAGGAAAATTCCACTTAGGGTTAGGGTTAGGTCACCATGAACTCATAGAGAAAAATGGACATCGGCAACAAACTGGGAGTGCTTGGATATGGTTAGGAGGGAACTTACTTTTCTAGGCTGCCGTATCTACGTTTCCTGGTAAAATACATGGGAAAATCCCATTGGAGGAAAATTCCACCTAGGGTTAGGGTTAGGTCACCATGAATATGGAGAGCAACAGGGACATTGTCAATAAATTCGGAGTGCTTGGGAATGGTTAGGAGGGCACTTACTTTTCTAGGCTTCCCTATCTATGTTTCCTGGTAAAATACATGGGAAAATCCCATTGGAGGAAAATTCCACTTAGCGTTTGGGTTAGGTCACCATGAACATGGAGAGAAACATGGATATTGCCAATAAATTTGGAGTGGTTGGGAATGATTAGGACGGCAAAGAAATTTCTAGGCTGCCCTATCTTTGTTTCCTGCTAAAATACATGGGAAAATCCCATTGGAGGAAAATTCCACTTAGTGTTAGGGTTAGGTCACCATGAAGTCATAGAGAAAAATGGACATCGGCAACAAACTGGGAGTGCTTGGATATGGTTAGGAGGGAACTTACTTTTCTAGGCTGCCGTATCTACATTTCCTGCTAAAATACATGGGAAGATCCCATTGGAGGAAAATTCCACTTAGGGTTAGGTCACCATGAACTCATAGAGAAAAATGGACATCGGCAACAAACTGGGAGTACTTGGATATGGTTAGGAGGGAACTTACTTTTCTAGGCTGCCCTATCTATGTTTCCTGCTAAAATGCATGGGAAAATCCCATTGGAGGAAAATTCCACTTAGGGTTAGGGTTAGGTCACCATGAACTCATAGAGAAAAATGGACATCGGCAACAAACTGGGAGTGCTTGGATATGGTTAGGAGGGAACTTACTTTTCTAGGCTGCCGTATCTACGTTTCCTGGTAAAATACATGGGAAAATCCCATTGGAGGAAAATTCCACCTAGGGTTAGGGTTAGGTCACCATTTACATGGAGAGAAACATGGATATTGCCAATAAATTTGGAGTGGTTGGGAATGATTAGGACGGCAAAGAAATTTCTAGGCTGCCCTATCTTTGTTTCCTGCTAAAATACATGGGAAAATCCCGTTGGAGGAAAATTCCACTTAGTGTTAGGGTTAGGTCACCATGAACTCATAGAGAAAAATGGACATCGGCAACAAACTGGGAGTGCTTGGATATGGTTAGGAGGGAACTAACTTTTCTAGGCTGCCCTATCTATGTTTCCTGCTAAAATACATGGGAAGATCCCATTGGAGGAAAATTCCACTTAGTGTTAGGGTTAGGTCACCATGAACTCATAGAGAAAAATGGACATAGGCAACAAACTGGGAGTGCTTGGATATGGTTAGGAGGGAACTAACTTTTCTAGGCTTCCCTATCTATGTTTCCTGCTAAAATACATGGGAAGATCCCATTGGAGGAAAATTCCACTTAGCGTTTGGGTTAGGTCACCATGAACATGGAGAGAAACATGGACATTGCCAATAAATTCGGAGTGGTTGGGAATGATTAGGACGCCAAAGAAATTTCTAGGCTGCCCTATCTTTGTTTCCTGCTAAAATACATGGGAAAATCCCGTTGGAGGAAAATTCCACTTAGTGTTAGGGTTAGGTCACCATGAACTCATAGAGAAAAATGGACATCGGCAACAAACTGGGAGTGCTTGGATATGGTTAGGAGGGAACTAACTTTTCTAGGCTGCCCTATCTACGTTTCCTGGTAAAATACATGGGAAAATCCCATTGGAGGAAAATTCCACCTAGGGTTAGGGTTAGGTCACCATGAACATGGAGAGAAACATGGATATTGCCAATAAATTTGGAGTGGTTGGGAATGATTAGGACGGCAAAGAAATTTCTAGGCTGCCCTATCTTTGTTTCCTGCTAAAATACATGGGAAAATCCCGTTGGAGGAAAATTCCACTTAGTGTTAGGGTTAGGTCACCATGAACTCATAGAGAAAAATGGACATCGGCAACAAACTGGGAGTGCTTGGATATGGTTAGGAGGGAACTAACTTTTCTAGGCTGCCCTATCTATGTTTCCTGCTAAAATACATGGGAAGATCCCATTGGAGGAAAATTTCACTTAGGGTTAGGGTTAGGTCACCATGAACTCATAGAGAAAAATGGACATCGGCAACAAACTGGGAGTGCTTGCATATGATTTGAAGGGAACTTACGTTTCTAGGCTGCCCTATCTATGTTTCCTGCTAAAATGCATGGGAAAATCCCATTGGAGGAAAATTCCACTTAGGGTTAGGGTTAGGTCACCATGAACTCATAGAGAAAAATGGACATCTGCAACAAACTGGGAGTGCTTGGATATGGTTAGGAGGGAACTTACTTTTCTAGGCTGCCCTATCTATGTTTCCTGCTAAAATGCATGGGAAAATCCCTTTGGAGGAAAATTCCACTTAGGGTTAGGGTTAGGTCACCATGAACTCATAGAGAAAAATGGACATCGGCAACAAACTGGGAGTGCTTGGATATGGTTAGGAGGGAACTTACTTATCTAGGCTGCCGTATCTACGTTTCCTGGTAAAATACATGGGAAAATCCCATTGGAGGAAAATTCCACCTAGGGTTAGGGTTAGGTCACCATGAATATGGAGAGCAACAGGGACATTGTCAATAAATTCGGAGTGCTTGGGAATGGTTAGGAGGGCACTTACTTTTCTAGGCTTCCCTTTTTATGTTTCCTGGTAAAATACATGGGAAAATCCCATTGGAGGAAAATTCCACTTAGCGTTTGGGTTAGGTCACCATGAACATGGAGAGAAACATGGATATTGCCAATAAATTTGGAGTGGTTGGGAATGATTAGGACGGCAAAGAAATTTCTAGGCTGCCCTATCTTTGTTTCCTGCTAAAATACATGGGAAAATCCCATTGGAGGAAAATTCCACTTAGTGTTAGGGTTAGGTCACCATGAACTCATAGAGAAAAATGGACATCGGCAACAAACTGGGAGTGCTTGGATATGGTTAGGAGGGAACTTACTTTTCTAGGCTGCCCTATCTATGTTTCCTGCTAAAATGCATGGGAAAATCCCTTTGGAGGAAAATTCCACTTAGGGTTAGGGTTAGGTCACCATGAACTCATAGAGAAAAATGGACATCGGCAACAAACTGGGAGTGCTTGGATATGGTTAGGAGGGAACTTACTTTTCTAGGCTGACCTATCTATGTTTCCTGCTAAAATGCATGGGAAAATCCCTTTGGAGGAAAATTCCACTTAGGGTTAGGGTTAGGTCACCATGAACATGGAGAGAAACATGGACATTGCCAATAAATTCGGAGTGGTTGGGAATGATTAGGACGGCAAAGAAATTTCTAGGCTGCCCTATCTTTGTTTCCTGCTAAAATACATGGGAAAATCCCGTTGGAGGAAAATTCCACTTAGTGTTAGGGTTAGGTCACCATGAACTCATAGAGAAAAATGGACATCGGCAACAAACTGGGAGTGCTTGGATATGGTTAGGAGGGAACTTACTTTTCTAGGCTGCCGTATCTACATTTCCTGCTAAAATACATGGGAAAATCCCATTGGAGGAAAATTCCACCTAGGGTTAGGGTTAGGTCACCATGAATATGGAGAGCAACAGGGACATTGTCAATAAATTCGGAGTGCTTGGGAATGGTTAGGAGGGCACTTACTTTTCTAGGCTTCCCTTTCTATGTTTCCTGGTAAAATACATGGGAAAATCCCATTGGAGGAAAATTCCACTTAGCGTTTGGGTTAGGTCACCATGAACATGGAGAGAAACATGGATATTGCCAATAAATTTGGAGTGGTTGGGAATGATTAGGACGGCAAAGAAATTTCTAGGCTGCCCTATCTTTGTTTCCTGCTAAAATACATGGGAAAATCCCATTGGAGGAAAATTCCACTTAGTGTTAGGGTTAGGTCACCATGAACTCATAGAGAAAAATGGACATCGGCAACAAACTGGGAGTGCTTGGATATGGTTAGGAGGGAACTTACTTTTCTAGGCTGCCGTATCTACATTTCCTGCTAAAATACATGGGAAGATCCCATTGGAGGAAAATTCCACTTAGGGTTAGGGTTAGGTCACCATGAACTCATAGAGAAAAATGGACATCGGCAACAAACTGGGAGTGCTTGGATATGGTTAGGAGGGAACTTACTTTTCTAGGCTGCCCTATCTATGTTTCCTGCTAAAATGCATGGGAAAATCCCTTTGGAGGAAAATTCCACTTAGGGTTAGGGTTAGGTCACCATGAACATGGAGAGAAACATGGACATTGCCAATAAATTCGGAGTGGTTGGGAATGATTAGGACGGCAAAGAAATTTCTAGGCTGCCCTATCTTTGTTTCCTGCTAAAATACATGGGAAAATCCCGTTGGAGGAAAATTCCACTTAGTGTTAGGGTTAGGTCACCATGAACTCATAGAGAAAAATGGACATCGGCAACAAACTGGGAGTGCTTGGATATGGTTAGGAGGGAACTTACTTTTCTAGGCTGCCGTATCTACATTTCCTGCTAAAATACATGGGAAAATCCCATTGGAGGAAAATTCCACCTAGGGTTAGGGTTAGGTCACCATGAATATGGAGAGCAACAGGGACATTGTCAATAAATTCGGAGTGCTTGGGAATGGTTAGGAGGGCACTTACTTTTCTAGGCTTCCCTTTCTATGTTTCCTGGTAAAATACATGGGAAAATCCCATTGGAGGAAAATTCCACTTAGCGTTTGGGTTAGGTCACCATGAACATGGAGAGAAACATGGACATTGCCAATAAATTCGGAGTGGTTGGGAATGATTAGGACGGCAAAGAAATTTCTAGGCTGCCCTATCTTTGTTTCCTGCTAAAATACATGGGAAAATCCCGTTGGAGGAAAATTCCACTTAGTGTTAGGGTTAGGTCACCATGAACTCATAGAGAAAAATGGACATCGGCAACAAACTGGGAGTGCTTGGATATGGTTAGGAGGGAACTTACTTTTCTAGGCTGCCGTATCTACATTTCCTGCTAAAATACATGGGAAGATCCCATTGGAGGAAAATTCCACTTAGGGTTAGGGTTAGGTCACCATGAACTCATAGAGAAAAATGGACATCGGCAACAAACTGGGAGTGCTTGGATATGGTTATGAGGGAACTTACTTTTCTAGGCTGCCCTATCTATGTTTCCTGCTAAAATACATGGGAAAATCCCTTTGGAGGAAAATTCCACTTAGGGTTAGGGTTAGGTCACCATGAACATGGAGAGAAACATGGACATTGCCAATAAATTCGGAGTGGTTGGGAATGATTAGGACGGCAAAGAAATTTCTAGGCTGCCCTATCTTTGTTTCCTGCTAAAATACATGGGAAAATCCCATTGGAGGAAAATTCCACTTAGGGTTAGGGTTAGGTCACCATGAACTCATAGAGAAAAATGGACATCGGCAACAAACTGGGAGTGCTTGGATATGGTTAGGAGGGAACTTACTTTTCTAGGCTGCCGTATCTATGTTTCGTGCTAAAATGCATGGGAAAATCCCATTGGAGGAAAATTCCACTTAGGCTTAGGGTTAGGTCACCATGAACTCATAGAGAAAAATGGACATCGGCAACAAACTGGGAGTTCTTGGATATAGTTAGGAGGGAACTTACTTTTCTAGGCTGCGGTATCTATATTTTCTTCTAAAATACATGGGAAAATCCCATTGGAGGAAAATTCCACTTAGGGTTAGGGTTAGGTCACCATGAACTCATAGAGAAAAATGGACATCGGCAACAAACTGGGAGTGCTTGGATATGGTTAGGAGGGAACTTACTTTTCTAGGCTGCCGTATCTACGTTTTTTGCTAAAATACATGGGAAGATCCCATTGGAGGAAAATTCCACCTAGGGTTAGGGTTAGGTCACCATCAACTCATAGAGAAAAATGGACATCGGCAACAAACTGGGAGTGCTTGGATATGGTTAGGAGGGAACTTACTTTTCTAGGCTGCCCTATCTATGTTTCCTGCTAAAATGCATGGGAAAATCCCATTGGAGGAAAATTCCACTTAGGGTTAGGGTTAGGTCACCATGAACTAATAGAGAAAAATGGACATCGGACAACAAACTGGGAGTGCTTGGATATGGTTAGGAGGGAACTTACTTTTCTAGGCTGCCCTATCTATGTTTCCTGCTAAAATGCATGGGAAAATCCCTTTGGAGGAAAATTCCACTTAGGGTTAGGGTTAGGTCACCATGAACATGGAGAGAAACATGGACATTGCCAATAAATTCGGAGTGGTTGGGAATGATTAGGACGGCAAAGAAATTTCTAGGCTGCCCTATCTTTGTTTCCTGCTAAAATACATGGGAAAATCCCGTTGGAGGAAAATTCCACTTAGTGTTAGGGTTAGGTCACCATGAACTCATAGAGAAAAATGGACATCGGCAACAAACTGGGAGTGCTTGGATATGGTTAGGAGGGAACTTACTTTTCTAGGCTGCCGTATCTACATTTCCTGCTAAAATACATGGGAAAATCCCATTGGAGGAAAATTCCACCTAGGGTTAGGGTTAGGTCACCATGAATATGGAGAGCAACAGGGACATTGTCAATAAATTCGGAGTGCTTGGGAATGGTTAGGAGGGCACTTACTTTTCTAGGCTTCCCTTTCTATGTTTCCTGGTAAAATACATGGGAAAATCCCATTGGAGGAAAATTCCACTTAGCGTTTGGGTTAGGTCACCATGAACATGGAGAGAAACATGGACATTGCCAATAAATTCGGAGTGGTTGGGAATGATTAGGACGGCAAAGAAATTTCTAGGCTGCCCTATCTTTGTTTCCTGCTAAAATACATGGGAAAATCCCGTTGGAGGAAAATTCCACTTAGTGTTAGGGTTAGGTCACCATGAACTCATAGAGAAAAATGGACATCGGCAACAAACTGGGAGTGCTTGGATATGGTTAGGAGGGAACTTACTTTTCTAGGCTGCCGTATCTACATTTCCTGCTAAAATACATGGGAAGATCCCATTGGAGGAAAATTCCACTTAGGGTTAGGGTTAGGTCACCATGAACTCATAGAGAAAAATGGACATCGGCAACAAACTGGGAGTGCTTGGATATGGTTAGGAGGGAACTTACTTTTCTAGGCTGCCCTATCTATGTTTCCTGCTAAAATGCATGGGAAAATCCCTTTGGAGGAAAATTCCACTTAGGGTTAGGGTTAGGTCACCATGAACTAATAGAGAAAAATGGACATCGGACAACAAACTGGGAGTGCTTGGATATGGTTAGGAGGGAACTTACTTTTCTAGGCTGCCCTATCTATGTTTCCTGCTAAAATGCATGGGAAAATCCCATTGGAGGAAAATTCCACTTAGTGTTAGGGTTAGGTCAACATGAACTCATAGAGAAAAATGGACATCGGCAACAAACTGGGAGTGCTTGGATATGGTTAGGAGGGAACTTACTTTTCTAGGCTGCCCTATCTATGTTTCCTGCTAAAATGCATGGGAAAATCCCATTGGAGGAAAATTCCACTTAGGGTTAGGGTTAGGTCACCATGAACTCATAGGGAAAAATGGACATCGGCAACAAACTGGGAGTGCTTGGATATGGTTAGGAGGGAACTTACTTTTCTAGGCTGCCCTATCTATGTTTCCTACTAAAATGCATGGGAAAATCCCATTGGAGGAAAATTCCACTTAGGCTTAGGGTTAGGTCACCATGAACTCATAGAGAAAAATGGACATCAGCAACAAACTGGGAGTGCTTGGATATGGTTAGGAGGGAACTTACTTTTCTAGGCTGCCCTATCTATGTTTCCTGCTAAAATGCATGGGAAAATCCCATTGGAGGAAAATTCCACTTAGTGTTAGGGTTAGGTCAACATGAACTCATAGAGAAAAATGGACATCGGCAACAAACTGGGAGTGCTTGGATATGGTTAGGAGGGAACTTACTTTTCTAGGCTGCCCTATCTATGTTTCCTGCTAAAATGCATGGGAAAATCCCATTGGAGGAAAATTCCACTTAGGGTTAGGGTTAGGTCACCATGAACTCATAGGGAAAAATGGACATCGGCAACAAACTGGGAGTGCTTGGATATGGTTAGGAGGGAACTTACTTTTCTAGGCTGCCCTATCTATGTTTCCTACTAAAATGCATGGGAAAATCCCATTGGAGGAAAATTCCACTTAGGCTTAGGGTTAGGTCACCATGAACTCATAGAGAAAAATGGACATCAGCAACAAACTGGGAGTGCTTGGATATGGTTAGGAGGGAACTTACTTTTCTAGGCTGCCGTATCTACGTTTTCTGCTAAAATACATGGGAAGATCCCATTGGAGGAAAATTCCACCTAGGGTTAGGGTTATGTCACCATCAACTCATAGAGAAAAATGGACATCGGCAACAAACTGGGAGTGCTTGGATATGGTTAGGAGGGAACTTACTTTTCTAGGCTGCCCTATCTATGTTTCCTGCTAAAATGCATGCGAAAATCCCATTGGAGGAAAATTCCACTTAGGCTTAGGGTTAGGTCACCATGAACTCATAGAGAAAAATGGACATTGGAAACAAACTGGGAGTGCTTGGATATGGTTAGGAGGGAACTTACTTTTCTAGGCTGCCCTATCTATGTTTCCTACTAAAATGCATGGGAAAATCCCATTGGAGGAAAATTCCACTTAGGCTTAGGGTTAGGTCACCATGAACTCATAGAGAAAAATGGACATTGGCAACAAACTGGGAGTGCTTGGATATGGTTAGGAGGGAACTTACTTTTCTAGGCTGCCCTATCTACGTTTCGTGCTAAAATACATGGGAAGATCCCACTGGAGGAAAATTCCACTTAGGGTAAGGGTTAGGTCACCATGAACTCATAGAGAAAAATGGACATCGGCAACCAACTGGGAGTGCTTGGATATGGTTAGGAGGGAACTTACTTTTCTAGGCTGCCGTATCTACGTTTCCTGCTAAAATACATGGGAAGATCCCATTGGAGGAAAATTCCACCTAGGGTTAGGGTTAGGTCACCATCAACTCATAGAGAAAAATGGACATCGGCAACAAACTGGGAGTGCTTGGATATGGTTAGGAGGGAACTTACTTTTCTAGGCTGCCCTATCTATGTTTCCTGGTAAAATGCATGGGAAAATCCCATTGGAGGAAAATTCCACTTAGGCTTAGGGTTAGGTCACCATCAACTCATAGAGAAAAATGGACATCGGCAACAAACTGGGAGTGCTTGGATATGGTTAGGAGGGAACTTACTTTTCTAGGCTGCCCTATCTATGTTTCCTGCTAAAATGCATGGGAAAATCCCATTGGAGGAAAATTCCACTTAGGCTTAGGGTTAGGTCACCATGAACTCATAGAGAAAAATGGACATCGGCAACAAACTGGGAGTTCTTGGATATAGTTAGGAGGGAACTTACTTTTCTAGGCTGCGGTATCTATATTTTCTTCTAAAATACATGGGAAAATCCCATTGGAGGAAAATTCCACTTAGGGTTAGGGTTAGGTCACCATGAACTCATAGAGAAAAATGGACATCGGCAACAAACTGGGAGTGCTTGGATATGGTTAGGAGGGAACTTACTTTTCTAGGCTGCCGTATCTACGTTTTTTGCTAAAATACATGGGAAGATCCCATTGGAGGAAAATTCCACCTAGGGTTAGGGTTAGGTCACCATCAACTCATAGAGAAAAATGGACATCGGCAACAAACTGGGAGTGCTTGGATATGGTTAGTAGGGAAGTTACTTTTCTAGGCTGCCCTATCTATGTTTCCTGCTAAAATGCATGCGAAAATCCCATTGGAGGAAAATTCCACTTAGGCTTAGGGTTAGGTCACCATGAACTCATAGAGAAAAATGGACATTGGAAACAAACTGGGAGTGCTTGGATATGGTTAGGAGGGAACTTACTTTTCTAGGCTGCCCTATCTATGTTTCCTACTAAAATGCATGGGAAAATCCCATTGGAGGAAAATTCCACTTAGGCTTAGGGTTAGGTCACCATGAACTCATAGAGAAAAATGGACATCAGCAACAAACTGGGAGTGCTTGGATATGGTTAGGAGGGAACTTACTTTTCTAGGCTGCCGTATCTACGTTTTCTGCTAAAATACATGGGAAGATCCCATTGGAGGAAAATTCCACCTAGGGTTAGGGTTATGTCACCATCAACTCATAGAGAAAAATGGACATCGGCAACAAACTGGGAGTGCTTGGATATGGTTAGGAGGGAACTTACTTTTCTAGGCTGCCCTATCTATGTTTCCTGCTAAAATGCATGGGAAAATCCCATTGGAGGAAAATTCCACTTAGGCTTAGGGTTAGGTCACCATGAACTCATAGAGAAAAATGGACATCGGCAACAAACTGGGAGTGCTTGGATATGGTTAGGAGGGAACTTACTTTTCTAGGCTGCCCTATCTGTTTCCTGCTAAAATGCATGGGAAAATCCCATTGGAGGAAAATTCCACTTAGGCTTAGGGTTAGGTCACCATGAACTCATAGAGAAAAATGGACATTGGCAACAAACTGGGAGTTCTTGGATATAGTTAGGAGGGAACTTACTTTTCTTCGCTGCGGTATCTATATTTTCTTCTAAAATACATGGGAAAATCCCATTGGAGGAAAATTCCACTTAGGGTTAGGGTTAGGTCACCATGAACTCATAGAGAAAAATGGACATCGGCAACAAACTGGGAGTGCTTGGATATGGTTAGGAGGGAACTTACTTTTCTAGGCTGCCGTATCTACGTTTTTTGCTAAAATACATGGGAAGATCCCATTGGAGGAAAATTCCACCTAGGGTTAGGGTTAGGTCACCATCAACTCATAGAGAAAAATGGACATCGGCAACAAACTGGGAGTGCTTGGATATGGTTAGGAGGGAACTTACTTTTCTAGGCTGCCCTATCTATGTTTCCTGCTAAAATGCATGGGAAAATCCCATTGGAGGAAAATTCCACTTAGTGGTAGGGTTAGGTCAACATGAACTCATAGAGAAAAATGGACATCGGCAACAAACTGGGAGTGCTTGGATATGGTTAGGAGGGAACTTACTTTTCTAGGCTGCCCTATCTATGTTTCCTGCTAAAATGCATGGGAAAATCCCATTGGAGGAAAATTCCACTTAGGGTTAGGGTTAGGTCACCATGAACTCATAGAGAAAAATGGACATCGGCAACAAACTGGGAGTTCTTGGATATAGTTAGGAGGGAACTTACTTTTCTTCGCTGCGGTATCTATATTTTCTTCTAAAATACATGGGAAAATCCCATTGGAGGAAAATTACACTTAGGCTTAGGGTTAGGTCACCATGAACTCATAGAGAAAAATGGACATCGGCAACAAACTGGGAGTGCTTGGATATGGTTAGGAGGGAACTTACTTTTCTAGGCTGCCGTATCTACGTTTTTTGCTAAAATACATGGGAAGATCCCATTGGAGGAAAATTCCACCTAGGGTTAGGGTTAGGTCACCATGAACTCATAGAGAAAAATGGACATCGGCAACAAACTGGGAGTGCTTGGATATGGTTAGGAGGGAACTTACTTTTCTAGGCTGCCCTATCTATGTTTCCTACTAAAATGCATGGGAAAATCCCATTGGAGGAAAATTCCACTTAGGCTTAGGGTTAGGTCACCATGAACTCATAGAGAAAAATGGACATCGGCAACAAACTGGGAGTGCTTGGATATGGTTAGGAGGGAACTTACTTTTCTAGGCTGCCCTATCTATGTTTCCTGCTAAAATGCATGGGAAAATCCCATTGGAGGAAAATTCCACTTAGGGTTAGGGTTAGGTCACCATGAACTCATAGGGAAAAATGGACATCGGCAACAAACTGGGAGTGCTTGGATATGGTTAGGAGGGAACTTACTTTTCTAGGCTGCGGTATCTATGTTTTCTTCTAAAATACATGGGAAAATCCCATTGGAGGAAAATTTCACTTAGGGTTAGGTCACCATGAACTCATAGAGAAAAATGGACAGCGGCAACAAACTGGGAGTGCTTGGATATGGTTAGGAGGGAACTTACTTTTCTAGGCTGCCGTATGTACGTTTCCTGGTAAAATACATGGGAAGATCCCATTGGAGGAAAATTCCACCTAGGGTTAGGGTTAGGTCACCATGAACTCATAGAGAAAAATGGACATTGGCAACAAACTGGGAGTGCTTGGATATGGTTAGGAGGGAACTTACTTTTCTAGGCTGCCCTATCTACGTTTCGTGCTAAAATACATGGGAAGATCCCACTGGAGGAAAATTCCACTTAGGGTAAGGGTTAGGTCACCATGAACTCATAGAGAAAAATGGACATCGGCAACAAACTGGGAGTGCTTGGATATGGTTAGGAGGGAACTTACTTTTCTAGGCTGCCGTATCTACGTTTCCTGCTAAAATACATGGGAAGATCCCATTGGAGGAAAATTCCACCTAGGGTTAGGGTTAGGTCACCATCAACTCATAGAGAAAAATGGACATCGGCAACAAACTGGGAGTGCTTGGATATGGTTAGGAGGGAACTTACTTTTCTAGGCTGCCCTATCTATGTTTCCTGGTAAAATGCATGGGAAAATCCCATTGGAGGAAAATTCCACTTAGGCTTAGGGTTAGGTCACCATCAACTCATAGAGAAAAATGGACATCGGCAACAAACTGGGAGTGCTTGGATATGGTTAGGAGGGAACTTACTTTTCTAGGCTGCCCTATCTATGTTTCCTGCTAAAATGCATGGGAAAATCCCATTGGAGGAAAATTCCACTTAGGCTTAGGGTTAGGTCACCATGAACTCATAGAGAAAAATGGACATTGGCAACAAACTGGGAGTGCTTGGATATGGTTAGGAGGGAACTTACTTTTCTAGGCTGCCCTATCTATGTTTCGTGCTAAAATGCATGGGAAAATCCCATTGGAGGAAAATTCCACTTAGGCTTAGGGTTAGGTCACCATGAACTCATAGAGAAAAATGGACATCGGCAACAAACTGGGAGTTCTTGGATATAGTTAGGAGGGAACTTACTTTTCTAGGCTGCGGTATCTATATTTTCTTCTAAAATACATGGGAAAATCCCATTGGAGGAAAATTCCACTTAGGGTTAGGGTTAGGTCACCATGAACTCATAGAGAAAAATGGACATCGGCAACAAACTGGGAGTGCTTGGATATGGTTAGGAGGGAACTTACTTTTCTAGGCTGCCGTATCTACGTTTTTTGCTAAAATACATGGGAAGATCCCATTGGAGGAAAATTCCACCTAGGGTTAGGGTTAGGTCACCATCAACTCATAGAGAAAAATGGACATCGGCAACAAACTGGGAGTGCTTGGATATGGTTAGTAGGGAAGTTACTTTTCTAGGCTGCCCTATCTATGTTTCCTGCTAAAATGCATGCGAAAATCCCATTGGAGGAAAATTCCACTTAGGCTTAGGGTTAGGTCACCATGAACTCATAGAGAAAAATGGACATTGGAAACAAACTGGGAGTGCTTGGATATGGTTAGGAGGGAACTTACTTTTCTAGGCTGCCCTATCTATGTTTCCTACTAAAATGCATGGGAAAATCCCATTGGAGGAAAATTCCACTTAGGCTTAGGGTTAGGTCACCATGAACTCATAGAGAAAAATGGACATCAGCAACAAACTGGGAGTGCTTGGATATGGTTAGGAGGGAACTTACTTTTCTAGGCTGCCGTATCTACGTTTTCTGCTAAAATACATGGGAAGATCCCATTGGAGGAAAATTCCACCTAGGGTTAGGGTTATGTCACCATCAACTCATAGAGAAAAATGGACATCGGCAACAAACTGGGAGTGCTTGGATATGGTTAGGAGGGAACTTACTTTTCTAGGCTGCCCTATCTATGTTTCCTGGTAAAATGCATGGGAAAATCCCATTGGAGGAAAATTCCACTTAGGCTTAGGGTTAGGTCACCATCAACTCATAGAGAAAAATGGACATCGGCAACAAACTGGGAGTGCTTGGATATGGTTAGGAGGGAACTTACTTTTCTAGGCTGCCCTATCTATGTTTCCTGCTAAAATGCATGGGAAAATCCCATTGGAGGAAAATTCCACTTAGGCTTAGGGTTAGGTCACCATGAACTCATAGAGAAAAATGGACATTGGCAACAAACTGGGAGTGCTTGGATATGGTTAGGAGGGAACTTACTTTTCTAGGCTGCCCTATCTATGTTTCGTGCTAAAATGCATGGGAAAATCCCATTGGAGGAAAATTCCACTTAGGCTTAGGGTTAGGTCACCATGAACTCATAGAGAAAAATGGACATCGGCAACAAACTGGGAGTTCTTGGATATAGTTAGGAGGGAACTTACTTTTCTAGGCTGCGGTATCTATATTTTCTTCTAAAATACATGGGAAAATCCCATTGGAGGAAAATTCCACTTAGGGTTAGGGTTAGGTCACCATGAACTCATAGAGAAAAATGGACATCGGCAACAAACTGGGAGTGCTTGGATATGGTTAGGAGGGAACTTACTTTTCTAGGCTGCCGTATCTACGTTTTTTGCTAAAATACATGGGAAGATCCCATTGGAGGAAAATTCCACCTAGGGTTAGGGTTAGGTCACCATCAACTCATAGAGAAAAATGGACATCGGCAACAAACTGGGAGTGCTTGGATATGGTTAGTAGGGAAGTTACTTTTCTAGGCTGCCCTATCTATGTTTCCTGCTAAAATGCATGCGAAAATCCCATTGGAGGAAAATTCCACTTAGTGTTAGGGTTAGGTCAACATGAACTCATAGAGAAAAATGGACATCGGCAACAAACTGGGAGTGCTTGGATATGGTTAGGAGGGAACTTACTTTTCTAGGCTGCCCTATCTATGTTTCCTGCTAAAATGCATGGGAAAATCCCATTGGAGGAAAATTCCACTTAGGGTTAGGGTTAGGTCACCATGAACTCATAGGGAAAAATGGACATCGGCAACAAACTGGGAGTGCTTGGATATGGTTAGGAGGGAACTTACTTTTCTAGGCTGCCCTATCTATGTTTCCTACTAAAATGCATGGGAAAATCCCATTGGAGGAAAATTCCACTTAGGCTTAGGGTTAGGTCACCATGAACTCATAGAGAAAAATGGACATCAGCAACAAACTGGGAGTGCTTGGATATGGTTAGGAGGGAACTTACTTTTCTAGGCTGCCGTATCTACGTTTTCTGCTAAAATACATGGGAAGATCCCATTGGAGGAAAATTCCACCTAGGGTTAGGGTTATGTCACCATCAACTCATAGAGAAAAATGGACATCGGCAACAAACTGGGAGTGCTTGGATATGGTTAGGAGGGAACTTACTTTTCTAGGCTGCCCTATCTATGTTTCCTGCTAAAATGCATGCGAAAATCCCATTGGAGGAAAATTCCACTTAGGCTTAGGGTTAGGTCACCATGAACTCATAGAGAAAAATGGACATTGGAAACAAACTGGGAGTGCTTGGATATGGTTAGGAGGGAACTTACTTTTCTAGGCTGCCCTATCTATGTTTCCTACTAAAATGCATGGGAAAATCCCATTGGAGGAAAATTCCACTTAGGCTTAGGGTTAGGTCACCATGAACTCATAGAGAAAAATGGACATTGGCAACAAACTGGGAGTGCTTGGATATGGTTAGGAGGGAACTTACTTTTCTAGGCTGCCCTATCTACGTTTCGTGCTAAAATACATGGGAAGATCCCACTGGAGGAAAATTCCACTTAGGGTAAGGGTTAGGTCACCATGAACTCATAGAGAAAAATGGACATCGGCAACCAACTGGGAGTGCTTGGATATGGTTAGGAGGGAACTTACTTTTCTAGGCTGCCGTATCTACGTTTCCTGCTAAAATACATGGGAAGATCCCATTGGAGGAAAATTCCACCTAGGGTTAGGGTTAGGTCACCATCAACTCATAGAGAAAAATGGACATCGGCAACAAACTGGGAGTGCTTGGATATGGTTAGGAGGGAACTTACTTTTCTAGGCTGCCCTATCTATGTTTCCTGGTAAAATGCATGGGAAAATCCCATTGGAGGAAAATTCCACTTAGGCTTAGGGTTAGGTCACCATCAACTCATAGAGAAAAATGGACATCGGCAACAAACTGGGAGTGCTTGGATATGGTTAGGAGGGAACTTACTTTTCTAGGCTGCCCTATCTATGTTTCCTGCTAAAATGCATGGGAAAATCCCATTGGAGGAAAATTCCACTTAGGCTTAGGGTTAGGTCACCATGAACTCATAGAGAAAAATGGACATCGGCAACAAACTGGGAGTTCTTGGATATAGTTAGGAGGGAACTTACTTTTCTAGGCTGCGGTATCTATATTTTCTTCTAAAATACATGGGAAAATCCCATTGGAGGAAAATTCCACTTAGGGTTAGGGTTAGGTCACCATGAACTCATAGAGAAAAATGGACATCGGCAACAAACTGGGAGTGCTTGGATATGGTTAGGAGGGAACTTACTTTTCTAGGCTGCCGTATCTACGTTTTTTGCTAAAATACATGGGAAGATCCCATTGGAGGAAAATTCCACCTAGGGTTAGGGTTAGGTCACCATCAACTCATAGAGAAAAATGGACATCGGCAACAAACTGGGAGTCCTTGGATATGGTTAGTAGGGAAGTTACTTTTCTAGGCTGCCCTATCTATGTTTCCTGCTAAAATGCATGCGAAAATCCCATTGGAGGAAAATTCCACTTAGGCTTAGGGTTAGGTCACCATGAACTCATAGAGAAAAATGGACATTGGAAACAAACTGGGAGTGCTTGGATATGGTTAGGAGGGAACTTACTTTTCTAGGCTGCCCTATCTATGTTTCCTACTAAAATGCATGGGAAAATCCCATTGGAGGAAAATTCCACTTAGGCTTAGGGTTAGGTCACCATGAACTCATAGAGAAAAATGGACATCAGCAACAAACTGGGAGTGCTTGGATATGGTTAGGAGGGAACTTACTTTTCTAGGCTGCCGTATCTACGTTTTCTGCTAAAATACATGGGAAGATCCCATTGGAGGAAAATTCCACCTAGGGTTAGGGTTATGTCACCATCAACTCATAGAGAAAAATGGACATCGGCAACAAACTGGGAGTGCTTGGATATGGTTAGGAGGGAACTTACTTTTCTAGGCTGCCCTATCTATGTTTCCTGCTAAAATGCATGGGAAAATCCCATTGGAGGAAAATTCCACTTAGGCTTAGGGTTAGGTCACCATGAACTCATAGAGAAAAATGGACATCGGCAACAAACTGGGAGTGCTTGGATATGGTTAGGAGGGAACTTACTTTTCTAGGCTGCCCTATCTGTTTCCTGCTAAAATGCATGGGAAAATCCCATTGGAGGAAAATTCCACTTAGGCTTAGGGTTAGGTCACCATGAACTCATAGAGAAAAATGGACATTGGCAACAAACTGGGAGTGCTTGGATATGGTTAGGAGGGAACTTACTTTTCTAGGCTGCCCTATCTATGTTTCGTGCTAAAATGCATGGGAAAATCCCATTGGAGGAAAATTCCACTTAGGCTTAGGGTTAGGTCACCATGAACTCATAGAGAAAAATGGACATCGGCAACAAACTGGGAGTTCTTGGATATAGTTAGGAGGGAACTTACTTTTCTAGGCTGCGGTATCTATATTTTCTTCTAAAATACATGGGAAAATCCCATTGGAGGAAAATTCCACTTAGGGTTAGGGTTAGGTCACCATGAACTCATAGAGAAAAATGGACATCGGCAACAAACTGGGAGTGCTTGGATATGGTTAGGAGGGAACTTACTTTTCTAGGCTGCCGTATCTACGTTTTTTGCTAAAATACATGGGAAGATCCCATTGGAGGAAAATTCCACCTAGGGTTAGGGTTAGGTCACCATCAACTCATAGAGAAAAATGGACATCGGCAACAAACTGGGAGTGCTTGGATATGGTTAGGAGGGAACTTACTTTTCTAGGCTGCCCTATCTATGTTTCCTGCTAAAATGCATGGGAAAATCCCATTGGAGGAAAATTCCACTTAGTGGTAGGGTTAGGTCAACATGAACTCATAGAGAAAAATGGACATCGGCAACAAACTGGGAGTGCTTGGATATGGTTAGGAGGGAACTTACTTTTCTAGGCTGCCCTATCTATGTTTCCTGCTAAAATGCATGGGAAAATCCCATTGGAGGAAAATTCCACTTAGGGTTAGGGTTAGGTCACCATGAACTCATAGAGAAAAATGGACATCGGCAACAAACTGGGAGTTCTTGGATATAGTTAGGAGGGAACTTACTTTTCTTCGCTGCGGTATCTATATTTTCTTCTAAAATACATGGGAAAATCCCATTGGAGGAAAATTACACTTAGGCTTAGGGTTAGGTCACCATGAACTCATAGAGAAAAATGGACATCGGCAACAAACTGGGAGTGCTTGGATATGGTTAGGAGGGAACTTACTTTTCTAGGCTGCCGTATCTACGTTTTTTGCTAAAATACATGGGAAGATCCCATTGGAGGAAAATTCCACCTAGGGTTAGGGTTAGGTCACCATGAACTCATAGAGAAAAATGGACATCGGCAACAAACTGGGAGTGCTTGGATATGGTTAGGAGGGAACTTACTTTTCTAGGCTGCGGTATCTATGTTTTCTTCTAAAATACATGGGAAAATCCCATTGGAGGAAAATTTCACTTAGGGTTAGGTCACCATGAACTCATAGAGAAAAATGGACAGCGGCAACAAACTGGGAGTGCTTGGATATGGTTAGGAGGGAACTTACTTTTCTAGGCTGCCGTATGTACGTTTCCTGGTAAAATACATGGGAAGATCCCATTGGAGGAAAATTCCACCTAGGGTTAGGGTTAGGTCACCATGAACTCATAGAGAAAAATGGACATTGGCAACAAACTGGGAGTGCTTGGATATGGTTAGGAGGGAACTTACTTTTCTAGGCTGCCCTATCTACGTTTCGTGCTAAAATACATGGGAAGATCCCACTGGAGGAAAATTCCACTTAGGGTAAGGGTTAGGTCACCATGAACTCATAGAGAAAAATGGACATCGGCAACAAACTGGGAGTGCTTGGATATGGTTAGGAGGGAACTTACTTTTCTAGGCTGCCGTATCTACGTTTCCTGCTAAAATACATGGGAAGATCCCATTGGAGGAAAATTCCACCTAGGGTTAGGGTTAGGTCACCATCAACTCATAGAGAAAAATGGACATCGGCAACAAACTGGGAGTGCTTGGATATGGTTAGGAGGGAACTTACTTTTCTAGGCTGCCCTATCTATGTTTCCTGGTAAAATGCATGGGAAAATCCCATTGGAGGAAAATTCCACTTAGGCTTAGGGTTAGGTCACCATCAACTCATAGAGAAAAATGGACATCGGCAACAAACTGGGAGTGCTTGGATATGGTTAGGAGGGAACTTACTTTTCTAGGCTGCCCTATCTATGTTTCCTGCTAAAATGCATGGGAAAATCCCATTGGAGGAAAATTCCACTTAGGCTTAGGGTTAGGTCACCATGAACTCATAGAGAAAAATGGACATTGGCAACAAACTGGGAGTGCTTGGATATGGTTAGGAGGGAACTTACTTTTCTAGGCTGCCCTATCTATGTTTCGTGCTAAAATGCATGGGAAAATCCCATTGGAGGAAAATTCCACTTAGGCTTAGGGTTAGGTCACCATGAACTCATAGAGAAAAATGGACATCGGCAACAAACTGGGAGTTCTTGGATATAGTTAGGAGGGAACTTACTTTTCTAGGCTGCGGTATCTATATTTTCTTCTAAAATACATGGGAAAATCCCATTGGAGGAAAATTCCACTTAGGGTTAGGGTTAGGTCACCATGAACTCATAGAGAAAAATGGACATCGGCAACAAACTGGGAGTGCTTGGATATGGTTAGGAGGGAACTTACTTTTCTAGGCTGCCGTATCTACGTTTTTTGCTAAAATACATGGGAAGATCCCATTGGAGGAAAATTCCACCTAGGGTTAGGGTTAGGTCACCATCAACTCATAGAGAAAAATGGACATCGGCAACAAACTGGGAGTGCTTGGATATGGTTAGTAGGGAAGTTACTTTTCTAGGCTGCCCTATCTATGTTTCCTGCTAAAATGCATGCGAAAATCCCATTGGAGGAAAATTCCACTTAGGCTTAGGGTTAGGTCACCATGAACTCATAGAGAAAAATGGACATTGGAAACAAACTGGGAGTGCTTGGATATGGTTCGGAGGGAACTTACTTTTCTAGGCTGCCCTATCTATGTTTCCTACTAAAATGCATGGGAAAATCCCATTGGAGGAAAATTCCACTTAGGCTTAGGGTTGGTCACCATGAACTCATAGAGAAAAATGGACATCAGCAACAAACTGGGAGTGCTTGGATATGGTTAGGAGGGAACTTACTTTTCTAGGCTGCCGTATCTACGTTTTCTGCTAAAATACATGGGAAGATCCCATTGGAGGAAAATTCCACCTAGGGTTAGGGTTATGTCACCATCAACTCATAGAGAAAAATGGACATCGGCAACAAACTGGGAGTGCTTGGATATGGTTAGGAGGGAACTTACTTTTCTAGGCTGCCCTATCTATGTTTCCTGGTAAAATGCATGGGAAAATCCCATTGGAGGAAAATTCCACTTAGGCTTAGGGTTAGGTCACCATCAACTCATAGAGAAAAATGGACATCGGCAACAAACTGGGAGTGCTTGGATATGGTTAGGAGGGAACTTACTTTTCTAGGCTGCCCTATCTATGTTTCCTGCTAAAATGCATGGGAAAATCCCATTGGAGGAAAATTCCACTTAGGCTTAGGGTTAGGTCACCATGAACTCATAGAGAAAAATGGACATTGGCAACAAACTGGGAGTGCTTGGATATGGTTAGGAGGGAACTTACTTTTCTAGGCTGCCCTATCTATGTTTCGTGCTAAAATGCATGGGAAAATCCCATTGGAGGAAAATTCCACTTAGGCTTAGGGTTAGGTCACCATGAACTCATAGAGAAAAATGGACATCGGCAACAAACTGGGAGTTCTTGGATATAGTTAGGAGGGAACTTACTTTTCTAGGCTGCGGTATCTATATTTTCTTCTAAAATACATGGGAAAATCCCATTGGAGGAAAATTCCACTTAGGGTTAGGGTTAGGTCACCATGAACTCATAGAGAAAAATGGACATCGGCAACAAACTGGGAGTGCTTGGATATGGTTAGGAGGGAACTTACTTTTCTAGGCTGCCGTATCTACGTTTTTTGCTAAAATACATGGGAAGATCCCATTGGAGGAAAATTCCACCTAGGGTTAGGGTTAGGTCACCATCAACTCATAGAGAAAAATGGACATCGGCAACAAACTGGGAGTGCTTGGATATGGTTAGTAGGGAAGTTACTTTTCTAGGCTGCCCTATCTATGTTTCCTGCTAAAATGCATGCGAAAATCCCATTGGAGGAAAATTCCACTTAGGCTTAGGGTTAGGTCACCATGAACTCATAGAGAAAAATGGACATTGGAAACAAACTGGGAGTGCTTGGATATGGTTAGGAGGGAACTTACTTTTCTAGGCTGCCCTATCTATGTTTCCTACTAAAATGCATGGGAAAATCCCATTGGAGGAAAATTCCACTTAGGCTTAGGGTTAGGTCACCATGAACTCATAGAGAAAAATGGACATCAGCAACAAACTGGGAGTGCTTGGATATGGTTAGGAGGGAACTTACTTTTCTAGGCTGCCGTATCTACGTTTTCTGCTAAAATACATGGGAAGATCCCATTGGAGGAAAATTCCACCTAGGGTTAGGGTTATGTCACCATCAACTCATAGAGAAAAATGGACATCGGCAACAAACTGGGAGTGCTTGGATATGGTTAGGAGGGAACTTACTTTTCTAGGCTGCCCTATCTATGTTTCCTGCTAAAATGCATGGGAAAATCCCATTGGAGGAAAATTCCACTTAGGCTTAGGGTTAGGTCACCATGAACTCATAGAGAAAAATGGACATCGGCAACAAACTGGGAGTGCTTGGATATGGTTAGGAGGGAACTTACTTTTCTAGGCTGCCCTATCTGTTTCCTGCTAAAATGCATGGGAAAATCCCATTGGAGGAAAATTCCACTTAGGCTTAGGGTTAGGTCACCATGAACTCATAGAGAAAAATGGACATTGGCAACAAACTGGGAGTGCTTGGATATGGTTAGGAGGGAACTTACTTTTCTAGGCTGCCCTATCTATGTTTCGTGCTAAAATGCATGGGAAAATCCCATTGGAGGAAAATTCCACTTAGGCTTAGGGTTAGGTCACCATGAACTCATAGAGAAAAATGGACATCGGCAACAAACTGGGAGTTCTTGGATATAGTTAGGAGGGAACTTACTTTTCTAGGCTGCGGTATCTATATTTTCTTCTAAAATACATGGGAAAATCCCATTGGAGGAAAATTCCACTTAGGGTTAGGGTTAGGTCACCATGAACTCATAGAGAAAAATGGACATCGGCAACAAACTGGGAGTGCTTGGATATGGTTAGGAGGGAACTTACTTTTCTAGGCTGCCGTATCTACGTTTTTTGCTAAAATACATGGGAAGATCCCATTGGAGGAAAATTCCACCTAGGGTTAGGGTTAGGTCACCATCAACTCATAGAGAAAAATGGACATCGGCAACAAACTGGGAGTGCTTGGATATGGTTAGGAGGGAACTTACTTTTCTAGGCTGCCCTATCTATGTTTCCTGCTAAAATGCATGGGAAAATCCCATTGGAGGAAAATTCCACTTAGTGGTAGGGTTAGGTCAACATGAACTCATAGAGAAAAATGGACATCGGCAACAAACTGGGAGTGCTTGGATATGGTTAGGAGGGAACTTACTTTTCTAGGCTGCCCTATCTATGTTTCCTGCTAAAATGCATGGGAAAATACCATTGGAGGAAAATTCCACTTAGGGTTAGGGTTAGGTCACCATGAACTCATAGAGAAAAATGGACATCGGCAACAAACTGGGAGTTCTTGGATATAGTTAGGAGGGAACTTACTTTTCTACGCTGCGGTATCTATATTTTCTTCTAAAATACATGGGAAAATCCCATTGGAGGAAAATTACACTTAGGCTTAGGGTTAGGTCACCATGAACTCATAGAGAAAAATGGACATCGGCAACAAACTGGGAGTGCTTGGATATGGTTAGGAGGGAACTTACTTTTCTAGGCTGCCGTATCTACGTTTTTTGCTAAAATACATGGGAAGATCCCATTGGAGGAAAATTCCACCTAGGGTTAGGGTTAGGTCACCATGAACTCATAGAGAAAAATGGACATCGGCAACAAACTGGGAGTGCTTGGATATGGTTAGGAGGGAACTTACTTTTCTAGGCTGCCCTATCTATGTTTCCTACTAAAATGCATGGGAAAATCCCATTGGAGGAAAATTCCACTTAGGCTTAGGGTTAGGTCACCATGAACTCATAGAGAAAAATGGACATCGGCAACAAACTGGGAGTGCTTGGATATGGTTAGGAGGGAACTTACTTTTCTAGGCTGCCGTATCTGCGTTTTCTGCTAAAATACATGGGAAGATCCCATTGGAGGAAAATTCCACCTAGGGTTAGGGTTATGTCACCATCAACTCATAGAGAAAAATGGACATCGGCAACAAACTGGGAGTGCTTGGATATGGTTAGGAGGGAACTTACTTTTCTAGGCTGCCCTATCTATGTTTCCTGCTAAAATGCATGGGAAAATCCCATTGGAGGAAACTTCCACTTAGGGTTAGGGTTAGGTCACCATGAACTCATAGAGAAAAATGGACATCGGCAACAAACTGGGAGTGCTTGGATATGGTTAGGAGGGAAGTTACTTTTCTAGGCTGCCCTATCTTTGTTTCCTGCTAAAATACATGGGAAGATCCCATTGGAGGAAAATTTCACCTTGGGTTACGGTTAGGTCACCATGAACTCATAGAGAAAAATGGACATCAGCAACAAACTGGGAGTGCTTGGATAAGGTTAGGAGGGAACTTACTTTTCTAGGCTGCCCTATCTATGTTTCGTGCTAAAATACATGGGAAGATCCCACTGGAAGAAAATTCCACTTAGTGTTAGGGTTAGGTCACCATGAACTCATAGAGAAAAATGGACATCGGCAACAAACTGGGAGTGCTTGGATATGGTTAGGAGGGAACTTACTTTTCTAGGCTGCGGTATCTATATTTTCTTCTAAAATACATGGGAAAATCCCATTGGAGGAAAATTACACTTAGGGTTAGGGTTAGGTCACCATGAACTCATAGAGAAAAATGGACATCGGCAACAAACTGGGAGTGCTTGGATAAGGTTAGGAGGGAACTTACTTTTCTAGGCTGCCCTATCTACGTTTCGTGCTAAAATACATGGGAAGATCCCACTGGAGGAAAATTCCACTTAGGGTAAGGGTTAGGTCAACATGAACTCATAGAGAAAAATGGACATCGGCAACAAACTGGGAGTGCTTGGATATGGTTAGGAGGGAACTTACTTTTCTAGGCTGCCCTATCTGTTTCCTGCTAAAATGCATGGGAAAATCCCATTGGAGGAAAATTCCACTTAGGCTTAGGGTTAGGTCACCATGAACTCATAGAGAAAAATGGACATTGGCAACAAACTGGGAGTGCTTGGATATGGTTAGGAGGGAACTTACTTTTCTAGGCTGCCCTATCTATGTTTCGTGCTAAAATGCATGGGAAAATCCCATTGGAGGAAAATTCCACTTAGGCTTAGGGTTAGGTCACCATGAACTCATAGAGAAAAATGGACATCGGCAACAAACTGGGAGTTCTTGGATATAGTTAGGAGGGAACTTACTTTTCTAGGCTGCGGTATCTATATTTTCTTCTAAAATACATGGGAAAATCCCATTGGAGGAAAATTCCACTTAGGGTTAGGGTTAGGTCACCATGAACTCATAGAGAAAAATGGACATCGGCAACAAACTGGGAGTGCTTGGATATGGTTAGGAGGGAACTTACTTTTCTAGGCTGCCGTATCTACGTTTTTTGCTAAAATACATGGGAAGATCCCATTGGAGGAAAATTCCACCTAGGGTTAGGGTTAGGTCACCATCAACTCATAGAGAAAAATGGACATCGGCAACAAACTGGGAGTGCTTGGATATGGTTAGGAGGGAACTTACTTTTCTAGGCTGCCCTATCTATGTTTCCTGCTAAAATGCATGGGAAAATCCCATTGGAGGAAAATTCCACTTAGTGGTAGGGTTAGGTCAACATGAACTCATAGAGAAAAATGGACATCGGCAACAAACTGGGAGTGCTTGGATATGGTTAGGAGGGAACTTACTTTTCTAGGCTGCCCTATCTATGTTTCCTGCTAAAATGCATGGGAAAATACCATTGGAGGAAAATTCCACTTAGGGTTAGGGTTAGGTCACCATGAACTCATAGAGAAAAATGGACATCGGCAACAAACTGGGAGTTCTTGGATATAGTTAGGAGGGAACTTACTTTTCTACGCTGCGGTATCTATATTTTCTTCTAAAATACATGGGAAAATCCCATTGGAGGAAAATTACACTTAGGCTTAGGGTTAGGTCACCATGAACTCATAGAGAAAAATGGACATCGGCAACAAACTGGGAGTGCTTGGATATGGTTAGGAGGGAACTTACTTTTCTAGGCTGCCGTATCTACGTTTTTTGCTAAAATACATGGGAAGATCCCATTGGAGGAAAATTCCACCTAGGGTTAGGGTTAGGTCACCATGAACTCATAGAGAAAAATGGACATCGGCAACAAACTGGGAGTGCTTGGATATGGTTAGGAGGGAACTTACTTTTCTAGGCTGCCCTATCTATGTTTCCTACTAAAATGCATGGGAAAATCCCATTGGAGGAAAATTCCACTTAGGCTTAGGGTTAGGTCACCATGAACTCATAGAGAAAAATGGACATCGGCAACAAACTGGGAGTGCTTGGATATGGTTAGGAGGGAACTTACTTTTCTAGGCTGCCGTATCTGCGTTTTCTGCTAAAATACATGGGAAGATCCCATTGGAGGAAAATTCCACCTAGGGTTAGGGTTATGTCACCATCAACTCATAGAGAAAAATGGACATCGGCAACAAACTGGGAGTGCTTGGATATGGTTAGGAGGGAACTTACTTTTCTAGGCTGCCCTATCTATGTTTCCTGCTAAAATGCATGGGAAAATCCCATTGGAGGAAACTTCCACTTAGGGTTAGGGTTAGGTCACCATGAACTCATAGAGAAAAATGGACATCGGCAACAAACTGGGAGTGCTTGGATATGGTTAGGAGGGAAGTTACTTTTCTAGGCTGCCCTATCTTTGTTTCCTGCTAAAATACATGGGAAGATCCCATTGGAGGAAAATTTCACCTTGGGTTACGGTTAGGTCACCATGAACTCATAGAGAAAAATGGACATCAGCAACAAACTGGGAGTGCTTGGATAAGGTTAGGAGGGAACTTACTTTTCTAGGCTGCCCTATCTATGTTTCGTGCTAAAATACATGGGAAGATCCCACTGGAAGAAAATTCCACTTAGTGTTAGGGTTAGGTCACCATGAACTCATAGAGAAAAATGGACATCGGCAACAAACTGGGAGTGCTTGGATATGGTTAGGAGGGAACTTACTTTTCTAGGCTGCGGTATCTATATTTTCTTCTAAAATACATGGGAAAATCCCATTGGAGGAAAATTACACTTAGGGTTAGGGTTAGGTCACCATGAACTCATAGAGAAAAATGGACATCGGCAACAAACTGGGAGTGCTTGGATAAGGTTAGGAGGGAACTTACTTTTCTAGGCTGCCCTATCTACGTTTCGTGCTAAAATACATGGGAAGATCCCACTGGAGGAAAATTCCACTTAGGGTAAGGGTTAGGTCAACATGAACTCATAGAGAAAAATGGACATCGGCAACAAACTGGGAGTGCTTGGATATGGTTAGGAGGGAACTTACTTTTCTAGGCTGCCGTATCTACGTTTCCTGCTAAAATACATGGGAAGATCCCATTGGAGGAAAATTCCACCTAGGGTTAGGGTTAGGTCACCATCAACTCATAGAGAAAAATGGACATCGGCAACAAACTGGGAGTGCTTGGATATGGTTAGGAGGGAACTTACTTTTCTAGGCTGCCCTATCTATGTTTCCTGCTAAAATGCATGGGAAAATCCCATTGGAGGAAAATTCCACTTAGGCTTAGGGTTAGGTCACCATCAACTCATAGAGAAAAATGGACATTGGCAACAAACTTCTAGGCTGCGGTATCTATATTTTCTTCTAAAATACATGGGAAAATCCCATTGGAGGAAAATTACACTTAGGGTTAGGTCACCATGAACTCAAAGAGAAAAATGGACATCGGCAACAAACTGGGAGTGCTTGGATATGGTTAGGAGGGAACTTACTTTTCTAGGCTGCCGTATCTACGTTTTTTGCTAAAATACATAGGAAGATCCCATTGGAGGAAAATTCCACCTAGGATTAGGGTTAGGTCACCATCAACTCATAGAGAAAAATGGACATCGGCAACAAACTGGGAGTGCTTGGATATGGTTAGGAGGGAACTTACTTTTCTAGGCTGCCCTATCTATGTTTCCTGCTAAAATGCATGGGAAAATCCCATTGGAGGAAAATTACACTTAGGCTTAGGGTTAGGTCACCATGAACTAATAGAGAAAAATGGACATCGGCAACAAACTGGGAGTGCTTGGATATGGTTAGGAGGGAACTTACTTTTCTAGGCTGCGGTATCTATATTTTCTTCTAAAATACATGGGAAAATCCCATTGGAGGAAAATTACACTTAGGGTTAGGTCACCATGAACTCATAGAGAAAAATGGACATCGGCAACAAACTGGGAGTGCTTGGATATGGTTAGGAGGGAACTTACTTTTCTAGGCTGCGGTATCTATGTTTTCTTCTAAAATACATGGGAAAATCCCATTGGAGGAAAATTCCACTTAGGGTTAGGGTTAGGTCACCATGAACTGATAGAGAAAAATGGACATAGGCAACAAACAGGGAGTGCTTGGATATGGTTAGGAGGGCACTTACTTTTCTAGGATGCCCTATCTATATTTCCTGCTAAAATGCATGGGAAAATCCAATTGTAAGAAAATTGCACTAAGGGTTAGGGTTAGGTCACCATGAACATGGAAAGCAAAATGGACATTGCCAATAAATATCGGAGTGCTAGGGAATGGTTAGGAGGGCACTTACTTTTCTAGGCTGCCCTATCTATGTTTCCTGCTAAAATATATGGGAAAATTCGATTGGAGGAAAATTCCACTTAGGGTTAGGGTTAGGTCACCATGAACTCTTAGAGAAAAATGGACATTGGCAACAAACTGGGAGTGCTTGGGTATGGTTAGGAGGGAACTTACTTTTCTAGGCTGCCGTATCTGCGTTTTCTGCTAAAATACATGGGAAGATCCCATTGGAGGAAAATTTCACCTTGGGTTACGGTTAGGTCACCATGAACTCATAGAGAAAAATGGACATCGGCAACAAACTGGGAGTGCTTGGATAAGGTTAGGAGGGAACTTACTTTTCTAGGCTGCCCTATCTATGTTTCGTGCTAAAATACATGGGAAGATCCCACTGGAGGAAAATTCCACTTAGTGTTAGGGTTAGGTCACCATGAACTCATAGAGAAAAATGGACATCGGCAACAAACTGGGAGTTCTTGGATATAGTTAGGAGGGAACTTACTTTTCTAGGCTTCCGTATCTACGTTTCCTGCTAAAATACATGGGAAGATCCCATTGGAGGAAAATTCCACCTAGGGTTAGGGTTAGGTCACCATCAACTCATAGAGAAAAATGGACATCGGCAACAAACTGGGAGTGCTTGGATATGGTTAGGAGGGAACTTACTTTTCTAGGCTGCCGTATCTACGTTTCCTGGTAAAATGCATGGGAAAATCCCATTGGAGGAAAATTCCACTTAGGCTTAGGGTTAGGTCACCATCAACTCATAGAGAAAAATGGACATTGGCAACAAACTGGGAGTGCTTGGATATGGTTAGGAGGGAACTTACTTTTCTAGGCTGCCCTATCTATGTTTCCTGCTAAAATGCATGGGAAAATCCCATTGGAGGAAAATTCCACTTAGGCTTAGGGTTAGGTCACCATGAACTCATAGAGAAAAATGGACATCGGCAACAAACTGGGAGTTCTTGGATATAGTTAGGAGGGAACTTACTTTTCTAGGCTGCGGTATCTATATTTTCTTCTAAAATACATGGGAAAATCCCATTGGAGGAAAATTTCACCTTGGGTTATGGTTAGGTCACCATGAACTCATAGAGAAAAATGGACATCGGCAACAAACTGGGAGTGCTTGGATAAGGTTAGGAGGGAACTTACTTTTCTAGGCTGCCCTATCTATGTTTCGTGCTAAAATACATGGGAAGATCCCACTGGAGGAAAATTCCACTTAGTGTTAGGGTTAGGTCACCATGAACTCATAGAGAAAAATGGACATCGGCAACAAACTGGGAGTTCTTGGATATAGTTAGGAGGGAACTTACTTTTCTAGGCTTCCGTATCTACGTTTCCTGCTAAAATACATGGGAAGATCCCATTGGAGGAAAATTCCACCTAGGGTTAGGGTTAGGTCACCATCAACTCATAGAGAAAAATGGACATCGGCAACAAACTGGGAGTGCTTGGATATGGTTAGGAGGGAACTTACTTTTCTAGGCTGCCCTATCTGTTTCCTGCTAAAATGCATGGGAAAATCCCATTGGAGGAAAATTCCACTTAGGCTTAGGGTTAGGTCACCATGAACTCATAGAGAAAAATGGACATTGGCAACAAACTGGGAGTGCTTGGATATGGTTAGGAGGGAACTTACTTTTCTAGGCTGCCCTATCTATGTTTCGTGCTAAAATGCATGGGAAAATCCCATTGGAGGAAAATTCCACTTAGGCTTAGGGTTAGGTCACCATGAACTCATAGAGAAAAATGGACATCGGCAACAAACTGGGAGTTCTTGGATATAGTTAGGAGGGAACTTACTTTTCTAGGCTGCGGTATCTATATTTTCTTCTAAAATACATGGGAAAATCCCATTGGAGGAAAATTCCACTTAGGGTTAGGGTTAGGTCACCATGAACTCATAGAGAAAAATGGACATCGGCAACAAACTGGGAGTGCTTGGATATGGTTAGGAGGGAACTTACTTTTCTAGGCTGCCGTATCTACGTTTTTTGCTAAAATACATGGGAAGATCCCATTGGAGGAAAATTCCACCTAGGGTTAGGGTTAGGTCACCATCAACTCATAGAGAAAAATGGACATCGGCAACAAACTGGGAGTGCTTGGATATGGTTAGGAGGGAACTTACTTTTCTAGGCTGCCCTATCTATGTTTCCTGCTAAAATGCATGGGAAAATCCCATTGGAGGAAAATTCCACTTAGTGGTAGGGTTAGGTCAACATGAACTCATAGAGAAAAATGGACATCGGCAACAAACTGGGAGTGCTTGGATATGGTTAGGAGGGAACTTACTTTTCTAGGCTGCCCTATCTATGTTTCCTGCTAAAATGCATGGGAAAATACCATTGGAGGAAAATTCCACTTAGGGTTAGGGTTAGGTCACCATGAACTCATAGAGAAAAATGGACATCGGCAACAAACTGGGAGTTCTTGGATATAGTTAGGAGGGAACTTACTTTTCTACGCTGCGGTATCTATATTTTCTTCTAAAATACATGGGAAAATCCCATTGGAGGAAAATTACACTTAGGCTTAGGGTTAGGTCACCATGAACTCATAGAGAAAAATGGACATCGGCAACAAACTGGGAGTGCTTGGATATGGTTAGGAGGGAACTTACTTTTCTAGGCTGCCGTATCTACGTTTTTTGCTAAAATACATGGGAAGATCCCATTGGAGGAAAATTCCACCTAGGGTTAGGGTTAGGTCACCATGAACTCATAGAGAAAAATGGACATCGGCAACAAACTGGGAGTGCTTGGATATGGTTAGGAGGGAACTTACTTTTCTAGGCTGCCCTATCTATGTTTCCTACTAAAATGCATGGGAAAATCCCATTGGAGGAAAATTCCACTTAGGCTTAGGGTTAGGTCACCATGAACTCATAGAGAAAAATGGACATCGGCAACAAACTGGGAGTGCTTGGATATGGTTAGGAGGGAACTTACTTTTCTAGGCTGCCGTATCTGCGTTTTCTGCTAAAATACATGGGAAGATCCCATTGGAGGAAAATTCCACCTAGGGTTAGGGTTATGTCACCATCAACTCATAGAGAAAAATGGACATCGGCAACAAACTGGGAGTGCTTGGATATGGTTAGGAGGGAACTTACTTTTCTAGGCTGCCCTATCTATGTTTCCTGCTAAAATGCATGGGAAAATCCCATTGGAGGAAACTTCCACTTAGGGTTAGGGTTAGGTCACCATGAACTCATAGAGAAAAATGGACATCGGCAACAAACTGGGAGTGCTTGGATATGGTTAGGAGGGAAGTTACTTTTCTAGGCTGCCCTATCTTTGTTTCCTGCTAAAATACATGGGAAGATCCCATTGGAGGAAAATTTCACCTTGGGTTACGGTTAGGTCACCATGAACTCATAGAGAAAAATGGACATCAGCAACAAACTGGGAGTGCTTGGATAAGGTTAGGAGGGAACTTACTTTTCTAGGCTGCCCTATCTATGTTTCGTGCTAAAATACATGGGAAGATCCCACTGGAAGAAAATTCCACTTAGTGTTAGGGTTAGGTCACCATGAACTCATAGAGAAAAATGGACATCGGCAACAAACTGGGAGTGCTTGGATATGGTTAGGAGGGAACTTACTTTTCTAGGCTGCGGTATCTATATTTTCTTCTAAAATACATGGGAAAATCCCATTGGAGGAAAATTACACTTAGGGTTAGGGTTAGGTCACCATGAACTCATAGAGAAAAATGGACATCGGCAACAAACTGGGAGTGCTTGGATAAGGTTAGGAGGGAACTTACTTTTCTAGGCTGCCCTATCTACGTTTCGTGCTAAAATACATGGGAAGATCCCACTGGAGGAAAATTCCACTTAGGGTAAGGGTTAGGTCAACATGAACTCATAGAGAAAAATGGACATCGGCAACAAACTGGGAGTGCTTGGATATGGTTAGGAGGGAACTTACTTTTCTAGGCTGCCCTATCTGTTTCCTGCTAAAATGCATGGGAAAATCCCATTGGAGGAAAATTCCACTTAGGCTTAGGGTTAGGTCACCATGAACTCATAGAGAAAAATGGACATTGGCAACAAACTGGGAGTGCTTGGATATAGTTAGGAGGGAACTTACTTTTCTAGGCTGCGGTATCTATATTTTCTTCTAAAATACATGGGAAAATCCCATTGGAGGAAAATTCCACTTAGGGTTAGGGTTAGGTCACCATGAACTCATAGAGAAAAATGGACATCGGCAACAAACTGGGAGTGCTTGGATATGGTTAGGAGGGAACTTACTTTTCTAGGCTGCCGTATCTACGTTTTTTGCTAAAATACATGGGAAGATCCCATTGGAGGAAAATTCCACCTAGGGTTAGGGTTAGGTCACCATCAACTCATAGAGAAAAATGGACATCGGCAACAAACTGGGAGTGCTTGGATATGGTTAGGAGGGAACTTACTTTTCTAGGCTGCCCTATCTATGTTTCCTGCTAAAATGCATGGGAAAATCCCATTGGAGGAAAATTCCACTTAGTGGTAGGGTTAGGTCAACATGAACTCATAGAGAAAAATGGACATCGGCAACAAACTGGGAGTGCTTGGATATGGTTAGGAGGGAACTTACTTTTCTAGGCTGCCCTATCTATGTTTCCTGCTAAAATGCATGGGAAAATACCATTGGAGGAAAATTCCACTTAGGGTTAGGGTTAGGTCACCATGAACTCATAGAGAAAAATGGACATCGGCAACAAACTGGGAGTTCTTGGATATAGTTAGGAGGGAACTTACTTTTCTACGCTGCGGTATCTATATTTTCTTCTAAAATACATGGGAAAATCCCATTGGAGGAAAATTACACTTAGGCTTAGGGTTAGGTCACCATGAACTCATAGAGAAAAATGGACATCGGCAACAAACTGGGAGTGCTTGGATATGGTTAGGAGGGAACTTACTTTTCTAGGCTGCCGTATCTACGTTTTTTGCTAAAATACATGGGAAGATCCCATTGGAGGAAAATTCCACCTAGGGTTAGGGTTAGGTCACCATGAACTCATAGAGAAAAATGGACATCGGCAACAAACTGGGAGTGCTTGGATATGGTTAGGAGGGAACTTACTTTTCTAGGCTGCCCTATCTATGTTTCCTACTAAAATGCATGGGAAAATCCCATTGGAGGAAAATTCCACTTAGGCTTAGGGTTAGGTCACCATGAACTCATAGAGAAAAATGGACATCGGCAACAAACTGGGAGTGCTTGGATATGGTTAGGAGGGAACTTACTTTTCTAGGCTGCCGTATCTGCGTTTTCTGCTAAAATACATGGGAAGATCCCATTGGAGGAAAATTCCACCTAGGGTTAGGGTTATGTCACCATCAACTCATAGAGAAAAATGGACATCGGCAACAAACTGGGAGTGCTTGGATATGGTTAGGAGGGAACTTACTTTTCTAGGCTGCCCTATCTATGTTTCCTGCTAAAATGCATGGGAAAATCCCATTGGAGGAAACTTCCACTTAGGGTTAGGGTTAGGTCACCATGAACTCATAGAGAAAAATGGACATCGGCAACAAACTGGGAGTGCTTGGATATGGTTAGGAGGGAAGTTACTTTTCTAGGCTGCCCTATCTTTGTTTCCTGCTAAAATACATGGGAAGATCCCATTGGAGGAAAATTTCACCTTGGGTTACGGTTAGGTCACCATGAACTCATAGAGAAAAATGGACATCAGCAACAAACTGGGAGTGCTTGGATAAGGTTAGGAGGGAACTTACTTTTCTAGGCTGCCCTATCTATGTTTCGTGCTAAAATACATGGGAAGATCCCACTGGAAGAAAATTCCACTTAGTGTTAGGGTTAGGTCACCATGAACTCATAGAGAAAAATGGACATCGGCAACAAACTGGGAGTGCTTGGATATGGTTAGGAGGGAACTTACTTTTCTAGGCTGCGGTATCTATATTTTCTTCTAAAATACATGGGAAAATCCCATTGGAGGAAAATTACACTTAGGGTTAGGGTTAGGTCACCATGAACTCATAGAGAAAAATGGACATCGGCAACAAACTGGGAGTGCTTGGATAAGGTTAGGAGGGAACTTACTTTTCTAGGCTGCCCTATCTACGTTTCGTGCTAAAATACATGGGAAGATCCCACTGGAGGAAAATTCCACTTAGGGTAAGGGTTAGGTCAACATGAACTCATAGAGAAAAATGGACATCGGCAACAAACTGGGAGTGCTTGGATATGGTTAGGAGGGAACTTACTTTTCTAGGCTGCCCTATCTGTTTCCTGCTAAAATGCATGGGAAAATCCCATTGGAGGAAAATTCCACTTAGGCTTAGGGTTAGGTCACCATGAACTCATAGAGAAAAATGGACATTGGCAACAAACTGGGAGTGCTTGGATATGGTTAGGAGGGAACTTACTTTTCTAGGCTGCCCTATCTATGTTTCGTGCTAAAATGCATGGGAAAATCCCATTGGAGGAAAATTCCACTTAGGCTTAGGGTTAGGTCACCATGAACTCATAGAGAAAAATGGACATCGGCAACAAACTGGGAGTTCTTGGATATAGTTAGGAGGGAACTTACTTTTCTAGGCTGCGGTATCTATATTTTCTTCTAAAATACATGGGAAAATCCCATTGGAGGAAAATTCCACTTAGGGTTAGGGTTAGGTCACCATGAACTCATAGAGAAAAATGGACATCGGCAACAAACTGGGAGTGCTTGGATATGGTTAGGAGGGAACTTACTTTTCTAGGCTGCCGTATCTACGTTTTTTGCTAAAATACATGGGAAGATCCCATTGGAGGAAAATTCCACCTAGGGTTAGGGTTAGGTCACCATCAACTCATAGAGAAAAATGGACATCGGCAACAAACTGGGAGTGCTTGGATATGGTTAGGAGGGAACTTACTTTTCTAGGCTGCCCTATCTATGTTTCCTGCTAAAATGCATGGGAAAATCCCATTGGAGGAAAATTCCACTTAGTGGTAGGGTTAGGTCAACATGAACTCATAGAGAAAAATGGACATCGGCAACAAACTGGGAGTGCTTGGATATGGTTAGGAGGGAACTTACTTTTCTAGGCTGCCCTATCTATGTTTCCTGCTAAAATGCATGGGAAAATACCATTGGAGGAAAATTCCACTTAGGGTTAGGGTTAGGTCACCATGAACTCATAGAGAAAAATGGACATCGGCAACAAACTGGGAGTTCTTGGATATAGTTAGGAGGGAACTTACTTTTCTACGCTGCGGTATCTATATTTTCTTCTAAAATACATGGGAAAATCCCATTGGAGGAAAATTACACTTAGGCTTAGGGTTAGGTCACCATGAACTCATAGAGAAAAATGGACATCGGCAACAAACTGGGAGTGCTTGGATATGGTTAGGAGGGAACTTACTTTTCTAGGCTGCCGTATCTACGTTTTTTGCTAAAATACATGGGAAGATCCCATTGGAGGAAAATTCCACCTAGGGTTAGGGTTAGGTCACCATGAACTCATAGAGAAAAATGGACATCGGCAACAAACTGGGAGTGCTTGGATATGGTTAGGAGGGAACTTACTTTTCTAGGCTGCCCTATCTATGTTTCCTACTAAAATGCATGGGAAAATCCCATTGGAGGAAAATTCCACTTAGGCTTAGGGTTAGGTCACCATGAACTCATAGAGAAAAATGGACATCGGCAACAAACTGGGAGTGCTTGGATATGGTTAGGAGGGAACTTACTTTTCTAGGCTGCCATATCTGCGTTTTCTGCTAAAATACATGGGAAGATCCCATTGGAGGAAAATTCCACCTAGGGTTAGGGTTATGTCACCATCAACTCATAGAGAAAAATGGACATCGGCAACAAACTGGGAGTGCTTGGATATGGTTAGGAGGGAACTTACTTTTCTAGGCTGCCCTATCTATGTTTCCTGCTAAAATGCATGGGAAAATCCCATTGGAGGAAACTTCCACTTAGGGTTAGGGTTAGGTCACCATGAACTCATAGAGAAAAATGGACATCGGCAACAAACTGGGAGTGCTTGGATATGGTTAGGAGGGAAGTTACTTTTCTAGGCTGCCCTATCTTTGTTTCCTGCTAAAATACATGGGAAGATCCCATTGGAGGAAAATTTCACCTTGGGTTACGGTTAGGTCACCATGAACTCATAGAGAAAAATGGACATCAGCAACAAACTGGGAGTGCTTGGATAAGGTTAGGAGGGAACTTACTTTTCTAGGCTGCCCTATCTATGTTTCGTGCTAAAATACATGGGAAGATCCCACTGGAAGAAAATTCCACTTAGTGTTAGGGTTAGGTCACCATGAACTCATAGAGAAAAATGGACATCGGCAACAAACTGGGAGTGCTTGGATATGGTTAGGAGGGAACTTACTTTTCTAGGCTGCGGTATCTATATTTTCTTCTAAAATACATGGGAAAATCCCATTGGAGGAAAATTACACTTAGGGTTAGGGTTAGGTCACCATGAACTCATAGAGAAAAATGGACATCGGCAACAAACTGGGAGTGCTTGGATAAGGTTAGGAGGGAACTTACTTTTCTAGGCTGCCCTATCTACGTTTCGTGCTAAAATACATGGGAAGATCCCACTGGAGGAAAATTCCACTTAGGGTAAGGGTTAGGTCAACATGAACTCATAGAGAAAAATGGACATCGGCAACAAACTGGGAGTGCTTGGATATGGTTAGGAGGGAACTTACTTTTCTAGGCTGCCGTATCTACGTTTCCTGCTAAAATACATGGGAAGATCCCATTGGAGGAAAATTCCACCTAGGGTTAGGGTTAGGTCACCATCAACTCATAGAGAAAAATGGACATCGGCAACAAACTGGGAGTGCTTGGATATGGTTAGGAGGGAACTTACTTTTCTAGGCTGCCCTATCTATGTTTCCTGCTAAAATGCATGGGAAAATCCCATTGGAGGAAAATTCCACTTAGGCTTAGGGTTAGGTCACCATCAACTCATAGAGAAAAATGGACATTGGCAACAAACTTCTAGGCTGCGGTATCTATATTTTCTTCTAAAATACATGGGAAAATCCCATTGGAGGAAAATTACACTTAGGGTTAGGTCACCATGAACTCAAAGAGAAAAATGGACATCGGCAACAAACTGGGAGTGCTTGGATATGGTTAGGAGGGAACTTACTTTTCTAGGCTGCCGTATCTACGTTTTTTGCTAAAATACATAGGAAGATCCCATTGGAGGAAAATTCCACCTAGGATTAGGGTTAGGTCACCATCAACTCATAGAGAAAAATGGACATCGGCAACAAACTGGGAGTGCTTGGATATGGTTAGGAGGGAACTTACTTTTCTAGGCTGCCCTATCTATGTTTCCTGCTAAAATGCATGGGAAAATCCCATTGGAGGAAAATTACACTTAGGCTTAGGGTTAGGTCACCATGAACTAATAGAGAAAAATGGACATCGGCAACAAACTGGGAGTGCTTGGATATGGTTAGGAGGGAACTTACTTTTCTAGGCTGCGGTATCTATATTTTCTTCTAAAATACATGGGAAAATCCCATTGGAGGAAAATTACACTTAGGGTTAGGTCACCATGAACTCATAGAGAAAAATGGACATCGGCAACAAACTGGGAGTGCTTGGATATGGTTAGGAGGGAACTTACTTTTCTAGGCTGCGGTATCTATGTTTTCTTCTAAAATACATGGGAAAATCCCATTGGAGGAAAATTCCACTTAGGGTTAGGGTTAGGTCACCATGAACTGATAGAGAAAAATGGACATAGGCAACAAACAGGGAGTGCTTGGATATGGTTAGGAGGGCACTTACTTTTCTAGGATGCCCTATCTATATTTCCTGCTAAAATGCATGGGAAAATCCAATTGTAAGAAAATTGCACTAAGGGTTAGGGTTAGGTCACCATGAACATGGAAAGCAAAATGGACATTGCCAATAAATATCGGAGTGCTAGGGAATGGTTAGGAGGGCACTTACTTTTCTAGGCTGCCCTATCTATGTTTCCTGCTAAAATATATGGGAAAATTCGATTGGAGGAAAATTCCACTTAGGGTTAGGGTTAGGTCACCATGAACTCTTAGAGAAAAATGGACATTGGCAACAAACTGGGAGTGCTTGGGTATGGTTAGGAGGGAACTTACTTTTCTAGGCTGCCGTATCTGCGTTTTCTGCTAAAATACATGGGAAGATCCCATTGGAGGAAAATTTCACCTTGGGTTACGGTTAGGTCACCATGAACTCATAGAGAAAAATGGACATCGGCAACAAACTGGGAGTGCTTGGATAAGGTTAGGAGGGAACTTACTTTTCTAGGCTGCCCTATCTATGTTTCGTGCTAAAATACATGGGAAGATCCCACTGGAGGAAAATTCCACTTAGTGTTAGGGTTAGGTCACCATGAACTCATAGAGAAAAATGGACATCGGCAACAAACTGGGAGTTCTTGGATATAGTTAGGAGGGAACTTACTTTTCTAGGCTTCCGTATCTACGTTTCCTGCTAAAATACATGGGAAGATCCCATTGGAGGAAAATTCCACCTAGGGTTAGGGTTAGGTCACCATCAACTCATAGAGAAAAATGGACATCGGCAACAAACTGGGAGTGCTTGGATATGGTTAGGAGGGAACTTACTTTTCTAGGCTGCCGTATCTACGTTTCCTGGTAAAATGCATGGGAAAATCCCATTGGAGGAAAATTCCACTTAGGCTTAGGGTTAGGTCACCATCAACTCATAGAGAAAAATGGACATTGGCAACAAACTGGGAGTGCTTGGATATGGTTAGGAGGGAACTTACTTTTCTAGGCTGCCCTATCTATGTTTCCTGCTAAAATGCATGGGAAAATCCCATTGGAGGAAAATTCCACTTAGGCTTAGGGTTAGGTCACCATGAACTCATAGAGAAAAATGGACATCGGCAACAAACTGGGAGTTCTTGGATATAGTTAGGAGGGAACTTACTTTTCTAGGCTGCGGTATCTATATTTTCTTCTAAAATACATGGGAAAATCCCATTGGAGGAAAATTTCACCTTGGGTTATGGTTAGGTCACCATGAACTCATAGAGAAAAATGGACATCGGCAACAAACTGGGAGTGCTTGGATAAGGTTAGGAGGGAACTTACTTTTCTAGGCTGCCCTATCTATGTTTCGTGCTAAAATACATGGGAAGATCCCACTGGAGGAAAATTCCACTTAGTGTTAGGGTTAGGTCACCATGAACTCATAGAGAAAAATGGACATCGGCAACAAACTGGGAGTTCTTGGATATAGTTAGGAGGGAACTTACTTTTCTAGGCTTCCGTATCTACGTTTCCTGCTAAAATACATGGGAAGATCCCATTGGAGGAAAATTCCACCTAGGGTTAGGGTTAGGTCACCATCAACTCATAGAGAAAAATGGACATCGGCAACAAACTGGGAGTGCTTGGATATGGTTAGGAGGGAACTTACTTTTCTAGGCTGCCCTATCTATGTTTCCTGGTAAAATGCATGGGAAAATCCCATTGGAGGAAAATTCCACTTAGGCTTAGGGTTAGGTCACCATCAACTCATAGAGAAAAATGGACATTGGCAACAAACTGGGAGTGCTTGGATATGGTTAGGAGGGAACTTACTTTTCTAGGCTGCCCTATCTATGTTTCCTGCTAAAATGCATGGGAAAATCCCATTGGAGGAAAATTCCACTTAGGCTTAGGGTTAGGTCACCATGAACTCATAGAGAAAAATGGACATCGGCAACAAACTGGGAGTTCTTGGATATAGTTAGGAGGGAACTTACTTTTCTAGGCTGCGGTATCTATATTTTCTTCTAAAATACATGGGAAAATCCCATTGGAGGAAAATTACACTTAGGCTTAGGGTTAGGTCACCATGAACTCATAGAGAAAAATGGACATCGGCAACAAACTGGGAGTGCTTGGATATGGTTAGGAGGGAACTTACTTTTCTAGGCTGCCCTATCTATGTTTCGTGCTAAAATACATGGGAAGATCCCACTGGAAGAAAATTCCACTTAGTGTTCGGGTTAGGTCACCATGAACTCATAGAGAAAAATGGACATCGGCAACAAACTGGGAGTGCTTGGATATGGTTAGGAGGGAACTTACTTTTCTAGGCTGCCCTATCTATGTTTCCTGCTAAAATGCATGGGAAAATCCCATTGGAGGAAAATTCCACTTAGGCTTAGGGTTAGGTCACCGTGAACTCATAGAGAAAAATGGACATCGGCAACAAACTGGGAGTGCTTGGATATGGTTAGGAGGGAACTTACTTTTCTAGGCTGCCCTATCTATGTTTGCTGCTAAAATACATGGGAAGATCCCATTGGAGGAAAATTCCACTTAGGGTTAGGGTTAGTTCACCATGAACTCACAGAGAAAAATGGACATCGGCAACAAACTGGGAGTGCTTGGATAAGGTTAGGAGGGAACTTACTTTTCTAGGCTGCCCTATCTACGTTTCGTGCTAAAATACATGGGAAGATCCCACTGGAGGAAAATTCCACTTAGGGTAAGGGTTAGGTCACCATGAACTCATAGAGAAAAATGGACATCGGCAACAAACTGGGAGTGCTTGGATATGGTTAGGAGGGAACTTACTTTTCTAGGCTGCCGTATCTACGTTTCCTGCTAAAATACATGGGAAGATCCCATTGGAGGAAAATTCCACCTAGGGTTAGGGTTAGGTCACCATCAACTCATAGAGAAAAATGGACATCGGCAACAAACTGGGAGTGCTTGGATATGGTTAGGAGGGAACTTACTTTTCTAGGCTGCCCTATCTATGTTTCCTGCTAAAATGCATGGGAAAATCCCATTGGAGGAAAATTCCACTTAGGCTTAGGGTTAGGTCACCATCAACTCATAGAGAAAAATGGACATTGGCAACAAACTGGGAGTGCTTGGATATGGTTAGGAGGGAACTTACTTTTCTAGGCTGCCCTATCTATGTTTCCTGCTAAAATGCATGGGAAAATCCCATTGGAGGAAAATTCCACTTAGGCTTAGGGTTAGGTCACCATGAACTCATAGAGAAAAATGGACATCGGCAACAAACTGGGAGTTCTTGGATATAGTTAGGAGGCAACTTACTTTTCTAGGCTGCGGTATCTATATTTTCTTCTAAAATACATGGGAAAATCCCATTGGAGGAAAATTACACTTAGGGTTAGGTCACCATGAACTCAAAGAGAAAAATGGACATCGGCAACAAACTGGGAGTGCTTGGATATGGTTAGGAGGGAACTTACTTTTCTAGGCTGCCGTATCTACGTTTTTTGCTAAAATACATAGGAAGATCCCATTGGAGGAAAATTCCACCTAGGATTAGGGTTAGGTCACCATCAACTCATAGAGAAAAATGGACATCGGCAACAAACTGGGAGTGCTTGGATATGGTTAGGAGGGAACTTACTTTTCTAGGCTGCCCTATCTATGTTTCCTGCTAAAATGCATGGGAAAATCCCATTGGAGGAAAATTACACTTAGGCTTAGGGTTAGGTCACCATGAACTAATAGAGAAAAATGGACATCGGCAACAAACTGGGAGTGCTTGGATATGGTTAGGAGGGAACTTACTTTTCTAGGCTGCGGTATCTATATTTTCTTCTAAAATATATGGGAAAATCCCATTGGAGGAAAATTACACTTAGGGTTAGGGTTAGGTCACCATGAACTCATAGAGAAAAATGGACATCGGCAACAAACTGGGAGTGCTTGGATAAGGTTAGGAGGGAACTTACTTTTCTAGGCTGCCCTATCTACGTTTCGTGCTAAAATACATGGGAAGATCCCACTGGAGGAAAATTCCACTTAGGGTAAGGGTTAGGTCACCATGAACTCATAGAGAAAAATGGACATCGGCAACAAACTGGGAGTGCTTGGATATGGTTAGGAGGGAACTTACTTTTCTAGGCTGCCGTATCTACGTTTCCTGCTAAAATACATGGGAAGATCCCATTGGAGGAAAATTCCACCTAGGGTTAGGGTTAGGTCACCATCAACTCATAGAGAAAAATGGACATCGGCAACAAACTGGGAGTGCTTGGATATGGTTAGGAGGGAACTTACTTTTCTAGGCTGCCCTATCTATGTTTCCTGGTAAAATGCATGGGAAAATCCCATTGGAGGAAAATTCCACTTAGGCTTAGGGTTAGGTCACCATCAACTCATAGAGAAAAATGGACATTGGCAACAAACTGGGAGTGCTTGGATATGGTTAGGAGGGAACTTACTTTTCTAGGCTGCCCTATCTATGTTTCCTGCTAAAATGCATGGGAAAATCCCATTGGAGGAAAATTCCACTTAGGCTTAGGGTTAGGTCACCATGAACTCATAGAGAAAAATGGACATCGGCAACAAACTGGGAGTTCTTGGATATAGTTAGGAGGGAACTTACTTTTCTAGGCTGCGGTATCTATATTTTCTTCTAAAATACATGGGAAAATCCCATTGGAGGAAAATTACACTTAGGCTTAGGGTTAGGTCACCATGAACTCATAGAGAAAAATGGACATCGGCAACAAACTGGGAGTGCTTGGATATGGTTAGGAGGGAACTTACTTTTCTAGGCTGCCCTATCTATGTTTCGTGCTAAAATACATGGGAAGATCCCACTGGAAGAAAATTCCACTTAGTGTTCGGGTTAGGTCACCATGAACTCATAGAGAAAAATGGACATCGGCAACAAACTGGGAGTGCTTGGATATGGTTAGGAGGGAACTTACTTTTCTAGGCTGCCCTATCTATGTTTCCTGCTAAAATGCATGGGAAAATCCCATTGGAGGAAAATTCCACTTAGGCTTAGGGTTAGGTCACCGTGAACTCATAGAGAAAAATGGACATCGGCAACAAACTGGGAGTGCTTGGATATGGTTAGGAGGGAACTTACTTTTCTAGGCTGCCCTATCTATGTTTGCTGCTAAAATACATGGGAAGATCCCATTGGAGGAAAATTCCACTTAGGGTTAGGGTTAGTTCACCATGAACTCACAGAGAAAAATGGACATCGGCAACAAACTGGGAGTGCTTGGATAAGGTTAGGAGGGAACTTACTTTTCTAGGCTGCCCTATCTACGTTTCGTGCTAAAATACATGGGAAGATCCCACTGGAGGAAAATTCCACTTAGGGTAAGGGTTAGGTCACCATGAACTCATAGAGAAAAATGGACATCGGCAACAAACTGGGAGTGCTTGGATATGGTTAGGAGGGAACTTACTTTTCTAGGCTGCCGTATCTACGTTTCCTGCTAAAATACATGGGAAGATCCCATTGGAGGAAAATTCCACCTAGGGTTAGGGTTAGGTCACCATCAACTCATAGAGAAAAATGGACATCGGCAACAAACTGGGAGTGCTTGGATATGGTTAGGAGGGAACTTACTTTTCTAGGCTGCCCTATCTATGTTTCCTGCTAAAATGCATGGGAAAATCCCATTGGAGGAAAATTCCACTTAGGCTTAGGGTTAGGTCACCATCAACTCATAGAGAAAAATGGACATTGGCAACAAACTGGGAGTGCTTGGATATGGTTA
Source organism: Bothrops alternatus (assembly GCA_034064705.1). NCBI lineage: Eukaryota > Metazoa > Chordata > Lepidosauria > Squamata > Viperidae > Bothrops > Bothrops alternatus. The sequence continues at coordinate 544,191 of JARGCV010000012.1, read as the reverse complement.
GGAGGGAACTTACTTTTCTAGGCTGCCCTATCTATGTTTCCTGCTAAAATGCATGGGAAAATCCCATTGGAGGAAAATTCCACTTAGGCTTAGGGTTAGGTCACCATGAACTCATAGAGAAAAATGGACATCGGCAACAAACTGGGAGTTCTTGGATATAGTTAGGAGGCAACTTACTTTTCTAGGCTGCGGTATCTATATTTTCTTCTAAAATACATGGGAAAATCCCATTGGAGGAAAATTACACTTAGGGTTAGGTCACCATGAACTCAAAGAGAAAAATGGACATCGGCAACAAACTGGGAGTGCTTGGATATGGTTAGGAGGGAACTTACTTTTCTAGGCTGCCGTATCTACGTTTTTTGCTAAAATACATAGGAAGATCCCATTGGAGGAAAATTCCACCTAGGATTAGGGTTAGGTCACCATCAACTCATAGAGAAAAATGGACATCGGCAACAAACTGGGAGTGCTTGGATATGGTTAGGAGGGAACTTACTTTTCTAGGCTGCCCTATCTATGTTTCCTGCTAAAATGCATGGGAAAATCCCATTGGAGGAAAATTACACTTAGGCTTAGGGTTAGGTCACCATGAACTAATAGAGAAAAATGGACATCGGCAACAAACTGGGAGTGCTTGGATATGGTTAGGAGGGAACTTACTTTTCTAGGCTGCGGTATCTATATTTTCTTCTAAAATATATGGGAAAATCCCATTGGAGGAAAATTACACTTAGGGTTAGGGTTAGGTCACCATGAACTCATAGAGAAAAATGGACATCGGCAACAAACTGGGAGTGCTTGGATAAGGTTAGGAGGGAACTTACTTTTCTAGGCTGCCCTATCTACGTTTCGTGCTAAAATACATGGGAAGATCCCACTGGAGGAAAATTCCACTTAGGGTAAGGGTTAGGTCACCATGAACTCATAGAGAAAAATGGACATCGGCAACAAACTGGGAGTGCTTGGATATGGTTAGGAGGGAACTTACTTTTCTAGGCTGCCGTATCTACGTTTCCTGCTAAAATACATGGGAAGATCCCATTGGAGGAAAATTCCACCTAGGGTTAGGGTTAGGTCACCATCAACTCATAGAGAAAAATGGACATCGGCAACAAACTGGGAGTGCTTGGATATGGTTAGGAGGGAACTTACTTTTCTAGGCTGCCCTATCTATGTTTCCTGCTAAAATGCATGGGAAAATCCCATTGGAGGAAAATTCCACTTAGGCTTAGGGTTAGGTCACCATCAACTCATAGAGAAAAATGGACATTGGCAACAAACTGGGAGTGCTTGGATATGGTTAGGAGGGAACTTACTTTTCTAGGCTGCCCTATCTATGTTTCCTGCTAAAATGCATGGGAAAATCCCATTGGAGGAAAATTCCACTTAGGCTTAGGGTTAGGTCACCATGAACTCATAGAGAAAAATGGACATCGGCAACAAACTGGGAGTTCTTGGATATAGTTAGGAGGCAACTTACTTTTCTAGGCTGCGGTATCTATATTTTCTTCTAAAATACATGGGAAAATCCCATTGGAGGAAAATTACACTTAGGGTTAGGTCACCATGAACTCAAAGAGAAAAATGGACATCGGCAACAAACTGGGAGTGCTTGGATATGGTTAGGAGGGAACTTACTTTTCTAGGCTGCCGTATCTACGTTTTTTGCTAAAATACATAGGAAGATCCCATTGGAGGAAAATTCCACCTAGGATTAGGGTTAGGTCACCATCAACTCATAGAGAAAAATGGACATCGGCAACAAACTGGGAGTGCTTGGATATGGTTAGGAGGGAACTTACTTTTCTAGGCTGCCCTATCTATGTTTCCTGCTAAAATGCATGGGAAAATCCCATTGGAGGAAAATTACACTTAGGCTTAGGGTTAGGTCACCATGAACTAATAGAGAAAAATGGACATCGGCAACAAACTGGGAGTGCTTGGATATGGTTAGGAGGGAACTTACTTTTCTAGGCTGCGGTATCTATATTTTCTTCTAAAATACATGGGAAAATCCCATTGGAGGAAAATTACACTTAGGGTTATGTCACCATGAACTCATAGAGAAAAATGGACATCGGCAACAAACTGGGAGTGCTTGGATATGGTTAGGAGGGAACTTACTTTTCTAGGCTGCGGTATCTATGTTTTCTTCTAAAATACATGGGAAAATCCGATTGGAGGAAAATTCCACTTAGGGTTAGGGTTAGGTCACCATGAACTCATAGAGAAAAATGGACATTGGCAACAAACAGGGAGTGCTTGGATATGGTTAGGAGGGCACTTACTTTTCTAGGATGCCCTATCTATATTTCCTGCTAAAATGCATGGGAAAATCCAATTGTAAGAAAATTGCACTAAGGGTTAGGGTTAGGTCACCATGAACATGGAAAGCAAAATGGACATTGCCAATAAATATCAGAGTGCTAGGGAATGGTTAGGAGGGCACTTACTTTTCTAGGCTGCCCTATCTATGTTTCCTGCTAAAATATATGGGAAAATTCGATTGGAGGAAAATTCCACTTAGGGTTAGGGTTAGGTCACCATGAACTCTTAGAGAAAAATGGACATTGGCAACAAACTGGGAGTGCTTGGGTATGGTTAGGAGGGAACTTACTTTTCTAGGCTGCCGTATCTGCGTTTTCTGCTAAAATACATGGGAAGATCCCATTGGAGGAAAATTTCACCTTGGGTTACGGTTAGGTCACCATGAACTCATAGAGAAAAATGGACATCGGCAACAAACTGGGAGTGCTTGGATAAGGTTAGGAGGGAACTTACTTTTCTAGGCTGCCCTATCTATGTTTCGTGCTAAAATACATGGGAAGATCCCACTGGAGGAAAATTCCACTTAGTGTTAGGGTTAGGTCACCATGAACTCATAGAGAAAAATGGACATCGGCAACAAACTGGGAGTGCTTGGATATGGTTAGGAGGGAACTTACTTTTCTAGGCTGCCCTATCTATGTTTCCTGCTAAAATGCATGGGAAAATCCCATTGGAGGAAAATTCCACTTAGGCTTAGGGTTAGGTCACCATGAACTCATAGAGAAAAATGGACATCGGCAACAAACTGGGAGTTCTTGGATATAGTTAGGAGGGAACATACTTTTCTAGGCTGCGGTATCTATATTTTCTTCTAAAATACATGGGAAAATCCCATTGGAGGAAAATTACACTTAGGGTTAGGTCACCATGAACTCATAGAGAAAAATGGACATCGGCAACAAACTGGGAGTGCTTGGATATGGTTAGGAGGGAACTTACTTTTCTAGGCTGCCGTATCTACATTTTTTACTAAAATACATGGGAAGATCCCATTGGAGGAAAATTCCACCTAGGGTTAGGGTTAGGTCACCATCAACTCATAGAGAAAAATGGACATCGGCAACAAACTGGGAGTGCTTGGATATGGTTAGGAGGGAACTTACTTTTCTAGGCTGCCCTATCTATGTTTCCTGCTAAAATGCATGGGAAAATCCCATTGGAGGAAAATTCCACTTAGGGTTAGGGTTAGGTCACCATGAACTAATAGAGAAAAATGGACATCGGCAACAAACTGGGAGTGCTTGGACATGGTTAGGAGGGAACTTACTTTTCTAGGCTGCCCTATCTATGTTTCCTGCTAAAATGCATGGGAAAATCCCATTGGAGGAAAATTCCACTTAGTGTTAGGGTTAGGTCACCATGAACTCATAGAGAAAAATGGACATCGGCAACAAACTGGGAGTGCTTGGATATGGTTAGGAGGGAACTTACTTTTCTAGGCTGCGGTATCTATGTTTTCTTCTAAAATACATGGGAAAATCCCATTGGAGGAAAATTCCACTTAGGGTTAGGTCACCATGAACTCATAGAGAAAAATGGACACCGGCAACAAAATGGGAGTGCTTGGATATGGTTAGGAGGGAACTTACTTTTCTAGGCTGCCGTATCTACGTTTCCTGGTAAAATACATGGGAAGATCCGATTGGAGGAAAATTCCACCTAGGGTTAGGGTTAGGTCACCATCAACTCATAGAGAAAAATGGACATTGGCAACAAACTGGGAGTGCTTGGATATGGTTAGGAGGGAACTTACTTTTCTAGGCTGCCCTATCTATGTTTCCTGCTAAAATGCATGGGAAAATCCCATTGGAGGAAAATTCCACTTAGGCTTAGGGTTAGGTCACCATGAACTCATAGAGAAAAATGGACATCGGCAACAAACTGGGAGTTCTTGGATATAGTTAGGAGGGAACTTACTTTTCTAGGCTGCGGTATCTATATTTTCTTCTAAAATACATGGGAAAATCCCATTGGAGGAAAATTACACTTAGGGTTAGGTCACCATGAACTCAAAGAGAAAAATGGACATCGGCAACAAACTGGGAGTGCTTGGATATGGTTAGGAGGGAACTTACTTTTCTAGGCTGCCGTATCTACGTTTTTTGCTAAAATACATAGGAAGATCCCATTGGAGGAAAATTCCACCTAGGGTTAGGGTTAGGTCACCATCAACTCATAGAGAAAAATGGACATCGGCAACAAACTGGGAGTGCTTGGATATGGTTAGGAGGGAACTTACTTTTCTAGGCTGCCCTATCTATGTTTCCTGCTAAAATGCATGGGAAAATCCCATTGGAGGAAAATTCCACTTAGGGTTAGGGTTAGGTCACCATGAACTAATAGAGAAAAATGGACATCGGCAACAAACTGGGAGTGCTTGGATATGGTTAGGAGGGAACTTACTTTTCTAGGCTGCGGTATCTATATTTTCTTCTAAAATACATGGGAAAATCCCATTGGAGGAAAATTACACTTAGGGTTAGGTCACCATGAACATGGAAAGCAAAATGGACATTGCCAATAAATATCGGAGTGCTAGGGAATGGTTAGGAGGGCACTTACTTTTCTAGGCTGCCCTATCTATGTTTCCTGCTAAAATATATGGGAAAATTCGATTGGAGGAAAATTCCACTTAGGGTTAGGGTTAGGTCACCATGAACTGTTAGAGAAAAATGGACATTGGCAACAAACTGGGAGTGCTTGGGTATGGTTAGGAGGGAACTTACTTTTCTAGGCTGCCGTATCTGCGTTTTCTGCTAAAATACATGGGAAGATCCCATTGGAGGAAAATTTCACCTTGGGTTACGGTTAGGTCACCATGAACTCATAGAGAAAAATGGACATCGGCAACAAACTGGGAGTTCTTGGATATAGTTAGGAGGGAACTTACTTTTCTAGGCTGCGGTATCTATATTTTCTTCTAAAATACATGGGAAAATCCCATTGGAGGAAAATTACACTTAGGGTTAGGTCACCATGAACTCATAGAGAAAAATGGACATCGGCAACAAACTGGGAGTGCTTGGATATGGTTAGGAGGGAACTTACTTTTCTAGGCTGCCGTATCTACATTTTTTACTAAAATACATGGGAAGATCCCATTGGAGGAAAATTCCACCTAGGGTTAGGGTTAGGTCACCATCAACTCATAGAGAAAAATGGACATCGGCAACAAACTGGGAGTGCTTGGATATGGTTAGGAGGGAACTTACTTTTCTAGGCTGCCCTATCTATGTTTCCTGCTAAAATGCATGGGACAATCCCATTGGAGGAAAATTCCACTTAGGGTTAGGGTTAGGTCACCATGAACTAATAGAGAAAAATGGACATCGGCAACAAACTGGGAGTGCTTGGACATGGTTAGGAGGGAACTTACTTTTCTAGGCTGCCCTATCTATGTTTCCTGCTAAAATGCATGGGAAAATCCCATTGGAGGAAAATTCCACTTAGTGTTAGGGTTAGGTCACCATGAACTCATAGAGAAAAATGGACATCGGCAACAAACTGGGAGTGCTTGGATATGGTTAGGAGGGAACTTACTTTTCTAGGCTGCGGTATCTATGTTTTCTTCTAAAATACATGGGAAAATCCCATTGGAGGAAAATTCCACTTAGGGTTAGGTCACCATGAACTCATAGAGAAAAATGGACACCGGCAACAAACTGGGAGTGCTTGGATATGGTTAGGAGGGAACTTACTTTTCTAGGCTGCCGTATCTACGTTTCCTGGTAAAATACATGGGAAGATCCCATTGGAGGAAAATTCCACCTAGGGTTAGGGTTAGGTCACCATCAACTCATAGAGAAAAATGGACATTGGCAACAAACTGGGAGTGCTTGGATATGGTTAGGAGGGAACTTACTTTTCTAGGCTGCCCTATCTATGTTTCCTGCTAAAATGCATGGGAAAATCCCATTGGAGGAAAATTCCACTTAGGCTTAGGGTTAGGTCACCATGAACTCATAGAGAAAAATGGACATCGGCAACAAACTAGGAGTTCTTGGATATAGTTAGGAGGGAACTTACTTTTCTAGGCTGCGGTATCTATATTTTCTTCTAAAATACATGGGAAAATCCCATTGGAGGAAAATTACACTTAGGGTTAGGTCACCATGAACTCAAAGAGAAAAATGGACATCGGCAACAAACTGGGAGTGCTTGGATATGGTTAGGAGGGAACTTACTTTTCTAGGCTGCCGTATCTACGTTTTTTGCTAAAATACATAGGAAGATCCCATTGGAGGAAAATTCCACCTAGGGTTAGGGTTAGGTCACCATCAACTCATAGAGAAAAATGGACATCGGCAACAAACTGGGAGTGCTTGGATATGGTTAGGAGGGAACTTACTTTTCTAGGCTGCCCTATCTATGTTTCCTGCTAAAATGCATGGGAAAATCCCATTGGAGGAAAATTCCACTTAGGGTTAGGGTTAGGTCACCATGAACTAATAGAGAAAAATGGACATCGGCAACAAACTGGGAGTGCTTGGATATGGTTAGGAGGGAACTTACTTTTCTAGGCTGCGGTATCTATATTTTCTTCTAAAATACATGGGAAAATCCCATTGGAGGAAAATTCCACTTAGTGTTAGGGTTAGGTCACCATGAACTCATAGAGAAAAATGGACATCGGCAACAAACTGGGAGTGCTTGGATATGGTTAGGAGGGAACTTACTTTTCTAGGCTGCGGTATCTATGTTTTCTTCTAAAATACATGGGAAAATCCCATTGGAGGAAAATTCCACTTAGGGTTAGGTCACCATGAACTCATAGAGAAAAAATGACACCGGCAACAAACTGGGAGTGCTTGGATATGGTTAGGAGGGAACTTTCTTTTCTAGGCTGCCGTATCTACGTTTCCTGGTAAAATACATGGGAAGATCCCATTGGAGGAAAATTCCACCTAGGGTTAGGGTTAGGTCACCATCAACTCATAGAGAAAAATGGACATTGGCAACAAACTGGGAGTGCTTGGATATGGTTAGGAGGGAACTTACTTTTCTAGGCTGCCCTATCTATGTTTCCTGCTAAAATGCATGGGAAAATCCCATTGGAGGAAAATTCCACCTAGGGTTAGGGTTAGGTCACCATGAACTCATAGAGAAAAATGGACATCGGCAACAAACTGGGAGTGCTTGGATATGGTTAGGAGGGAACTTACTTTTCTAGGCTGCGGTATCTATGTTTTCTTCTAAAATACATGGGAAAATCCCATTGGAGGAAAATTCCACTTAGGGTTAGGTCACCATGAACTCATAGAGAAAAATGGACACCGGCAACAAACTGGGAGTGCTTGGATATGGTTAGGAGGGAACTTACTTTTCTAGGCTGCCGTATCTACGTTTCCTGGTAAAATACATGGGAAGATCCCATTGGAGGAAAATTCCACCTAGGGTTAGGGTTAGGTCACCATCAACTCATAGAGAAAAATAGAGATAACCAACAAATTCGCAGTGCTTGGTTATGGTTAGGAGGGCATTGACTTTTCTAGGCTGCCCTATCTATGTTTCCTGCTAAAATGCATGGGAAAATCCCATTGGAGGAAAATTCCACTTAGGCTTAGGGTTAGGTCACCATGAACTCATAGAGAAAAATGGACATCGGCAACAAACTGGGAGTTCTTGGATATAGTTAGGAGGGAACTTACTTTTCTAGGCTGCGGTATCTATATTTTCTTCTAAAATACATGGGAAAATCCCATTGGAGGAAAATTACACTTAGGGTTAGGTCACCATGAACTCAAAGAGAAAAATGGACATCGGCAACAAACTGGGAGTGCTTGGATATGGTTAGGAGGGAACTTACTTTTCTAGGCTGCCGTATTTACGTTTTTTGCTAAAATACATAGGAAGATCCCATTGGAGGAAAATTCCACCTAGGGTTAGGGTTAGGTCACCATCAACTCATAGAGAAAAATGGACATCGGCAACAAACTGGGAGTGCTTGGATATGGTTAGGAGGGAACTTATTTTTCTAGGCTGCCCTATCTATGTTTCCTGCTAAAATGCATGGGAAAATCCCATTGGAGGAAAATTCCACTTAGGGTTAGGGTTAGGTCACCATGAACTAATAGAGAAAAATGGACACCGGCAACAAACTGGGAGTGCTTGGATATGGTTAGGAGGGAACTTACTTTTCTAGGCTGCGGTATCTATATTTTCTTCTAAAATACATGGGAAAATCCCATTGGAGGAAAATTCCACCTAGGGTTAGGGTTAGGTCACCATCAACTCATAGAGAAAAATGGACATTGGCAACAAACTGGGAGTGCTTGGATATGGTTAGGAGGGAACTTACTTTTCTAGGCTGCCCTATCTATGTTTCCTGCTAAAATGCATGGGAAAATCCCATTGGAGGAAAATTCCACCTAGGGTTAGGGTTAGGTCACCATGAACTCATAGAGAAAAATGGACATCGGCAACAAACTGGGAGTGCTTGGATATGGTTAGGAGGGAACTTACTTTCTAGGCTGCGGTATCTATGTTTTCTTCTAAAATACATGGGAAAATCCCATTGGAGGAAAATTCCACTTAGGGTTAGGGTTAGGTCACCATGAACTCTTAGAGAAAAATGGACATTGGCAACAAACTGGGAGTGCTTGGATATGGTTAGGATGGCACTGAATTTTCTAGGATGCCCTATCTATGTTTCCTGCTAAAATGCATGGGAAAATCCAATTGTAAGAAAATTGCACTAAGGGTTAGGGTTAGGTCACCATGAACATGGAAAGCAAAATGGACATTGCCAATAAATATCGGAGTGCTAGGGAATGGTTAGGAGGGCACTTACTTTTCTAGGCTGCCCTATCTATGTTTCCTGCTAAAATATATGGGAAAATTCGATTGGAGGAAAATTCCACTTAGGATTAGGTTTAGGTCACCATGAACATGGACAGAAACATGGACATTGCCAATAAATTCGGAGTGGTTGGGAATGGTTAGGAGGGCAATGAAATTTCAAGGCTGCCCTATCAATGTTTCCTGCTAAAATATATGGGAAAATCACATTGGAGGAAAATTCCACTTAGGATTAGGGTCAGGTCACCATCAACTCACAGAGAAAAATGGACATCGGCAACAAACTGGGAGTGCTTGGATATGGTTAGGATGGCACTGAAATTTCTAGGCTGCCCTATCAGAGTTTACTGCTAAAATACATGGGAAAATCCCATTGGAGGTAAATTCCACTTAGGGTTAGGGTTAGGTCACCATGAACTCATAGAGAAAAATGGACATTGGCAACAAACTGGGAGTGCTTGGATATGGTTAGGAGGGCACTGAATTTTCTAGGCTGCCCTATCAGAGTTTACTGCTAAAATACATGGGAAAATCCCATTGGAGAAAAATTTCACTTAGGGTTAGGGTTAGGTCACCATGAACATGGAGAGAAACATGGACATTGGCAATAAATTCAGAGTGGTTGGAAATGGTTAGGAGGGCAATGAAATTTCAAGGCTGCCCTATCTATATTTCCTGGTAAAATTCATGGAAAATCCCATTGGAGGAAATTTACACGTAGGGATAGGGTTAGGTCACCGTGAACTCATAGAGAAAAATAGAGATCACCAAAAAATTCAGAGTGCTTGGGAATGGTTAGAAGGGCAATGAAATTTCTAGGCTGCCCTATCTATGTTTCCTGCTAAAATGCATGGGAAAATCCCATTGGAGGAAAATTCCACTTAGGGTTAGGGTTAGGTCACCATGAACTCTTAGAGAAAAATAGACATTGGCAACAAACTGGGAGTGCTTGGATATGGTTAGGATGGCACTGAATTTTCTAGGCTGCCCTATCAGAGTTTACTGCTAAAATACATGGGAAAATCCCATTGGAGAAAAATTTCACTTAGGGTTAGGGTTAGGTCACCATGAACATGGAGAGAAACATGGACATTGCCAATAAATTCGTAGTGGTTGGGAATGGTTAGGAGGGCAATGAAATTTCAAGGCTGCCCTATCAATGTTTCCTGCTAAAATACATGGGAAAATCACATTGGAGGAAAATTCCACTTAGGGTTAGGGTTAGCTCACCATGAACTCATAGAGAAAAATAGAGATAACCAACAAATTCGCAGTGCTTGGTTATGGTTAGGAGGGCATTGACTTTTCTAGGCTGCCCTATCAGTGTTTACTGCTAAAATACATGGGAAAATCCCATTGGAGGAAAATTCCACTTAGTTTTAGGGTTAGGTCACCATGAACTCATAGAGAAAAATGGACATCGGCAACAAACTGGGAGTGCTTGGATATGGTTAGGATGGCAATGAATTTTCTAGGCTGCCCTATCAGAGTTTACTGCTAAAATACATGGGAAAATCCCATTGGAGGAAAATTCCACTTAGGGTTAGGGTTAGGTCACCATGAACTCATAGAGAAAAATGGACATTGGCAACAAACGGGGAGTGCTTGGATATGGTTAGGAGGGCACTTACTTTTCTAGGATGCCCTATCTATGTTTCCTGCTAAAATATATGGGAAAATTCGATTGGAGGAAAATTCCACTTAGGATTAGGTTTAGGTCACCATGAACATGGACAGAAACATGGACATTGCCAATAAATTCGGAGTGGTTGGAAATGGTTAGGAGGGCAATGAAATTTGAAGGCTGCCCTATCTATATTTCCTGGTAAAATTCATGGAAAATCCCATTGGAGGAAATTTACACGTAGGGTTAGGGTTAGGTCACCGTGAACTCATAGAGAAAAATAGAGATCACCAAAAAATTCAGAGTGCTTGGGAATGGTTAGAAGGGCAATGAAATTTCTAGGCTGCCCTATCTTTGTTTCCTGCTAAAATGCATGGGAAAATCCCATTGGAGGAAAACTCCACTTAGGGTTAGGGTTAGGTCACCATGAACTCATAGAGAAAAATGGACATCAGCAACAAACTGGGAGTGCTTGGATATGGTTAGGAGGGAACTTACTTTCTAGGCTGCCCTATCTATGTTTCCTGCTAAAATGCATGGGAAAATCCCATTGGAGGAAAATTCCACTTAGGGTTAGGGTTAGGTCACCATGAACATGGAAAGCAAAATGGACATTGCCAATAAATATCGGAGTGCTAGGGAATGGTTAGGAGGGAACTTACTTTTCTAGGCTGCCCTATCTATGTTTCCTGCTAAAATATATGGGAAAATTCGATTGGAGGAAAATTCCACTTAGGATTAGGTTTAGGTCACCATGAACATGGACAGAAACATGGACATTGCCAATAAATTCGGAGTGGTTGGGAATGGTTAGGAGGGCAATGAAATTTCAAGGCTGCCCTATCAATGTTTCCTGCTAAAATATATGGGAAAATCACATTGGAGGAAAATTCCACTTAGGATTAGGGTCAGGTCACCATCAACTCACAGAGAAAAATGGACATCGGCAACAAACTGGGAGTGCTTGGATATGGTTAGGATGGCACTGAAATTTCTAGGCTGCCCTATCAGAGTTTACTGCTAAAATACATGGGAAAATCCCATTGGAGGTAAATTCCACTTAGGGTTAGGGTTAGGTCACCATGAACTCATAGAGAAAAATGGACATTGGCAACAAACTGGGAGTGCTTGGATATGGTTAGGAGGGCACTGAATTTTCTAGGCTGCCCTATCAGAGTTTACTGCTAAAATACATGGGAAAATCCCATTGGAGAAAAATTTCACTTAGGGTTAGGGTTAGGTCACCATGAACATGGAGAGAAACATGGACATTGGCAATAAATTCAGAGTGGTTGGAAATGGTTAGGAGGGCAATGAAATTTCAAGGCTGCCCTATCTATATTTCCTGGTAAAATTCATGGAAAATCCCATTGGAGGAAATTTACACGTAGGGTTAGGGTTAGGTCACCGTGAACTCATAGAGAAAAATAGAGATCACCAAAAAATTCAGAGTGCTTGGGAATGGTTAGAAGGGCAATGAAATTTCTAGGCTGCCCTATCTTTGTTTCCTGCTAAAATGCATGGGAAAATCCCATTGGAGGAAAACTCCACTTAGGGTTAGGGTTAGGTCACCATGAACTCATAGAGCAAAATGGACATCAGCAACAAACTGGGAGTGCTTGGATATGGTTAGGAGGGAACTTACTTTCTAGGCTGCCCTATCTATGTTTCCTGCTAAAATGCATGGGAAAATCCCATTGGAGGAAAATTCCACTTAGGGTTAGGTTTAGGTCACCATGAACTCTTAGAGAAAAATGGACATTGGCAACAAACTGGGAGTGCTTGGATATGGTTAGGATGGCACTGAATTTTCTAGGCTGCCCTATCAGAGTTTACTGCTAAAATACATGGGAAAATCCCATTGGAGAAAAATTTCACTTAGGGTTAGGGTTAGGTCACCATGAACATGGAGAGAAACATGGACATTGCCAATAAATTCGTAGTGGTTGGGAATGGTTAGGAGGGCAATGAAATTTCAAGGCTGCCCTATCAATGTTTCCTGCTAAAATACATGGGAAAATCACATTGGAGGAAAATTTCACTTAGGGTTAGGGTTAGCTCACCATGAACTCATAGAGAAAAATAGAGATAACCAACAAATTCGCAGTGCTTGGTTATGGTTAGGAGGGCATTGACTTTTCTAGGCTGCCCTATCAATGTTTCCTGCTAAAATACATGGGAAAATCCCATTGGAGGAAAATTCCACTTAGGGTTAGGGTTAGGTCACCATGAACTGATAGAGAAAAATGGACATCGGCAACAAACTGGGAGTGCTTGGATATGGTTAGGAGGGAACTTTCTTTTCTAGCCTGCCGTATCTATGTTTCCTGCTAAAATGCATGGGAAAATTCAGTTGGAGGAAAATTCCACTTAGGATTAGGGGTAGGTCACCATGAACATGAACAGAAACATGGACATTGCCAATAAATTCGGAGTGGTTGGGAATGGTTAGGAGGGCAATGAAATTTCAAGGCTGCCCTATCAATGTTTCCTGCTAAAATACATGGGAAAATCACATTGGAGGAAAATTCCACTTAGGATTAGGGTCAGGTCACCATCAACTCATAGAGAAAAATGGACATCGGCAACAAACTGGGAGTGCTTGGATATGGTTAGGATGGCACTGAATTTTCTAGGCTGCCCTATCAGAGTTTACTGCTAAAATACATGGGAAAATCCCATTGCAGGAAAATTCCACTTAGGGTTAGGGTTAGATCACCATGAACTCATAGAGAAAAATGGACATTGGCAACAAACTGGGAGTGCTTGGATATGGTTAGGAGGGCACTTACTTTTCTAGGCTGCCCTATCTATGTTTCCTGCTAAAATGCATGGGAAAATCCAATTGTAAGAAAATTCCACTAAGGGTTAGGGTTAGGTCACCATGAACATGGAAAGCAAAATGGACATTGCCAATAAATTCGGAGTGCTAAGGAACGGTTAGGAGGGCACTTACTTTTCTAGGCTGCCCTATCTATGTTTCCTGCTAAAATACATGGGGAAATCCCATTGGAGGAAAATTCCACTTAGGGTTAGGGTTAGCTCACCATTAACTCATAGAGAAAAATAGAGATAACCAACAAATTCGCAGTGCTTGGTTATGGTTAGGAGGGCATTGACTTTTCTAGGCTGCCCTATCAGTGTTTACTGCTAGAATACATGGGAAAATCCCATTGGAGGAAAATTCCACTTAGGGTTAGGGTTAGGTCACCATAAACTCATAGAGAAAAATGGACATCGGCAACAAACTGGGAGTGCTTGGATATGGTTAGGATGGCAATGAATTTTCTAGGCTGCCCTATCAGAGTTTACTGCTAAAATACATGGGAAAATCCCATTGGAGGAAAATTCCACTTAGGGTTAGGGTTAGGTCACCATGAACTCATAGAGAAAAATGGACATTGGCAAGAAACGGGGAGTGCTTGGATATGGTTAGGAGGGCACTTACTTTTCTAGGATGCCCTATCTATGTTTCCTGCTAAAATGCATGGGAAAATCCAATTGTAAGAAAATTGCACTAAGGGTTAGGGTTAGGTCACCATGAACATGGAAAGCAAAATGGGCATTGCCAATAAATTCGGAGTGCTAGGGAATGGTTAGGAGGGCACTTACTTTTCTAGGCTGCCCTATCTATGTTTCCTGCTAAAATATATGGGAAAATTCGATTGGAGGAAAATTCCACTTAGGATTAGGGTTAGGTTACCATGAACATGAACAGGAACATGGACATTGCCAATAAATTCGGAGTGGTTGGGAATGGTTAGGAGGGCAATGAAATTTCAAGGCTGCCCTATCAATGTTTCCTGCTAAAATACATGGGAAAATCCCATTGGAGGAAAATTCCACTTAGGGTTAGGGTTAGGTCACCATGAACTGATAGAGAAAAATGGACATCGGCAACAAACTGGGAGTGCTTGGATATGGTTAGGAGGGAACTTTCTTTTCTAGCCTGCCGTATCTATGTTTCCTGCTAAAATGCATGGGAAAATTCAGTTGGAGGAAAATTCCACTTAGGATTAGGGGTAGGTCACCATGAACATGAACAGAAACATGGACATTGCCAATAAATTCGGAGTGGTTGGGAATGGTTAGGAGGGCAATGAAATTTCAACGCTGCCCTATCAATGTTTCCTGCTAAAATACATGGGAAAATCACATTGGAGGAAAATTCCACTTAGGATTAGGGTCAGGTCACCATCAACTCATAGAGAAAAATGGACATCGGCAACAAACTGGGAGTGCTTGGATATGGTTAGGATGGCACTGAATTTTCTAGGCTGCCCTATCAGAGTTTACTGCTAAAATACATGGGAAAATCCCATTGCAGGAAAATTCCACTTAGGGTTAGGGTTAGATCACCATGAACTCATAGAGAAAAATGGACATTGGCAACAAACTGGGAGTGCTTGGATATGGTTAGGAGGGCACTTACTTTTCTAGGCTGCCCTATCTATGTTTCCTGCTAAAATGCATGGGAAAATCCAATTGTAAGAAAATTCCACTAAGGGTTAGGGTTAGGTCACCATGAACATGGAAAGCAAAATGGACATTGCCAATAAATTCGGAGTGCTAAGGAACGGTTAGGAGGGCACTTACTTTTCTAGGCTGCCCTATCTATGTTTCCTGCTAAAATACATGGGGAAATCCCATTGGAGGAAAATTCCACTTAGGGTTAGGGTTAGCTCACCATTAACTCATAGAGAAAAATAGAGATAACCAACAAATTCGCAGTGCTTGGTTATGGTTAGGAGGGCATTGACTTTTCTAGGCTGCCCTATCAGTGTTTACTGCTAGAATACATGGGAAAATCCCATTGGAGGAAAATTCCACTTAGGGTTAGGGTTAGGTCACCATAAACTCATAGAGAAAAATGGACATCGGCAACAAACTGGGAGTGCTTGGATATGGTTAGGAGGGAACTTACTTTTCTAGGCTGCGGTATCTACGTTTCCTGGTAAAATACATGGGAAGATCCCATTGGAGGAAAATTCCACCTAGGGTTAGGGTTAGGTCACCATCAACTCATAGAGAAAAATGGACATTGGCAACAAACTGGGAGTGCTTGGATATGGTTAGGAGGGAACTTACTTTTCTAGGCTGCCCTATCTATGTTTCCTGCTAAAATACATGGGAAGATCCCATTGGAGGAAAATTCCACTTAGGGTTAGGGTTATGTCACCATGAACTCATAGAGAAAAATGGACATCGGCAACAAACTGGGCGTGCTTGGATAAGGTTAGGAGGGAACTTACTTTTCTAGGCTGCCCTATCTACGTTTCGCGCTAAAATACATGGGAAGATCCCACTGGAGGAAAATTCCACTTAGGGTAAGGGTTAGGTCACCATGAACTCATAGAGAAAAATGGACATCGGCAACAAACTGGGAGTGCTTGGATATGGTTAGGAGGGAACTTACTTTTCTAGGCTGCCGTATCTACGTTTCCTGCTAAAATACATGGGAAGATCCCATTGGAGGAAAATTCCACCTAGGGTTAGGGTTAGGTCACCATCAACTCATAGAGAAAAATGGACATCAGCAACAAACTGGGAGTGCTTGGATATGGTTAGGAGGGAACTTACTTTTCTAGGCTGCCCTATCTATGTTTCCTGCTAAAATGCATGGGAAAATCCCATTGGAGGAAAATTCCACTTAGGCTTAGGGTTAGGTCACCATGAACTCATAGAGAAAAATGGACATCGGCAACAAACTGGGAGTGCTTGGATATAGTTAGGAGGGAACTTACTTTTCTAGGCTGCGGTATCTATATTTTCTTCTAAAATACATGGGAAAATCCCATTGGAGGAAAATTACACTTAGGGTTAGGTCACCATGAACTCATAGAGAAAAATGGACATCGGCAACAAACTGGGAGTGCTTGGATATGGTTAGGAGGGAACTTACTTTTCTAGGCTGCCGTATCTACGTTTTTTGCTAAAATACATGGGAAGATCCCATTGGAGGAAAATTCCACCTAGGGTTAGGGTTAGGTCACCATCAACTCATAGAGAAAAATGGACATCGGCAACAAACTGGGAGTGCTTGGATATGGTTAGGAGGGAACTTACTTTTCTAGGCTGCCCTATCTATGTTTCCTGCTAAAATGCATGGGAAAATGCCATTGGAGGAAAATTCCACTTAGGGTTAGGGTTAGGTCACCATGAACTAATAGAGAAAAATGGACATCGGCAACAAACTGGGAGTGCTTGGATATGGTTAGGAGGGAACTTACTTTTCTAGGCTGCGGTATCTATATTTTCTTCTAAAATACATGGGAAAATCCCATTGGAGGAAAATTACACTTAGGGTTAGGTCACCATGAACTCATAGAGAAAAATGGACATCGGCAACAAACTGGGAGTGCTTGGATATGGTTAGGATGGCACTGAATTTTCTAGGCTGCCCTATCAGAGTTTACTGCTAAAATACATGGGAAAATCCCATTGCAGGAAAATTCCACTTAGGGTTAGGGTTAGATCACCATGAACTCATAGAGAAAAATGGACATTGGCAACAAACTGGGAGTGCTTGGATATGGTTAGGAGGGCACTTACTTTTCTAGGCTGCCCTATCTATGTTTCCTGCTAAAATGCATGGGAAAATCCAATTGTAAGAAAATTCCACTAAGGGTTAGGGTTAGGTCACCATGAACATGGAAAGCAAAATGGACATTGCCAATAAATTCGGAGTGCTAAGGAACGGTTAGGAGGGCACTTACTTTTCTAGGCTGCCCTATCTATGTTTCCTGCTAAAATACATGGGGAAATCCCATTGGAGGAAAATTCCACTTAGGGTTAGGGTTAGCTCACCATGAACTCATAGAGAAAAATGGACATCAGCAACAAACTGGGAGTGCTTGGATATGGTTAGGAGGGAACTTACTTTTCTAGGCTGCCGTATCTACGTTTCCTGCTAAAATACATGGGAAGATCCTATTGGAGGAAAATTCCACCTAGGGTTAGGGTTAGGTCACCATCAACTCATAGAGAATAATGGACATCGGCAACAAACTGGGAGTTCTTGGATATAGTTAGGAGGGAACTTACTTTTCTAGGCTGCGGTATCTATATTTTCTTCTAAAATACATGGGAAAATCCCATTGGAGGAAAATTACACTTAGGGTTAGGTCACCATGAACTCATAGAGAAAAATGGACATTGGCAACAAACTGGGAGTGCTTGGATATGGTTAGGAGGGAACTTACTTTTCTAGGCTGCCCTATCTATGTTTCCTGCTAAAATACATGGGAAGATCCCATTGGAGGAAAATTCCACTTAGGGTTAGGGTTATGTCACCATGAACTCATAGAGAAAAATGGACATCGGCAACAAACTGGGCGTGCTTGGATAAGGTTAGGAGGGAACTTACTTTTCTAGGCTGCCCTATCTACGTTTCGTGCTAAAATACATGGGAAGATCCCACTGGAGGAAAATTCCACTTAGGGTAAGGGTTAGGTCACCATGAACTCATAGAGAAAAATGGACATCGGCAACAAACTGGGAGTGCTTGGATATGGTTAGGAGGGAACTTACTTTTCTAGGCTGCCGTATCTACGTTTCCTGCTAAAATACATGGGAAGATCCCATTGGAGGAAAATTCCACCTAGGGTTAGGGTTAGGTCACCATCAACTCATAGAGAAAAATGGACATCGGCAACAAACTGGGAGTGCTTGGATATGGTTAGGAGGGAACTTACTTTTCTAGGCTGCCCTATCTATGTTTCCTGCTAAAATGCATGGGAAAATCCCATTGGAGGAAAATTCCACTTAGGCTTAGGGTTAGGTCACCATGAACTCATAGAGAAAAATGGACATCGGCAACAAACTGGGAGTGCTTGGATATGGTTAGGAGGGAACTTACTTTTCTAGGCTGCGGTATCTATATTTTCTTCTAAAATACATGGGAAAATCCCATTGGAGGAAAATTACACTTAGGGTTAGGTCACCATGAACTCATAGAGAAAAATGGACATCGGCAACAAACTGGGAGTGCTTGGATATGGTTAGGAGGGAACTTACTTTTCTAGGCTGCCGTATCTACGTTTCCTGCTAAAATACATGGGAAGATCCCTTTGGAGGAAAATTCCACCTAGGGTTAGGGTTAGGTCACCATCAACTCATAGAGAAAAATGGACATCGGCAACAAACTGGGAGTGCTTGGATATGGTTAGGAGGGAACTTACCTTTCTAGGCTGCCCTATCTATGTTTCCTGCTAAAATGCATGGGAAAATCCCATTGGAGGAAAATTCCACTTAGGGTTAGGGTTAGGTCACCATGAACTAATAGAGAAAAATGGACATCGGCAACAAACTGGGAGTGCTTGGATATGGTTAGGAGGGAACTTACTTTTCTAGGCTGCGGTCTCTATATTTTCTTCTAAAATACATGGGAAAATCCCATTGGAGGAAAATTACACTTAGGGTTAGGTCACCATGAACTCATAGAGAAAAATGGACATCGGCAACAAACTGGGAGTGCTTGGATATGGTTAGGAGGGAACTTACTTTTCTAGGCTGCCCTATCTTTGTTTCCTGCTAAAATACATGGGAAGATCCCATTGGAGGAAAATTCCACCTAGGGTTAGGGTTAGGTCACCATGAACTCATAGAGAAAAATGGACATCGGCAACAAACTGGGAGTGCTTGGATATGGTTAGGAGGGAACTTACTTTTCTAGGCTGCCGTATCTACGTTTCCTGCTAAAATACATGGGAAGATCCCATTGGAGGAAAATTCCACCTAGGGTTAGGGTTAGGTCACCATGAACTCTTAGAGAAAAATGGACATTGGCAACAAACGGGGAGTGCTTGGATATGGTTAGGATGGCACTGAATTTTCTAGGCTGCCCTATCAGAGTTTACTGCTAAAATACATGGGAAAATCCCATTGGAGAAAAATTTAACTTAGGGTTAGGGTTAGGTCACCATGAACATGGAGAGAAACATGGACATTGCCAATAAATTCATAGTGGTTGGGAATGGTTAGGAGGGCAATGAAATTTCAAGGCTGCCCTATCAATGTTTCCTGCTAAAATACATGGGAAAATCACATTGGAGGAAAATTCCACTTAGGGTTAGGGTTAGCTCACCATGAACTCATAGAGAAAAATAGAGATAACCAACAAATTCGCAGTGCTTGGTTATGGTTAGGAGGGCATTGACTTTTCTAGGCTGCCCTATCAGTGTTTACTGCTAAAATACATGGGAAAATCCCATTGGAGGAAAATTCCACTTAGTTTTAGGGTTAGGTCACCATGAACTCATAGAGAAAAATGGACATCGGCAACAAACTGGGAGTGCTTGGATATGGTTAGGATGGCAATGAATTTTCTAGGCTGCCCTATCAGAGTTTACTGCTAAAATACATGGGAAAATCCCATTGGAGGAAAATTCCACTTAGTGTTAGGGTTAGGTCACCATGAACTCATAGAGAAAAATGGACATTGGCAACAAACGGGGAGTGCTTGGATATGGTTAGGAGGGCACTTACTTTTCTAGGATGCCCTATCTATGTTTCCTGCTAAAATGCATGGGAAAATCCAATTGTAAGAAAATTGCACTAAGGGTTAGGGTTAGGTCACCATGAACATGGAAAGCAAAATGGGCATTGCCAATAAATTCGGAGTGCTAGGGAATGGTTAGGAGGGCACTTACTTTTCTAGGCTGCCCTATCTATGTTTCCTGCTAAAATATATGGGAAAATTCGATTGGAGGAAAATTCCACTTAGGATTAGGGTTAGGTCACCATGAACATGAACAGAAACTTGGACATTGCCAATAAATTCGGAGTGGTTGGGAATGGTTAGGAGGGCAATGAAATTTCAAGGCTGCCCTATCAATGTTTCCTGCTAAAATACATGGGAAAATCCCATTGGAGGAAAATTCCACTTAGGGTTAGGGTTAGGTCACCATGAACTGATAGAGAAAAATGGACATCGGCAACAAACTGGGAGTGCTTGGATATGGTTAGGAGGGAACTTTCTTTTCTAGCCTGCCGTATCTATGTTTCCTGCTAAAATGCATGGGAAAATTCAGTTGGAGGAAAATTCCACTTAGGATTAGGGGTAGGTCACCATGAACATGAACAGAAACATGGACATTGCCAATAAATTCGGAGTGGTTGGGAATGCTTAGGAGGGCAATGAAATTTCAAGGCTGCCCTATCAATGTTTCCTGCTAAAATACATGGGAAAATCACATTGGAGGAAAATTCCACTTAGGATTAGGGTCAGGTCACCATCAACTCATAGAGAAAAATGGACATCGGCAACAAACTGGGAGTGCTTGGATATGGTTAGGATGGCACTGAATTTTCTAGGCTGCCCTATCAGAGTTTACTGCTAAAATACATGGGAAAATCCCATTGCAGGAAAATTCCACTTAGGGTTAGGGTTAGATCACCATGAACTCATAGAGAAAAATGGACATTGGCAACAAACTGGGAGTGCTTGGATATGGTTAGGAGGGCACTTACTTTTCTAGGCTGCCCTATCTATGTTTCCTGCTAAAATGCATGGAAAAATCCAATTGTAAGAAAATTCCACTAAGGGTTAGGGTTAGGTCACCATGAACATGGAAAGCAAAATGGACATTGCCAATAAATTCAGAGTGCTAAGGAACGGTTAGGAGGGCACTTACTTTTCTAGGCTGCCCTATCTATGTTTCCTGCTAAAATACATGGGGAAATCCCTTTGGAGGAAAATTCCACTTAGGGTTAGGGTTAGGTCACCATTAACTCATAGAGAAAAATAGAGATAACCAACAAATTCGCAGTGCTTGGTTATGGTTAGGAGGGCATTGACTTTTCTAGGCTGCCCTATCAGTGTTTACTGCTAGAATACATGGGAAAATCCCATTGGAGGAAAATTCCACTTAGTGTTAGGGTTAGGTCACCATGAACTCATAGAGAAAAATGGACATCGGCAACAAACTGGGAGTGCTTGGATATGGTTAGGAGGGAACTTACTTTTCTAGGCTGCCGTATCTACGTTTCCTGGTAAAATACATGGGAAAATCCCATTGGAGGAAAATTCCACCTAGGGTTAGGGTTAGGTCACCATGAATATGGAGAGCAACATGGACATTGCCAATAAATTCAGAGTGGTTGGGAATGATTAGGAGGGCAAAGAAATTTCTAGGCTGCCCTATCTTTGTTTCCTGCTAAAATACATGGGAAGATCCCATTGGAGGAAAATTCCACCTAGGGTTAGGGTTAGGTCACCATCAACTCATAGAGAAAAATGGACATCGGCAACAAACTGGGAGTGCTTGGATATGGTTAGGAGGGAACTTACTTTTCTAGGCTGCCCTATCTATGTTTCCTGCTAAAATGCATGGGAAAATCCCATTGGAGGAAAATTCCACTTAGGGTTAGGGTTAGGTCACCATGAACTCATAGAGAAAAATGGACATCGGCAACAAACTGGGAGTGCTTGGATATGGTTAGGAGGGAAGTTACTTTTCTAGGCTGCCCTATCTTTGTTTCCTGCTAAAATACATGGGAAGATCCCATTGGAGGAAAATTTCACCTTGGGTTAGGGTTAGGTCACCATGAACTCATAGAGAAAAATGGACATCGGCAACAAACTGGGAGTGCTTGGATAAGGTTAGGAGGGAACTTACTTTTCTAGGCTGCCCTATCTATGTTTCGTGCTAAAATACATGGGAAGATCCCACTGGAGGAAAATTCCACTTAGGGTTAGGGTTAGGTCACCATGAACTCATAGAGAAAAATGGACATAGGCAACAAACTGGGAGTGCTTGGATATGGTTAGGAGGGAACTTACTTTTCTAGGCTGCCCTATCTATGTTTCCTGCTAAAATGCATAGGAAAATCCCATTGGAGGAAAATTCCACTTAGGCTTAGGGTTAGGTCACCATGAACTCATAGAGAAAAATGGACATCGGCAACAAACTGGGAGTGCTTGGATATGGTTAGGAGGGAACTTTCTTTTGTAGGCTGCCGTATCTATGTTTCCTGCTAAAATACATGGGAAAATCCAATTGGAGGAAAATTCCACTTAGGGTAATGGTTGGGTCACCATGAACATGGAGAGCAACATGGACATTGCCAATAGATTCGGAGTGCTTGGGAATGGTTAGGAGGGCACTGATATTTCTAGTCTGCCCTATTTATATTTCCTGGTAAAATACATGGGAAAATCCCATTGGAGGAAAATTCCACTTAGGGTTAGGGTTAGGTCACCATGAACTCATAGAGAAAAATGGACATCGGCAACAAGCTGGGAGTGCTTGGATATGGTTAGGAGGGAACTTACTTTTCTAGGCTGCCCTATCTGTTTCCTGGTAAAATACATGGGAAAATCCCATTGGAGTAAAATTCCACTTAGGGTTAGGGTTAGGTCACCATGAACATGGAGAGCAACATGGACATTGCCAATAAATTCGGACTGCTTGGGTATGGTTAGGAGGGCAGTGACATTTCTGGGCTGCCCTATCTATTTTTCCTGGTAAAATACATGGGAAAATCCCATTGGAGTAAAATTCCAGTTAGGGTTATGGTTAGGTCAGCATGAACTCATAGAGAAAAATGGACATCGGCAAGAAACTGGGAGTGCTTGGATTTGGTTAGGAGGGAACTTTCTTTTGTAGGCTGCCGTATCTATGTTTCCTGCTAAAATACATGGGAAAATCCAATTGGACGAAAATTCCACTTAGGGTTAGGGTTAGGTCACCATGAACTCATAGAGAATAATGGACATCGGCAATAAACTGGGAGTGCTTGGATATGGTTAGGAGGGAACTTACTTTTCTAGGCTGCCCTATCTGTTTCCTGGTAAAATACATGGGAAAATCCCATTGGAGTAAAATTCCACTTAGGGTTAGGGTTAGGTCACCATGAACATGGAGAGCAACATGGACATTGCCAATAAATTTGGACTGCTTGGGTATGGTTAGGAGGGCACTGACATTTCTAGGCTGCCCTATTTATATTTCCTGGTAAAATGCATGGGAAAATCCCATTGGAGGAAAATTCCACTTAGGGTTAGGGTTAGGTCACCATGAACTCATAGAGAAAAATGGACATCGGCAACAAGCTGGGAGTGCTTGGATATGGTTAGGAGGGAACTTACTTTTCTAGGCTGCCCTATCTGTTTCCTGGTAAAATACATGGGAAAATCCCATTGGAGTAAAATTCCACTTAGGGTTAGGGTTAGGTCACCATGAACATGGAGAGCAACATGGACATTGCCAATAAATTCGGACTGCTTGGGTATGGTTAGGAGGAAACTGACTTTTCTAGGCTGCCGTATCTATGTTTCCTGTTAAAATAGATGGGAAAATCACATTGGAGGAAAATTCCACTTAGAGTTAGGGTCAGGTCACCATCAACTCATAGAGAAAAATGGACATCGGCAACAAACATGGAGTGCTTGGATATGGTTAGGAGGGAACTTACTTTTCTAGGCTGCCCTATCTATGTTTCCTGCTGAAATGCATGGGAAAATCCGATTGGAGGAAAATTCCACTTAGGGTTAGGGTTAGGTCACCATGAACTGATAGAGAAAAATGGACATCGGCAACAAACTGGGAGTGCTTGGATATGGTTAGGAGGGAACTTTCTTTTCTAGCCTGCCGTATCTATGTTTCCTGCTAAAATGCATGGGAAAATTCAGTTGGAGGAAAATTCCACTTAGGATTAGGGGTAGGTCACCATGAACATGAATAGAAACATGGACATTGCCAATAAATTCGGAGTGGTTGGGAATGCTTAGGAGGGCAATGAAATTTCAAGGCTGCCCTATCAATGTTTCCTGCTAAAATACATGGGAAAATCACATTGGAGGAAAATTCCACTTAGGATTAGGGTCAGGTCACCATCAACTCATAGAGAAAAATGGACATCGGCAACAAACTGGGAGTGCTTGGATATGGTTAGGATGGCACTGAATTTTCTAGGCTGCCCTATCAGAGTTTACTGCTAAAATACATGGGAAAATCCCATTGCAGGAAAATTCCACTTAGGGTTAGGGTTAGATCACCATGAACTCATAGAGAAAAATGGACATTGGCAACAAACTGGGAGTGCTTGGATATGGTTAGGAGGGCACTTACTTTTCTAGGCTGCCCTATCTATGTTTCCTGCTAAAATGCATGGGAAAATCCAATTGTAAGAAAATTCCACTAAGGGTTAGGGTTAGGTCACCATGAACATGGAAAGCAAAATGGACATTGCCAATAAATTCGGAGTGCTAAGGAACGGTTAGGAGGGCACTTACTTTTCTAGGCTGCCCTATCTATGTTTCCTGCTAAAATACATGGGGAAATCCCTTTGGAGGAAAATTCCACTTAGGGTTAGGGTTAGGTCACCATTAACTCATAGAGAAAAATAGAGATAACCAACAAATTCGCAGTGCTTGGTTATGGTTAGGAGGGCATTGACTTTTCTAGGCTGCCCTATCAGTGTTTACTGCTAGAATACATGGGAAAATCCCATTGGAGGAAAATTCCACTTAGGGTTAGGGTTAGGTCACCATGAACTCATAGAGAAAAATGGACATCGGCAACAAACTGGGAGTGCTTGGATATGGTTAGGAGGGAACTTACCTTTCTAGGCTGCCCTATCTATGTTTCCTGCTAAAATGTATGGGAAAATCCCATTGGAGGAAAATTCCACTTAGTGTTAGGGTTAGGTCACCATGAACTCATAGAGAAAAATGGACATCGGCAACAAACTGGGAGTGCTTGGATATGGTTAGGAGGGAACTTACTTTTCTAGGCTGCCGTATCTACGTTTCCTGGTAAAATACATGGGAAAATCCCATTGGAGGAAAATTCCACCTAGGGTTAGGGTTAGGTCACCATGAATATGGAGAGCAACATGGACATTGCCAATAAATTCAGAGTGGTTGGGAATGATTAGGAGGGCAAAGAAATTTCTAGGCTGCCCTATCTTTGTTTCCTGCTAAAATACATGGGAAGATCCCATTGGAGGAAAATTCCACCTAGGGTTAGGGTTAGGTCACCATCAACTCATAGAGAAAAATGGACATCGGCAACAAACTGGGAGTGCTTGGATATGGTTAGGAGGGAACTTACTTTTCTAGGCTGCCCTATCTATGTTTCCTGCTAAAATGCATGGGAAAATCCCATTGGAGGAAAATTCCACTTAGGGTTAGGGTTAGGTCACCATGAACTCATAGAGAAAAATGGACATCGGCAACAAACTGGGAGTGCTTGGATATGGTTAGGAGGGAAGTTACTTTTCTAGGCTGCCCTATCTTTGTTTCCTGCTAAAATACATGGGAAGATCCCATTGGAGGAAAATTTCACCTTGGGTTAGGGTTAGGTCACCATGAACTCATAGAGAAAAATGGACATCGGCAACAAACTGGGAGTGCTTGGATAAGGTTAGGAGGGAACTTACTTTTCTAGGCTGCCCTATCTATGTTTCGTGCTAAAATACATGGGAAGATCCCACTGGAGGAAAATTCCACTTAGGGTTAGGGTTAGGTCACCATGAACTCATAGAGAAAAATGGACATAGGCAACAAACTGGGAGTGCTTGGATATGGTTAGGAGGGAACTTACTTTTCTAGGCTGCCCTATCTATGTTTCCTGCTAAAATGCATAGGAAAATCCCATTGGAGGAAAATTCCACTTAGGCTTAGGGTTAGGTCACCATGAACTCATAGAGAAAAATGGACATCGGCAACAAACTGGGAGTGCTTGGATATGGTTAGGAGGGAACTTTCTTTTGTAGGCTGCCGTATCTATGTTTCCTGCTAAAATACATGGGAAAATCCAATTGGAGGAAAATTCCACTTAGGGTAATGGTTGGGTCACCATGAACATGGAGAGCAACATGGACATTGCCAATAGATTCGGAGTGCTTGGGAATGGTTAGGAGGGCACTGATATTTCTAGTCTGCCCTATTTATATTTCCTGGTAAAATACATGGGAAAATCCCATTGGAGGAAAATTCCACTTAGGGTTAGGGTTAGGTCACCATGAACTCATAGAGAAAAATGGACATCGGCAACAAGCTGGGAGTGCTTGGATATGGTTAGGAGGGAACTTACTTTTCTAGGCTGCCCTATCTGTTTCCTGGTAAAATACATGGGAAAATCCCATTGGAGTAAAATTCCACTTAGGGTTAGGGTTAGGTCACCATGAACATGGAGAGCAACATGGACATTGCCAATAAATTCGGACTGCTTGGGTATGGTTAGGGGGGCAGTGACATTTCTGGGCTGCCCTATCTATTTTTCCTGGTAAAATACATGGGAAAATCCCATTGGAGTAAAATTCCAGTTAGGGTTATGGTTAGGTCAGCATGAACTCATAGAGAAAAATGGACATCGGCAAGAAACTGGGAGTGCTTGGATTTGGTTAGGAGGGAACTTTCTTTTGTAGGCTGCCGTATCTATGTTTCCTGCTAAAATACATGGGAAAATCCAATTGGACGAAAATTCCACTTAGGGTTAGGGTTAGGTCACCATGAACTCATAGAGAATAATGGACATCGGCAATAAACTGGGAGTGCTTGGATATGGTTAGGAGGGAACTTACTTTTCTAGGCTGCCCTATCTGTTTCCTGGTAAAATACATGGGAAAATCCCATTGGAGTAAAATTCCACTTAGGGTTAGGGTTAGGTCACCATGAACATGGAGAGCAACATGGACATTGCCAATAAATTCGGACTGCTTGGGTATGGTTAGGAGGGCACTGACATTTCTAGGCTGCCCTATTTATATTTCCTGGTAAAATGCATGGGAAAATCCCATTGGAGGAAAATTCCACTTAGGGTTAGGGTTAGGTCACCATGAACTCATAGAGAAAAATGGACATCGGCAACAACCTGGGAGTGATTGGATATGGTTAGGAGGAAACTGACTTTTCTAGGCTGCCGTATCTATGTTTCCTGTTAAAATAGATGGGAAAATCACATTGGAGGAAAATTCCACTTAGAGTTAGGGTCAGGTCACCATCAACTCATAGAGAAAAATGGACATCGGCAACAAACATGGAGTGCTTGGATATGGTTAGGAGGGAACTTACTTTTCTAGGCTGCCCTATCTATGTTTCCTGCTAAAATGCATGGGAAAATCCGATTGGAGGAAAATTCCACTTAGGGTTACGGTTAGGTCACCATGAACTCATAGAGAAAAATGGACATCGACAACAAAGTGGGAGTGCTTGGATATGGTTAGGAGGAAACTCACTTGTCTAGGCTGCCCTATCTATGTTTCCTGCTAAAATACATGGGAAAATCACATTGGAGGAAAATTCCACTTAGGGTTAGGGTTAGGTCACCATGAACTCATAGAGAAAAATGGACATCGGCAACAACCTGGGAGTGCTTGGATATGGTTAGGAGGGAACTTACTTTTCTAGGCTGCCCTATCTATGTTTCCTGCTAAAATGCATGGGAAAATCCGATTGGAGGAAAATTCCACTTAGGGTTAGGGTTGGGTCACCATGAACATGGAGAGCAACATGGACATTACCAATAAATTCGGAGTGGTTGGGAATGGTTAGGAGGGCACTGATATTTCTAGTCTGCCCTATTTATATTTCCTGGTAGAATACATGGGAAAATCCCATTGGAGGAAAATTCCACTTAGGGTTAGGTCACCATGAACTCATAGAGAAAAATGGACATCGGCAACAACCTGGGAGTGCTTGGATATGGTTAGGAGGGAACTTACTTTTCTAGGCTGCCCTATCTATGTTTCCTGCTAAAATGCATGGGAAAATCCGATTGGAGGAAAATTCCACTTAGGGTTAGGGTTGGGTCACCATGAACATGGAGAGCAACATGGACATTACCAATAAATTCGGAGTGCTTGGGAATTGTTAGGAGGGCACTGATATTTCTAGTCTGCCCTATTTATATTTCCTGGTAAAATATATGGGAAAATCCCATTGGAGGAAAATTCCACTTAGGGTTAGGGTTAGGTCACCATGAACTCATAGAGAAAAATGGACATCGGCAACAAGCTGGGAGTGCTTGGATATGGTTAGGAGGGAACTTACTTTTCTAGGCTGCCCTATCTGTTTCCTGGTAAAATACATGGGAAAATCCCATTGGAGTAAAATTCCACTTAGGGTTAGGGTTAGGTCACCATGAACATGGAGAGCAACATGGACATTGCCAATAAATTCGGACTGCTTGGGTATGGTTAGGAGGGCAGTGACATTTCTGGGCTGCCCTATCTATTTTTCCTGGTAAAATACATGGGAAAATCCCATTGGAGTAAAATTCCAGTTAGGGTTATGGTTAGGTCAGCATGAACTCATAGAGAAAAATGGACATCGGCAACAAGCTGGGAGTGCTTGGATATGGTTAGGAGGGAACTTACTTTTCTAGGCTGCCCTATCTGTTTCCTGGTAAAATACATGGGAAAATCCCATTGGAGTAAAATTCCACTTAGGGTTAGGGTTAGGTCACCATGAACATGGAGAGCAACATGGACATTGCCAATAAATTCGGACTGCTTGGGTATGGTTAGGAGGGCACTGACATTTCTAGGCTGCCCTATTTATATTTCCTGGTAAAATGCATGGGAAAATCCCATTGGAGGAAAATTCCACGTAGGGTTAGGGTTAGGTCACCATGAACTCATAGAGAAAAATGGACATCGGCAAACACCTGGGAGTGCTTGGATATGATTAGGAGGAAACTGACTTTTCTAGGCTGCCGTATCTATGTTTCCTGCTAAAATAGATGGGAAAATCACATTGGAGGAAAATTCCACTTAGGGTTAGGGTCAGGACACCATCAACTCATAGAGAAAAATGGACATTGGCAACAAACTGGGAGTGCTTGGATATGGTTAGGAGGGAACTTACTTTTCTAGGCTTCCCTATCTATGTTTCCTGCTAAAATACATGGGAAAATCACATTGGAGGAAAATTCCACTTAGGGTTAGGGTTAGGTCACCATGAACTCATAGAGAAAAATGGACATCGGCAACAAAGTGGGAGTGCTTGGATATGGTTAGGAGGAAATTCACTTTTCTAGGCTGCCCTATCTATGTTTCCTGCTAAAATACATGGGAAAATCACATTGGAGGAAAATTCCACTTAGGGTTAGGGTTAGGTCACCATGAACTCATAGAGAAAAATGGACATCGACAACAAAGTGGGAGTGCTTGGATATGGTTAGGAGGAAACTCACTTTTCTAGGCTGCCGTATCTATGTTTCCTGCTAAAATACATGGGAAAATCCCATTGGAGGAAAATTCCACTTAGGGTTAGGGTTAGGTCACCATGAACTCATAGAGAAAAATGGACATCGGCAACAACCTGGGAGTGCTTGGATATGGTTAGGAGGGAACTTACTTTTCTAGGCTGCCCTATCTATGTTTCCTGCTAAAATGCATGGGAAAATCCGATTGGAGGAAAATTCCACTTAGGGTTAGGGTTGGGTCACCATGAACATGGAGAGCAACATGGACATTACCAATAAATTCGGAGTGCTTGGGAATGGTTAGGAGGGCACTGATATTTCTAGTCTGCCCTATTTATATTTCCTGGTAAAATACATGGGAAAATCCCATTGGAGGAAAATTCCACTTAGGGTTAGGGTTAGGTCACCATGAACTCATAGAGAAAAATGGACATCGGCAACAAGCTGGGAGTGCTTGGATATGGTTAGGAGGGAACTTACTTTTCTAGGCTGCCCTATCTGTTTCCTGCTAAAATATATGGGAAAATCCAATTGGAGGAAAATTCCACTTAGGGTTAGGGTTGGGTCACCATGAACATGGAGAGCAACATGGACATTGCCAATAGATTCGGAGTTCTTGGGAATGGTTAGGAGGGCTCTGACATTTCTAGGCTGCCCTATTTATATTTCCTTGTAAAATACATGGGAAAATCCCATTGGAGGAAAATTCTACTTAGGGTTAGGGTTAGGTCACCATGAACTCATAGAGAAAAATGGACATCGGCAACAAACTGGGAGTGCTTGGATATGGTTAGGAGGGAACTTTCTTTTCTAGGCTGCCGTATCTATGTTTCCTGCTAAAATACATAGAAAAATCCCATTGGAGGAAAATTCCACTTAGGGTTAGGGTTAGGTCACCATGAACTCATAGAGAAAAATGGATATCGGCAACAAGCTGGGAGTGCTTGGATATGGTTAGGAGGGAACTTACTTTTCTAGGCTGCTGTATCTATGTTTCCTGCTAAAATATATGGGAAAATCCCATTGGAGGAAAATTCCACTTAGGGTTAGGGTTGGGTCACCATGAACATGGAGAGCAACATGGACATTGCCAATAGATTCGGAGTGCTTGGGAATGGTTAGGAGGGCACTGATATTTCTAGTCTGCCCTATTTATATTTCCTGGTAAAATACATGGGAAAATCCCATTGGAGGAAAATTCCACTTAGGGTTAGGGTTAGGTCACCATGAACTCATAGAGAAAAATGGACATCGGCAACAAGCTGGGAGTGCTTGGATATGGTTAGGAGGGAACTTACTTTTCTAGGCTGCCCTATCTGTTTCCTGGTAAAATACATGGGAAAATCCCATTGGAGTAAAATTCCACTTAGGGTTAGGGTTAGGTCACCATGAACATGGAGAGCAACATGGACATTGCCAATAAATTCGGACTTCTTGGGTATGGTTAGGAGGGCAGTGACATTTCTGGGCTGCCCTATCTATTTTTCCTGGTAAAATACATGGGAAAATCCCATTGGAGTAAAATTCCAGTTAGGGTTATGGTTAGGTCAGCATGAACTCATAGAGAAAAATGGACATCGGCAACAAACTGGGAGTGCTTGGATTTGGTTAGGAGGGAACTTTCTTTTGTAGGCTGCCGTATCTATGTTTCCTGCTAAAATACATGGGAAAATCAAATTGGAGGAAAATTCCACTTAGGGTTAGGGTTAGGTCACCATGAACTCATAGAGAAAAATGGACATCGGCAATAAACTGGGAGTGCTTGGATATGGTTAGGAGGGAACTTACTTTTCTAGGCTGCCCTATCTGTTTCCTGGTAAAATACATGGGAAAATCCCATTGGAGTAAAATTCCACTTAGGGTTAGGGTTAGGTCACCATGAACATGGAGAGCAACATGGACATTGCCAATAAATTCGGACTGCTTGGGTATGGTTAGGAGGGCACTGACATTTCTAGGCTGCCCTATTTATATTTCCTGGTAAAATGCATGGGAAAATCCCATTGGAGGAAAATTCCACGTAGGGTTAGGGTTAGGTCACCATCAACTCATAGAGAAAAATGGACATTGGCAACAAACTGGGAGTGCTTGGATATGGTTAGGAGGGAACTTACTTTTCTAGGCTTCCCTATCTATGTTTCCTGCTAAAATACATGGGAAAATCACATTGGAGGAAAATTCCACTTAGGGTTAGGGTTAGGTCACCATGAACTCATAGAGAAAAATGGACATCGGCAACAAAGTGGGAGTGCTTGGATATGGTTAGGAGGAAATTCACTTTTCTAGGCTGCCCTATCTATGTTTCCTGCTAAAATACATGGGAAAATCACATTGGAGGAAAATTCCACTTAGGGTTAGGGTTAGGTCACCATGAACTCATAGAGAAAAATGGACATCGACAACAAAGTGGGAGTGCTTGGATATGGTTAGGAGGAAACTCACTTTTCTAGGCTGCCGTATCTATGTTTCCTGCTAAAATACATGGGAAAATCCCATTGGAGGAAAATTCCACTTAGGGTTAGGGTTAGGTCACCATGAACTCATAGAGAAAAATGGACATCGGCAACAACCTGGGAGTGCTTGGATATGGTTAGGAGGGAACTTACTTTTCTAGGCT
This sequence comes from Bothrops alternatus, assembly GCA_034064705.1. Lineage (NCBI taxonomy): Eukaryota > Metazoa > Chordata > Lepidosauria > Squamata > Viperidae > Bothrops > Bothrops alternatus. Next base: position 511,667 of record JARGCV010000012.1, on the reverse strand, counting down.
GCCCTATCTATGTTTCCTGCTAAAATGCATGGGAAAATCCGATTGGAGGAAAATTCCACTTAGGGTTAGGGTTGGGTCACCATGAACATGGAGAGCAACATGGACATTACCAATAAATTCGGAGTGCTTGGGAATGGTTAGGAGGGCACTGATATTTCTAGTCTGCCCTATTTATATTTCCTGGTAAAATACATGGGAAAATCCCATTGGAGGAAAATTCCACTTAGGGTTAGGTCACCATGAATTCATAGAGAAAAATGGACATCGGCAACAACCTGGGAGTGCTTGCATATGGTTAGGAGGGAACTTACTTTTCTAGGCTGCCCTATTTATGTTTCCTGCTAAAATGCATGGGAAAATCCGATTGGAGGAAAATTCCACTTAGGGTTAGGGTTGGGTCACCATGAACATGGAGAGCAACATGGACATTACCAATAAATTCGGAGTGCTTGGGAATGGTTAGGAGGGCACTGATATTTCTAGTCTGCCCTATTTATATTTCCTGGTAAAATACATGGGAAAATCCCATTGGAGGAAAATTCCACTTAGGGTTAGGGTTAGGTCACCATGAACTCATAGAGAAAAATGGACATCGGCAACAAGCTGGGAGTGCTTGGATATGGTTAGGAGGGAACTTACTTTTCTAGGCTGCCCTATCTGTTTCCTGGTAAAATACATGGGAAAATCCCATTGGAGTAAAATTCCAGTTAGGGTTATGGTTAGGTCAGCATGAACTCATAGAGAAAAATGGACATCGGCAACAAACTGGGAGTGCTTGGATTTGGTTAGGAGGGAACTTTCTTTTGTAGGCTGCCGTATCTATGTTTCCTGCTAAAATACATGGGAAAATCCAATTGGAGGAAAATTCCACTTAGGGTTAGGGTTAGGTCACCATGAACTCATAGAGAAAAATGGACATCGGCAATAAACTGGGAGTGCTTGGATATGGTTAGGAGGGAACTTACTTTTCTAGGCTGCCCTATCTGTTTCCTGGTAAAATACATGGGAAAATCCCATTGGAGTAAAATTCCACTTAGGGTTAGGGTTAGGTCACCATGAACATGGAGAGCAACATGGACATTGCCAATAAATTCGGACTGCTTGGGTATGGTTAGGAGGGCACTGACATTTCTAGGCTGCCCTATTTATATTTCCTGGTAAAATGCATGGGAAAATCCCATTGGAGGAAAATTCCACGTAGGGTTAGGGTTAGGTCACCATGAACTCATAGAGAAAAATGGACATCGGCAAACACCTGGGAGTGCTTGGATATGATTAGGAGGAAACTGACTTTTCTAGGCTGCCGTATCTATGTTTCCTGCTAAAATAGATGGGAAAATCACATTGGAGGAAAATTCCACTTAGGGTTAGGGTCAGGTCACCATCAACTCATAGAGAAAAATGGATATTGGCAACAAACTTGGAGTGCTTGGATATGGTTAGGAGGGAACTTACTTTTCTAGGCTTCCCTATCTATGTTTCCTGCTAAAATATATGGGAAAATCCAATTGGAGGAAAATTCCACTTAGGGTTAGGGTTGGGTCACCATGAACATGGAGAGCAACATGGACATTGCCAATAGATTCGGAGTTCTTGGGAATGGTTAGGAGGGCTCTGACATTTCTAGGCTGCCCTATTTATATTTCCTTGTAAAATACATGGGAAAATCCCTTTGGAGGAAAATTCTACTTAGGGTTAGGGTTAGGTCACCATGAACTCATAGAGAAAAATGGACATCGGCAACAAACTGGGAGTGCTTGGATATGGTTAGGAGGGAACTTTCTTTTCTAGGCTGCCGTATCTATGTTTCCTGCTAAAATACATAGAAAAATCCCATTGGAGGAAAATTCCACTTAGGGTTAGGGTTAGGTCACCATGAACTCATAGAGAAAAATGGATATCGGCAACAAGCTGGGAGTGCTTGGATATGGTTAGGAGGGAACTTACTTTTCTAGGCTGCTGTATCTATGTTTCCTGCTAAAATATATGGGAAAATCCCATTGGAGGAAAATTCCACTTAGGGTTAGGGTTGGGTCACCATGAACATGGAGAGCAACATGGACATTGCCAATAGATTCGGAGTGCTTGGGAATGGTTAGGAGGGCACTGATATTTCTAGTCTGCCCTATTTATATTTCCTGGTAAAATACATGGGAAAATCCCATTGGAGGAAAATTCCACTTAGGGTTAGGGTTAGGTCACCATGAACTCATAGAGAAAAATGGACATCGGCAACAAGCTGGGAGTGCTTGGATATGGTTAGGAGGGAACTTACTTTTCTAGGCTGCCCTATCTGTTTCCTGGTAAAATACATGGGAAAATCCCATTGGAGTAAAATTCCACTTAGGGTTAGGGTTAGGTCACCATGAACATGGAGAGCAACATGGACATTGCCAATAAATTCGGACTGCTTGGTTATGGTTAGGAGGGCAGTGACATTTCTGGGCTGCCCTATCTATTTTTCCTGGTAAAATACATGGGAAAATCCCATTGGAGTAAAATTCCAGTTAGGGTTATGGTTAGGTCAGCATGAACTCATAGAGAAAAATGGACATCGGCAACAAACTGGGAGTGCTTGGATTTGGTTAGGAGGGAACTTTCTTTTGTAGGCTGCCGTATCTATGTTTCCTGCTAAAATACATGGGAAAATCCAATTGGAGGAAAATTCCACTTAGGGTTAGGGTTAGGTCACCATGAACTCATAGAGAAAAATGGACATCGGCAATAAACTGGGAGTGCTTGGATATGGTTAGGAGGGAACTTACTTTTCTAGGCTGCCCTATCTGTTTCCTGGTAAAATACATGGGAAAATCCCATTGGAGTAAAATTCCACTTAGGGTTAGGGTTAGGTCACCATGAACATGGAGAGCAACATGGACATTGCCAATAAATTCGGACTGCTTGGGTATGGTTAGGAGGGCACTGACATTTCTAGGCTGCCCTATTTATATTTCCTGGTAAAATGCATGGGAAAATCCCATTGGAGGAAAATTCCACGTAGGGTTAGGGTTAGGTCACCATCAACTCATAGAGAAAAATGGACATTGGCAACAAACTGGGAGTGCTTGGATATGGTTAGGAGGGAACTTACTTTTCTAGGCTTCCCTATCTATGTTTCCTGCTAAAATACATGGGAAAATCACATTGGAGGAAAATTCCACTTAGGGTTAGGGTTAGGTCACCATGAACTCATAGAGAAAAATGGACATCGGCAACAAAGTGGGAGTGCTTGGATATGGTTAGGAGGAAATTCACTTTTCTAGGCTGCCCTATCTATGTTTCCTGCTAAAATACATGGGAAAATCACATTGGAGGAAAATTCCACTTAGGGTTAGGGTTAGGTCACCATGAACTCATAGAGAAAAATGGACATCGACAACAAAGTGGGAGTGCTTGGATATGGTTAGGAGGAAACTCACTTTTCTAGGCTGCCGTATCTATGTTTCCTGCTAAAATACATGGGAAAATCCCATTGGAGGAAAATTCCACTTAGGGTTAGGGTTAGGTCACCATGAACTCATAGAGAAAAATGGACATCGGCAACAACCTGGGAGTGCTTGGATATGGTTAGGAGGGAACTTACTTTTCTAGGCTGCCCTATCTATGTTTCCTGCTAAAATGCATGGGAAAATCCGATTGGAGGAAAATTCCACTTAGGGTTAGGGTTGGGTCACCATGAACATGGAGAGCAACATGGACATTACCAATAAATTCGGAGTGCTTGGGAATGGTTAGGAGGGCACTGATATTTCTAGTCTGCCCTATTTATATTTCCTGGTAAAATACATGGGAAAATCCCATTGGAGGAAAATTCCACTTAGGGTTAGGTCACCATGAATTCATAGAGAAAAATGGACATCGGCAACAACCTGGGAGTGCTTGCATATGGTTAGGAGGGAACTTACTTTTCTAGGCTGCCCTATTTATGTTTCCTGCTAAAATGCATGGGAAAATCCGATTGGAGGAAAATTCCACTTAGGGTTAGGGTTGGGTCACCATGAACATGGAGAGCAACATGGACATTACCAATAAATTCGGAGTGCTTGGGAATGGTTAGGAGGGCACTGATATTTCTAGTCTGCCCTATTTATATTTCCTGGTAAAATACATGGGAAAATCCCATTGGAGTAAAATTCCACTTAGGGTTAGGGTTAGGTCACCATGAACATGGAGAGCAACATGGACATTGCCAATAAATTCGGACTGCTTGGGTATGGTTAGGAGGGCAGTGACATTTCTGGGCTGCCCTATCTATTTTTCCTGGTAAAATACATGGGAAAATCCCATTGGAGTAAAATTCCAGTTAGGGTTACGGTTAGGTCAGCATGAACTCATAGAGAAGAATGGACATCGGCAACAAACTGGGAGTGCTTGGATTTGGTTAGGAGGGAACTTTCTTTTGTAGGCTGCCGTATCTATGTTTCCTGCTAAAATATATGGGAAAATCCAATTGGAGGAAAATTCCACTTAGGGTTAGGGTTGGGTCACCATGAACATGGAGAGCAACATGGACATTGCCAATAGATTCGGAGTGCTTGGGAATGGTTAGGAGGGCTCTGACATTTCTAGGCTGCCCTATTTATATTTCCTTGTAAAATACATGGGAAAATCCCATTGGAGGAAAATTCTACTTAGGGTTAGGGTTAGGTCACCATGAACTCATAGAGAAAAATGGACATCGGCAACAAACTGGGAGTGCTTGGATATGGTTAGGAGGGAACTTCCTTTTCTAGGCTGCCGTATTGTTGTTTCCTGTTAAAATACATGGGGAAATCCCATTGGAGGAAAATTCCACTTAGGGTTAGGGTTAGGTCACCATGAACTCATAGAGAAAAATGGACATCGGCAACAAACTGGGAGTGCTTGGATATGGATAGGAGGGCATTGACTTTTCTAGGCTGCCCTATCTATGTTTCCTGCTAAAATACAAAAGTCCCATTGGAGTAAAATTCCACTTAGGGTTAGGGTTAGATCACCATGAACATGGAGAGCAACATGGACATTGCCAATAAATTCCGACTGCTTGGGTATGGTTAGGAGGGCAGTGACATATCTAGGCTGCCCTATCTATTTTTCCTGGTAAAATACATGGGAAAATCCCATTGGAGTAAAATTCCACTTAGGGTTAGGGTTAGGTCACCATGAATTCATAGAGAAAAATGGACATCGGCAATAAACTGGGAGTGCTTGGATATGGTTAGGAGGGAATTTTCTTTTGTAGGCTGCCGTATCTATGTTTCCTGGTAAAATACATGGGAAAATCCCATTGGAGTAAAATTCCACTTAGGGTTAGGGTTAGGTCACCATGAACATGGAGAGCAACATGGACATTGCCAATAAATTCGGACTGCTTGGGTATGGTTAGGAGGGCACTGACATTTCTAGGCTGCCCTATTTATATTTCCTGGTAAAATGCATGGGAAAATCCCATTGGAGGAAAATTCCACTTAGGGTTAGGGTTAGGTCACCATGAACTCATAGAGAAAAATGGACATCGGCAACAACCTGGGAGTCCTTGGATATGGTTAGGAGGAAACTCACTTTTCTAGGCTGCCGTATTGTTGTTTCCTGCTAAAATACATGGGGAAATCCCATTGGAGGAAAATTCCACTTAGGGTTAGGGTTAGGTCACCATGAACTCATAGAGAAAAATGGACATCGGCAACAATCTGGGAGTGCTTGGATATGGTTAGGAGGGAACTTACTTTTCTAGGCTGCCGTATTGTTGTTTCCTGCTAAAATACATGGGGAAATCCCATTGGAGGAAAATTCCACTTAGGGTTAGGGTTAGGTCACCATGAACTCATAGAGAAAAATGGACATCGGAAACAAACTGGGAGTGCTTGGATAAGGTTAGGAGGGAACTTACTTTTCTAGGCTGCCCTATCTATGTTTCCTGCAAAAATACATGGGAAAATCCCATTGGAGTAAAATTCCACTTAGGGTTAGGGTTAGATCACCATGAACATGGAGAGCAACATGGACATTGCCAATAAATTTGGACTGCTTCGGTATGGTTAGGAGGGCAGTGACATATCTAGGCTGCCCTATCTATTTTTCCTGGTAAAATACATGGGAAAATCCCATTGGAGTAAAATTCCACTTAGGGTTAGGGTTAGGTCACCATGAATTCATAGAGAAAAATGGACATCGGCAATAAACTGCGAGTTCTTGGATATGGTTAGGAGGGAACTTACTTTTCTAGGCTGCCCTATCTGTTTCCTGGTAAAATACATGGGAAAATCCCATTGGAGTAAAATTCCACTTAGGGTTAGGGTTAGGTCACCATGAACATGGAGAGCAACATGGACATTGCCAATAAATTCGGACTGCTTGGGTATGGTTAGGAGGGCACTGACATTTCTAGGCTGCCCTATTTATATTTCCTGGTAAAATGCATGGGAAAATCCCATTGGAGGAAAATTCCACTTAGGGTTAGGGTTAGGTCACCATGAACTCATAGAGAAAAATGGACATCGGCAACAACCTGGGAGTGCTTGGATATGGTTAGGAGGAAACTCACTTTTCTAGGCTGCCGTATCTATGTTTCCTGCTAAAATACATGGGAAAATCACATTGGAGGAAAATTCCACTTAGGGTTAGGGTTGGGTCACCATGAACATGGAGAGCAACATGGACATTGCCAATAGATTCGGAGTGCTTGGGAATGGTTAAGAGGGCTCTGACATTTCTAGGCTGCTCTGTTTATATTTCCTTGTAAAATACATGGGAAAATCCCATTGGAGGAAAATTCCACTTAGGGTTAGGGTTAGGTCATCATGAACTCATAGAGAAAAATGGACATCGGCAACAAACTGGGAGTGCTTGGATATGGTTAGGAGGGAACTTTCTTTTGTAGGCTGCCGTATCTATGTTTCCTGCTAAAATACATGGGAAAATCCCATTGGAGGAAAATTCCACTTAGGGTTAGGGTTAGGTCACCATGAACTCATAGAGAAAAATGGACATCGGCAACAATCTGGGAGTGCTTGGATATGGTTAGGAGGGAACTTACTTTTCTAGGCTGCCGTATTGTTGTTTCCTGCTAAAATACATGGGGAAATCCCATTGGAGGAAAATTCCACTTAGGGTTAGGGTTAGGTCACCATGAACTCATAGAGAAAAATGGACATCGGAAACAAACTGGGAGTGCTTGGATAAGGTTAGGAGGGAACTTACTTTTCTAGGCTTTCCTATGTATGTTTCCTGCTAAAATACAAGGGAAGATCCCATTGGAGGAAAATTCCACTTAGGGTTAGGGTTAGGTAACCATGAACTCATAGAGAAAAATGGACATCGGCAACAAACTGGGAGTGCTCTGATATGGATAGGAGGGCATTGACTTTTCTAGGCTGCCCTATCAATGTTTCCTGCTAAAATACATGGGAAAATCCCATTGGAGTAAAATTCCACTTAGGGTTAGGGTTAGATCACCATGAACATGGAGAGCAACATGGACATTGCCAATAAATTCGGACTGCTTGGGTATGGTTAGGAGGGCAGTGACATATCTAGGCTGCCCTATCTATTTTTCCTGGTAAAATACATGGGAAAATTCCATTGGAGGAAAATTCCACTTAGGGTTAGGGTTAGGTCACCAAGAATTCATAGAGAAAAATGGACATCGGCAATAAACTGGGAGTGCTTGGATATGGTTAGGAGGGAACTTACTTTTGTAGGCTGCCGTATCTATGTTTCCTGCTAAAATACATGGGAAAATCCCATTGGAGGAAAATTCCACTTAGGGTTAGGGTTAGGTCACCATGAACTCATAGAGAAAAATCGACATCGGCAACAAGCTGGGAGTGCTTGGGAATGGTTAGGAGGGCTCTGACATTTCTAGGCTGCCCTATTTATATTTCCTTGTAAAATACATGGGAAAATCCCATTGGAGGAAAATTCCACTTAGGGTTAGGGTTAGGTCACCATGAACTCATAGAGAAAAATGGACATCGGCAACAAACTGGGAGTGCTTGGATATGGTTAGGAGGGAACTTTCTTTTCTAGGCTGCCGTGTCTATGTTTCCTGCTAAAATACATGGGAAAATCCCATTGGAGGAAAATTCCACTTAGGGTTAGGGTTGGGTCACCATGAACATGGAGAGCAACATGGACATTGCCAATAGATTCGGAGTGCTTGGGAATGGTTAGGAGGGCTCTGACATTTCTAGGCTGCCCTATTTATATTTCCTTGTAAAATACATGGGAAAATCCCATTGGAGGAAAATTCCACTTAGGGTTAGGGTTAGGTCACCATGAACTCATAGAGAAAAATGGACATCAGCAACAAACTGGGAGTGCTTGGATATGGTTAGGAGGGAACTTTCTTTTCTAGGCTGCCGTATCTATGTTTCCTGCTAAAATGCATAGGAAAATCCCATTGGAGGAAAATTCCACTTAGGGTTAGGGTTAGGTCACCATGAACTCATAGAGAAAAATCGACATCGGCAATAAACTGGGAGTGCTTGGATATGGTTAGGAGGGAACTTACTTTTGTAGGCTGCCGTATCTATGTTTCCTGCTAAAATACATGGGAAAATCACATTGGAGGAAAATTCCACTTAGGGTTAGGGTTAGGTCACCATGAACATGGAGAGCAACATGGACATTGCCAATAAATTCGGACTGCTTGGGTATGGTTAGGAGGGCACTGACATTTCTAGGCTGCCCTATTTATATTTCCTGGTAAAATGCATGGGAAAATCCCATTGGAGGAAAATTCCACGTAGGGTTAGGGTTAGGTCACCATCAACTCATAGAGAAAAATGGACATTGGCAACAAACTGGGAGTGCTTGGATATGGTTAGGAGGGAACTTACTTTTCTAGGCTTCCCTATCTATGTTTCCTGCTAAAATACATGGGAAAATCACATTGGAGGAAAATTCCACTTAGGGTTAGGGTTAGGTCACCATGAACTCATAGAGAAAAATGGACATCGGCAACAAAGTGGGAGTGCTTGGATATGGTTAGGAGGAAATTCACTTTTCTAGGCTGCCCTATCTATGTTTCCTGCTAAAATACATGGGAAAATCCCATTGGAGGAAAATTCCACTTAGGGTTAGGGTTAGGTCACCATGAACTCATAGAGAAAAATGGACATCGACAACAAAGTGGGAGTGCTTGGATATGGTTAGGAGGAAACTCACTTTTCTAGGCTGCCGTATCTATGTTTCCTGCTAAAATACATGGGAAAATCCCATTGGAGGAAAATTCCACTTAGGGTTAGGGTTAGGTCACCATGAACTCATAGAGAAAAATGGACATCGGCAACAACCTGGGAGTGCTTGCATATGGTTAGGAGGGAACTTACTTTTCTAGGCTGCCCTATTTATGTTTCCTGCTAAAATGCATGGGAAAATCCGATTGGAGGAAAATTCCACTTAGGGTTAGGGTTGGGTCACCATGAACATGGAGAGCAACATGGACATTACCAATAAATTCGGAGTGCTTGGGAATGGTTAGGAGGGCACTGATATTTCTAGTCTGCCCTATTTATATTTCCTGGTAAAATACATGGGAAAATCCCATTGGAGGAAAATTCCACTTAGGGTTAGGGTTAGGTCACCATGAACTCATAGAGAAAAATGGACATCGGCAACAAGCTGGGAGTGCTTGGATATGGTTAGGAGGGAACTTACTTTTCTAGGCTGCCCTATCTGTTTCCTGGTAAAATACATGGGAAAATCCCATTGGAGTAAAATTCCACTTAGGGTTAGGGTTAGGTCACCATGAACATGGAGAGCAACATGGACATTGCCAATAAATTCGGACTGCTTGGGTATGGTTAGGAGGGCAGTGACATTTCTGGGCTGCCCTATCTATTTTTCCTGGTAAAATACATGGGAAAATCCCATTGGAGTAAAATTCCAGTTAGGGTTACGGTTAGGTCAGCATGAACTCATAGAGAAGAATGGACATCGGCAACAAACTGGGAGTGCTTGGATTTGGTTAGGAGGGAACTTTCTTTTGTAGGCTGCCGTATCTATGTTTCCTGCTAAAATGCATGGGGAAATCCCATTGGAGGAAAATTCCACTTAGGGTTAGGGTTAGGTCACCATGAACTCATGGAGAAAAATGGACATCGGCAACAAACTGGGAGTGCTTGGATATGGATAGGAGGGCATTGACTTTTCTAGGCTGCCCTATCTATGTTTCCTGCTAAAATACAAAAGTCCCATTGGAGTAAAATTCCACTTAGGGTTAGGGTTAGATCACCATGAACATGGAGAGCAACATGGACATTGCCAATAAATTCCGACTGCTTGGGTATGGTTAGGAGGGCAGTGACATATCTAGGCTGCCCTATCTATTTTTCCTGGTAAAATACATGGGAAAATCCCATTGGAGTAAAATTCCACTTAGGGTTAGGGTTAGGTCACCATGAATTCATAGAGAAAAATGGACATCGGCAATAAACTGGGAGTGCTTGGATATGGTTAGGAGGGAATTTTCTTTTGTAGGCTGCCGTATCTATGTTTCCTGGTAAAATACATGGGAAAATCCCATTGGAGTAAAATTCCACTTAGGGTTAGGGTTAGGTCACCACGAACATGGAGAGCAACATGGACATTGCCAATAAATTCGGACTGCTTGGGTATGGTTAGGAGGGCACTGACATTTCTAGGCTGCCCTATTTATATTTCCTGGTAAAATGCATGGGAAAATCCCATTGGAGGAAAATTCCACTTAGGGTTAGGGTTAGGTCACCATGAACTCATAGAGAAAAATGGACATCGGCAACAACCTGGGAGTGCTTGGATATGGTTAGGAGGAAACTCACTTTTCTAGGCTGCCGTATTGTTGTTTCCTGCTAAAATACATGGGGAAATCCCATTGGAGGAAAATTCCACTTAGGGTTAGGGTTAGGTCACCATGAACTCATAGAGAAAAATGGACATCGGCAACAATCTGGGAGTGCTTGGATATGGTTAGGAGGGAACTTACTTTTCTAGGCTGCCGTATTGTTGTTTCCTGCTAAAATACATGGGGAAATCCCATTGGAGGAAAATTCCACTTAGGGTTAGGGTTAGGTCACCATGAACTCATAGAGAAAAATGGACATCGGAAACAAACTGGGAGTGCTTGGATAAGGTTAGGAGGGAACTTACTTTTCTAGGCTGCCCTATCTATGTTTCCTGCAAAAATACATGGGAAAATCCCATTGGAGTAAAATTCCACTTAGGGTTAGGGTTAGATCACCATGAACATGGAGAGCAACATGGACATTGCCAATAAATTTGGACTGCTTGGGTATGGTTAGGAGGGCAGTGACATATCTAGGCTGCCCTATCTATTTTTCCTGGTAAAATACATGGGAAAATCCCATTGGAGTAAAATTCCACTTAGGGTTAGGGTTAGGTCACCATGAATTCATAGAGAAAAATGGACATCGGCAATAAACTGCGAGTTCTTGGATATGGTTAGGAGGGAACTTACTTTTCTAGGCTGCCCTATCTGTTTCCTGGTAAAATACATGGGAAAATCCCATTGGAGTAAAATTCCACTTAGGGTTAGGGTTAGGTCACCATGAACATGGAGAGCAACATGGACATTGCCAATAAATTCGGACTGCTTGGGTATGGTTAGGAGGGCAGTGACATATCTAGGCTGCCCTATCTATTTTTCCTGGTAAAATGCATGGGAAAATCCCATTGGAGGAAAATTCCACTTAGGGTTAGGGTTAGGTCACCATGAACTCATAGAGAAAAATGGACATCGGCAACAACCTGGGAGTGCTTGGATATGGTTAGGAGGGAACTTACTTTTCTAGGCTGCCCTATCTGTTTCCTGGTAAAATACATGGGAAAATCCCATTGGAGTAAAATTCCACTTAGGGTTAGGGTTAGGTCACCATGAACATGGAGAGCAACATGGACATTGCCAATAAATTCGGACTGCTTGGGTATGGTTAGGAGGGCACTGACATTTCTAGGCTGCCCTATTTATATTTCCTGGTAAAATGCATGGGAAAATCCCATTGGAGGAAAATTCCACTTAGGGTTAGGGTTAGGTCACCATGAACTCATAGAGAAAAATGGACATCGGCAACAACCTGGGAGTGCTTGGATATGGTTAGGAGGAAACTCACTTTTCTAGGCTGCCGTATCTATGTTTCCTGCTAAAATACATGGGAAAATCACATTGGAGGAAAATTCCACTTAGGGTTAGGGTTGGGTCACCATGAACATGGAGAGCAACATGGACATTGCCAATAGATTCGGAGTGCTTGGGAATGGTTAAGAGGGCTCTGACATTTCTAGGCTGCTCTGTTTATATTTCCTTGTAAAATACATGGGAAAATCCCATTGGAGGAAAATTCCACTTAGGGTTAGGGTTAGGTCATCATGAACTCATAGAGAAAAATGGACATCGGCAACAAACTGGGAGTGCTTGGATATGGTTAGGAGGGAACTTTCTTTTGTAGGCTGCCGTATCTATGTTTCCTGCTAAAATACATGGGAAAATCCCATTGGAGGAAAATTCCACTTAGGGTTAGGGTTGGGTCACCATGAACATGGAGAGCAACATGGACATTGCCAATAGATTCGGAGTGCTTGGGAATGGTTAAGAGGGCTCTGACATTTCTAGGCTGCTCTGTTTATATTTCCTTGTAAAATACATGGGAAAATCCCATTGGAGGAAAATTCCACTTAGGGTTAGGGTTAGGTCATCATGAACTCATAGAGAAAAATGGACATCGGCAACAAACTGGGAGTGCTTGGATATGGTTAGGAGGGAACTTTCTTTTGTAGGCTGCCGTATCTATGTTTCCTGCTAAAATACATGGGAAAATCCCATTGGAGGAAAATTCCACTTAGGGTTAGGGTTAGGTCACCATGAACTCATAGAGAAAAATGGACATCGGCAACAATCTGGGAGTGCTTGGATATGGTTAGGAGGGAACTTACTTTTCTAGGCTGCCGTATTGTTGTTTCCTGCTAAAATACATGGGGAAATCCCATTGGAGGAAAATTCCACTTAGGGTTAGGGTTAGGTCACCATGAACTCATAGAGAAAAATGGACATCGGAAACAAACTGGGAGTGCTTGGATAAGGTTAGGAGGGAACTTACTTTTCTAGGCTTTCCTATGTATGTTTCCTGCTAAAATACAAGGGAAGATCCCATTGGAGGAAAATTCCACTTAGGGTTAGGGTTAGGTAACCATGAACTCATAGAGAAAAATGGACATCGGCAACAAACTGGGAGTGCTCTGATATGGATAGGAGGGCATTGACTTTTCTAGGCTGCCCTATCAATGTTTCCTGCTAAAATACATGGGAAAATCCCATTGGAGTAAAATTCCACTTAGGGTTAGGGTTAGATCACCATGAACATGGAGAGCAACATGGACATTGCCAATAAATTCGGACTGCTTGGGTATGGTTAGGAGGGCAGTGACATATCTAGGCTGCCCTATCTATTTTTCCTGGTAAAATACATGGGAAAATTCCATTGGAGGAAAATTCCACTTAGGGTTAGGGTTAGGTCACCAAGAATTCATAGAGAAAAATGGACATCGGCAATAAACTGGGAGTGCTTGGATATGGTTAGGAGGGAACTTACTTTTGTAGGCTGCCGTATCTATGTTTCCTGCTAAAATACATGGGAAAATCCCATTGGAGGAAAATTCCACTTAGGGTTAGGGTTAGGTCACCATGAACTCATAGAGAAAAATCGACATCGGCAACAAGCTGGGAGTGCTTGGGAATGGTTAGGAGGGCTCTGACATTTCTAGGCTGCCCTATTTATATTTCCTTGTAAAATACATGGGAAAATCCCATTGGAGGAAAATTCCACTTAGGGTTAGGGTTAGGTCACCATGAACTCATAGAGAAAAATGGACATCGGCAACAAACTGGGAGTGCTTGGATATGGTTAGGAGGGAACTTTCTTTTCTAGGCTGCCGTGTCTATGTTTCCTGCTAAAATACATGGGAAAATCCCATTGGAGGAAAATTCCACTTAGGGTTAGGGTTGGGTCACCATGAACATGGAGAGCAACATGGACATTGCCAATAGATTCGGAGTGCTTGGGAATGGTTAGGAGGGCTCTGACATTTCTAGGCTGCCCTATTTATATTTCCTTGTAAAATACATGGGAAAATCCCATTGGAGGAAAATTCCACTTAGGGTTAGGGTTAGGTCACCATGAACTCATAGAGAAAAATGGACATCAGCAACAAACTGGGAGTGCTTGGATATGGTTAGGAGGGAACTTTCTTTTCTAGGCTGCCGTATCTATGTTTCCTGCTAAAATGCATAGGAAAATCCCATTGGAGGAAAATTCCACTTAGGGTTAGGGTTAGGTCACCATGAACTCATAGAGAAAAATCGACATCGGCAATAAACTGGGAGTGCTTGGATATGGTTAGGAGGGAACTTACTTTTGTAGGCTGCCGTATCTATGTTTCCTGCTAAAATACATGGGAAAATCCCATTGGTGGAAAATTCCACTTAGGGTTAGGGTTAGGTCACCATGAACATGGAGAGCAACATGGACATTGCCAATAAATTCGGACTGCTTGGGTATGGTTAGGAGGGCACTGACATTTCTAGGCTGCCCTATTTATATTTCCTGGTAAAATGCATGGGAAAATCCCATTGGAGGAAAATTCCACGTAGGGTTAGGGTTAGGTCACCATCAACTCATAGAGAAAAATGGACATTGGCAACAAACTGGGAGTGCTTGGATATGGTTAGGAGGGAACTTACTTTTCTAGGCTTCCCTATCTATGTTTCCTGCTAAAATACATGGGAAAATCACATTGGAGGAAAATTCCACTTAGGGTTAGGGTTAGGTCACCATGAACTCATAGAGAAAAATGGACATCGGCAACAAAGTGGGAGTGCTTGGATATGGTTAGGAGGAAATTCACTTTTCTAGGCTGCCCTATCTATGTTTCCTGCTAAAATACATGGGAAAATCCCATTGGAGGAAAATTCCACTTAGGGTTAGGGTTAGGTCACCATGAACTCATAGAGAAAAATGGACATCGACAACAAAGTGGGAGTGCTTGGATATGGTTAGGAGGAAACTCACTTTTCTAGGCTGCCGTATCTATGTTTCCTGCTAAAATACATGGGAAAATCCCATTGGAGGAAAATTCCACTTAGGGTTAGGGTTAGGTCACCATGAACTCATAGAGAAAAATGGACATCGGCAACAACCTGGGAGTGCTTGCATATGGTTAGGAGGGAACTTACTTTTCTAGGCTGCCCTATTTATGTTTCCTGCTAAAATGCATGGGAAAATCCGATTGGAGGAAAATTCCACTTAGGGTTAGGGTTGGGTCACCATGAACATGGAGAGCAACATGGACATTACCAATAAATTCGGAGTGCTTGGGAATGGTTAGGAGGGCACTGATATTTCTAGTCTGCCCTATTTATATTTCCTGGTAAAATACATGGGAAAATCCCATTGGAGGAAAATTCCACTTAGGGTTAGGGTTAGGTCACCATGAACTCATAGAGAAAAATGGACATCGGCAACAAGCTGGGAGTGCTTGGATATGGTTAGGAGGGAACTTACTTTTCTAGGCTGCCCTATCTGTTTCCTGGTAAAATACATGGGAAAATCCCATTGGAGTAAAATTCCACTTAGGGTTAGGGTTAGGTCACCATGAACATGGAGAGCAACATGGACATTGCCAATAAATTCGGACTGCTTGGGTATGGTTAGGAGGGCAGTGACATTTCTGGGCTGCCCTATCTATTTTTCCTGGTAAAATACATGGGAAAATCCCATTGGAGTAAAATTCCAGTTAGGGTTACGGTTAGGTCAGCATGAACTCATAGAGAAGAATGGACATCGGCAACAAACTGGGAGTGCTTGGATTTGGTTAGGAGGGAACTTTCTTTTGTAGGCTGCCGTATCTATGTTTCCTGCTAAAATGCATGGGGAAATCCCATTGGAGGAAAATTCCACTTAGGGTTAGGGTTAGGTCACCATGAACTCATGGAGAAAAATGGACATCGGCAACAAACTGGGAGTGCTTGGATATGGATAGGAGGGCATTGACTTTTCTAGGCTGCCCTATCTATGTTTCCTGCTAAAATACAAAAGTCCCATTGGAGTAAAATTCCACTTAGGGTTAGGGTTAGATCACCATGAACATGGAGAGCAACATGGACATTGCCAATAAATTCCGACTGCTTGGGTATGGTTAGGAGGGCAGTGACATATCTAGGCTGCCCTATCTATTTTTCCTGGTAAAATACATGGGAAAATCCCATTGGAGTAAAATTCCACTTAGGGTTAGGGTTAGGTCACCATGAATTCATAGAGAAAAATGGACATCGGCAATAAACTGGGAGTGCTTGGATATGGTTAGGAGGGAATTTTCTTTTGTAGGCTGCCGTATCTATGTTTCCTGGTAAAATACATGGGAAAATCCCATTGGAGTAAAATTCCACTTAGGGTTAGGGTTAGGTCACCACGAACATGGAGAGCAACATGGACATTGCCAATAAATTCGGACTGCTTGGGTATGGTTAGGAGGGCACTGACATTTCTAGGCTGCCCTATTTATATTTCCTGGTAAAATGCATGGGAAAATCCCATTGGAGGAAAATTCCACTTAGGGTTAGGGTTAGGTCACCATGAACTCATAGAGAAAAATGGACATCGGCAACAACCTGGGAGTGCTTGGATATGGTTAGGAGGAAACTCACTTTTCTAGGCTGCCGTATTGTTGTTTCCTGCTAAAATACATGGGGAAATCCCATTGGAGGAAAATTCCACTTAGGGTTAGGGTTAGGTCACCATGAACTCATAGAGAAAAATGGACATCGGCAACAATCTGGGAGTGCTTGGATATGGTTAGGAGGGAACTTACTTTTCTAGGCTGCCGTATTGTTGTTTCCTGCTAAAATACATGGGGAAATCCCATTGGAGGAAAATTCCACTTAGGGTTAGGGTTAGGTCACCATGAACTCATAGAGAAAAATGGACATCGGAAACAAACTGGGAGTGCTTGGATAAGGTTAGGAGGGAACTTACTTTTCTAGGCTGCCCTATCTATGTTTCCTGCAAAAATACATGGGAAAATCCCATTGGAGTAAAATTCCACTTAGGGTTAGGGTTAGATCACCATGAACATGGAGAGCAACATGGACATTGCCAATAAATTTGGACTGCTTGGGTATGGTTAGGAGGGCAGTGACATATCTAGGCTGCCCTATCTATTTTTCCTGGTAAAATACATGGGAAAATCCCATTGGAGTAAAATTCCACTTAGGGTTAGGGTTAGGTCACCATGAATTCATAGAGAAAAATGGACATCGGCAATAAACTGCGAGTTCTTGGATATGGTTAGGAGGGAACTTACTTTTCTAGGCTGCCCTATCTGTTTCCTGGTAAAATACATGGGAAAATCCCATTGGAGTAAAATTCCACTTAGGGTTAGGGTTAGGTCACCATGAACATGGAGAGCAACATGGACATTGCCAATAAATTCGGACTGCTTGGGTATGGTTAGGAGGGCACTGACATTTCTAGGCTGCCCTATTTATATTTCCTGGTAAAATGCATGGGAAAATCCCATTGGAGGAAAATTCCACTTAGGGTTAGGGTTAGGTCACCATGAACTCATAGAGAAAAATGGACATCGGCAACAACCTGGGAGTGCTTGGATATGGTTAGGAGGAAACTCACTTTTCTAGGCTGCCGTGTCTATGTTTCCTGCTAAAATACATGGGAAAATCACATTGGAGGAAAATTCCACTTAGGGTTAGGGTTGGGTCACCATGAACATGGAGAGCAACATGGACATTGCCAATAGATTCGGAGTGCTTGGGAATGGTTAAGAGGGCTCTGACATTTCTAGGCTGCTCTGTTTATATTTCCTTGTAAAATACATGGGAAAATCCCATTGGAGGAAAATTCCACTTAGGGTTAGGGTTAGGTCATCATGAACTCATAGAGAAAAATGGACATCGGCAACAAACTGGGAGTGCTTGGATATGGTTAGGAGGGAACTTTCTTTTGTAGGCTGCCGTATCTATGTTTCCTGCTAAAATACATGGGAAAATCCCATTGGAGGAAAATTCCACTTAGGGTTAGGGTTAGGTCACCATGAACTCATAGAGAAAAATGGACATCGGCAACAATCTGGGAGTGCTTGGATATGGTTAGGAGGGAACTTACTTTTCTAGGCTGCCGTATTGTTGTTTCCTGCTAAAATACATGGGGAAATCCCATTGGAGGAAAATTCCACTTAGGGTTAGGGTTAGGTCACCATGAACTCATAGAGAAAAATGGACATCGGAAACAAACTGGGAGTGCTTGGATAAGGTTAGGAGGGAACTTACTTTTCTAGGCTTTCCTATGTATGTTTCCTGCTAAAATACATGGGAAGATCCCATTGGAGGAAAATTCCACTTAGGGTTAGGGTTAGGTAACCATGAACTCATAGAGAAAAATGGACATCGGCAACAAACTGGGAGTGCTCTGATATGGATAGGAGGGCATTGACTTTTCTAGGCTGCCCTATCAATGTTTCCTGCTAAAATACATGGGAAAATCCCATTGGAGTAAAATTCCACTTAGGGTTAGGGTTAGATCACCATGAACATGGAGAGCCACATGGACATTGCCAATAAATTCGGACTGCTTGGGTATGGTTAGGAGGGCAGTGACATATCTAGGCTGCCCTATCTATTTTTCCTGGTAAAATACATGGGAAAATTCCATTGGAGGAAAATTCCACTTAGGGTTAGGGTTAGGTCACCATGAATTCATAGAGAAAAATGAACATCGGCAATAAACTGGGAGTGCTTGGATATGGTTAGGAGGGAACTTACTTTTGTAGGCTGCCGTATCTATGTTTCCTGCTAAAATACATGGGAAAATCCCATTGGAGGAAAATTCCACTTAGGGTTAGGGTTAGGTCACCATGAACTCATAGAGAAAAATCGACATCGGCAACAAACTGGGAGTGCTTGGATATGGTTAGGAGGGAACTTTCTTTTCTAGGCTGCCGTGTCTATGTTTCCTGCTAAAATACATGGGAAAATCCCATTGGAGGAAAATTCCACTTAGGGTTAGGGTTGGGTCACCATGAACATGGAGAGCAACATGGACATTGCCAATAGATTCGGAGTGCTTGGGAATGGTTAGGAGGGCTCTGACATTTCTAGGCTGCCCTATTTATATTTCCTTGTAAAATACATGGGAAAATCCCATTGGAGGAAAATTCCACTTAGGGTTAGGGTTAGGTCACCATGAACTCATAGAGAAAAATGGACATCAGCAACAAACTGGGAGTGCTTGGATATGGTTAGGAGGGAACTTTCTTTTCTAGGCTGCCGTATCTATGTTTCCTGCTAAAATACATAGGAAAATCCCATTGGAGGAAAATTCCACTTAGGGTTAGGGTTAGGTCACCATGAACTCATAGAGAAAAATCGACATCGGCAATAAACTGGGAGTGCTTGGATATGGTTAGGAGGGAACTTACTTTTGTAGGCTGCCGTATCTATGTTTCCTGCTAAAATACATGGGAAAATCCCATTGGAGGAAAATTCCACTTAGGGTTAGGGTTAGGTCACCATGAACATGGAGAGCAACATGGACATTGCCAATAAATTCGGACTGCTTGGGTATGGTTAGGAGGGCACTGACATTTCTAGGCTGCCCTATTTATATTTCCTGGTAAAATGCATGGGAAAATCCCATTGGAGGAAAATTCCACTTAGGGTTAGGGTTAGGTCACCATGAACTCATAGAGAAAAATGGACATAGGCAACAACCTGGGAGTGCTTGGATATGGTTAGGAGGAAACTCACTTTTCTAGGCTGCCCTATCTATGTTTCCTGCTAAAATACATGGGAAAATCCAATTGGAGGAAAATTCCACTTAGGGTTAGGGTTAGGTCACCATGAACTCATAGAGAAAAATGGATATCGGCAACAAGCTGGGAGTGCTTGGATATGGTTAGGAGGGAACTTACTTTTCGAGGCTGCTGTATCTATGTTTCCTGCTAAAATATATGGGAAAATCCCATTGGAGGAAAATTCCACTTAGGGTTAGGGTTGGGTCACCATGAACATGGAGAGCAACATGGACATTGCCAATAGATTCGGAGTGCTTGGGAATGGTTAGGAGGGCTCTGACATTTCTAGGCTGCTCTGTTTATATTTCCTTGTAAAATACATGGGAAAATCCCATTGGAGGAAAATTCCACTTAGGGTTAGGGTTAGGTCATCATGAACTCATAGAGAAAAATGGACATCGGCAACAAACTGGGAGTGCTTGGATATGGTTAGGAGGGAACTTTCTTTTGTAGGCTGCCGTATCTATGTTTCCTGCTAAAATACATGGGAAAATCCCATTGGAGGAAAATTCCACTTAGGGTTAGGGTTAGGTCACCATGAACTCATAGAGAAAAATGGACATCGGCAACAATCTGGGAGTGCTTGGATATGGTTAGGAGGGAACTTACTTTTCTAGGCTGCCGTATTGTTGTTTCCTGCTAAAATACATGGGGAAATCCCATTGGAGGAAAATTCCACTTAGGGTTAGGGTTAGGTCACCATGAACTCATAGAGAAAAATGGACATCGGAAACAAACTGGGAGTGCTTGGATAAGGTTAGGAGGGAACTTACTTTTCTAGGCTTTCCTATGTATGTTTCCTGCTAAAATACATGGGAAGATCCCATTGGAGGAAAATTCCACTTAGGGTTACGGTTAGGTAACCATGAACTCATAGAGAAAAATGGACATCGGCAACAAACTGGGAGTGCTCTGATATGGATAGGAGGGCATTGACTTTTCTAGGCTGCCCTATCAATGTTTCCTGCTAAAATACATGGGAAAATCCCATTGGAGGAAAATTCCACTTAGGGTTAGGGTTAGGTCACCATGAACTCATAGAGAAAAATCGACATCGGCAACAAGCTGGGAGTGCTTGGGAATGGTTAGGAGGGCTCTGACATTTCTAGGCTGCCCTATTTATATTTCCTTGTAAAATACATGGGAAAATCCCATTGGAGGAAAATTCCACTTAGGGTTAGGGTTAGGTCACCATGAACTCATAGAGAAAAATGGACATCGGCAACAAACTGGGAGTGCTTGGATATGGTTAGGAGGGAACTTTCTTTTCTAGGCTGCCGTGTCTATGTTTCCTGCTAAAATACATGGGAAAATCCCATTGGAGGAAAATTCCACTTAGGGTTAGGGTTGGGTCACCATGAACATGGAGAGCAACATGGACATTGCCAATAGATTCGGAGTGCTTGGGAATGGTTAGGAGGGCTCTGACATTTCTAGGCTGCCCTATTTATATTTCCTTGTAAAATACATGGGAAAATCCCATTGGAGGAAAATTCCACTTAGGGTTAGGGTTAGGTCACCATGAACTCATAGAGAAAAATGGACATCAGCAACAAACTGGGAGTGCTTGGATATGGTTAGGAGGGAACTTTCTTTTCTAGGCTGCCGTATCTATGTTTCCTGCTAAAATACATAGGAAAATCCCATTGGAGGAAAATTCCACTTAGGGTTAGGGTTAGGTCACCATGAACTCATAGAGAAAAATCGACATCGGCAATAAACTGGGAGTGCTTGGATATGGTTAGGAGGGAACTTACTTTTGTAGGCTGCCGTATCTATGTTTCCTGCTAAAATACATGGGAAAATCCCATTGGAGGAAAATTCCACTTAGGGTTAGGGTTAGGTCACCATGAACATGGAGAGCAACATGGACATTTCCAATAAATTCGGACTGCTTGGGTATGGTTAGGAGGGCACTGACATTTCTAGGCTGCCCTATTTATATTTCCTGGTAAAATGCATGGGAAAATCCCATTGGAGGAAAATTCCACTTAGGGTTAGGGTTAGGTCACCATGAACTCATAGAGAAAAATGGACATAGGCAACAACCTGGGAGTGCTTGGATATGGTTAGGAGGAAACTCACTTTTCTAGGCTGCCCTATCTATGTTTCCTGCTAAAATACATGGGAAAATCCAATTGGAGGAAAATTCCACTTAGGGTTAGGGTTAGGTCACCATGAACTCATAGAGAAAAATGGATATCGGCAACAAGCTGGGAGTGCTTGGATATGGTTAGGAGGGAACTTACTTTTCGAGGCTGCTGTATCTATGTTTCCTGCTAAAATATATGGGAAAATCCCATTGGAGGAAAATTCCACTTAGGGTTAGGGTTAGGTCACCATGAACATGGAGAGCAACATGGACATTGCCAATAGATTCGGAGTGCTTGGGAATGGTTAGGAGGGCTCTGACATTTCTAGGCTGCCCTATTTATATTTCCTTGTAAAATACATGGGAAAATCCCATTGGAGGAAAATTCCACTTAGGGTTAGGGTTAGGTCACCATGAACTCATAGAGAAAAATGGACATCGGCAACAAACTGGGAGTGCTTGGATATGGTTAGGAGGGAACTTTCTTTTGTAGGCTGCCGTATCTATGTTTCCTGCTAAAATACATGGGGAAATCCCATTGGAGGAAAATTCCACTTAGGGTTAGGGTTAGGTCACCATGAACTCATAGAGAAAAATGGACATCGGCAACAAACTGGGAGTGCTTGGATATGGATAGGAGGGCATTGACTTTTCTAGGCTGCCCTATCTATGTTTCCTGCTAAAATACAAAAGTCCCATTGGAGGAAAATTCCACTTAGGGTTAGGGTTAGGTCACCATGAACTCATAGAGAAAAATGGACATCGGCAACAAGCTGGGAGTGCTTGGATATGGTTAGGAGGGAACTTACTTTTCTAGGCTGCCCTATCTGTTTCCTGGTAAAATACATGGGAAAATCCCATTGGAGTAAAATTCCACTTAGGGTTAGGGTTAGGTCACCATGAACATGGAGAGCAACATGGACATTGCCAATAAATTCGGACTGCTTGTGTATGGTTAGGAGGGCAGTGACATTTCTGGGCTGCCCTATCTATTTTTCCTGGTAAAATACATGGGAAAATCCCATTGGAGTAAAATTCCAGTTAGGGTTACGGTTAGGTCAGCATGAACTCATAGAGAAAAATGGACATCGGCAACAAACTGGGAGTGCTTGGATATGGATAGGAGGGCATTGACTTTTCTAGGCTGCCCTTTCTATGTTTCCTGCTAAAATACAAAAGTCCCATTGGAGTAAAATTCCACTTAGGGTTAGGGTTAGATCACCATGAACATGGAGAGCAACATGGACATTGCCAATAAATTCCGACTGCTTGGGTATGGTTAGGAGGGCACTGACATTTCTAGGCTGCCCTATTTATATTTCCTGGTAAAATGCATGGGAAAATCCCATTGGAGGAAAATTCCACTTAGGGTTAGGGTTAGGTCACCATGAACTCATAGAGAAAAATGGACATCGGCAACAACCTGGGAGTGCTTGGATATGGTTAGGAGGAAACTCATTTTTCTAGGCTGCCGTATCTATGTTTCCTGCTAAAATACATGGGAAAATCACATTGGAGGAAAATTCCACTTAGGGTTAGGGTTGGGTCACCATGAACATGGAGAGCAACATGGACATTGCCAATAGATTTGGAGTGCTTGGGAATGGTTAGGAGGGCAGTGACATATCTAGGCTGCCCTATCTATTTTTCCTGGTAAAATACATGGGAAAATCCCATTGGAGGAAAATTCCACTTAGGGTTAGGGTTAGGTCACCATGAATTCATAGAGAAAAATGGACATCGGCAATAAACTGGGAGTGCTTGGATATGGTTAGGAGGAAACTTACTTTTCTAGGCTGCCCTATCTGTTTCCTGCTAAAATACATGGGAAAATCCCATTGGAGTAAAATTCCACTTAGGATTAGGGTTGGGTCACCATGAACATGGAGAGCAACATGGACATCTCCAATAGATTTGGAGTGCTTGGGAATGGTTAGGAGGGCTCTGACATTTCTAGGCTGCCCTATTTATATTTCCTTGTAAAATACATGGGAAAATCCCATTGGAGGAAAATTCCACTTAGGGTTAGGGTGAGGTCACCATGAACTCATAGAGAAAAGTGGACATCGGCAACAAACTGGGAGTGCTTGGATATGGTTAGGAGGGAACTTTCTTTTGTAGGCTGCCGTATCTATGTTTCCTGCTAAAATACATGGGAAAATCCCATTGGAGGAAAATTCCACTTAGGGTTAGGGTTAGGTCACCATGAACTCATAGAGAAAAATGGACATCGGCAACAATCTGGGAGTGCTTGGATATGGTTAGGAGGGAACTTACTTTTCTAGGCTGCCGTATTGTTGTTTCCTGCTAAAATACATGGGGAAATCCCATTGGAGGAAAATTCCACTTAGGGTTAGGGTTAGGTCACCATGAACTCATAGAGAAAAATGGACATCGGAAACAAACTGGGAGTGCTTGGATAAGGTTAGGAGGGAACTTACTTTTCTAGGCTGCCCTATCTATGTTTCCTGCTAAAATACATGGGAAGATCCCATTGGAGGAAAATTCCACTTAGGGTTAGGGTTAGGTAACCATGAACTCATAGAGAAAAATGGACATCGGCAACAAACTGGGAGTGCTCTGATATGGATAGGAGGGAACTTACCTTTCTAGGCTGCCGTATCTATGTTTCCTGCTAAAATACATAGGAAAATCCCATTGGAGGAAAATTCCACTTAGGATTAGGGTTAGGTCACCATGAACTCATAGAGAAAAATCGACATAGGCAACAAGCTGGGAGTGCTTGGGAATGGTTAGGAGGGCTCTGACATTTCTAGGCTGCCCTATTTATATTTCCTTGTAAAATACATGGGAAAATCCCATTGGAGGAAAATTCCACTTATGGTTAGGGTTAGGTCACCATGAACTCATAGAGAAAAATGGACATTGGCAACAAACTGGGAGTGCTTGGATATCGTTAGGAGGGAACTTTCTTTTCTAGGCTGCCGTGTCTATGTTTCCTGCTAAAATACATGGGAAAATCCCATTGGAGGAAAATTCCACTTAGGGTTAGGTCACCATGAACTCATAGAGAAAAATGGATATCGGCAACAAGCTGGGAGTGCTTGGATATGGTTAGGAGGGAACTTACTTTTCTAGGCTGCCGTATCTATGTTTCCTGCTAAAATACATGGGAAAATCCCATTGGAGGAAAATTCCACTTAGGGTTAGGGTTGGGTCACCATGAACATGGAGAGCAACATGGACATTGCCAATAGATTCGGAGTGCTTGGGAATGGTTAGGAGGGCTCTGACATTTCTAGGCTGCCCTATTTACATTTCCTTGTAAAATACATGGGAAAATCCCATTGGAGGAAAATTCCACTTAGGGTTAGGGTTAGATCACCATGAACATGGAGAGCAACATGGACATTGCCAATAAATTCGGACTGCTTGGGTATGGTTAGGAGGGCAGTGACATATCTAGGCTGCCCTATCTATTTTTCCTGGTAAAATACATGGGAAAATCCCATTGGAGGAAAATTCCACTTAGGGTTAGGGTTAGGTCACCATGAATTCATAGAGAAAAATGGACATCGGCAATAAACTGGGAGTGCTTGGATATGGTTAGGAGGAAACTTACTTTTCTAGGCTGCCCTATCTGTTTCCTGCTAAAATACATGGGAAAATCCCATTGGAGTAAAATTCCACTTAGGATTAGGGTTGGGTCACCATGAACATGGAGAGCAACATGGACATTGCCAATAGATTTGGAGTGCTTGGGAATGGTTAGGAGGGCTCTGACATTTCTAGGCTGCCCTATTTATATTTCCTTGTAAAATACATGGGAAAATCCCATTGGAGGAAAATTCCACTTAGGGTTAGGGTGAGGTCACCATGAACTCATAGAGAAAAGTGGACATCGGCAACAAACTGGGAGTGCTTGGATATGGTTAGGAGGGAACTTTCTTTTGTAGGCTGCCGTATCTATGTTTCCTGCTAAAATACATGGGAAAATCCCATTGGAGGAAAATTCCACTTAGGGTTAGGGTTAGGTCACCATGAACTCATAGAGAAAAATGGACATCGGCAACAATCTGGGAGTGCTTGGATATGGTTAGGAGGGAACTTACTTTTCTAGGCTGCCGTATTGTTGTTTCCTGCTAAAATACATGAGGAAATCCCATTGGAGGAAAATTCCACTTAGGGTTAGGGTTAGGTCACCATGAACATGGAGAGCAACATGGACATTGCCAATAAATTCGGACTTCTTGGGTATGGTTAGGATGGCACTGACATTTCTAGGCTGCCCTATTTATATTTCCTGGTAAAATGCATGGGAAAATCCCATTGGAGGAAAATTCCACTTAGGGTTAGGGTTAGGTCACCATGAACTCATAGAGAAAAATGGACATCGGCAACAAACTGGGAGTGCTTGGATATGGTTAGGAGGAAACTTTCTTTTCTAGGCTGCCGTATCTATGTTTCCTGCTAAAATACATGGGAAAATCACATTGGAGGAAAATTCCACTTAGGGTTAGGGTTGGGTCACCATGAACTCATAGAGAAAAATGGACATCGGAAACAAACTGGGAGTGCTTGGATAAGGTTAGGAGGGAACTTACTTTTCTAGGCTGCCCTATGTATGTTTCCTGCTAAAATACATGGGAAGATCCCATTGGAGGAAAATTCCACTTAGGGTTAGGGTTAGGTCACCATGAACTCATAGAGAAAAATGGAGATCACCAACAAATTCGTAGTGCTTGGTTATGGTTAGGAGGGCATTGACTTTTCTAGGCTGCACTATCTATGTTTCCTGCTAAAATACATGGGAAAATCCCATTGGAGGAAAATTCCACTTAGGGTTAGGGTCAGGTCACCATCAACTCATAGAGAAAAATGGACATCGGAAGCAAACTGGAAGTTCTTGGATACGGTTAGGATGGCACTGACTTTTCTAGGCTGCCCTATCTGTTTCCTGGTAAAATCCATGGGAAAATCCCAATGGAGGAAAATTCCACTTAGGGTTAGGGTTGGGTCACCATGAACATGGAGAGCAACATGGACATTACCAATAAATTCGGAGTGCTTGGGAATGGTTAGGAGGGCACTGATATTTCTAGTCTCCCCTATTTATATTTCCTGGTAAAATACATGGGAAAATCCCATTGGAGGAAAATTCCACTTAGGGTTAGGGTTAGGTCACCATGAATTCATAGAGAAAAATGGACATCGGCAATAAACTGGGAGTGCTTGGATATGGTTAGGAGGGAACTTACTTTTGTAGGCTGCCGTATCTATGTTTCCTGCTAAAATACATGGGAAAATCCCATTGGAGGAAAATTCCACTTAGGGTTAGGGTTAGGTCACCATGAACATGGAGAGCAACATGGACATTGCCAATAAATTCGGACTTCTTGGGTATGGTTAGGATGGCACTGACATTTCTAGGCTGCCCTATTTATATTTCCTGGTAAAATGCATGGGAAAATCCCATTGGAGGAAAATTCCACTTAGGGTTAGGGTTAGGTCACCATGAACTCATAGAGAAAAATGGACATCGGCAACAACCTGGGAGTGCTTGGATATGGTTAGGAGGAAACTCACTTTTCTAGGCTGCCGTATCTATGTTTCCTGCTAAAATACATGGGAAAATCACATTGGAGGAAAATTCCACTTAGGGTTAGGGTTGGGTCACCATGAACATGGAGAGCAACATGGACATTGCCAATAGATTCGGAGTGCTTGGGAATGGTTAGGAGGGCTCTGACATTTCTAGGCTGCCCTATTTATATTTCCTTGTAAAATACATGGGAAAATCCCATTGGAGGAAAATTCCACTTAGGGTTAGGGTTAGGTCACCATGAACTCATAGAGAAAAATGGACATCAGAAACAAACTGGGAGTGCTTGGATATGGTTAGGAGGGAACTTTCTTTTCTAGGCTGCCGTATCTATGTTTCCTGCTAAAATACATAGGAAAATCCCATTGGAGGAAAATTCCACTTAGGGTTAGGGTTAGGTCACCATGAACTCATAGAGAAAAATGGACATCGGCAACAATCTGGGAGTGCTTGGATATGGTTAGGAGGGAACTTACTTTTCTAGGCTGCCGTATTGTTGTTTCCTGCTAAAATGCATGGGAAAATCCCATTGGAGGAAAATTCCACTTAGGGTTAGGGTTAGGTCACCATGAACTCATAGAGAAAAATGGACATCGGCAACAACCTGGGAGTGCTTGGATATGGTTAGGAGGAAACTCACTTTTCTAGGCTGCCGTATCTATGTTTCCTGCTAAAATACATGGGAAAATCACATTGGAGGAAAATTCCACTTAGGGTTAGGGTTGGGTCACCATGAACATGGAGAGCAACATGGACATTGCCAATAGATTCGGAGTGCTTGGGAATGGTTAGGAGGGCTCTGACATTTCTAGGCTGCCCTATTTATATTTCCTTGTAAAATACATGGGAAAATCCCATTGGAGGAAAATTCCACTTAGGGTTAGGGTTAGGTCACCATGAACTCATAGAGAAAAATGGACATCAGAAACAAACTGGGAGTGCTTGGATATGGTTAGGAGGGAACTTTCTTTTCTAGGCTGCCGTATCTATGTTTCCTGCTAAAATACATAGGAAAATCCCATTGGAGGAAAATTCCACTTAGGGTTAGGGTTAGGTCACCATGAACTCATAGAGAAAAATGGACATCGGCAACAATCTGGGAGTGCTTGGATATGGTTAGGAGGGAACTTACTTTTCTAGGCTGCCGTATTGTTGTTTCCTGCTAAAATACATGAGGAAATCCCATTGGAGGAAAATTCCACTTAGGGTTAGGGTTAGGTCACCATGAACTCATAGAGAAAAATGGACATCGGAAACAAACTGGGAGTGCTTGGATAAGGTTAGGAGGGAACTTACTTTTCTAGGCTGCCCTATCTATGTTTCCTGCTAAAATACATGGGAAGATCCCATTGGAGGAAAATTCCACTTAGGGTTAGGGTTAGGTCACCATGAACTCATAGAGAAAAATGGAGATCACCAACAAATTCGTAGTGCTTGGTTATGGTTAGGAGGGCATTGACTTTTCTAGGCTGCACTATCTATGTTTCCTGCTAAAATACATGGGAAAATCCCATTGGAGGAAAATTCCACTTAGGGTTAGGGTCAGGTCACCATCAACTCATAGAGAAAAATGGACATCGGAAGCAAACTGGAAGTTCTTGGATACGGTTAGGATGGCACTGACTTTTCTAGGCTGCCCTATCTGTTTCCTGGTAAAATCCATGGGAAAATCCCAATGGAGGAAAATTCCACTTAGGGTTAGGGTTGGGTCACCATGAATATGGAGAGCAACATGGACATTACCAATAAATTCGGAGTGCTTGGGAATGGTTAGGAGGGCACTGATATTTCTAGTCTCCCCTATTTATATTTCCTGGTAAAATACATGGGAAAATCCCATTGGAGGAAAATTCCACTTAGGGTTAGGGTTAGGTCACCATGAATTCATAGAGAAAAATGGACATCGGCAATAAACTGGGAGTGCTTGGATATGGTTAGGAGGGAACTTACTTTTGTAGGCTGCCGTATCTATGTTTCCTGCTAAAATACATGGGAAAATCCCATTGGAGGAAAATTCCACTTAGGGTTAGGGTTAGGTCACCATGAACATGGAGAGCAACATGGACATTGCCAATAAATTCGGACTGCTTGGGTATGGTTAGGATGGCACTGACATTTCTAGGCTGCCCTATTTATATTTCCTGGTAAAATGCATGGGAAAATCCCATTGGAGGAAAATTCCACTTAGGGTTAGGGTTAGGTCACCATGAACTCATAGAGAAAAATGGACATCGGCAACAACCTGGGAGTGCTTGGATATGGTTAGGAGGAAACTCACTTTTCTAGGCTGCCGTATCTATGTTTCCTGCTAAAATACATGGGAAAATCACATTGGAGGAAAATTCCACTTAGGGTTAGGGTTGGGTCACCATGAACATGGAGAGCAACATGGACATTGCCAATAGATTCGGAGTGCTTGGGAATGGTTAGGAGGGCTCTGACATTTCTAGGCTGCCCTATTTATATTTCCTTGTAAAATACATGGGAAAATCCCATTGGAGGAAAATTCCACTTAGGGTTAGGGTTAGGTCACCATGAACTCATAGAGGAAAATGGACATCAGCAACAAACTGGGAGTGCTTGGATATGGTTAGGAGGGAACTTTCTTTTCTAGGCTGCCGTATCTATGTTTCCTGCTAAAATACATAGGAAAATCCCATTGGAGGAAAATTCCACTTAGGGTTAGGGTTAGGTCACCATGAACTCATAGAGAAAAATCGACATCGGCAACAAGCTGGGAGTGCTTGGGAATGGTTAGGAGGGCTCTGACATTTCTAGGCTGCCCTATTTATATTTCCCTGTAAAATACATGGGAAAATCCCATTGGAGGAAAATTCCACTTAGGGTTAGGGTTAGGTCACCATGAACTCATAGAGAAAAATGGACATTGGCAACAAACTGGGAGTGCTTGGATATCGTTAGGAGGGAACTTTCTTTTCTAGGCTGCCGTGTCTATGTTTCCTGCTAAAATACATGGGAAAATCCCATTGGAGGAAAATTCCACTTAGGGTTAGGGTTAGGTCACCATGAACTCATAGAGAAAAATGGATATCGGCAACAAGCTGGGAGTGCTTGGATATGGTTAGGAGGGAACTTACTTTTCTAGGCTGCCGTATCTATATTTCCTGCTAAAATACATGGGAAAATCCCATTGGAGGAAAATTCCACTTAGGGTTAGGGTTGGGTCACCATGAACATGGAGAGCAACATGGACATTGCCAATAGATTCGGAGTGCTTGGGAATGGTTAGGAGGGCTCTGACATTTCTAGGCTGCCCTATTTACATTTCCTTGTAAAATACATGGGAAAATCCCATTGGAGGAAAATTCCACTTAGGGTTAGGGTTAGATCACCATGAACATGGAGAGCAACATGGACATTGCCAATAAATTCGGACTGCTTGGGTATGGTTAGGAGGGCAGTGACATATCTAGGCTGCCCTATCTATTTTTCCTGGTAAAATACATGGGAAAATCCCATTGGAGGAAAATTCCACTTAGGGTTAGGGTTAGGTCACCATGAATTCATAGAGAAAAATGGACATCGGCAATAAACTGGGAGTGCTTGGATATGGTTAGGAGGAAACTTACTTTTCTAGGCTGCCCTATCTGTTTCCTGCTAAAATACATGGGAAAATCCCATTGGAGTAAAATTCCACTTAGGGTTAGGGTTGGGTCACCATGAACATGGAGAGCAACATGGACATTGCCAATAGATTCGGAGTGCTTGGGAATGGTTAGGAGGGCTCTGACATTTCTAGGCTGCCCTATTTATATTTCCTTGTAAAATACATGGGAAAATCCCATTGGAGGAAAATTCCACTTAGGGTTAGGGTGAGGTCACCATGAACTCATAGAGAAAAGTGGACATCGGCAACAAACTGGGAGTGCTTGGATATGGTTAGGAGGGAACTTTCTTTTGTAGGCTGCCGTATCTATGTTTCCTGCTAAAATACATGGGAAAATCCCATTGGAGGAAAATTCCACTTAGGGTTAGGGTTAGGTCACCATGAACTCATAGAGAAAAATGGACATCGGCAACAATCTGGGAGTGCTTGGATATGGTTAGGAGGGAACTTACTTTTCTAGGCTGCCGTATTGTTGTTTCCTGCTAAAATACATGGGGAAATCCCATTGGAGGAAAATTCCACTTAGGGTTAGGGTTAGGTCACCATGAACTCATAGAGAAAAACGGACATCGGAAACAAACTGGGAGTGCTTGGATAAGGTTAGGAGGGAACTTACTTTTCTAGGCTGCCCTATCTATGTTTCCTGCTAAAATACATGGGAAGATCCCATTGGAGGAAAATTCCACTTAGGGTTAGGGTTAGGTAACCATGAACTCATAGAGAAAAATGGACATCGGCAGCAAACTGGGAGTGCTCTGATATGGATAGGAGGGCATTGACTTTTCTAGGCTGCCCTATCTATGTTTCCTGCTAAAATACATGGGAAAATCCCATTGGAGTAAAATTCCACTTAGGCTTAGGGTTAGGTCACCATGAACTCATAGAGAAAAATGGACATCGGCAACAAATTCGTAGTGCTTGGTTATGGTTAGGAGGGCATTGACTTTTCTAGGCTGCACTATCTATGTTTCCTGCTAAAATACATGGGAAAATCCCATTGGAGGAAATTTCCACTTAGGGTTAGGGTCAGGTCACCATCAACTCATAGAGAAAAATGGACATCGGAAGCAAACTGGAAGTTCTTGGATACGGTTAGGATGGCACTGACTTTTCTAGGCTGCCCTATCTGTTTCCTGGTAAAATCCATGGGAAAATCCCAATGGAGGAAAATTCCACTTAGGGTTAGGGTTGGGTCACCATGAACATGGAGAGCAACATGGACATTACCAATAAATTCGGAGTGCTTGGGAATGGTTAGGAGGGCACTGATATTTCTAGTCTCCCCTATTTATATTTCCTGGTAAAATACATGGGAAAATCCCATTGGAGGAAAATTCCACTTAGGCTTAGGGTTAGGTCACCATGAACTCATAGAGAAAAATGGACATCGGCAACAAGCTGGGAGTGCTTGGATATGGTTAGGAGGGAACTTACTTTTCTAGGCTGCCGTATCTATGTTTCCTGCTAAAATACATGGGAAAATCCCATTGGAGTAAAATTCCACTTAGGGTTAGGGTTAGGTCACCATGAACATGGAGAGCAACATGGACATTGCCAATAAATTCGGACTGCTTGGGTATGGTTAGGAGGGCACTGACATTTCTAGGCTGCCCTATTTATATTTCCTGGTAAAATGCATGGGAAAATCCCATTGGAGGAAAATTCCACTTAGGGTTAGGGTTAGGTCACCATGAACTCATAGAGAAAAATGGACATCGGCAACAACCTGGGAGTGCTTGGATATGGTTAGGAGGAAACTCACTTTTCTAGGCTGCGGTATCTATGTTTCCTGCTAAAATACATGGGAAAATCACATTGGAGGAAAATTCCACTTAGGGTTAGGGTTGGGTCACCATGAACATGGAGAGCAACATGGACATTGCCAATAGATTCGGAGTGCTTGGGAATGGTTAGGAGGGAACTTTCTTTTGTAGGCTGCCGTATCTATGTTTCCTGCTAAAATACATGGGAAAATCCCATTGGAGGAAAATTCCACTTAGGGTTAGGGTTAGGTCACCATGAACTCATAGAGAAAAATGGACATCGGCAACAATCTGGGAGTGCTTGGATATGGTTAGGAGGGAACTTACTTTTCTAGGCTGCCGTATTGTTGTTTCCTGCTAAAATACATGAGGAAATCCCATTGGAGGAAAATTCCACTTAGGGTTAGGGTTGGGTCACCATGAACATGGAGAGCAACATGGACATTGCCAATAGATTCGGAGTGCTTGGGAATGGTTAGGAGGGCTCTGACATTTCTAGGCTGCCCTATTTATATTTCCTTGTAAAATACATGGGAAAATCCCATTGGAGGAAAATTCCACTTAGGGTTAGGGTTAGGTCACCATGAACTCATAGAGAAAAATGGACATCGGAAACAAACTGGGAGTGCTTGGATAAGGTTAGGAGGGAACTTACTTTTCTAGGCTGCCCTATCTATGTTTCCTGCTAAAATACATGGGAAGATCCCATTGGAGGAAAATTCCACTTAGGGTTAGGGTTAGGTCACCATGAACTCATAGAGAAAAATGGAGATCACCAACAAATTCGTAGTGCTTGGTTATGGTTAGGAGGGCATTGACTTTTTTAGGCTGCACTATCTATGTTTCCTGCTAAAATACATGGGAAAATCCCATTGGAGGAAAATTCCACTTAGGGTTAGGGTCAGGTCACCATCAACTCATAGAGAAAAATGGACATCGGAAGCGAACTGGAAGTTCTTGGATACGGTTAGGATGGCACTGACTTTTCTAGGCTGCCCTATCTGTTTCCTGGTAAAATCCATGGGAAAATCCCAATGGAGGAAAATTCCACTTAGGGTTAGGGTTGGGTCACCATGAACATGGAGAGCAACATGGACATTACCAATAAATTCGGAGTGCTTGGGAATGGTTAGGAGGGCACTGATATTT
The DNA here is from genome assembly GCA_034064705.1 of Bothrops alternatus. Taxonomy (NCBI): domain Eukaryota; kingdom Metazoa; phylum Chordata; class Lepidosauria; order Squamata; family Viperidae; genus Bothrops; species Bothrops alternatus. Next base: position 477,636 of record JARGCV010000012.1, on the reverse strand, counting down.
CTAGTCTCCCCTATTTATATTTCCTGGTAAAATACATGGGAAAATCCCATTGGAGGAAAATTCCACTTAGGCTTAGGGTTAGGTCACCATGAACTCATAGAGAAAAATGGACATCGGCAACAAACTGGGAGTGCTTGGATATGGTTAGGAGGGAACTTTCTTTTCTAGGCTGCCGTATCTATGTTTCCTGCTAAAATACATGGGAAAATCACATTGGAGGAAAATTCCACTTAGGGTTAGGGTTGGGTCACCATGAACATGGAGAGCAACATAGACATTGCCAATAGATTCGGAGTGCTTGGGAATGGTTAGGAGGGCTCTGACATTTCTAGGCTGCCCTATTTATATTTCCTTGTAAAATACATGGGGAAATCCCATTGGAGGAAAATTCTACTTAGGGTTAGGGTTAGATCACCATGAACATGGAGAGCAACATGGACATTGCCAATAAATTCGGACTGCTTGGGTATGGTTAGGAGGGCAGTGACATATCTAGGATGCCCTATCTATTTTTCCTGGTAAAATACATGGGAAAATCCCATTGGAGGAAAATTCCACTTAGGGTTAGGGTTAGGTCACCATGAATTCATAGAGAAAAATGGACATCGGCAATAAACTGGGAGTGCTTGGATATGGTTAGGAGGAAACTTACTTTTCTAGCCTGCCCTATCTGTTTCCTGCTAAAATACATGGGGAAATCTCATTGGAGTAAAATTCCACTTAGGGTTAGGTCACCATGAACATGGAGAGCAACATGGACATTGCCAATAAATTCGGACTGCTTGGGTATGGTTAGGAGGGCACTGACATTTCTAGGCTGCCCTATTTATATTTCCTTGTAAAATGCATGGGAAAATCCCATTGGAGGAAAATTCCACTTAGGGTTAGGGTTAGGTCACCATGAACTCATAGAGAAAAATGGACATCGGCAACAACCTGGGAGTGCTTGGATATGGTTAGGAGGAAACTCACTTTTCTAGGCTGCCGTATCTATGTTTCCTGCTAAAATAAATGGGAAAATCACATTGGAGGAAAATTCCACTTAGGGTTAGGGTTGGGTCACCATGAACATGGAGAGCAACATGGACATTGCCAATAGATTCGGAGTGCTTGGGAATGGTTAGGAGGGCTCTGACATTTCTAGGCTGCCCTATTTATATTTACTTGTAAAATACATGGGAAAATCCCATTGGAGGAAAATTCCACTTAGGGTTAGGGTTAGGTCACCATGAACTCATAGAGAAAAATGGACATCGGCAACAAACTGGGAGTGCTTGGATATGGTTAGGAGGGAACTTTCTTTTGTAGGCTGCCGTATCTATGTTTCCTGCTAAAATACATGGGAAAATCCCATTGGAGGAAAATTCCACTTAGGGTTAGGGTTAGGTCACCATGAACTCATAGAGAAAAATGGACATCGGCAACAATCTGGGAGTGCTTGGATATGGTTAGGAGGGAACTTACTTTTCTAGGCTGCCGTATTGTTGTTTCCTGCTAAAATACATGGGGAAATCCCATTGGAGGAAAATTCCACTTAGGGTTAGGGTTAGGTCACCATGAACTCATAGAGAAAAATGGACATCGGAAACAAACTGGGAGTGCTTGGATAAGGTTAGGAGGGAACTTACTTTTCTAGGCTGCCCTATCTATGTTTCCTGCTAAAATACATGGGAAGATCCCATTGGAGGAAAATTCCACTTAGGGTTAGGGTTAGGTAACCATGAACTCATAGAGAAAAATGGACATCGGCAACAAACTGGGAGTGCTCTGATATGGATAGGAGGGCATTGACTTTTCTAGGCTGCCCTATCTATGTTTCCTGCTAAAATACATGGGAAAATCCCATTGGAGTAAAATTCCACTTAGGGTTAGGGTTAGGTCACCATGAACATGGAGAGCAACATGGACATTGCCAATAAATTCGGACTGCTTGGGTATGGTTAGGAGGGCACTGACATTTCTAGGCTGCCCTATTTATATTTCCTGGTAAAATGCATGGGAAAATCCCATTGGAGGAAAATTCCACTTAGGGTTAGGGTTAGGTCACCATGAACTCATAGAGAAAAATGGACATCGGCAACAATCTGGGAGTGCTTGGATATGGTTAGGAGGGAACTTACTTTTCTAGGCTGCCGTATTGTTGTTTCCTGCTAAAATACATGGGGAAATCCCATTGGAGGAAAATTCCACTTAGGGTTAGGTCACCATGAACTCATAGAGAAAAATGGACATCGGAAACAAACTGGGAGTGCTTGGATAAGGTTAGGAGGGAACTTACTTTTCTAGGCTGCCCTATCTATGTTTCCTGCTAAAATACATGGGAAGATCCAATTGGAGGAAAATTCCACTTAGGGTTAGGGTTAGGTAACCATGAACTCATAGAGAAAAATGGACATCGGCAACAAACTGGGAGTGCTCTGATATGGATAGGAGGGCATTGACTTTTCTAGGCTGCCCTATCTATGTTTCCTGCTAAAATACATGGGAAAATCCCATTGGAGGAAAATTCCACTTAGGCTTAGGGTTAGGTCACCATGAACTCATAGAGAAAAATGGACATCGGCAACAAACTGGGAGTGCTTGGATATGGTTAGGAGGGAACTTACTTTTCTAGGCTGCCCTATCTATGTTTCCTGCTAAAATGCATGGGAAAATCCCATTGGAGGAAAATTCCACTTAGGGTTAGGGTTAGGTCACCATGAACTCATAGAGAAAAATGGACATCGGGAACAAACTGGGAGTGCTTGGATATGGTTAGGAGGGAACTTACTTTTCTAGGCTGCCCTATCTATGTTTCCTGCTAAAATGCATGGGACAATCCCATTGGAGGAAAATTCCACTTAGGGTTAGGGTTAGGTCACCATGAACTCATAGAGAAAAATGGACATCGGCAACAAACTGGGAGTGCTTGGATATGGTTAGGAGGGAACTTACTTTTCTAGGCTGCCGTATCTACGTTTCGTGCTAAAATACATGGGAAGATCCCACTGGAGGAAAATTCCACTTAGGGTTAGGGTTAGGTCACCATGAACTCATAAAGAAAAATGGACGTCGGCAACAAACTGGGAGTGCTTTGATATGGTTAGGAGGGAACTTACGTTTCCCAGGCTGCCCTATCTATGTTTCCTGCTAAAATGCATGGGAAAATCCCATTGGAGGAAAATTCCACTTAGGGTTAGGGTTAGGTCACCATGAACTCATAGAGAAAAATGGACATCGGCAACAAACTGGGAGTGCTTGGATATGGTTAGGAGGGAACTTTCTTTTGTAGGCTGCCGTATCTATGTTTCCTGCTAAAATACATGGGAAAATCCCATTGGAGGAAAATTCCACTTAGGGTTAGGGTTAGGTCACCATGAACTCATAGAGAAAAATGGACATCGGCAACAATCTGGGAGTGCTTGGATATGGTTAGGAGGGAACTTACTTTTCTAGGCTGCCGTATTGTTGTTTCCTGCTAAAATACATGGGGAAATCCCATTGGAGGAAAATTCCACTTAGGGTTAGGTCACCATGAACTCATAGAGAAAAATGGACATCGGAAACAAACTGGGAGTGCTTGGATAAGGTTAGGAGGGAACTTACTTTTCTAGGCTGCCCTATCTATGTTTCCTGCTAAAATACATGGGAAGATCCAATTGGAGGAAAATTCCACTTAGGGTTAGGGTTAGGTAACCATGAACTCATAGAGAAAAATGGACATCGGCAACAAACTGGGAGTGCTCTGATATGGATAGGAGGGCATTGACTTTTCTAGGCTGCCCTATCTATGTTTCCTGCTAAAATACATGGGAAAATCCCATTGGAGGAAAATTCCACTTAGGCTTAGGGTTAGGTCACCATGAACTCATAGAGAAAAATGGACATCGGCAACAAACTGGGAGTGCTTGGATATGGTTAGGAGGGAACTTACTTTTCTAGGCTGCCCTATCTATGTTTCCTGCTAAAATGCATGGGAAAATCCCATTGGAGGAAAATTCCACTTAGGGTTAGGGTTAGGTCACCATGAACTCATAGAGAAAAATGGACATCGGGAACAAACTGGGAGTGCTTGGATATGGTTAGGAGGGAACTTACTTTTCTAGGCTGCCCTATCTATGTTTCCTGCTAAAATGCATGGGACAATCCCATTGGAGGAAAATTCCACTTAGGGTTAGGGTTAGGTCACCATGAACTCATAGAGAAAAATGGACATCGGCAACAAACTGGGAGTGCTTGGATATGGTTAGGAGGGAACTTACTTTTCTAGGCTGCCGTATCTACGTTTCGTGCTAAAATACATGGGAAGATCCCACTGGAGGAAAATTCCACTTAGGGTTAGGGTTAGGTCACCATGAACTCATAAAGAAAAATGGACGTCGGCAACAAACTGGGAGTGCTTTGATATGGTTAGGAGGGAACTTACGTTTCCCAGGCTGCCCTATCTATGTTTCCTGCTAAAATGCATGGGAAAATCCCATTGGAGGAAAATTCCACTTAGGGTTAGGGTTAGGTCACCATGAACTCATAGAGAAAAATGGACATCGGCAACAAACTGGGAGTGCTTGGATATGGTTAGGAGGGAACTTTCTTTTGTAGGCTGCCGTATCTATGTTTCCTGCTAAAATACATGGGAAAATCCCATTGGAGGAAAATTCCACTTAGGGTTAGGGTTAGGTCACCATGAACTCATAGAGAAAAATGGACATCGGCAACAATCTGGGAGTGCTTGGATATGGTTAGGAGGGAACTTACTTTTCTAGGCTGCCGTATTGTTGTTTCCTGCTAAAATACATGGGGAAATCCCATTGGAGGAAAATTCCACTTAGGGTTAGGGTTAGGTCACCATGAACTCATAGAGAAAAATGGACATCGGAAACAAACTGGGAGTGCTTGGATAAGGTTAGGAGGGAACTTACTTTTCTAGGCTGCCCTATCTATGTTTCCTGCTAAAATACATGGGAAGATCCCATTGGAGGAAAATTCCACTTAGGGTTAGGGTTAGGTAACCATGAACTCATAGAGAAAAATGGACATCGGCAACAAACTGGGAGTGCTCTGATATGGATAGGAGGGCATTGACTTTTCTAGGCTGCCCTATCTATGTTTCCTGCTAAAATACATGGGAAAATCCCATTGGAGTAAAATTCCACTTAGGGTTAGGGTTAGGTCACCATGAACATGGAGAGCAACATGGACATTGCCAATAAATTCGGACTGCTTGGGTATGGTTAGGAGGGCACTGACATTTCTAGGCTGCCCTATTTATATTTCCTGGTAAAATGCATGGGAAAATCCCATTGGAGGAAAATTCCACTTAGGGTTAGGTCACCATGAACTCATAGAGAAAAATGGACATCGGCAACAACCTGGGAGTGCTTGGATATGGTTAGGAGGAAACTCACTTTTCTAGGCTGCCGTATCTATGTTTCCTGCTAAAATAAATGGGAAAATCACATTGGAGGAAAATTCCACTTAGGGTTAGGGTTGGGTCACCATGAACATGGAGAGCAACATGGACATTGCCAATAGATTCGGAGTGCTTGGGAATGGTTAGGAGGGCTCTGACATTTCTAGGCTGCCCTATTTATATTTCCTTGTAAAATACATGGGAAAATCCCATTGGAGGAAAATTCCACTTAGGGTTAGGGTTAGGTCACCATGAACTCATAGAGAAAAATGGACATCGGCAACAAACTGGGGGTGCTTGGATATGGTTAGGAGGGAACTTTCTTTTGTAGGCTGCCGTATCTATGTTTCCTGCTAAAATACATGGGAAAATCCCATTGGAGGAAAATTCCACTTAGGGTTAGGGTTAGGTCACCATGAACTCATAGAGAAAAATGGACATCGGCAACAATCTGGGAGTGCTTGGATATGGTTAGGAGGGAACTTACTTTTCTAGGCTGCCGTATTGTTGTTTCCTGCTAAAATACATGGGGAAATCCCATTGGAGGAAAATTCCACTTAGGGTTAGGTCACCATGAACTCATAGAGAAAAATGGACATCGGAAACAAACTGGGAGTGCTTGGATAAGGTTAGGAGGGAACTTACTTTTCTAGGCTGCCCTATCTATGTTTCCTGCTAAAATACATGGGAAGATCCAATTGGAGGAAAATTCCACTTAGGGTTAGGGTTAGGTAACCATGAACTCATAGAGAAAAATGGACATCGGCAACAAACTGGGAGTGCTCTGATATGGATAGGAGGGCATTGACTTTTCTAGGCTGCCCTATCTATGTTTCCTGCTAAAATACATGGGAAAATCCCATTGGAGGAAAATTCCACTTAGGCTTAGGGTTAGGTCACCATGAACTCATAGAGAAAAATGGACATCGGCAACAAACTGGGAGTGCTTGGATATGGTTAGGAGGGAACTTACTTTTCTAGGCTGCCCTATCTATGTTTCCTGCTAAAATGCATGGGAAAATCCCATTGGAGGAAAATTCCACTTAGGGTTAGGGTTAGGTCACCATGAACTCATAGAGAAAAATGGACATCGGGAACAAACTGGGAGTGCTTGGATATGGTTAGGAGGGAACTTACTTTTCTAGGCTGCCCTATCTATGTTTCCTGCTAAAATGCATGGGACAATCCCATTGGAGGAAAATTCCACTTAGGGTTAGGGTTAGGTCACCATGAACTCATAGAGAAAAATGGACATCGGCAACAAACTGGGAGTGCTTGGATATGGTTAGGAGGGAACTTACTTTTCTAGGCTGCCGTATCTACGTTTCGTGCTAAAATACGTGGGAAGATCCCACTGGAGGAAAATTCCACTTAGGGTTAGGGTTAGGTCACCATGAACTCATAAAGAAAAATGGACGTCGGCAACAAACTGGGAGTGCTTTGATATGGTTAGGAGGGAACTTACGTTTCCCAGGCTGCCCTATCTATGTTTCCTGCTAAAATGCATGGGAAAATCCCATTGGAGGAAAATTCGACTTAGGCTTAGGTTAGGTCACCATGAACTCATAGAGAAAAATGGACATCGGCAACAAACTGGGAGTGCTTGGATATGGTTAGGAGGAAACTGACTTTTTTAGGCTGCGGTATCTATGTTTTCTTCTAAAATACATGGGAAAATCTCATTGGAGGAAAATTCCACTTAGCGTTTGTGATAGGTCACCATGAACATGGAGAGAAACATGGACATTGCCAATAAATTCAGAGTGGTTGGGAATGGTTAGGAGGGAACTTACTTTTCTAGGCTGCCCTATCTATGTTTCCTGCTAAAATACATGGGATGATCCCATTGGAGGAAAATTCCTCTTAGGGTTAGCGTTAGGTCACCATGAACTCATAGAGAAAAATGGACATCGGCAACAAACTGGGGGTGCTTGGATATGGTTAGGAGGGAACTTTCTTTTGTAGGCTGCCGTATCTATGTTTCCTGCTAAAATACATGGGAAAATCCCATTGGAGGAAAATTCCACTTAGGGTTAGGGTTAGGTCACCATGAACTCATAGAGAAAAATGGACATCGGCAACAATCTGGGAGTGCTTGGATATGGTTAGGAGGGAACTTACTTTTCTAGGCTGCCGTATTGTTGTTTCCTGCTAAAATACATGGGGAAATCCCATTGGAGGAAAATTCCACTTAGGGTTAGGTCACCATGAACTCATAGAGAAAAATGGACATCGGAAACAAACTGGGAGTGCTTGGATAAGGTTAGGAGGGAACTTACTTTTCTAGGCTGCCCTATCTATGTTTCCTGCTAAAATACATGGGAAGATCCAATTGGAGGAAAATTCCACTTAGGGTTAGGGTTAGGTAACCATGAACTCATAGAGAAAAATGGACATCGGCAACAAACTGGGAGTGCTCTGATATGGATAGGAGGGCATTGACTTTTCTAGGCTGCCCTATCTATGTTTCCTGCTAAAATACATGGGAAAATCCCATTGGAGGAAAATTCCACTTAGGCTTAGGGTTAGGTCACCATGAACTCATAGAGAAAAATGGACATCGGCAACAAACTGGGAGTGCTTGGATATGGTTAGGAGGGAACTTACTTTTCTAGGCTGCCCTATCTATGTTTCCTGCTAAAATGCATGGGAAAATCCCATTGGAGGAAAATTCCACTTAGGGTTAGGGTTAGGTCACCATGAACTCATAGAGAAAAATGGACATCGGGAACAAACTGGGAGTGCTTGGATATGGTTAGGAGGGAACTTACTTTTCTAGGCTGCCCTATCTATGTTTCCTGCTAAAATGCATGGGACAATCCCATTGGAGGAAAATTCCACTTAGGGTTAGGGTTAGGTCACCATGAACTCATAGAGAAAAATGGACATCGGCAACAAACTGGGAGTGCTTGGATATGGTTAGGAGGGAACTTACTTTTCTAGGCTGCCGTATCTACGTTTCGTGCTAAAATACGTGGGAAGATCCCACTGGAGGAAAATTCCACTTAGGGTTAGGGTTAGGTCACCATGAACTCATAAAGAAAAATGGACGTCGGCAACAAACTGGGAGTGCTTTGATATGGTTAGGAGGGAACTTACGTTTCCCAGGCTGCCCTATCTATGTTTCCTGCTAAAATGCATGGGAAAATCCCATTGGAGGAAAATTCGACTTAGGCTTAGGTTAGGTCACCATGAACTCATAGAGAAAAATGGACATCGGCAACAAACTGGGAGTGCTTGGATATGGTTAGGAGGAAACTGACTTTTTTAGGCTGCGGTATCTATGTTTTCTTCTAAAATACATGGGAAAATCTCATTGGAGGAAAATTCCACTTAGCGTTTGTGATAGGTCACCATGAACATGGAGAGAAACATGGACATTGCCAATAAATTCAGAGTGGTTGGGAATGGTTAGGAGGGAACTTACTTTTCTAGGCTGCCCTATCTATGTTTCCTGCTAAAATACATGGGATGATCCCATTGGAGGAAAATTCCTCTTAGGGTTAGCGTTAGGTCACCATGAACTCATAGAGAAAAATGGACATCGGCAACAAACTGGGAGTGCTTCGATACGGTTAGGAGGGAACTTACTTTTCTAGATGCCCTATCTATGTTTCCTGCTAAAATGCATGGGAAAATCCCATTGGAGGAAAATTCCACTTAGTGTTAGGGTTAGGTCACCATGAACTCATAGAGAAAAATGGACATCGGCAACAAACTGGGAGTGCTTGGATATGGTTAGGAGGGAACTTACTTTTCTAGGCTGCCCTATCTATGTTTCCTGCTAAAATGCATGGGAAAATCCCATTGGAGGAAAATTCCACTTAGGGTTAGGGTTAGGTCACCATGAACTCATAGAGAAAAATGGACATCGGCAACAAACTGGGAGTGCTTGGATATGGTTAGGAGGGAACTCACTTTTCTAGGCTGCCCTATCTATGTTTCCTGCTAAAATGCATGGGACAATCCCATTGGAGGAAAATTCCACTTAGGGTTAGGGTTAGGTCACCATGAACTCATAGAGAAAAATGGACATCGGCAACAAACTGGGAGTGCTTGGATATGGTTAGGAGGGAACTTACTTTTTTGGCTGCGGTATCTATGTTTTCTTCTAAAATACATGGGAAAATCCCATTGGAGGAAAATTCCACTTAGGGTTAGGGTTAGGTCACCATGAACTCATAAAGAAAAATGGACATCGGCAACAAACTGGGAGTGCTTGGATATGGTTAGGAGGGAACTCACTTTTCTAGGTTGCCGTATCAACGTTTCCTGGTAAAATACATGGGAAAATCCCATTGGAGGAAAATTCCACCTAGGGTTAGGGTTAGGTCACCATGAATATGGAGAGCAACATTGACATTGTCAATAAATTCGGAGTGCTTGGGAATGGATAGGAGGGCACTTACTTTTCTAGGCTGCCCTATCTTTGTTTCCTGCTAAAATACATGGGAAAATCCCATTGGAGGAAAATTCCTCTTAGGGTTAGGGTTAGGTCACCATGAACTCATAGAGAAAAATGGACATCGGCAACAAACTGGGTGTGGTTGGATATGGTTAGGAGGGAACTTACTTTTCTAGGCTGCCGTATCTACGTTTCCTGCTAAAATACATGGGGAGATCCCATTGGAGGAAAATTCCACCTAGGGTTAGGGTTAGGTCACCTTCAACTCATAGAGAAAAATGGACATCGGCAACAAACTGGGAGCGCTTGGATATGGTTAGGAGGGAACTTACTTTTCTAGGCTGCCCTATCTATGTTTCCTGCTAAAATGCATGGGAAAATCCCATTGGAGGAAAATTCCACTTAGCGTTTGGGTTAGGTCACCATGAACATGGAGAGAAACATGGACATTGCCAATAAATTCGGAGTGGTTGGGAATGATTAGGAGGGTAAGGAAATTTCTAGGCTGCCTTATCTTAGTTTCCTGCTAAAATACATGGGAAAATCCCATTGGAGGAAAATTCCACTTAGTGTTAGGGTTAGGTCACCATGAACGCATAGAGAAAAATGGACATGGGCAACAAACTGGGAGTGCTTGGATATGGTTAGGAGGGAACTTACTTTTTTGGCTGCGGCATCTATGTTTTCTTCTAAAATACATGGGAAAATCCCATTGGAGAAAAATTCCACTTAGGGTTAGGTCACCATGAACTCATAGAGAAAAATGGACATCGGCAACAAACTGGGAGTGCTTGGATATGGTTAGGAGGGAACTTACTTTTCTAGGCTGCCGTATCTACGTTTCCTGGTAAAATACATGGGAAGATCCCAATGGAGGAAAATTCCACCTAGGGTTAGGGTTAGGTCACCATGAACTCATAGAGAAAAATGGACATTGGCAACAAACTGGGAGTGCTTGGATATGGTTAGGAGGGAACTTACTTTTCTAGGCTGCCCTATCTATGTTTCCTGCTAAAATGCATGGGAAAATCCCATTGGAGGAAAATTCCACTTAGGGTTAGGGTTAGGTCACCATGAACTCATAGAGAAAAATGGACATCGGGAACAAACTGGGAGTGCTTGGATATGGTTAGGAGGGAACTTACTTTTCTAGGCTGCCCTATCTATGTTTCCTGCTAAAATGCATGGGACAATCCCATTGGAGGAAAATTCCACTTAGGGTTAGGGTTAGGTCACCATGAACTCATAGAGAAAAATGGACATCGGCAACAAACTGGGAGTGCTTGGATATGGTTAGGAGGGAACTTACTTTTCTAGGCTGCCGTATCTACGTTTCGTGCTAAAATACATGGGAAGATCCCACTGGAGGAAAATTCCACTTAGGGTTAGGGTTAGGTCACCATGAACTCATAAAGAAAAATGGACGTCGGCAACAAACTGGGAGTGCTTTGATATGGTTAGGAGGGAACTTACGTTTCCCAGGCTGCCCTATCTATGTTTCCTGCTAAAATGCATGGGAAAATCCCATTGGAGGAAAATTCCACTTAGGGTTAGGGTTAGGTCACCATGAACTCATAGAGAAAAATGGACATCGGCAACAAACTGGGAGTGCTTGGATATGGTTAGGAGGGAACTTTCTTTTGTAGGCTGCCGTATCTATGTTTCCTGCTAAAATACATGGGAAAATCCCATTGGAGGAAAATTCCACTTAGGGTTAGGGTTAGGTCACCATGAACTCATAGAGAAAAATGGACATCGGCAACAATCTGGGAGTGCTTGGATATGGTTAGGAGGGAACTTACTTTTCTAGGCTGCCGTATTGTTGTTTCCTGCTAAAATACATGGGGAAATCCCATTGGAGGAAAATTCCACTTAGGGTTAGGGTTAGGTCACCATGAACTCATAGAGAAAAATGGACATCGGAAACAAACTGGGAGTGCTTGGATAAGGTTAGGAGGGAACTTACTTTTCTAGGCTGCCCTATCTATGTTTCCTGCTAAAATACATGGGAAGATCCCATTGGAGGAAAATTCCACTTAGGGTTAGGGTTAGGTAACCATGAACTCATAGAGAAAAATGGACATCGGCAACAAACTGGGAGTGCTCTGATATGGATAGGAGGGCATTGACTTTTCTAGGCTGCCCTATCTATGTTTCCTGCTAAAATACATGGGAAAATCCCATTGGAGTAAAATTCCACTTAGGGTTAGGGTTAGGTCACCATGAACATGGAGAGCAACATGGACATTGCCAATAAATTCGGACTGCTTGGGTATGGTTAGGAGGGCACTGACATTTCTAGGCTGCCCTATTTATATTTCCTGGTAAAATGCATGGGAAAATCCCATTGGAGGAAAATTCCACTTAGGGTTAGGTCACCATGAACTCATAGAGAAAAATGGACATCGGCAACAACCTGGGAGTGCTTGGATATGGTTAGGAGGAAACTCACTTTTCTAGGCTGCCGTATCTATGTTTCCTGCTAAAATAAATGGGAAAATCACATTGGAGGAAAATTCCACTTAGGGTTAGGGTTGGGTCACCATGAACATGGAGAGCAACATGGACATTGCCAATAGATTCGGAGTGCTTGGGAATGGTTAGGAGGGCTCTGACATTTCTAGGCTGCCCTATTTATATTTCCTTGTAAAATACATGGGAAAATCCCATTGGAGGAAAATTCCACTTAGGGTTAGGGTTAGGTCACCATGAACTCATAGAGAAAAATGGACATCGGCAACAAACTGGGGGTGCTTGGATATGGTTAGGAGGGAACTTTCTTTTGTAGGCTGCCGTATCTATGTTTCCTGCTAAAATACATGGGAAAATCCCATTGGAGGAAAATTCCACTTAGGGTTAGGGTTAGGTCACCATGAACTCATAGAGAAAAATGGACATCGGCAACAATCTGGGAGTGCTTGGATATGGTTAGGAGGGAACTTACTTTTCTAGGCTGCCGTATTGTTGTTTCCTGCTAAAATACATGGGGAAATCCCATTGGAGGAAAATTCCACTTAGGGTTAGGTCACCATGAACTCATAGAGAAAAATGGACATCGGAAACAAACTGGGAGTGCTTGGATAAGGTTAGGAGGGAACTTACTTTTCTAGGCTGCCCTATCTATGTTTCCTGCTAAAATACATGGGAAGATCCAATTGGAGGAAAATTCCACTTAGGGTTAGGGTTAGGTAACCATGAACTCATAGAGAAAAATGGACATCGGCAACAAACTGGGAGTGCTCTGATATGGATAGGAGGGCATTGACTTTTCTAGGCTGCCCTATCTATGTTTCCTGCTAAAATACATGGGAAAATCCCATTGGAGGAAAATTCCACTTAGGCTTAGGGTTAGGTCACCATGAACTCATAGAGAAAAATGGACATCGGCAACAAACTGGGAGTGCTTGGATATGGTTAGGAGGGAACTTACTTTTCTAGGCTGCCCTATCTATGTTTCCTGCTAAAATGCATGGGAAAATCCCATTGGAGGAAAATTCCACTTAGGGTTAGGGTTAGGTCACCATGAACTCATAGAGAAAAATGGACATCGGGAACAAACTGGGAGTGCTTGGATATGGTTAGGAGGGAACTTACTTTTCTAGGCTGCCCTATCTATGTTTCCTGCTAAAATGCATGGGACAATCCCATTGGAGGAAAATTCCACTTAGGGTTAGGGTTAGGTCACCATGAACTCATAGAGAAAAATGGACATCGGCAACAAACTGGGAGTGCTTGGATATGGTTAGGAGGGAACTTACTTTTCTAGGCTGCCGTATCTACGTTTCGTGCTAAAATACGTGGGAAGATCCCACTGGAGGAAAATTCCACTTAGGGTTAGGGTTAGGTCACCATGAATTCATAAAGAAAAATGGACGTCGGCAACAAACTGGGAGTGCTTTGATATGGTTAGGAGGGAACTTACGTTTCCCAGGCTGCCCTATCTATGTTTCCTGCTAAAATGCATGGGAAAATCCCATTGGAGGAAAATTCGACTTAGGCTTAGGTTAGGTCACCATGAACTCATAGAGAAAAATGGACATCGGCAACAAACTGGGAGTGCTTGGATATGGTTAGGAGGAAACTGACTTTTTTAGGCTGCGGTATCTATGTTTTCTTCTAAAATACATGGGAAAATCTCATTGGAGGAAAATTCCACTTAGCGTTTGTGATAGGTCACCATGAACATGGAGAGAAACATGGACATTGCCAATAAATTCAGAGTGGTTGGGAATGGTTAGGAGGGAACTTACTTTTCTAGGCTGCCCTATCTATGTTTCCTGCTAAAATACATGGGATGATCCCATTGGAGGAAAATTCCTCTTAGGGTTAGCGTTAGGTCACCATGAACTCATAGAGAAAAATGGACATCGGCAACAAACTGGGGGTGCTTGGATATGGTTAGGAGGGAACTTTCTTTTGTAGGCTGCCGTATCTATGTTTCCTGCTAAAATACATGGGAAAATCCCATTGGAGGAAAATTCCACTTAGGGTTAGGGTTAGGTCACCATGAACTCATAGAGAAAAATGGACATCGGCAACAATCTGGGAGTGCTTGGATATGGTTAGGAGGGAACTTACTTTTCTAGGCTGCCGTATTGTTGTTTCCTGCTAAAATACATGGGGAAATCCCATTGGAGGAAAATTCCACTTAGGGTTAGGTCACCATGAACTCATAGAGAAAAATGGACATCGGAAACAAACTGGGAGTGCTTGGATAAGGTTAGGAGGGAACTTACTTTTCTAGGCTGCCCTATCTATGTTTCCTGCTAAAATACATGGGAAGATCCAATTGGAGGAAAATTCCACTTAGGGTTAGGGTTAGGTAACCATGAACTCATAGAGAAAAATGGACATCGGCAACAAACTGGGAGTGCTCTGATATGGATAGGAGGGCATTGACTTTTCTAGGCTGCCCTATCTATGTTTCCTGCTAAAATACATGGGAAAATCCCATTGGAGGAAAATTCCACTTAGGCTTAGGGTTAGGTCACCATGAACTCATAGAGAAAAATGGACATCGGCAACAAACTGGGAGTGCTTGGATATGGTTAGGAGGGAACTTACTTTTCTAGGCTGCCCTATCTATGTTTCCTGCTAAAATGCATGGGAAAATCCCATTGGAGGAAAATTCCACTTAGGGTTAGGGTTAGGTCACCATGAACTCATAGAGAAAAATGGACATCGGGAACAAACTGGGAGTGCTTGGATATGGTTAGGAGGGAACTTACTTTTCTAGGCTGCCCTATCTATGTTTCCTGCTAAAATGCATGGGACAATCCCATTGGAGGAAAATTCCACTTAGGGTTAGGGTTAGGTCACCATGAACTCATAGAGAAAAATGGACATCGGCAACAAACTGGGAGTGCTTGGATATGGTTAGGAGGGAACTTACTTTTCTAGGCTGCCGTATCTACGTTTCGTGCTAAAATACGTGGGAAGATCCCACTGGAGGAAAATTCCACTTAGGGTTAGGGTTAGGTCACCATGAACTCATAAAGAAAAATGGACGTCGGCAACAAACTGGGAGTGCTTTGATATGGTTAGGAGGGAACTTACGTTTCCCAGGCTGCCCTATCTATGTTTCCTGCTAAAATGCATGGGAAAATCCCATTGGAGGAAAATTCGACTTAGGCTTAGGTTAGGTCACCATGAACTCATAGAGAAAAATGGACATCGGCAACAAACTGGGAGTGCTTGGATATGGTTAGGAGGAAACTGACTTTTTTAGGCTGCGGTATCTATGTTTTCTTCTAAAATACATGGGAAAATCTCATTGGAGGAAAATTCCACTTAGCGTTTGTGATAGGTCACCATGAACATGGAGAGAAACATGGACATTGCCAATAAATTCAGAGTGGTTGGGAATGGTTAGGAGGGAACTTACTTTTCTAGGCTGCCCTATCTATGTTTCCTGCTAAAATACATGGGATGATCCCATTGGAGGAAAATTCCTCTTAGGGTTAGCGTTAGGTCACCATGAACTCATAGAGAAAAATGGACATCGGCAACAAACTGGGAGTGCTTCGATACGGTTAGGAGGGAACTTACTTTTCTAGATGCCCTATCTATGTTTCCTGCTAAAATGCATGGGAAAATCCCATTGGAGGAAAATTCCACTTAGTGTTAGGGTTAGGTCACCATGAACTCATAGAGAAAAATGGACATCGGCAACAAACTGGGAGTGCTTGGATATGGTTAGGAGGGAACTTACTTTTCTAGGCTGCCCTATCTATGTTTCCTGCTAAAATGCATGGGAAAATCCCATTGGAGGAAAATTCCACTTAGGGTTAGGGTTAGGTCACCATGAACTCATAGAGAAAAATGGACATCGGCAACAAACTGGGAGTGCTTGGATATGGTTAGGAGGGAACTCACTTTTCTAGGCTGCCCTATCTATGTTTCCTGCTAAAATGCATGGGACAATCCCATTGGAGGAAAATTCCACTTAGGGTTAGGGTTAGGTCACCATGAACTCATAGAGAAAAATGGACATCGGCAACAAACTGGGAGTGCTTGGATATGGTTAGGAGGGAACTTACTTTTTTGGCTGCGGTATCTATGTTTTCTTCTAAAATACATGGGAAAATCCCATTGGAGGAAAATTCCACTTAGGGTTAGGGTTAGGTCACCATGAACTCATAAAGAAAAATGGACATCGGCAACAAACTGGGAGTGCTTGGATATGGTTAGGAGGGAACTCACTTTTCTAGGTTGCCGTATCAACGTTTCCTGGTAAAATACATGGGAAAATCCCATTGGAGGAAAATTCCACCTAGGGTTAGGGTTAGGTCACCATGAATATGGAGAGCAACATTGACATTGTCAATAAATTCGGAGTGCTTGGGAATGGATAGGAGGGCACTTACTTTTCTAGGCTGCCCTATCTTTGTTTCCTGCTAAAATACATGGGAAAATCCCATTGGAGGAAAATTCCTCTTAGGGTTAGGGTTAGGTCACCATGAACTCATAGAGAAAAATGGACATCGGCAACAAACTGGGTGTGGTTGGATATGGTTAGGAGGGAACTTACTTTTCTAGGCTGCCGTATCTACGTTTCCTGCTAAAATACATGGGGAGATCCCATTGGAGGAAAATTCCACCTAGGGTTAGGGTTAGGTCACCTTCAACTCATAGAGAAAAATGGACATCGGCAACAAACTGGGAGCGCTTGGATATGGTTAGGAGGGAACTTACTTTTCTAGGCTGCCCTATCTATGTTTCCTGCTAAAATGCATGGGAAAATCCCATTGGAGGAAAATTCCACTTAGCGTTTGGGTTAGGTCACCATGAACATGGAGAGAAACATGGACATTGCCAATAAATTCGGAGTGGTTGGGAATGATTAGGAGGGTAAGGAAATTTCTAGGCTGCCTTATCTTAGTTTCCTGCTAAAATACATGGGAAAATCCCATTGGAGGAAAATTCCACTTAGTGTTAGGGTTAGGTCACCATGAACGCATAGAGAAAAATGGACATGGGCAACAAACTGGGAGTGCTTGGATATGGTTAGGAGGGAACTTACTTTTTTGGCTGCGGCATCTATGTTTTCTTCTAAAATACATGGGAAAATCCCATTGGAGAAAAATTCCACTTAGGGTTAGGTCACCATGAACTCATAGAGAAAAATGGACATCGGCAACAAACTGGGAGTGCTTGGATATGGTTAGGAGGGAACTTACTTTTCTAGGCTGCCGTATCTACGTTTCCTGGTAAAATACATGGGAAGATCCCAATGGAGGAAAATTCCACCTAGGGTTAGGGTTAGGTCACCATGAACTCATAGAGAAAAATGGACATTGGCAACAAACTGGGAGTGCTTGGATATGGTTGGGAGGGAACTTACTTTTCTAGGCTGCCCTATCTATGTTTCCTGCTAAAATACATGGGAAGATCCCACTGGAGGAAAATTCCACTTAGGGTTAGGTTTAGGTCACCATGAACTCATAGAGAAAAATGGACATCGGCAACAAACTGTGAGTACTTGGATATGGTTAGGAGGGAACTTACTTTTCTAGGTTGCCGTATCTACGTTTCCTGGTAAAATACATGGGAAGATCCCATTGGAGGAAAATTCCACCTAGGGTTAGGGTTAGGTCACCATGAATATGGAGAGCAACATTGACATTGTCAATAAATTCGGAGTGCTTGGGAATGGATAGGAGGGCACTTACTTTTCTAGGCTTCCCTATCTATGTTTCCTGGTAAAATACATGGGAAAATCCCATTGGAGGAAAATTCCACATAGCATTTGGGTTAGGTCACCATGAACATGGAGAGAAACATGGACATTGCCAATAAATTCGGAGTGGTTGGGAATGATTAGGAGGGCAAAGAAATTTCTAGGCTGCCCTATCTTTGTTTCCTTCTAAAATACATGGGAAAATCCCATTGGAGGAAAATTCCACTTAGTGTTAGGGTTAGGTCACCATGAACTCATAGAGAAAAATTGACATCGGCAACAAACTGGGAGTGCTTGGATATGGTTAGGAGGGAACTTACTTTTCTAGGCTACGGTATCTATGTTTCATGGTAAAATACATGGGAAAATCTCTTTGGAGGAAAATTCCACTTAGGGTTAGGGTTAGGTCACCATGAACTCATAGAGAAAAATGGACATCGGCAACAAACTGGGAGTGCTTGGATATGTTTAGGAGGGAACTTACTTTTCTAATTTGCCGTATCTACGTTTCCTGGTAAAATACATGGGAAAATCCCATTGGAGGAAAATTCCACCTAGGGTTAGGTTTAGGTAACCATGAATATGGAGAGCAACATGGACATTGTCAATAAATTCGGAGTGCTTGGGAATGGTTAGGAGGGCACTTACTTTTCTAGGCTTCCCTATCTATGTTTCCTGGTAAAATACACGGGAAAATCCCATTGGAGGAAAATTCCACTTAGCGTTTGGGTTAGGTCACCATGAACATGGAGAGAAACATGGACATTGCCAATAAATTCGGAGTGCTTGGGAATGATTAGGAGGGCAAAGAAATTTCTAGGCTGCCCTATCTTTGTTTCCTGCTAAAATACATGGGAAAATCCCATTGGAGGAAAATTCCTCTTAGGGTTAGGGTTAGCTCACCATGAACTCATAGAGAAAAATGGACATCGGCAACAAACTGGGAGTGCTTCGATATGGTTAGGAGGGAAATTCCTTTTCTAGGCTGCCCCATCTACGTTTCGTGCTAAAATACATGGGAAGATCCCACTGGAGGAAAATTCCACCTAGGGTTAGGGTTAGGTCACCATGAATATGGAGAGCAACATTGACATTGTCAATAAATTCGGAGTGCTTGGGAATGGATAGGAGGGCACTTACTTTTCTAGGCTGCCCTATCTATGTTTCCTGCTAAAATGCATGGGAAAATCCCATTGGAGGAAAATTCCACTTAGCGTTTGGGTTAGGTCACCATGAACATGGAGAGAAACATGGACATTGCCAATAAATTCGGAGTGGTTGGGAATGATTAGGAGGTCAAGGAAATTTCTAGGCTGCCTTATCTTTGTTTCCTGCTAAAATACATGGGAAAATCCCATTGGAGGAAAATTCCACTTAGTGTTAGGGTTAGGTCACCATGAACTCATAAAGAAAAATGGACGTCGGCAACAAACTGGGAGTGCTTGTATATGGTTAGGAGGAAACTGACTTTTTTAGGCTGCGGTATCTATGTTTTCTTCTAAAATACATGGGAAAATCTCATTGGAGGAAAAATCCACTTAGCGTTTGTGATAGGTCACCATGAACATGGAGAGAAACATGGACATTGCCAATAAATTCAGAGTGGTTGGGAATGGTTAGGAGGGAACTTACTTTTCTAGGCTGCCCTATCTATGTTTCCTGCTAAAATACATGGGATGATCCCATTGGAGGAAAATTCCTCTTAGGGTTAGCGTTAGGTCACCATGAACTCATAGAGAAAAATGGACATCGGCAACAAACTGGGAGTGCTTCGATACGGTTAGGAGGGAACTTACTTTTCTAGATGCCCTATCTATGTTTCCTGCTAAAATGCATGGGAAAATCCCATTGGAGGAAAATTCCACTTAGTGTTAGGGTTAGGTCACCATGAACTCATAGAGAAAAATGGACATCGGCAACAAACTGGGAGTGCTTGGATATGGTTAGGAGGGAACTTACTTTTCTAGGCTGCCCTATCTATGTTTCCTGCTAAAATGCATGGGAAAATCCCATTGGAGGAAAATTCCACTTAGGGTTAGGGTTAGGTCACCATGAACTCATAGAGAAAAATGGACATCGGGAACAAACTGGGAGTGCTTGGATATGGTTAGGAGGGAACTCACTTTTCTAGGCTGCCCTATCTATGTTTCCTGCTAAAATGCATGGGACAATCCCATTGGAGGAAAATTCCACTTAGGGTTAGGGTTAGGTCACAATGAACTCATAGAGAAAAATGGACATCGGCAACAAACTGGGAGTGCTTGGATATGGTTAGGAGGGAACTTACTTTTCTAGGTTGCCGTATCAACGTTTCCTGGTAAAACACATGGGAAAATCCCATTGGAGGAAAATTCCACCTAGGGTTAGGGTTAGGTCACCATGAATATGGAGAGCAACATTGACATTGTCAATAAATTCGGAGTGCTTGGGAATGGATAGGAGGGCACTTACTTTTCCAGGCTGCCCTATCTTTGTTTCCTGCTAAAATACATGGGAAAATCCCATTGGAGGAAAATTCCTCTTAGGGTTAGGGTTAGGTCACCATGAACTCATAGAGAAAAATGGACATCGGCAAGTAACTGGGTGTGGTTGGATATGGTTAGGAGGGAACTTACTTTTCTAGGCTGCCGTATCTACGTTTCCTGCTAAAATACATGGGGAGATCCCATTGGAGGAAAATTCCACCTAGGGTTAGGGTTAGGTCACCTTCAACTCATAGAGAAAAATGGACATCGGCAACAAACTGGGAGCGCTTGGATATGGTTAGGAGGGAACTTACTTTTCTAGGCTGCCCTATCTATGTTTCCTGCTAAAATGCATGGGAAAATCCCATTGGAGGAAAATTCCACTTAGCGTTTGGGTTAGGTCACCATGAACATGGAGAATAACATGGACATTGCCAATAAATTCGGTGTGGTTGGGAATGATTAGGAGGGCAAGGAAATTTCTAGGCTGCCTTATCTTTGTTTCCTGCTAAAATACATGGGAAAATCCCATTGGAGGAAAATTCCACCTAGGGTTAGGGTTAGGTCACCATGAACTCATAGAGAAAAATGGACATCGGCAACAAACTGGGAGTGCTTGGATATGTTTAGGAGGGAACTTACTTTTCTAGTTTGCTGTATCTACATTTCCTGGTAAAATACATGGGAAAATCCCATTGGAGGAAAATTCCACCTAGGGTTAGGGTTAGGTCACCATGAATATGGAGAGCAACATGGACATTGTCAATAAATTCGGAGTGCTTGGGAATGGTTAGGAGGGCACTTACTTTTCTAGGCTGCCCTATCTTTGTTTCCTGCTAAAATACATGGGAAAATCCCATTGGAGGAAAATTCCTCTTAGGGTTAGCGTTAGGTCACCATGAACTCATAGAGAAAAATGGACATCGGCAACAAACTGGGAGTGCTTTGATACGGTTAGGAGGGAACTTACTTTTCTAGATGCCCTATCTATGTTTCCTGCTAAAATGCATGGGAAAATCCCATTGGAGGAAAATTCCACTTAGTGTTAGGGTTAGGTCACCATGAACTCATAGAGAAAAATGGACATCGGCAACAAACTGGGAGTGCTTGGATATGGTTAGGAGGGAACTTACTTTTCTAGGCTGCCCTATCTATGTTTCCTGCTAAAATGCATGGGAAAATCCCATTGGAGGAAAATTCCACTTAGGGTTAGGGTTAGGTCACCATGAACTCATAGAGAAAAATGGACATCGGGAACAAACTGGGAGTGCTTGGATATGGTTAGGAGGGAACTCACTTTTCTAGGCTGCCCTATCTATGTTTCCTGCTAAAATGCATGGGACAATCCCATTGGAGGAAAATTCCACTTAGGGTTAGGGTTAGGTCACAATGAACTCATAGAGAAAAATGGACATCGGCAACAAACTGGGAGTGCTTGGATATGGTTAGGAGGGAACTTACTTTTGAAGGTTGCCGTATCAACGTTTCCTGGTAAAATACATGGGAAAATCCCATTGGAGGAAAATTCCACCTAGGGTTAGGGTTAGGTCACCATGAATATGGAGAGCAACATTGACATTGTCAATAAATTCGGAGTGCTTGGGAATGGATAGGAGGGCACTTACTTTTCTAGTCTGCCCTATCTATGTTTCCTGCTAAAATGAATGGGAAAATCCCATTGGAGGAAAATTCCACTTAGCGTTTGGGTTAGGTCACCATGAACATGGAGAGAAACATGGACATTGGCAATAAATTCGGAGTGGTTGGGAATGATTAGGAGGGCAAGGAAATTTCTAGGCTGCCTTATCTTTGTTTCCTGCTAAAATACATGGGAAAATCCCATTGGAGGAAAATTCCACTTAGTGTTAGGGTTAGGTCACCATGAACGCATAGAGAAAAATGGACATGGGCAACAAACTGGGAGTGCTTGGATATGGTTAGGAGGAAACTTACTTTTTTGGCTGCGGCATCTATGTTTTCTTCTAAAATACATGGGAAAATCCCATTGGAGAAAAATTCCACTTAGGGTTAGGTCACCATGAACTCATAGAGAAAAATGGACATCGGCAACAAACTGGGAGTGCTTGGATATGGTTAGGAGGGAACTTACTTTTCTAGGCTGCCGTATCTACGTTTCCTGGTAAAATACATGGGAAGATCCCAATGGAGGAAAATTCCACCTAGGGTTAGGGTTAGGTCACCATGAACTCATAGAGAAAAATGGACATTGGCAACAAACTGGGAGTGCTTGGATATGGTTTGGAGGGAACTTACTTTTCTAGGCTGCCCTATCTATGTTTCCTGCTAAAATACATGGGAAGATCCCACTGGAGGAAAATTCCACTTAGGGTTAGGTTTAGGTCACCATGAACTCATAGAGAAAAATGGACATCGGCAACAAACTGGGAGTGCTTGGATATGGTTAGGAGGGAACTTACTTTTCTAGGCTGCCGTATCTACGTTTCCTGGTAAAATACATGGGAAGATCCCATTGGAGGAAAATTCCACCTAGGGTTAGGGTTAGGTCACCATGAATATGGAGAGCAACATTGACATTGTCAATAAATTCGGAGTGCTTGGGAATGGATAGGAGGGCACTTACTTTTCTAGGCTTCCCTATCTATGTTTCCTGGTAAAATACATGGGAAAATCCCATTGGAGGAAAATTCCACATAGCATTTGGGTTAGGTCACCATGTACATGGAGAGAAACATGGACATTGCCAATAAATTCGGAGTGGTTGGGAATGATTAGGAGGGCAAAGAAATTTCTAGGCTGCCCTATCTTTGTTTCCTTCTAAAATACATGGGAAAATCCCATTGGAGGAAAATTCCACTTAGTGTTAGGGTTAGGTCACCATGAACTCATAGAGAAAAATGGACATCGGCAACAAACTGGGAGTGCTTGGATATGGTTAGGAGGGAACTTACTTTTCTAGGCTACGGTATCTATGTTTCATGGTAAAATACATGGGAAAATCTCTTTGGAGGAAAATTCCACTTAGGGTTAGGGTTAGGTCACCATGAACTCATAGAGAAAAATGGACATCGGCAACAAACTGGGAGTGCTTGGATATGTTTAGGAGGGAACTTACTTTTCTAATTTGCCGTATCTACGTTTCCTGGTAAAATACATGGGAAAATCCCATTGGAGGAAAATTCCACCTAGGGTTAGGTTTAGGTAACCATGAATATGGAGAGCAACATGGACATTGTCAATAAATTTGGAGTGCTTGGGAATGGTTAGGAGGGCACTTACTTTTCTAGGCTTCCCTATCTATGTTTCCTGGTAAAATACATGGGAAAATCCCATTGGAGGAAAATTCCACTTAGCGTTTGGGTTAGGTCACCATGAACATGGAGAGAAACATGGACATTGCCAATAAATTCGGAGTGCTTGGGAATGATTAGGAGGGCAAAGAAATTTCTAGGCTGCCCTATCTTTGTTTCCTGCTAAAATACATGGGAAAATCCCATTGGAGGAAAATTCCTCTTAGGGTTAGGGTTAGCTCACCATGAACTCATAGAGAAAAATGGACATCGGCAACAAACTGGGAGTGCTTCGATATGGTTAGGAGGGAACTTACTTTTTTGGCTGCGGTATCTATGTTTTCTTCTAAAATACATGGGAAAATCCCATTGGAGGAAAATTCCACTTAGGGTTAGGGTTAGGTCACCATGAATATGGAGAGCAACATTGACATTGTCAATAAATTCGGAGTGCTTGGGAATGGATAGGAGGGCACTTACTTTTCTAGGCTGCCCTATCTTTGTTTCCTGCTAAAATACATGGGAAAATCCCATTGGAGGAAAATTCCTCTTAGGGTTAGGGTTAGGTCACCATGAACTCATAGAGAAAAATGGACATCGGCAACAAACTGGGTGTGGTTGGATATGGTTAGGAGGGAACTTACTTTTCTAGGCTGCCGTATCTACGTTTCCTGCTAAAATACATGGGGAGATCCCATTGGAGGAAAATTCCACCTAGGGTTAGGGTTAGGTCACCTTCAACTCATAGAGAAAAATGGACATCGGCAACAAACTGGGAGCGCTTGGATATGGTTAGGAGGGAACTTCCTTTTCTAGGCTGCCCTATCTATGTTTCCTGCTAAAATGCATGGGAAAATCCCATTGGAGGAAAATTCCACTTAGCGTTTGGGTTAGGTCACCATGAACATGGAGAGAAACATGGACATTGCCAATAAATTTGGCGTGGTTGGGAATGATTAGGAGGGCAAGCAAATTTCTAGGCTGCCTTATCTTTGTTTCCTGCTAAAATACATGGGAAAATCCCATTGGAGGAAAATTCCACTTAGTCTTAGGGTTAGGTCACCATGAACTCATAGAGAAAAATGGACATCGACAACAAACTGGGAGTGCTTGGATATGGTTAGGAGGGCACTTACTTTTCTAGGCTGCGGTATCTATGTTTTCTTCTAAAATACATGGGAAAATCCCATTGGAGGAAAATTCCACTTAGGGTTAGGGTTAGGTCACCATGAACTCATAGAGAAAAATGGACATCGGCAACAAACTGGGAGTGCTTGGATATGGTTAGGAGGGAACTTACTTTTCTAGGCTGCCCTATCTATGTTTCCTGCTAAAATGCATGGGAAAATCCCATTGGAGGAAAATTCCACTTAGGGTTAGGGTTAGGTCACCATGAACTCATAGAGAAAAATGGACATCGGGAACAAACTGGGAGTGCTTGGATATGGTTAGGAGGGAACTCACTTTTCTAGGCTGCCCTATCTATGTTTCCTGCTAAAATGCATGGGACAATCCCATTGGAGGAAAATTCCACTTAGGGTTAGGGTTAGGACACCATGAATATGGAGAGCAACATTGACATTGTCAATAAATTCGGAGTGCTTGGGAATGGATAGGAGGGCACTTACTTTTCTAGTCTGCCCTATCTATGTTTCCTGCTAAAATACATGGGAAAATCCCATTGGAGGAAAATTCCACTTAGTGTTAGGGTTAGGTCACCATGAACTCATAGAGAAAAATGGACATCGGCAACAAACTGGGAGTGCTTGGATATGGTTAGGAGGGAACTTACTTTTTTGGCTGCGGTATCTACGTTTTCTTCTAAAATACATGGGAAAATCCCATTGGAGAAAAATTCCACTTAGGGTAAGGGTTAGGTCACCATGAACTCATAGAGAAAAATGGACATTGGCAACAAACTGGGAGTGCTTGGATATGGTTGGGAGGAAACTTACTTTTCTAGGCTGCCCTATCTACGTTTCCTGGTAAAATACATGGGAAGATCCCAATGGAGGAAAATTCCACCTAGGGTAAGGGTTAGGTCACCATGAACTCATAGAGAAAAATGGACATTGGCAACAAACTGGGAGTGCTTGGATATGGTTGGGAGGGAACTTACTTTTCTAGGCTGCCGTATTGTTGTTTCCTGCTAAAATACATGGGAAGATCCCAATGGAGGAAAATTCCACATAGCATTTGGGTTAGGTCACCATGAACTCATAGAGAAAAATGGACATTGGCAACAAACTGGGAGTGCTTGGATATGGTTGGGAGGGCACTTACTTTTCTAGGCTTCCCTATCTATGTTTCCTGGTAAAATACATGGGAAAATCCCATTGGAGGAAAATTCCACATAGCATTTGGGTTAGGTCACCATGAACATGGAGAGAAACATGGACATTGCCAATAAATTCGGAGTGGTTGGGAATGATTAGGAGGGCAAAGAAATTTCTAGGCTGCCCTATCTTTGTTTCCTTCTAAAATACATGGGAAAATCCCATTGGAGGAAAATTCCACTTAGGGTTAGGTCACCATGAACTCATAGAGAAAAATGGACATCGGCAACAAACTGGGAGTGCTTGGATATGGTTAGGAGGGAACTTATTTTCTAGGCTGCCCTATCTATGTTTCCTGCTAAAATGCATGGGAAAATCCTATTGGAGGAAAATTCCACTTAGGGTTAGGGTTAGGTCACCATGTACTCATAGAGAAAAATGGACATCGGCAACAAACTGGGAGTGCTTGGATATGGTTAGGAGGGAACTTACTTTTCTAGGCTGCCGTATCTACGTTTCCTGGTAAAATACATGGGAAGATCCCATTGGAGGAAAATTCCACCTAGGGTTAGGGTTAGGTCACCATGAATATGGAGAGCAACATTGACATTGTCAATAAATTCGGAGTGCTTGGGAATGGATAGGAGGGCACTTACTTTTCTAGGCTTCCCTATCTATGTTTCCTGGTAAAATACATGGGAAAATCCCATTGGAGGAAAATTCCACATAGCATTTGGGTTAGGTCACCATGAACATGGAGAGAAACATGGACATTGCCAATAAATTCGGAGTGGTTGGGAATGATTAGGAGGGCAAAGAAATTTCTAGGCTGCCCTATCTTTGTTTCCTTCTAAAATACATGGGAAAATCCCATTGGAGGAAAATTCCACTTAGTGTTAGGGTTAGGTCACCATGAACTCATAGAGAAAAATGGACATCGGCAACAAACTGGGAGTGCTTGGATATGGTTAGGAGGGAACTTACTTTTCTAGGCTGCCCTATCTATGTTTCCTGCTAAAATGCATGGGAAAATCCCATTGGAGGAAAATTCCACTTAGGGTTAGGGTTAGGTCACCATGAACTCATAGAGAAAAATGGACATCGGGAACAAACTGGGAGTGCTTGGATATGGTTAGGAGGGAACTCACTTTTCTAGGCTGCCCTATCTATGTTTCCTGCTAAAATGCATGGGACAATCCCATTGGAGGAAAATTCCACTTAGGGTTAGGGTTAGGTCACCATGAACTCATAGAGAAAAATGGACATCGGCAACAAACTGGGAGTGCTTGGATATGGTTAGGAGGGAACTTACTTTTGTAGGTTGCCGTATCAACGTTTCCTGGTAAAATACATGGGAAAATCCCATTGGAGGAAAATTCCACCTAGGGTTAGGGTTAGGTCACCATGAATATGGAGAGCAACATTGACATTGTCAATAAATTCGGAGTGCTTGGGAATGGATAGGAGGGCACTTACTTTTCTAGTCTGCCCTATCTATGTTTCCTGCTAAAATACATGGGAAAATCCCATTGGAGGAAAATTCCACTTAGTGTTAGGGTTAGGTCACCATGAACTCATAGAGAAAAATGGACATCGGCAACAAACTGGGAGTGCTTGGATATGGTTAGGAGGGAACTTACTTTTTTGGCTGCGGTATCTATGTTTTCTTCTAAAATACATGGGAAAATCCCATTGGAGAAAAATTCCACTTAGGGTTAGGTCACCATGAACTCATAGAGAAAAATGGACATCGGCAACAAACTGGGAGTGCTTGGATATGGTTAGGAGGGAACTTACTTTTCTAGGCTGCCGTATCTACGTTTCCTGGTAAAATACATGGGAAGATCCCAATGGAGGAAAATTCCACCTAGGGTAAGGGTTAGGTCACCATGAACTCATAGAGAAAAATGGACATTGGCAACAAACTGGGAGTGCTTGGATATGGTTGGGAGGGAACTTACTTTTCTAGGCTGCCCTATCTACGTTTCCTGGTAAAATACATGGGAAGATCCCAATGGAGGAAAATTCCACCTAGGGTAAGGGTTAGGTCACCATGAACTCATAGAGAAAAATGGACATTGGCAACAAACTGGGAGTGCTTGGATATGGTTAGGAGGGAACTTACTTTTCTAGGCTGCCGTATCTACGTTTCCTGGTAAAATACATGGGAAGATCCCAATGGAGGAAAATTCCACCTAGGGTAAGGGTTAGGTCACCATGAACTCATAGAGAAAAATGGACATTGGCAACAAACTGGGAGTGCTTGGATATGGTTGGGAGGGAACTTACTTTTCTAGGCTGCCCTATCTACGTTTCCTGCTAAAATACATGGGAAGATCCCAATGGAGGAAAATTCCACATAGCATTTGGGTTAGGTCACCATGAACTCATAGAGAAAAATGGACATTGGCAACAAACTGGGAGTGCTTGGATATGGTTAGGAGGGAATTTACTTTTCTAGGTTGCCGTATCAACGTTTCCTGGTAAAATACATGGGAAAATCCCATTGGAGGAAAATTCCACCTAGGGTTAGGGTTAGGTCACCATGAACATGGAGAGAAACATGGACATTGCCAATAAATTCGGAGTGGTTGGGAATGATTAGGAGGGCAAGGAAATTTCTAGGCTGCCTTATCTTTGTTTCCTGCTAAAATACATGGGAAAATCCCATTGGAGGAAAATTCCACTTAGTCTTAGGGTTAGGTCACCATGAACTCATAGAGAAAAATGGACATCGACAACAAACTGGGAGTGCTTGGATATGGTTAGGAGGGCACTTACTTTTCTAGGCTGCGGTATCTATGTTTTCTTCTAAAATACATGGGAAAATCCCATTGGAGGAAAATTCCACTTAGGGTTAGGGTTAGGTCACCATCAACTCATAGAGAAAAATGGACATCGGCAACAAACTGGGAGTGCTTGGATATGGTTAGGAGGGAACTTACTTTTCTAGGTTGCCGTATCAACGTTTCCTGGTAAAATACATGAGAAAATCCCATTGGAGGAAAATTCCACCTAGGGTTAGGGTTAGGTCACCATGAATATGGAGAGCAACATGGACATTGTCAATAAATTCGGAGTGCTTGGGAATGGTTAGGAGGGCACTTACTTTTCTAGGCTTCCCTATCTATGTTTCCTGGTAAAATACATGGGAAAATCCCATTGGAGGAAAATTCCACTTAGCGTTTGGGTTAGGTCACCATGAACATGGAGAGAAACATGGACATTGCCAATAAATTCGGAGTGGTTGGGAATGATAAGGAGGGCAA
This sequence comes from Bothrops alternatus, assembly GCA_034064705.1. Taxonomy (NCBI): domain Eukaryota; kingdom Metazoa; phylum Chordata; class Lepidosauria; order Squamata; family Viperidae; genus Bothrops; species Bothrops alternatus. The sequence goes on along the minus strand of JARGCV010000012.1, from coordinate 448,384 downwards.
AGAAATTTCTAGGCTGCCCTATCTTTGTTTCCTGCTAAAATGCATGGGAAAATCCCATTGGAGGAAAATTCCACTTAGGGTTAGCGTTAGGTCACCATGAACTCATAGAGAAAAATGAACATCGGCAACAAACTGGGAGTGCTTGGATATGGTTAGGAGGGAACTTACTTTTCTAGTCTGCCCTATCTATGTTTCCTGCTAAAATGCATGGGAAAATCCCATTGGAGGAAAATTCCACTTAGTGTTAGGGTTAGGTCACCATGAACTCATAGAGAAAAATGGACATCGGCAACAAACTGGGAGTGCTTGGATATGGTTAGGAGGGAACTCACTTTTCTAGGCTGCCCTATCTATGTTTCCTGCTAAAATGCATGGGACAATCCCATTGGAGGAAAATTCCACTTAGGGTTAGGGTTAGGTCACAATGAACTCATAGAGAAAAATGGACATCGGCAACAAACTGGGAGTGCTTGGATATGGTTAGGAGGGAACTTACTTTTTTGGCTGCGGTATCTATGTTTTCTTCTAAAATACATGGGAAAATCCCATTGGAGAAAAATTCCACTTAGGGTTAGGTCACCATGAACTCATAGAGAAAAATGGACATCGGCAACAAACTGGGAGTGCTTGGATATGGTTAGGAGGGAACTTACTTTTCTAATTTGCCGTATCTACGTTTCCTGGTAAAATACATGGGAAAATCCCATTGGAGGAAAATTCCACCTAGGGTTAGGTTTAGGTAACCATGAATATGGAGAGCAACATGGACATTGTCAATAAATTCGGAGTGCTTGGGAATGGTTAGGAGGGCACTTACTTTTCTAGGCTTCCCTATCTATGTTTCCTGGTAAAATACATGGGAAAATCCCATTGGAGGAAAATTCCACTTAGCGTTTGGGTTAGGTCACCATGAACATGGAGAGAAACATGGACATTGCCAATAAATTTGGCGTGGTTGGGAATGATTAGGAGGGCAAGGAAATTTCTAGGCTGCCTTATCTTTGTTTCCTGCTAAAATACATGGGAAAATCCCATTGGAGGAAAATTCCACTTAGTCTTAGGGTTAGGTCACCATGAACTCATAGAGAAAAATGGACATCGACAACAAACTGGGAGTGCTTGGATATGGTTAGGAGGGCACTTACTTTTCTAGGCTGCGGTATCTATGTTTTCTTCTAAAATACATGGGAAAATCCCATTGGAGGAAAATTCCACTTAGGGTTAGGGTTAGGTCACCATCAACTCATAGAGAAAAATGGACATCGGCAACAAACTGGGAGTGCTTGGATATGGTTAGGAGGGAACTTACTTTTCTAGGTTGCCGTATCAACGTTTCCTGGTAAAATACATGAGAAAATCCCATTGGAGGAAAATTCCACCTAGGGTTAGGGTTAGGTCACCATGAATATGGAGAGCAACATGGACATTGTCAATAAATTCGGAGTGCTTGGGAATGGTTAGGAGGGCACTTACTTTTCTAGGCTTCCCTATCTATGTTTCCTGGTAAAATACATGGGAAAATCCCATTGGAGGAAAATTCCACTTAGCGTTTGGGTTAGGTCACCATGAACATGGAGAGAAACATGGACATTGCCAATAAATTCGGAGTGGTTGGGAATGATAAGGAGGGCAAAGAAATTTCTAGGCTGCCCTATCTTTGTTTCCTGCTAAAATGCATGGGAAAATCCCATTGGAGGAAAATTCCACTTAGGGTTAGCGTTAGGTCACCATGAACTCATAGAGAAAAATGGACATCGGCAACAAACTGGGAGTGCTTGGATATGGTTAGGAGGGAACTTACTTTTCTAGTCTGCCCTATCTATGTTTCCTGCTAAAATGCATGGGAAAATCCCATTGGAGGAAAATTCCACTTAGTGTTAGGGTTAGGTCACCATGAACTCATAGAGAAAAATGGACATCGGCAACAAACTGGGAGTGCTTGGATATGGTTAGGAGGGAACTCACTTTTCTAGGCTGCCCTATCTATGTTTCCTGCTAAAATGCATGGGACAATCCCATTGGAGGAAAATTCCACTTAGGGTTAGGGTTAGGTCACAATGAACTCATAGAGAAAAATGGACATCGGCAACAAACTGGGAGTGCTTGGATATGGTTAGGAGGGAACTTACTTTTCTAGTCTGCCCTATCTATGTTTCCTGCTAAAATGCATGGGAAAATCCCATTGGAGGAAAATTCCACCTAGGGTTAGGGTTAGGTCACCATGAATATGGAGAGCAACATTGACATTGTCAATAAATTCGGAGTGCTTGGGAATGGATAGGAGGGCACTTACTTTTCTAGTCTGCCCTATCTATGTTTCCTGCTAAAATACATGGGAAAATCCCATTGGAGGAAAATTCCACTTAGTGTTAGGGTTAGGTCACCATGAACTCATAGAGAAAAATGGACATCGGCAACAAACTGGGAGTGCTTGGATATGGTTAGGAGGGAACTTACTTTTTTGGCTGCGGTATCTATGTTTTCTTCTAAAATACATGGGAAAATCCCATTGGAGAAAAATTCCACTTAGGGTTAGGTCACCATGAACTCATAGAGAAAAATGGACATCGGCAACAAACTGGGAGTGCTTGGATATGGTTAGGAGGGAACTTACTTTTCTAGGCTGCCGTATCTACGTTTCCTGGTAAAATACATGGGAAGATCCCAATGGAGGAAAATTCCACCTAGGGTAAGGGTTAGGTCACCATGAACTCATAGAGAAAAATGGACATTGGCAACAAACTGGGAGTGCTTGGATATGGTTGGGAGGGAAGTTACTTTTCTAGGCTGCCCTATCTACGTTTCCTGGTAAAATACATGGGAAGATCCCAATGGAGGAAAATTCCACCTAGGGTAAGGGTTAGGTCACCATGAACTCATAGAGAAAAATGGACATTGGCAACAAACTGGGAGTGCTTGGATATGGTTGGGAGGGAACTTACTTTTCTAGGCTGCCCTATCTATGTTTCCTGCTAAAATACATGGGAAGATCCCAATGGAGGAAAATTCCACATAGCATTTGGGTTAGGTCACCATGAACTCATAGAGAAAAATGGACATTGGCAACAAACTGGGAGTGCTTGGATATGGTTGGGAGGGCACTTACTTTTCTAGGCTTCCCTATCTATGTTTCCTGGTAAAATACATGGGAAAATCCCATTGGAGGAAAATTCCACATAGCATTTGGGTTAGGTCACCATGAACATGGAGAGAAACATGGACATTGCCAATAAATTCGGAGTGGTTGGGAATGATTAGGAGGGCAAAGAAATTTCTAGGCTGCCCTATCTTTGTTTCCTTCTAAAATACATGGGAAAATCCCATTGGAGGAAAATTCCACTTAGTGTAAGGGTTAGGTCACCATGTACTCATAGAGAAAAATGGACATCGGCAACAAACTGGGAGTGCTTGGATATGGTTAGGAGGGAACTTATTTTTCTAGGCTGCCGTATCTACGTTTCCTGGTAAAATACATGGGAAGATCCCATTGGAGGAAAATTCCACCTAGGGTTAGGGTTAGGTCACCATGAATATGGAGAGCAACATTGACATTGTCAATAAATTCGGAGTGCTTGGGAATGGATAGGAGGGCACTTACTTTTCTAGGCTTCCCTATCTATGTTTCCTGGTAAAATACATGGGAAAATCCCATTGGAGGAAAATTCCAAATAGCATTTGGGTTAGGTCACCATGAACATGGAGAGAAACATGGACATTGCCAATAAATTCGGAGTGGTTGGGAATGATTAGGAGGGCAAAGAAATTTCTAGGCTGCCCTATCTTTGTTTCCTTCTAAAATACATGGGAAAATCCCATTGGAGGAAAATTCCACTTAGTGTTAGGGTTAGGTCACCATGAACTCATAGAGAAAAATGGACATCGGCAACAAACTGGGAGTGCTTGGATATGGTTAGGAGGGAACTTACTTTTCTAGGCTGCCCTATCTATGTTTCCTGCTAAAATGCATGGGAAAATCCCATTGGAGGAAAATTCCACTTAGGGTTAGGGTTAGGTCACCATGAACTCATAAAGAAAAATGGACATCGGGAACAAACTGGGAGTGCTTGGATATGGTTAGGAGGGAACTCACTTTTCTAGGCTGCCCTATCTATGTTTCCTGCTAAAATGCATGGGACAATCCCATTGGAGGAAAATTCCACTTAGGGTTAGGGTTAGATCACAATGAACTCATAGAGAAAAATGGACATCGGCAACAAACTGGGAGTGCTTGGATATGGTTAGGAGGGAACTTACTTTTGTAGGTTGCCGTATCAACGTTTCCTGGTAAAATACATGGGAAAATCCCATTGGAGGAAAATTCCACCTAGGGTTAGGGTTAGGTCACCATGAATATGGAGAGCAACATTGACATTGTCAATAAATTCGGAGTGCTTGGGAATGGATAGGAGGGCACTTACTTTTCTAGTCTGCCCTATCTATGTTTCCTGCTAAAATACATGGGAAAATCCCATTGGAGGAAAATTCCACTTAGTGTTAGGGTTAGGTCACCATGAACTCATAGAGAAAAATGGACATCGGCAACAAACTGGGAGTGCTTGGATATGGTTAGGAGGGAACTTACTTTTTTGGCTGCGGTATCTATGTTTTCTTCTAAAATACATGGGAAAATCCCATTGGAGAAAAATTCCACTTAGGGTTAGGTCACCATGAACTCATAGAGAAAAATGGACATCGGCAACAAACTGGGAGTGCTTGGATATGGTTAGGAGGGAACTTACTTTTCTAATTTGCCGTATCTACGTTTCCTGGTAAAATACATGGGAAAATCCCATTGGAGGAAAATTCCACCTAGGGTTAGGTTTAGGTAACCATGAATATGGAGAGCAACATGGACATTGTCAATAAATTCGGAGTGCTTGGGAATGGTTAGGAGGGCACTTACTTTTCTAGGCTTCCCTATCTATGTTTCCTGGTAAAATACATGGGAAAATCCCATTGGAGGAAAATTCCACTTAGCGTTTGGGTTAGGTCACCATGAACATGGAGAGAAACATGGACATTGCCAATAAATTTGGCGTGGTTGGGAATGATTAGGAGGGCAAGGAAATTTCTAGGCTGCCTTATCTTTGTTTCCTGCTAAAATACATGGGAAAATCCCATTGGAGGAAAATTCCACTTAGTCTTAGGGTTAGGTCACCATGAACTCATAGAGAAAAATGGACATCGACAACAAACTGGGAGTGCTTGGATATGGTTAGGAGGGCACTTACTTTTCTAGGCTGCGGTATCTATGTTTTCTTCTAAAATACATGGGAAAATCCCATTGGAGGAAAATTCCACTTAGGGTTAGGGTTAGGTCACCATCAACTCATAGAGAAAAATGGACATCGGCAACAAACTGGGAGTGCTTGGATATGGTTAGGAGGGAACTTACTTTTCTAGGTTGCCGTATCAACGTTTCCTGGTAAAATACATGAGAAAATCCCATTGGAGGAAAATTCCACCTAGGGTTAGGGTTAGGTCACCATGAATATGGAGAGCAACATGGACATTGTCAATAAATTCGGAGTGCTTGGGAATGGTTAGGAGGGCACTTACTTTTCTAGGCTTCCCTATCTATGTTTCCTGGTAAAATACATGGGAAAATCCCATTGGAGGAAAATTCCACTTAGCGTTTGGGTTAGGTCACCATGAACATGGAGAGAAACATGGACATTGCCAATAAATTCGGAGTGGTTGGGAATGATAAGGAGGGCAAAGAAATTTCTAGGCTGCCCTATCTTTGTTTCCTGCTAAAATGCATGGGAAAATCCCATTGGAGGAAAATTCCACTTAGGGTTAGCGTTAGGTCACCATGAACTCATAGAGAAAAATGGACATCGGCAACAAACTGGGAGTGCTTGGATATGGTTAGGAGGGAACTTACTTTTCTAGGCTGCCCTATCTATGTTTCCTGCTAAAATGCATGGGAAAATCCCATTGGAGGAAAATTCCACTTAGGGTTAGGGTTAGGTCACCATGAACTCATAGAGAAAAATGGACATCGGCAACAAACTGGGAGTGCTTGGATATGGTTAGGAGGGAACTCACTTTTCTAGGCTGCCCTATCTATGTTTCCTGCTAAAATGCATGGGACAATCCCATTGGAGGAAAATTCCACTTAGGGTTAGGGTTAGGTCACAATGAACTCATAGAGAAAAATGGACATCGGCAACAAACTGGGACTGCTTGGATATGGTTAGGAGGGAACTTACTTTTCTAGTCTGCCCTATCTATGTTTCCTGCTAAAATGCATGGGAAAATCCCATTGGAGGAAAATTCCACCTAGGGTTAGGGTTAGGTCACCATGAATATGGAGAGCAACATTGACATTGTCAATAAATTCGGAGTGCTTGGGAATGGATAGGAGGGCACTTACTTTTCTAGTCTGCCCTATCTATGTTTCCTGCTAAAATACATGGGAAAATCCCATTGGAGGAAAATTCCACTTAGTGTTAGGGTTAGGTCACCATGAACTCATAGAGAAAAATGGACATCGGCAACAAACTGGGAGTGCTTGGATATGGTTAGGAGGGAACTTACTTTTTTGGCTGCGGTATCTATGTTTTCTTCTAAAATACATGGGAAAATCCCATTGGAGAAAAATTCCACTTAGGGTTAGGTCACCATGAACTCATAGAGAAAAATGGACATCGGCAACAAACTGGGAGTGCTTGGATATGGTTAGGAGGGAACTTACTTTTCTAGGCTGCCGTATCTACGTTTCCTGGTAAAATACATGGGAAGATCCCAATGGAGGAAAATTCCACCTAGGGTAAGGGTTAGGTCACCATGAACTCATAGAGAAAAATGGACATTGGCAACAAACTGGGAGTGCTTGGATATGGTTGGGAGGGAAGTTACTTTTCTAGGCTGCCCTATCTACGTTTCCTGGTAAAATACATGGGAAGATCCCAATGGAGGAAAATTCCACCTAGGGTAAGGGTTAGGTCACCATGAACTCATAGAGAAAAATGGACATTGGCAACAAACTGGGAGTGCTTGGATATGGTTGGGAGGGAACTTACTTTTCTAGGCTGCCCTATCTATGTTTCCTGCTAAAATACATGGGAAGATCCCAATGGAGGAAAATTCCACATAGCATTTGGGTTAGGTCACCATGAACTCATAGAGAAAAATGGACATTGGCAACAAACTGGGAGTGCTTGGATATGGTTGGGAGGGCACTTACTTTTCTAGGCTTCCCTATCTATGTTTCCTGGTAAAATACATGGGAAAATCCCATTGGAGGAAAATTCCACATAGCATTTGGGTTAGGTCACCATGAACATGGAGAGAAACATGGACATTGCCAATAAATTCGGAGTGGTTGGGAATGATTAGGAGGGCAAAGAAATTTCTAGGCTGCCCTATCTTTGTTTCCTTCTAAAATACATGGGAAAATCCCATTGGAGGAAAATTCCACTTAGTGTAAGGGTTAGGTCACCATGTACTCATAGAGAAAAATGGACATCGGCAACAAACTGGGAGTGCTTGGATATGGTTAGGAGGGAACTTATTTTTCTAGGCTGCCGTATCTACGTTTCCTGGTAAAATACATGGGAAGATCCCATTGGAGGAAAATTCCACCTAGGGTTAGGGTTAGGTCACCATGAATATGGAGAGCAACATTGACATTGTCAATAAATTCGGAGTGCTTGGGAATGGATAGGAGGGCACTTACTTTTCTAGGCTTCCCTATCTATGTTTCCTGGTAAAATACATGGGAAAATCCCATTGGAGGAAAATTCCAAATAGCATTTGGGTTAGGTCACCATGAACATGGAGAGAAACATGGACATTGCCAATAAATTCGGAGTGGTTGGGAATGATTAGGAGGGCAAAGAAATTTCTAGGCTGCCCTATCTTTGTTTCCTTCTAAAATACATGGGAAAATCCCATTGGAGGAAAATTCCACTTAGTGTTAGGGTTAGGTCACCATGAACTCATAGAGAAAAATGGACATCGGCAACAAACTGGGAGTGCTTGGATATGGTTAGGAGGGAACTTACTTTTCTAGGCTGCCCTATCTATGTTTCCTGCTAAAATGCATGGGAAAATCCCATTGGAGGAAAATTCCACTTAGGGTTAGGGTTAGGTCACCATGAACTCATAAAGAAAAATGGACATCGGGAACAAACTGGGAGTGCTTGGATATGGTTAGGAGGGAACTCACTTTTCTAGGCTGCCCTATCTATGTTTCCTGCTAAAATGCATGGGACAATCCCATTGGAGGAAAATTCCACTTAGGGTTAGGGTTAGATCACAATGAACTCATAGAGAAAAATGGACATCGGCAACAAACTGGGAGTGCTTGGATATGGTTAGGAGGGAACTTACTTTTGTAGGTTGCCGTATCAACGTTTCCTGGTAAAATACATGGGAAAATCCCATTGGAGGAAAATTCCACCTAGGGTTAGGGTTAGGTCACCATGAATATGGAGAGCAACATTGACATTGTCAATAAATTCGGAGTGCTTGGGAATGGATAGGAGGGCACTTACTTTTCTAGTCTGCCCTATCTATGTTTCCTGCTAAAATACATGGGAAAATCCCATTGGAGGAAAATTCCACTTAGTGTTAGGGTTAGGTCACCATGAACTCATAGAGAAAAATGGACATCGGCAACAAACTGGGAGTGCTTGGATATGGTTAGGAGGGAACTTACTTTTTTGGCTGCGGTATCTATGTTTTCTTCTAAAATACATGGGAAAATCCCATTGGAGAAAAATTCCACTTAGGGTTAGGTCACCATGAACTCATAGAGAAAAATGGACATCGGCAACAAACTGGGAGTGCTTGGATATGGTTAGGAGGGAACTTACTTTTCTAATTTGCCGTATCTACGTTTCCTGGTAAAATACATGGGAAAATCCCATTGGAGGAAAATTCCACCTAGGGTTAGGTTTAGGTAACCATGAATATGGAGAGCAACATGGACATTGTCAATAAATTCGGAGTGCTTGGGAATGGTTAGGAGGGCACTTACTTTTCTAGGCTTCCCTATCTATGTTTCCTGGTAAAATACATGGGAAAATCCCATTGGAGGAAAATTCCACTTAGCGTTTGGGTTAGGTCACCATGAACATGGAGAGAAACATGGACATTGCCAATAAATTTGGCGTGGTTGGGAATGATTAGGAGGGCAAGGAAATTTCTAGGCTGCCTTATCTTTGTTTCCTGCTAAAATACATGGGAAAATCCCATTGGAGGAAAATTCCACTTAGTCTTAGGGTTAGGTCACCATGAACTCATAGAGAAAAATGGACATCGACAACAAACTGGGAGTGCTTGGATATGGTTAGGAGGGCACTTACTTTTCTAGGCTGCGGTATCTATGTTTTCTTCTAAAATACATGGGAAAATCCCATTGGAGGAAAATTCCACTTAGGGTTAGGGTTAGGTCACCATCAACTCATAGAGAAAAATGGACATCGGCAACAAACTGGGAGTGCTTGGATATGGTTAGGAGGGAACTTACTTTTCTAGGTTGCCGTATCAACGTTTCCTGGTAAAATACATGAGAAAATCCCATTGGAGGAAAATTCCACCTAGGGTTAGGGTTAGGTCACCATGAATATGGAGAGCAACATGGACATTGTCAATAAATTCGGAGTGCTTGGGAATGGTTAGGAGGGCACTTACTTTTCTAGGCTTCCCTATCTATGTTTCCTGGTAAAATACATGGGAAAATCCCATTGGAGGAAAATTCCACTTAGCGTTTGGGTTAGGTCACCATGAACATGGAGAGAAACATGGACATTGCCAATAAATTCGGAGTGGTTGGGAATGATAAGGAGGGCAAAGAAATTTCTAGGCTGCCCTATCTTTGTTTCCTGCTAAAATGCATGGGAAAATCCCATTGGAGGAAAATTCCACTTAGGGTTAGCGTTAGGTCACCATGAACTCATAGAGAAAAATGGACATCGGCAACAAACTGGGAGTGCTTGGATATGGTTAGGAGGGAACTTACTTTTCTAGGCTGCCCTATCTATGTTTCCTGCTAAAATGCATGGGAAAATCCCATTGGAGGAAAATTCCACTTAGGGTTAGGGTTAGGTCACCATGAACTCATAGAGAAAAATGGACATCGGCAACAAACTGGGAGTGCTTGGATATGGTTAGGAGGGAACTCACTTTTCTAGGCTGCCCTATCTATGTTTCCTGCTAAAATGCATGGGACAATCCCATTGGAGGAAAATTCCACTTAGGGTTAGGGTTAGGTCACAATGAACTCATAGAGAAAAATGGACATCGGCAACAAACTGGGACTGCTTGGATATGGTTAGGAGGGAACTTACTTTTCTAGTCTGCCCTATCTATGTTTCCTGCTAAAATGCATGGGAAAATCCCATTGGAGGAAAATTCCACCTAGGGTTAGGGTTAGGTCACCATGAATATGGAGAGCAACATTGACATTGTCAATAAATTCGGAGTGCTTGGGAATGGATAGGAGGGCACTTACTTTTCTAGTCTGCCCTATCTATGTTTCCTGCTAAAATACATGGGAAAATCCCATTGGAGGAAAATTCCACTTAGTGTTAGGGTTAGGTCACCATGAACTCATAGAGAAAAATGGACATCGGCAACAAACTGGGAGTGCTTGGATATGGTTAGGAGGGAACTTACTTTTTTGGCTGCGGTATCTATGTTTTCTTCTAAAATACATGGGAAAATCCCATTGGAGAAAAATTCCACTTAGGGTTAGGTCACCATGAACTCATAGAGAAAAATGGACATTGGCAACAAACTGGGAGTGCTTGGATATGGTTAGGAGGGAACTTACTTTTCTAGGCTGCCGTATCTACGTTTCCTGGTAAAATACATGGGAAGATCCCAATGGAGGAAAATTCCACCTAGGGTAAGGGTTAGGTCACCATGAACTCATAGAGAAAAATGGACATTGGCAACAAACTGGGAGTGCTTGGATATGGTTGGGAGGGAACTTACTTTTCTAGGCTGCCCTATCTACGTTTCCTGGTAAAATATATGGGAAGATCCCAATGGAGGAAAATTCCACCTAGGGTAAGGGTTAGGTCACCATTAACTCATAGAGAAAAATGGACATTGGCAACAAACTGGGAGTGCTTGGATATGGTTGGGAGGGAACTTACTTTTCTAGGCTGCCCTATCTATGTTTCCTGCTAAAATACATGGGAAGATCCCAATGGAGGAAAATTCCACATAGCATTTGGGTTAGGTCACCATGAACTCATAGAGAAAAATGGACATTGGCAACAAACTGGGAGTGCTTGGATATGGTTGGGAGGGCACTTACTTTTCTAGGCTTCCCTATCTATGTTTCCTGGTAAAATACATGGGAAAATCCCATTGGAGGAAAATTCCACATAGCATTTGGGTTAGGTCACCATGAACATGGAGAGAAACATGGACATTGCCAATAAATTCGGAGTGGTTGGGAATGATTAGGAGGGCAAAGAAATTTCTAGGCTGCCCTATCTTTGTTTCCTTCTAAAATACATGGGAAAATCCCATTGGAGGAAAATTCCACTTAGTGTTAGGGTTAGGTCACCATGTACTCATAGAGAAAAATGGACATCGGCAACAAACTGGGAGTGCTTGGATATGGTTAGGAGGGAACTTACTTTTCTAGGCTGCCGTATCTACGTTTCCTGGTAAAATACATGGGAAGATCCCATTGGAGGAAAATTCCACCTAGGGTTAGGGTTAGGTCACCATGAATATGGAGAGCAACATTGACATTGTCAATAAATTCGGAGTGCTTGGGAATGGATAGGAGGGCACTTACTTTTCTAGGCTTCCCTATCTATGTTTCCTGGTAAAATACATGGGAAAATCCCATTGGAGGAAAATTCCACATAGCATTTGGGTTAGGTCACCATGAACATGGAGAGAAACATGGACATTGCCAATAAATTCGGAGTGGTTGGGAATGATTAGGAGGGCAAAGAAATTTCTAGGCTGCCCTATCTTTGTTTCCTTCTAAAATACATGGGAAAATCCCATTGGAGGAAAATTCCACTTAGTGTTAGGGTTAGGTCACCATGAACTCATAGAGAAAAATGGACATCGGCAACAAACTGGGAGTGCTTGGATATGGTTAGGAGGGAACTTTCTTTTCTAGGCTGCCCTATCTATGTTTCCTGCTAAAATGCATGGGAAAATCCCATTGGAGGAAAATTCCACTTAGGGTTAGGGTTAGGTCACCATGAACTCATAAAGAAAAATGGACATCGGGAACAAACTGGGAGTGCTTGGATATGGTTAGGAGGGAACTCACTTTTCTAGGCTGCCCTATCTATGTTTCCTGCTAAAATGCATGGGACAATCCCATTGGAGGAAAATTCCACTTAGGGTTAGGGTTAGGTCACAATGAACTCATAGAGAAAAATGGACATCGGCAACAAACTGGGAGTGCTTGGATATGGTTAGGAGGGAACTTACTTTTGTAGGTTGCCGTATCAACGTTTCCTGGTAAAATACATGGGAAAATCCCATTGGAGGAAAATTCCACCTAGGGTTAGGGTTAGGTCACCATGAATATGGAGAGCAACATTGACATTGTCAATAAATTCGGAGTGCTTGGGAATGGATAGGAGGGCACTTACTTTTCTAGTCTGCCCTATCTATGTTTCCTGCTAAAATACATGGGAAAATCCCATTGGAGGAAAATTCCACTTAGTGTTAGGGTTAGGTCACCATGAACTCATAGAGAAAAATGGACATCGGCAACAAACTGGGAGTGCTTGGATATGGTTAGGAGGGAACTTACTTTTTTGGCTGCGGTATCTATGTTTTCTTCTAAAATACATGGGAAAATCCCATTGGAGAAAAATTCCACTTAGGGTTAGGTCACCATGAACTCATAGAGAAAAATGGACATCGGCAACAAACTGGGAGTGCTTGGATATGGTTAGGAGGGAACTTACTTTTCTAATTTGCCGTATCTACGTTTCCTGGTAAAATACATGGGAAAATCCCATTGGAGGAAAATTCCACCTAGGGTTAGGTTTAGGTAACCATGAATATGGAGAGCAACATGGACATTGTCAATAAATTCGGAGTGCTTGGGAATGGTTAGGAGGGCACTTACTTTTCTAGGCTTCCCTATCTATGTTTCCTGGTAAAATACATGGGAAAATCCCATTGGAGGAAAATTCCACTTAGCGTTTGGGTTAGGTCACCATGAACATGGAGAGAAACATGGACATTGCCAATAAATTTGGCGTGGTTGGGAATGATTAGGAGGGCAATGAAATTTCTAGGCTGCCTTATCTTTGTTTCCTGCTAAAATACATGGGAAAATCCCATTGGAGGAAAATTCCACTTAGTCTTAGGGTTAGGTCACCATGAACTCATAGAGAAAAATGGACATCGACAACAAACTGGGAGTGCTTGGATATGGTTAGGAGGGCACTTACTTTTCTAGGCTGCGGTATCTATGTTTTCTTCTAAAATACATGGGAAAATCCCATTGGAGGAAAATTCCACTTAGGGTTAGGGTTAGGTCACCATCAACTCATAGAGAAAAATGGACATCGGCAACAAACTGGGAGTGCTTGGATATGGTTAGGAGGGAACTTACTTTTCTAGGTTGCCGTATCAACGTTTCCTGGTAAAATACATGAGAAAATCCCATTGGAGGAAAATTCCACCTAGGGTTAGGGTTAGGTCACCATGAATATGGAGAGCAACATGGACATTGTCAATAAATTCGGAGTGCTTGGGAATGGTTAGGAGGGCACTTACTTTTCTAGGCTTCCCTATCTATGTTTCCTGGTAAAATACATGGGAAAATCCCATTGGAGGAAAATTCCACTTAGCGTTTGGGTTAGGTCACCATGAACATGGAGAGAAACATGGACATTGCCAATAAATTCGGAGTGGTTGGGAATGATAAGGAGGGCAAAGAAATTTCTAGGCTGCCCTATCTTTGTTTCCTGCTAAAATGCATGGGAAAATCCCATTGGAGGAAAATTCCACTTAGGGTTAGCGTTAGGTCACCATGAACTCATAGAGAAAAATGGACATCGGCAACAAACTGGGAGTGCTTGGATATGGTTAGGAGGGAACTTACTTTTCTAGGCTGCCCTATCTATGTTTCCTGCTAAAATGCATGGGAAAATCCCATTGGAGGAAAATTCCACTTAGGGTTAGGGTTAGGTCACCATGAACTCATAGAGAAAAATGGACATCGGGAACAAACTGGGAGTGCTTGGATATGGTTAGGAGGGAACTCACTTTTCTAGGCTGCCCTATCTATGTTTCCTGCTAAAATGCATGGGACAATCCCATTGGAGGAAAATTCCACTTAGGGTTAGGGTTAGGTCACAATGAACTCATAGAGAAAAATGGACATCGGCAACAAACTGGGAGTGCTTGGATATGGTTAGGAGGGAACTTACTTTTCTAGTCTGCCCTATCTATGTTTCCTGCTAAAATGCATTGGAAAATCCCATTGGAGGAAAATTCCACCTAGGGTTAGGGTTAGGTCACCATGAATATGGAGAGCAACATTGACATTGTCAATAAATTCGGAGTGCTTGGGAATGGATAGGAGGGCACTTACTTTTCTAGTCTGCCCTATCTATGTTTCCTGCTAAAATACATGGGAAAATCCCATTGAAGGAAAATTCCACTTAGTGTTAGGGTTAGGTCACCATGAACTCATAGAGAAAAATGGACATCGGCAACAAACTGGGAGTGCTTGGATATGGTTAGGAGGGAACTTACTTTTTTGGCTGCGGTATCTATGTTTTCTTCTAAAATGCATGGGAAAATCCCATTGGAGAAAAATTCCACTTAGGGTTAGGTCACCATGAACTCATAGAGAAAAATGGACATCGGCAACAAACTGGGAGTGCTTGGATATGGTTAGGAGGGAACTTACTTTTGTAGGCTGCCGTATCTACGTTTCCTGGTAAAATACATGGGAAGATCCCAATGGAGGAAAATTCCACCTAGGGTAAGGGTTAGGTCACCATGAACTCATAGAGAAAAATGGACATTGGCAACAAACTGGGAGTGCTTGGATATGGTTGGGAGGGAACTTACTTTTCTAGGCTGCCCTATCTACGTTTCCTGGTAAAATACATGGGAAGATCCCAATGGAGGAAAATTCCACCTAGGGTAAGGGTTAGGTCACCATGAACTCATAGAGAAAAATGGACATTGGCAACAAACTGGGAGTGCTTGGATATGGTTGGGAGGGAACTTACTTTTCTAGGCTGCCCTATCTATGTTTCCTGCTAAAATACATGGGAAGATCCCAATGGAGGAAAATTCCACATAGCATTTGGGTTAGGTCACCATGAACTCATAGAGAAAAATGGACATTGGCAACAAACTGGGAGTGCTTGGATATGGTTGGGAGGGCACTTACTTTTCTAGGCTTCCCTATCTATGTTTCCTGGTAAAATACATGGGAAAATCCCATTGGAGGAAAATTCCACATAGCATTTGGGTTAGGTCACCATGAACATGGAGAGAAACATGGACATTGCCAATAAATTCGGAGTGGTTGGGAATGATTAGGAGGGCAAAGAAATTTCTAGGCTGCCCTATCTTTGTTTCATTCTAAAATACATGGGAAAATCCCATTGGAGGAAAATTCCACTTAGTCTTAGGGTTAGGTCACCATGAACTCATAGAGAAAAATGGACATCGACAACAAACTGGGAGTGCTTGGATATGGTTAGGAGGGAACTTACTTTTCTAGGCTGCCGTATCTACGTTTCCTGGTAAAATACATGGGAAGATCCCATTGGAGGAAAATTCCACCTAGGGTTAGGGTTAGGTCACCATGAATATGGAGAGCAACATTGACATTGTCAATAAATTCGGAGTGCTTGGGAATGGATAGGAGGGCACTTACTTTTCTAGGCTTCCCTATCTATGTTTCCTGGTAAAATACATGGGAAAATCCCATTGGAGGAAAATTCCACATAGCATTTGGGTTAGGTCACCATGAACATGGAGAGAAACATGGACATTGCCAATAAATTCGGAGTGGTTGGGAATGATTAGGAGGGCAAAGAAATTTCTAGGCTGCCCTATCTTTGTTTCCTTCTAAAATACATGGGAAAATCCCATTGGAGGAAAATTCCACTTAGTGTTAGGGTTAGGTCACCATGAACTCATAGAGAAAAATGGACATCGGCAACAAACTGGGAGTGCTTGGATATGGTTAGGAGGGAACTTACTTTTCTAGGCTGCCCTATCTATGTTTCCTGCTAAAATGCATGGGAAAATCCCATTGGAGGAAAATTCCACTTAGGGTTAGGGTTAGGTCACCATGAACTCATAGAGAAAAATGGACATCGGGAACAAACTGGGAGTGCTTGGATATGGTTAGGAGGGAACTCACTTTTCTAGGCTGCCCTATCTATGTTTCCTGCTAAAATGCATGGGACAATCCCATTGGAGGAAAATTCCACTTAGGGTTAGGGTTAGGTCACAATGAACTCATAGAGAAAAATGGACATCGGCAACAAACTGGGAGTGCTTGGATATGGTTAGGAGGGAACTTACTTTTCTAGTCTGCCCTATCTATGTTTCCTGCTAAAATGCATGGGAAAATCCCATTGGAGGAAAATTCCACCTAGGGTTAGGGTTAGGTCACCATGAATATGGAGAGCAACATTGACATTGTCAATAAATTCGGAGTGCTTGGGAATGGATAGGAGGGCACTTACTTTTCTAGTCTGCCCTATCTATGTTTCCTGCTAAAATACATGGGAAAATCCCATTGGAGGAAAATTCCACTTAGTGTTAGGGTTAGGTCACCATGAACTCATAGAGAAAAATGGACATCGGCAACAAACTGGGAGTGCTTGGATATGGTTAGGAGGGAACTTACTTTTTTGGCTGCGGTATCTATGTTTTCTTCTAAAATACATGGGAAAATCCCATTGGAGAAAAATTCCACTTAGGGTTAGGTCACCATGAACTCATAGAGAAAAATGGACATCGGCAACAAACTGGGAGTGCTTGGATATGGTTAGGAGGGAACTTACTTTTCTAGGCTGCCGTATCTACGTTTCCTGGTAAAATACATGGGAAGATCCCAATGGAGGAAAATTCCACCTAGGGTAAGGGTTAGGTCACCATGAACTCATAGAGAAAAATGGACATTGGCAACAAACTGGGAGTGCTTGGATATGGTTGGGAGGGAACTTACTTTTCTAGGCTGCCCTATCTACGTTTCCTGGTAAAATACATGGGAAGATCCCAATGGAGGAAAATTCCACCTAGGGTAAGGGTTAGGTCACCATGAACTCATAGAGAAAAATGGACATTGGCAACAAACTGGGAGTGCTTGGATATGGTTGGGAGGGAACTTACTTTTCTAGGCTGCCCTATCTATGTTTCCTGCTAAAATACATGGGAAGATCCCAATGGAGGAAAATTCCACATAGCATTTGGGTTAGGTCACCATGAACTCATAGAGAAAAATGGACATTGGCAACAAACTGGGAGTGCTTGGATATGGTTGGGAGGGCACTTACTTTTCTAGGCTTCCCTATCTATGTTTCCTGGTAAAATACATGGGAAAATCCCATTGGAGGAAAATTCCACATAGCATTTGGGTTAGGTCACCATGAACATGGAGAGAAACATGGACATTGCCAATAAATTCGGAGTGGTTGTGAATGATTAGGAGGGCAAAGAAATTTCTAGGCTGCCCTATCTTTGTTTCCTTCTAAAATACATGGGAAAATCCCATTGGAGGAAAATTCCACTTAGTGTTAGGGTTACGTCACCATGTACTCATAGAGAAAAATGGACATCGGCAACAAACTGGGAGTGCTTGGATATGGTTAGGAGGGAACTTACTTTTCTAGGCTGCCGTATCTACGTTTCCTGGTAAAATACATGGGAAGATCCCATTGGAGGAAAATTCCACCTAGGGTTAGGGTTAGGTCACCATGAATATGGAGAGCAACATTGACATTGTCAATAAATTCGGAGTGCTTGGGAATGGATAGGAGGGCACTTACTTTTCTAGGCTTCCCTATCTATGTTTCCTGGTAAAATACATGGGAAAATCCCATTGGAGGAAAATTCCACATAGCATTTGGGTTAGGTCACCATGAACATGGAGAGAAACATGGACATTGCCAATAAATTCGGAGTGGTTGGGAATGATTAGGAGGGCAAAGAAATTTCTAGGCTGCCCTATCTTTGTTTCCTTCTAAAATACATGGGACAATCCCATTGGAGGAAAATTCCACTTAGGGTTAGGGTTAGGTCACAATGAACTCATAGAGAAAAATGGACATCGGCAACAAACTGGGAGTGCTTGGATATGGTTAGGAGGGAACTTACTTTTTTGGCTGCGGTATCTATGTTTTCTTCTAAAATACATGGGAAAATCCCATTGGAGAAAAATTCCACTTAGGGTTAGGTCACCATGAACTCATAGAGAAAAATGGACATCGGCAACAAACTGGGAGTGCTTGGATATGGTTAGGAGGGAACTTACTTTTCTAGGCTGCCGTATCTACGTTTCCTGGTAAAATACATGGGAAGATCCCAATGGAGGAAAATTCCACCTAGGGTAAGGGTTAGGTCACCATGAACTCATAGAGAAAAATGGACATTGGCAACAAACTGGGAGTGCTTGGATATGGTTGGGAGGGAACTTACTTTTCTAGGCTGCCCTATCTATGTTTCCTGCTAAAATACATGGGAAGATCCCAATGGAGGAAAATTCCACATAGCATTTGGGTTAGGTCACCATGAACATGGAGAGCAACATTGACATTGTCAATAAATTCGGAGTGCTTGGGAATGGATAGGAGGGCACTTACTTTTCTAGGCTTCCCTATCTATGTTTCCTGGTAAAATACATGGGAAAATCCCATTGGAGGAAAATTCCACATAGCATTTGGGTTAGGTCACCATGAACATGGAGAGAAACATGGACATTGCCAATAAATTCGGAGTGGTTGGGAATGATTAGGAGGGCAAAGAAATTTCTAGGCTGCCCTATCTTTGTTTCCTTCTAAAATACATGGGAAAATCCCATTGGAGGAAAATTCCACTTAGTGTTAGGGTTAGGTCACCATGAACTCATAGAGAAAAATGGACATCGGCAACAAACTGGGAGTGCTTGGATATGGTTAGGAGGGAACTTACTTTTCTAGGCTGCCCTATCTATGTTTCCTGCTAAAATGCATGGGAAAATCCCATTGGAGGAAAATTCCACTTAGGGTTAGGGTTAGGTCACCATGAACTCATAGAGAAAAATGGACATCGGCAACAAACTGGGAGTGCTTGGATATGGTTAGGAGGGAACTCACTTTTCTAGGCTGCCCTATCTATGTTTCCTGCTAAAATGCATGGGACAATCCCATTGGAGGAAAATTCCACTTAGGGTTAGGGTTAGGTCACAATGAACTCATAGAGAAAAATGGACATCGGCAACAAACTGGGAGTGCTTGGATATGGTTAGGAGGGAACTTACTTTTCTAGGCTGCCCTATCTATGTTTCCTGCTAAAATACATGGGAAGATCCCAATGGAGGAAAATTCCACCTAGGGTAAGGGTTAGGTCACCATGAATATGGAGAGCAACATTGACATTGTCAATAAATTCGGAGTGCTTGGGAATGGATAGGAGGGCACTTACTTTTCTAGTCTGCCCTATCTATGTTTCCTGCTAAAATACATGGGAAAATCCCATTGGAGGAAAATTCCACTTAGTGTTAGGGTTAGGTCACCATGAACTCATAGAGAAAAATGGACATCGGCAACAAACTGGGAGTGCTTGGATATGGTTAGGAGGGAACTTACTTTTTTGGCTGCGGTATCTATGTTTTCTTCTAAAATACATGGGAAAATCCCATTGGAGAAAAATTCCACTTAGGGTTAGGTCACCATGAACTCATAGAGAAAAATGGACATCGGCAACAAACTGGGAGTGCTTGGATATGGTTAGGAGGGAACTTACTTTTCTAATTTGCCGTATCTACGTTTCCTGGTAAAATACATGGGAAAATCCCATTGGAGGAAAATTCCACCTAGGGTTAGGTTTAGGTAACCATGAATATGGAGAGCAACATGGACATTGTCAATATATTCGGAGTGCTTGGGAATGGTTAGGAGGGCACTTACTTTTCTAGGCTTCCCTATCTATGTTTCCTGGTAAAATACATGGGAAAATCCCATTGGAGGAAAATTCCACTTAGCGTTTGGGTTAGGTCACCATGAACATGGAGAGAAACATGGACATTGCCAATAAATTCGGAGTGCTTGGGAATGATTAGGAGGGCAAAGAAATTTCTAGGCTGCCCTATCTTTGTTTCCTGCTAAAATACATGGGAAAATCCCATTGGAGGAAAATTCCTCTTAGGGTTAGGGTTAGGTCACAATGAACTCATAGAGAAAAATGGACATCGGCAACAAACTGGGAGTGCTTGGATATGGTTAGGAGGGAATTTACTTTTCTAGGTTGCCGTATCAACGTTTCCTGGTAAAATACATGGGAAAATCCCATTGGAGGAAAATTCCACCTAGGGTTAGGGTTAGGTCACCATGAATATGGAGAGCAACATTGACATTGTCAATAAATTCGGAGTGCTTGGGAATGGATAGGAGGGCACTTACTTTTCTAGGCTGCCCTATCTTTGTTTCCTGCTAAAATACATGGGAAAATCCCATTGGAGGAAAATTCCTCTTAGGGTTAGGGTTAGGTCACCATGAACTCATAGAGAAAAATGGACATCGGCAACAAACTGGGTGTGGTTGGATATGGTTAGGAGGGAACTTACTTTTCTAGGCTGCCGTATCTACGTTTCCTGCTAAAATACATGGGGAGATCCCATTGGAGGAAAATTCCACCTAGGGTTAGGGTTAGGTCACCTTCAACTCATAGAGAAAAATGGACATCGGCAACAAACTGGGAGCGCTTGGATATGGTTAGGAGGGAACTTCCTTTTCTAGGCTGCCCTATCTATGTTTCCTGCTAAAATGCATGGGAAAATCCCATTGGAGGAAAATTCCACTTAGCGTTTGGGTTAGGTCACCATGAACATGGAGAGAAACATGGACATTGCCAATAAATTTGGCGTGGTTGGGAATGATTAGGAGGGCAAGGAAATTTCTAGGCTGCCTTATCTTTGTTTCCTGCTAAAATACATGGGAAAATCCCATTGGAGGAAAATTCCACTTAGTCTTAGGGTTAGGTCACCATGAACTCATAGAGAAAAATGGACATCGACAACAAACTGGGAGTGCTTGGATATGGTTAGGAGGGCACTTACTTTTCTAGGCTGCGGTATCTATGTTTTCTTCTAAAATACATGGGAAAATCCCATTGGAGGAAAATTCCACTTAGGGTTAGGGTTAGGTCACCATCAACTCATAGAGAAAAATGGACATCGGCAACAAACTGGGAGTGCTTGGATATGGTTAGGAGGGAACTTACTTTTCTAGGTTGCCGTATCAACGTTTCCTGGTAAAATACATGAGAAAATCCCATTGGAGGAAAATTCCACCTAGGGTTAGGGTTAGGTCACCATGAATATGGAGAGCAACATGGACATTGTCAATAAATTCGGAGTGCTTGGGAATGGTTAGGAGGGCACTTACTTTTCTAGGCTTCCCTATCTATGTTTCCTGGTAAAATACATGGGAAAATCCCATTGGAGGAAAATTCCACTTAGCGTTTGGGTTAGGTCACCATGAACATGGAGAGAAACATGGACATTGCCAATAAATTCGGAGTGGTTGGGAATGATAAGGAGGGCAAAGAAATTTCTAGGCTGCCCTATCTTTGTTTCCTGCTAAAATGCATGGGAAAATCCCATTGGAGGAAAATTCCACTTAGGGTTAGCGTTAGGTCACCATGAACTCATAGAGAAAAATGGACATCGGCAACAAACTGGGAGTGCTTGGATATGGTTAGGAGGGAACTTACTTTTCTAGGCTGCCCTATCTATGTTTCCTGCTAAAATGCATGGGAAAATCCCATTGGAGGAAAATTCCACTTAGGGTTAGGGTTAGGTCACCATGAACTCATAGAGAAAAATGGACATCGGGAACAAACTGGGAGTGCTTGGATATGGTTAGGAGGGAACTCACTTTTCTAGGCTGCCCTATCTATGTTTCCTGGTAAAATACATGGGAAAATCCCATTGGAGGAAAATTCCACATAGCATTTGGGTTAGGTCACCATGAACATGGAGAGAAACATGGACATTGCCAATAAATTCGGAGTGGTTGGGAATGATTAGGAGGGCAAAGAAATTTCTAGGCTGCCCTATCTTTGTTTCCTTCTAAAATACATGGGAAAATCCCATTGGAGGAAAATTCCACTTAGTGTTAGGGTTAGGTCACCATGTACTCATAGAGAAAAATGGACATCGGCAACAAACTGGGAGTGCTTGGATATGGTTAGGAGGGAACTTACTTTTCTAGGCTGCCGTATCTACGTTTCCTGGTAAAATACATGGGAAGATCCCATTGGAGGAAAATTCCACCTAGGGTTAGGGTTAGGTCACCATGAATATGGAGAGCAACATTGACATTGTCAATAAATTCGGAGTGCTTGGGAATGGATAGGAGGGCACATACTTTTCTAGGCTTCCCTATCTATGTTTCCTGGTAAAATACATGGGAAAATCCCATTGGAGGAAAATTCCACATAGCATTTGGGTTAGGTCACCATGAACATGGAGAGAAACATGGACATTGCCAATAAATTCGGAGTGGTTGGGAATGATTAGGAGGGCAAAGAAATTTCTAGGCTGCCCTATCTTTGTTTCCTTCTAAAATACATGGGAAAATCCCATTGGAGGAAAATTCCACTTAGTGTTAGGGTTAGGTCACCATGAACTCATAGAGAAAAATGGACATCGGCAACAAACTGGGAGTGCTTGGATATGGTTAGGAGGGAACTTACTTTTCTAGGCTGCCCTATCTATGTTTCGTGCTAAAATGCATGGGAAAATCCCATTGGAGGAAAATTCCACTTAGGGTTAGGGTTAGGTCACCATGAACTCATAGAGAAAAATGGACATCGGGAACAAACTGGGAGTGCTTGGATATGGTTAGGAGGGAACTCACTTTTCTAGGCTGCCCTATCTATGTTTCCTGCTAAAATGCATGGGACAATCCCATTGGAGGAAAATTCCACTTAGGGTTAGGGTTAGGTCACAATGAACTCATAGAGAAAAATGGACATCGGCAACAAACTGAGAGTGCTTGGATATGGTTAGGAGGGAACTTACTTTTGTAGGTTGCCGTATCAACGTTTCCTGGTAAAATACATGGGAAAATCCCATTGGAGGAAAATTCCACCTAGGGTTAGGGTTAGGTCACCATGAATATGGAGAGCAACATTGACATTGTCAATAAATTCGGAGTGCTTGGGAATGGATAGGAGGGCACTTACTTTTCTAGTCTGCCCTATCTATGTTTCCTGCTAAAATACATGGGAAAATCCCATTGGAGGAAAATTCCACTTAGTGTTAGGGTTAGGTCACCATGAACTCATAGAGAAAAATGGACATCGGCAACAAACTGGGAGTGCTTGGATATGGTTAGGAGGGAACTTACTTTTTTGGCTGCGGTATCTATGTTTTCTTCTAAAATACATGGGAAAATCCCATTGGAGAAAAATTCCACTTAGGGTTAGGTCACCATGAACTCATAGAGAAAAATGGACATCGGCAACAAACTGGGAGTGCTTGGATATGGTTAGGAGGGAACTTACTTTTCTAGGCTGCCGTATCTACGTTTCCTGGTAAAATACATGGGAAGATCCCAATGGAGGAAAATTCCACCTAGGGTAAGGGTTAGGTCACCATGAACTCATAGAGAAAAATGGACATTGGCAACAAACTGGGAGTGCTTGGATATGGTTGGGAGGGAACTTACTTTTCTAGGCTGCCCTATCTACGTTTCCTGGTAAAATACATGGGAAGATCCCAATGGAGGAAAATTCCACCTAGGGTAAGGGTTAGGTCACCATGAACTCATAGAGAAAAATGGACATTGGCAACAAACTGGGAGTGCTTGGATATGGTTGGGAGGGAACTTACTTTTCTAGGCTGCCCTATCTATGTTTCCTGCTAAAATACATGGGAAGATCCCAATGGAGGAAAATTCCACCTAGGGTAAGGGTTAGGTCACCATGAACTCATAGAGAAAAATGGACATTGGCAACAAACTGGGAGTGCTTGGATATGGTTGGGAGGGAACTTACTTTTCTAGGCTTCCCTATCTATGTTTCCTGGTAAAATACATGGGAAAATCCCATTGGAGGAAAATTCCACATAGCATTTGGGTTAGGTCACCATGAACATGGAGAGAAACATGGACATTGCCAATAAATTCGGAGTGGTTGGGAATGATTAGGAGGGCAAAGAAATTTCTAGGCTGCCCTATCTTTGTTTCCTTCTAAAATACATGGGAAAATCCCATTGGAGGAAAATTCCACTTAGTGTTAGGGTTAGGTCACCATGTACTCATAGAGAAAAATGGACATCGGCAACAAACTGGGAGTGCTTGGATATGGTTAGGAGGGAACTTACTTTTCTAGGCTGCCGTATCTACGTTTCCTGGTAAAATACATGGGAAGATCCCATTGGAGGAAAATTCCACCTAGGGTTAGGGTTAGGTCACCATGAATATGGAGAGCAACATTGACATTGTCAATAAATTCGGAGTGCTTGGGAATGGATAGGAGGGCACTTACTTTTCTAGGCTTCCCTATCTATGTTTCCTGGTAAAATACATGGGAAAATCCCATTGGAGGAAAATTCCACATAGCATTTGGGTTAGGTCACCATGAACATGGAGAGAAACATGGACATTGCCAATAAATTCGGAGTGGTTGGGAATGATTAGGAGGGCAAAGAAATTTCTAGGCTGCCCTATCTTTGTTTCCTTCTAAAATACATGGGAAAATCCCATTGGAGGAAAATTCCACTTAGTGTTAGGGTTAGGTCACCATGAACTCATAGAGAAAAATGGACATCGGCAACAAACTGGGAGTGCTTGGATATGGTTAGGAGGGAACTCACTTTTATAGGCTGCCCTATCTATGTTTCCTGCTAAAATGCATGGGACAATCCCATTGGAGGAAAATTCCACTTAGGGTTAGGGTTAGGTCACAATGAACTCATAGAGAAAAATGGACATCGGCAACAAACTGGGAGTGCTTGGATATGGTTAGGAGGGAACTTACTTTTCTAGGCTGCCGTATCTACGTTTCCTGGTAAAATACATGGGAAGATCCCATTGGAGGAAAATTCCACCTAGGGTTAGGGTTAGGTCACCATGAATATGGAGAGCAACATTGACATTGTCAATAAATTCGGAGTGCTTGGATATGGTTGGGAGGGAACTTACTTTTCTAGTCTGCCCTATCTATGTTTCCTGCTAAAATACATGGGAAAATCCCATTGGAGGAAAATTCCACTTAGTGTTAGGGTTAGGTCACCATGAACTCATAGAGAAAAATGGACATCGGCAACAAACTGGGAGTGCTTGGATATGGTTAGGAGGGAACTTACTTTTTTGGCTGCGGTATCTATGTTTTCTTCTAAAATACATGGGAAAATCCCATTGGAGAAAAATTCCACTTAGGGTTAGGTCACCATGAACTCATAGAGAAAAATGGACATCGGCAACAAACTGGGAGTGCTTGGATATGGTTAGGAGGGAACTTACTTTTCTAGGCTGCCGTATCTACGTTTCCTGGTAAAATACATGGGAAGATCCCAATGGAGGAAAATTCCACCTAGGGTAAGGGTTAGGTCACCATGAACTCATAGAGAAAAATGGACATTGGCAACAAACTGGGAGTGCTTGGATATGGTTGGGAGGGAACTTACTTTTCTAGGCTGCCCTATCTACGTTTCCTGGTAAAATACATGGGAAGATCCCAATGGAGGAAAATTCCACCTAGGGTAAGGGTTAGGTCACCATGAACTCATAGAGAAAAATGGACATTGGCAACAAACTGGGAGTGCTTGGATATGGTTGGGAGGGAACTTACTTTTCTAGGCTGCCCTATCTATGTTTCCTGCTAAAATACATGGGAAGATCCCAATGGAGGAAAATTCCACCTAGGGTAAGGGTTAGGTCACCATGAACTCATAGAGAAAAATGGACATTGGCAACAAACTGGGAGTGCTTGGATATGGTTGGGAGGGCACTTACTTTTCTAGGCTTCCCTATCTATGTTTCCTGGTAAAATACATGGGAAAATCCCATTGGAGGAAAATTCCACATAGCATTTGGGTTAGGTCACCATGAACATGGAGAGAAACATGGACATTGCCAATAAATTCGGAGTGGTTGGGAATGATTAGGAGGGCAAAGAAATTTCTAGGCTGCCCTATCTTTGTTTCCTTCTAAAATACATGGGAAAATCCCATTGGAGGAAAATTCCACTTAGTGTTAGGGTTAGGTCACCATGTACTCATAGAGAAAAATGGACATCGGCAACAAACTGGGAGTGCTTGGATATGGTTAGGAGGGAACTTACTTTTCTAGGCTGCCGTATCTACGTTTCCTGGTAAAATACATGGGAAGATCCCATTGGAGGAAAATTCCACCTAGGGTTAGGGTTAGGTCACCATGAATATGGAGAGCAACATTGACATTGTCAATAAATTCGGAGTGCTTGGGAATGGATAGGAGGGCACTTACTTTTCTAGGCTTCCCTATCTATGTTTCCTGGTAAAATACATGGGAAAATCCCATTGGAGGAAAATTCCACATAGCATTTGGGTTAGGTCACCATGAACATGGAGAGAAACATGGACATTGCCAATAAATTCGGAGTGGTTGGGAATGATTAGGAGGGCAAAGAAATTTCTAGGCTGCCCTATCTTTGTTTCCTTCTAAAATACATGGGAAAATCCCATTGGAGGAAAATTCCACTTAGTGTTAGGGTTAGGTCACCATGAACTCATAGAGAAAAATGGACATCGGCAACAAACTGGGAGTGCTTGGATATGGTTAGGAGGGAACTCACTTTTATAGGCTGCCCTATCTATGTTTCCTGCTAAAATGCATGGGACAATCCCATTGGAGGAAAATTCCACTTAGGGTTAGGGTTAGGTCACAATGAACTCATAGAGAAAAATGGACATCGGCAACAAACTGGGAGTGCTTGGATATGGTTAGGAGGGAACTTACTTTTGTAGGTTGCCGTATCAACGTTTCCTGGTAAAATACATGGGAAAATCCCATTGGAGGAAAATTCCACCTAGGGTTAGGGTTAGGTCACCATGAATATGGAGAGCAACATTGACATTGTCAATAAATTCGGAGTGCTTGGGAATGGATAGGAGGGCACTTACTTTTCTAGTCTTCCCAATCTATGTTTCCTGGTAAAATACATGGGAAAATCCCATTGGAGGAAAATTCCACATAGCATTTGGGTTAGGTCACCATGAACATGGAGAGAAACATGGACATTGCCAATAAATTTGGAGTGGTTGGGAATGATTAGGAGGGCAAAGAAATTTCTAGGCTGCCCTATCTTTGTTTCCTTCTAAAATACATGGGAAAATCCCATTGGAGGAAAATTCCACTTAGTGTTAGGGTTAGGTCACCATGAACTCATAGAGAAAAATGGACATCGGCAACAAACTGGGAGTGCTTGGATATGGTTAGGAGAGAACTTACTTTTGTAGGTTGCCGTATCAACGTTTCCTGGTAAAATACATGGGAAAATCCCATTGGAGGAAAATTCCACCTAGGGTAAGGGTTAGGTCACCATGAATATGGAGAGCAACATTGACATTGTCAATAAATTCGGAGTGCTTGGGAATGGATAGGAGGGCACTTACTTTTCTAGGCTGCCCTATCTATGTTTCCTGCTAAAATGCATGGGAAAATCCCATTGGAGGAAAATTCCACTTAGCGTTTGGGTTATGTCACCATGAACATGGAGAGAAACATGGACATTGCCAATAAATTCGGAGTGCTTGGGAATGATTAGGAGGGCAAAGAAATTTCTAGGCTGCCCTATCTTTGTTTCCTGCTAAAATACATGGGAAAATCCCATTGGAGGAAAATTCCTCTTAGGGTTAGGGTTAGGTCACAATGAACTCATAGAGAAAAATGGACATCGGCAACAAACTGGGAGTGCTTGGATATGGTTAGGAGGGAACTTACTTTTCTAGGTTGCCGTATCAACGTTTCCTGGTAAAATACATGGGAAAATCCCATTGGAGGAAAATTCCACCTAGGGTTAGGGTTAGGTCACCATGAACTCATAGAGAAAAATGGACATCGGCAACAAACTGGGAGTGCTTGGATATGGTTAGGAGGGAACTCACTTTTCTAGGCTGCCCTATCTATGTTTCCTGCTAAAATGCATGGGACAATCCCATTGGAGGAAAATTCCACTTAGGGTTAGGGTTAGGTCACAATGAACTCATAGAGAAAAATGGACATCGGCAACAAACTGGGAGTGCTTGGATATGGTTAGGAGGGAACTTACTTTTGTAGGTTGCCGTATCAACGTTTCCTGGTAAAATACATGGGAAAATCCCATTGGAGGAAAATTCCACCTAGGGTTAGGGTTAGGTCACCATGAATATGGAGAGCAACATTGACATTGTCAATAAATTCGGAGTGCTTGGGAATGGATAGGAGGGCACTTACTTTTCTAGTCTTCCCAATCTATGTTTCCTGGTAAAATACATGGGAAAATCCCATTGGAGGAAAATTCCACATAGCATTTGGGTTAGGTCACCATGAACATGGAGAGAAACATGGACATTGCCAATAAATTCGGAGTGGTTGGGAATGATTAGGAGGGCAAAGAAATTTCTAGGCTGCCCTATCTTTGTTTCCTTCTAAAATACATGGGAAAATCCCATTGGAGTAAAATTCCACTTAGTGTTAGGGTTAGGTCACCATGAACTCATAGAGAAAAATGGACATCGGCAACAAACTGGGAGTGCTTGGATATGGTTAGGAGGGAACTTACTTTTGTAGGTTGCCGTATCAACGTTTCCTGGTAAAATACATGGGAAAATCCCATTGGAGGAAAATTCCACCTAGGGTAAGGGTTAGGTCAGCATGAATATGGAGAGCAACATTGACATTGTCAATAAATTCGGAGTGCTTGGGAATGGATAGGAGGGCACTTACTTTTCTAGGCTGCCCTATCTATGTTTCCTGCTAAAATGCATGGGAAAATCCCATTGGAGGAAAATTCCACTTAGCGTTTGGGTTAGGTCACCATGAACATGGAGAGAAACATGGACATTGCCAATAAATTCGGAGTGGTTGGGAATGATTAGGAGGGCAAGGAAATTTCTAGGCTGCCTTATCTTTGTTTCCTGCTAAAATACATGGGAAAATCCCATTGGAGGAAAATTCCACTTAGTGTTAGGGTTAGGTCACCATGAACTCATAGAGAAAAATGGACATCGGCAACAAACTGGGAGTGCTTGGATATGGTTAGGAGGGAACTTACTTTTTTGGCTGCGGTATCTATGTTTTCTTCTAAAATACATGGGAAAATCCCATTGGAGAAAAATTCCACTTAGGGTTAGGTCACCATGAACTCATAGAGAAAAATGGACATCGGCAACAAACTGGGAGTGCTTGGATATGGTTAGGAGGGAACTTACTTTTCTAGGCTGCCGTATCTACGTTTCCTGGTAAAATACATGGGAAGATCCCATTGGAGGAAAATTCCACCTAGGGTTAGGGTTAGGTCACCATGAATATGGAGAGCAACATTGACATTGTCAATAAATTCGGAGTGCTTGGGAATGGATAGGAGGGCACTTACTTTTCTAGGCTTCCCTATCTATGTTTCCTGGTAAAATACATGGGAAAATCCCATTGGAGGAAAATTCCACATAGCATTTGGGTTAGGTCACCATGAACATGGAGAGAAACATGGACATTGCCAATAAATTCGGAGTGGTTGGGAATGATTAGGAGGGCAAAGAAATTTCTAGGCTGCCCTATCTTTGTTTCCTTCTAAAATACATGGGAAAATCCCATTGGAGGAAAATTCCACTTAGTGTTAGGGTTAGGTCACCATGAACTCATAGAGAAAAATGGACATCGGCAACAAACTGGGAGTGCTTGGATATGGTTAGGAGGGAACTCACTTTTATAGGCTGCCCTATCTATGTTTCCTGCTAAAATGCATGGGACAATCCCATTGGAGGAAAATTCCACTTAGGGTTAGGGTTAGGTCACAATGAACTCATAGAGAAAAATGGACATCGGCAACAAACTGGGAGTGCTTGGATATGGTTAGGAGGGAACTTACTTTTGTAGGTTGCCGTATCAACGTTTCCTGGTAAAATACATGGGAAAATCCCATTGGAGGAAAATTCCACCTAGGGTTAGGGTTAGGTCACCATGAATATGGAGAGCAACATTGACATTGTCAATAAATTCGGAGTGCTTGGGAATGGATAGGAGGGCACTTACTTTTCTAGTCTTCCCAATCTATGTTTCCTGGTAAAATACATGGGAAAATCCCATTGGAGGAAAATTCCACATAGCATTTGGGTTAGGTCACCATGAACATGGAGAGAAACATGGACATTGCCAATAAATTTGGAGTGGTTGGGAATGATTAGGAGGGCAAAGAAATTTCTAGGCTGCCCTATCTTTGTTTCCTTCTAAAATACATGGGAAAATCCCATTGGAGGAAAATTCCACTTAGTGTTAGGGTTAGGTCACCATGAACTCATAGAGAAAAATGGACATCGGCAACAAACTGGGAGTGCTTGGATATGGTTAGGAGAGAACTTACTTTTGTAGGTTGCCGTATCAACGTTTCCTGGTAAAATACATGGGAAAATCCCATTGGAGGAAAATTCCACCTAGGGTAAGGGTTAGGTCACCATGAATATGGAGAGCAACATTGACATTGTCAATAAATTCGGAGTGCTTGGGAATGGATAGGAGGGCACTTACTTTTCTAGGCTGCCCTATCTATGTTTCCTGCTAAAATGCATGGGAAAATCCCATTGGAGGAAAATTCCACTTAGCGTTTGGGTTATGTCACCATGAACATGGAGAGAAACATGGACATTGCCAATAAATTCGGAGTGCTTGGGAATGATTAGGAGGGCAAAGAAATTTCTAGGCTGCCCTATCTTTGTTTCCTGCTAAAATACATGGGAAAATCCCATTGGAGGAAAATTCCTCTTAGGGTTAGGGTTAGGTCACAATGAACTCATAGAGAAAAATGGACATCGGCAACAAACTGGGAGTGCTTGGATATGGTTAGGAGGGAACTTACTTTTCTAGGCTGCCCTATCTATGTTTCCTGCTAAAATGCATGGGAAAATCCCATTGGAGGAAAATTCCACTTAGCGTTTGGGTTAGGTCACCATGAACATGGAGAGAAACATGGACATTGCCAATAAATTTGGCGTGGTTGGGAATGATTAGGAGGGCAAGGAAATTTCTAGGCTGCCTTATCTTTGTTTCCTGCTAAAATACATGGGAAAATCCCATTGGAGGAAAATTCCACTTAGTCTTAGGGTTAGGTCACCATGAACTCATAGAGAAAAATGGACATCGACAACAAACTGGGAGTGCTTGGATATGGTTAGGAGGGAACTTACTTTTCTAGGCTGCGGTATCTATGTTTTCTTCTAAAATACATGGGAAAATCCCATTGGAGGAAAATTCCACTTAGGGTTAGGGTTAGGTCACCATCAACTCATAGAGAAAAATGGACATCGGCAACAAACTGGGAGTGCTTGGATATGGTTAGGAGGGAACTTACTTTTCTAGGCTGCGGTATCTATGTTTCCTGGTAAAATACATGGGAAAATCTCTTTGGAGGAAAATTCCACTTAGGGTTAGGGTTAGGTCACCATGAACTCATAGAGAAAAATGGACATCGGCAACAAACTGGGAGTGCTTGGATATGGTTAGGAGGGAACTCACTTTTCTAGGCTGCCCTATCTATGTTTCCTGCTAAAATGCATGGGACAATCCCATTGGAGGAAAATTCCACTTAGGGTTAGGGTTAGGTCACAATGAACTCATAGAGAAAAATGGACATCGGCAACAAACTGGGAGTGCTTGGATATGGTTAGGAGGGAACTTACTTTTGTAGGTTGCCGTATCAACGTTTCCTGGTAAAATACATGGGAAAATCCCATTGGAGGAAAATTCCACCTAGGGTAAGGGTTAGGTCAGCATGAATATGGAGAGCAACATTGACATTGTCAATAAATTCGGAGTGCTTGGGAATGGATAGGAGGGCACTTACTTTTCTAGGCTGCCCTATCTATGTTTCCTGCTAAAATGCATGGGAAAATCCCATTGGAGGAAAATTCCACTTAGCGTTTGGGTTAGGTCACCATGAACATGGAGAGAAACATGGACATTGCCAATAAATTCGGAGTGGTTGGGAATGATTAGGAGGGCAAGGAAATTTCTAGGCTGCCTTATCTTTGTTTCCTGCTAAAATACATGGGAAAATGCCATTGGAGGAAAATTCCACTTAGTGTTAGGGTTAGGTCACCATGAACTCATAGAGAAAAATGGACATCGGCAACAAACTGGGAGTGCTTGGATATGGTTAGGAGGGAACTTACTTTTTTGGCTGCGGTATCTATGTTTTCTTCTAAAATACATGGGAAAATCCCATTGGAGAAAAATTCCACTTAGGGTTAGGTCACCATGAACTCATAGAGAAAAATGGACATCGGCAACAAACTGGGAGTGCTTGGATATGGTTAGGAGGGAACTTACTTTTCTAGGCTGCCGTATCTACGTTTCCTGGTAAAATACATGGGAAGATCCCATTGGAGGAAAATTCCACCTAGGGTTAGGGTTAGGTCACCATGAATATGGAGAGCAACATTGACATTGTCAATAAATTCGGAGTGCTTGGGAATGGATAGGAGGGCACTTACTTTTCTAGGCTTCCCTATCTATGTTTCCTGGTAAAATACATGGGAAAATCCCATTGGAGGAAAATTCCACATAGCATTTGGGTTAGGTCACCATGAACATGGAGAGAAACATGGACATTGCCAATAAATTCGGAGTGGTTGGGAATGATTAGGAGGGCAAAGAAATTTCTAGGCTGCCCTATCTTTGTTTCCTTCTAAAATACATGGGAAAATCCCATTGGAGGAAAATTCCACTTAGTGTTAGGGTTAGGTCACCATGAACTCATAGAGAAAAATGGACATCGGCAACAAACTGGGAGTGCTTGGATATGGTTAGGAGGGAACTCACTTTTATAGGCTGCCCTATCTATGTTTCCTGCTAAAATGCATGGGACAATCCCATTGGAGGAAAATTCCACTTAGGGTTAGGGTTAGGTCACAATGAACTCATAGAGAAAAATGGACATCGGCAACAAACTGGGAGTGCTTGGATATGGTTAGGAGGGAACTTACTTTTGTAGGTTGCCGTATCAACGTTTCCTGGTAAAATACATGGGAAAATCCCATTGGAGGAAAATTCCACCTAGGGTTAGGGTTAGGTCACCATGAATATGGAGAGCAACATTGACATTGTCAATAAATTCGGAGTGCTTGGGAATGGATAGGAGGGCACTTACTTTTCTAGTCTTCCCAATCTATGTTTCCTGGTAAAATACATGGGAAAATCCCATTGGAGGAAAATTCCACATAGCATTTGGGTTAGGTCACCATGAACATGGAGAGAAACATGGACATTGCCAATAAATTTGGAGTGGTTGGGAATGATTAGGAGGGCAAAGAAATTTCTAGGCTGCCCTATCTTTGTTTCCTTCTAAAATACATGGGAAAATCCCATTGGAGGAAAATTCCACTTAGTGTTAGGGTTAGGTCACCATGAACTCATAGAGAAAAATGGACATCGGCAACAAACTGGGAGTGCTTGGATATGGTTAGGAGAGAACTTACTTTTGTAGGTTGCCGTATCAACGTTTCCTGGTAAAATACATGGGAAAATCCCATTGGAGGAAAATTCCACCTAGGGTAAGGGTTAGGTCACCATGAATATGGAGAGCAACATTGACATTGTCAATAAATTCGGAGTGCTTGGGAATGGATAGGAGGGCACTTACTTTTCTAGGCTGCCCTATCTATGTTTCCTGCTAAAATGCATGGGAAAATCCCATTGGAGGAAAATTCCACTTAGCGTTTGGGTTATGTCACCATGAACATGGAGAGAAACATGGACATTGCCAATAAATTCGGAGTGCTTGGGAATGATTAGGAGGGCAAAGAAATTTCTAGGCTGCCCTATCTTTGTTTCCTGCTAAAATACATGGGAAAATCCCATTGGAGGAAAATTCCTCTTAGGGTTAGGGTTAGGTCACAATGAACTCATAGAGAAAAATGGACATCGGCAACAAACTGGGAGTGCTTGGATATGGTTAGGAGGGAACTTACTTTTCTAGGTTGCCGTATCAACGTTTCCTGGTAAAATACATGGGAAAATCCCATTGGAGGAAAATTCCACCTAGGGTTAGGGTTAGGTCACCATGAATATGGAGAGCAACATTGACATTGTCAATAAATTCGGAGTGCTTGGGAATGGATAGGAGGGCACTTACTTTTCTAGGCTGCCCTATCTTTGTTTCCTGCTAAAATACATGGGAAAATCCCATTGGAGGAAAATTCCTCTTAGGGTTAGGGTTAGGTCACCATGAACTCATAGAGAAAAATGGACATCGGCAACAAACTGGGTGTGGTTGGATATGGTTAGGAGGGAACTTACTTTTCTAGGCTGCCGTATCTACGTTTCCTGCTAAAATACATGGGGAGATCCCATTGGAGGAAAATTCCACCTAGGGTTAGGGTTAGGTCACCTTCAACTCATAGAGAAAAATGGACATCGGCAACAAACTGGGAGCGCTTGGATATGGTTAGGAGGGAACTTCCTTTTCTAGGCTGCCCTATCTATGTTTCCTGCTAAAATGCATGGGAAAATCCCATTGGAGGAAAATTCCACTTAGCGTTTGGGTTAGGTCACCATGAACATGGAGAGAAACATGGACATTGCCAATAAATTTGGCGTGGTTGGGAATGATTAGGAGGGCAAGGAAATTTCTAGGCTGCCTTATCTTTGTTTCCTGCTAAAATACATGGGAAAATCCCATTGGAGGAAAATTCCACTTAGTCTTAGGGTTAGGTCACCATGAACTCATAGAGAAAAATGGACATCGACAACAAACTGGGAGTGCTTGGATATGGTTAGGAGGGAACTTACTTTTCTAGGCTGCGGTATCTATGTTTTCTTCTAAAATACATGGGAAAATCCCATTGGAGGAAAATTCCACTTAGGGTTAGGGTTAGGTCACCATCAACTCATAGAGAAAAATGGACATCGGCAACAAACTGGGAGTGCTTGGATATGGTTAGGAGGGAACTTACTTTTCTAGGCTGCGGTATCTATGTTTCCTGGTAAAATACATGGGAAAATCTCTTTGGAGGAAAATTCCACTTAGGGTTAGGGTTAGGTCACCATGAACTCATAGAGAAAAATGGACATCGGCAACAAACTGGGAGTGCTTGGATATGGTTAGGAGGGAACTCACTTTTCTAGGCTGCCCTATCTATGTTTCCTGCTAAAATGCATGGGACAATCCCATTGGAGGAAAATTCCACTTAGGGTTAGGGTTAGGTCACAATGAACTCATAGAGAAAAATGGACATCGGCAACAAACTGGGAGTGCTTGGATATGGTTAGGAGGGAACTTACTTTTGTAGGTTGCCGTATCAACGTTTCCTGGTAAAATACATGGGAAAATCCCATTGGAGGAAAATTCCACCTAGGGTTAGGGTTAGGTCACCATGAATATGGAGAGCAACATTGACATTGTCAATAAATTCGGAGTGCTTGGGAATGGATAGGAGGGCACTTACTTTTCTAGTCTTCCCAATCTATGTTTCCTGGTAAAATACATGGGAAAATCCCATTGGAGGAAAATTCCACATAGCATTTGGGTTAGGTCACCATGAACATGGAGAGAAACATGGACATTGCCAATAAATTCGGAGTGGTTGGGAATGATTAGGAGGGCAAAGAAATTTCTAGGCTGCCCTATCTTTGTTTCCTTCTAAAATACATGGGAAAATCCCATTGGAGTAAAATTCCACTTAGTGTTAGGGTTAGGTCACCATGAACTCATAGAGAAAAATGGACATCGGCAACAAACTGGGAGTGCTTGGATATGGTTAGGAGGGAACTTACTTTTGTAGGTTGCCGTATCAACGTTTCCTGGTAAAATACATGGGAAAATCCCATTGGAGGAAAATTCCACCTAGGGTAAGGGTTAGGTCAGCATGAATATGGAGAGCAACATTGACATTGTCAATAAATTCGGAGTGCTTGGGAATGGATAGGAGGGCACTTACTTTTCTAGGCTGCCCTATCTATGTTTCCTGCTAAAATGCATGGGAAAATCCCATTGGAGGAAAATTCCACTTAGCGTTTGGGTTAGGTCACCATGAACATGGAGAGAAACATGGACATTGCCAATAAATTCGGAGTGGTTGGGAATGATTAGGAGGGCAAGGAAATTTCTAGGCTGCCTTATCTTTGTTTCCTGCTAAAATACATGGGAAAATCCCATTGGAGGAAAATTCCACTTAGTGTTAGGGTTAGGTCACCATGAACTCATAGAGAAAAATGGACATCGGCAACAAACTGGGAGTGCTTGGATATGGTTAGGAGGGAACTTACTTTTCTAGGCTGCCGTATCTACGTTTCCTGGTAAAATACATGGGAAGATCCCATTGGAGGAAAATTCCACCTAGGGTTAGGGTTAGGTCACCATGAATATGGAGAGCAACATTGACATTGTCAATAAATTCGGAGTGCTTGGGAATGGATAGGAGGGCACTTACTTTTCTAGGCTTCCCTATCTATGTTTCCTGGTAAAATACATGGGAAAATCCCATTGGAGGAAAATTCCACATAGCATTTGGGTTAGGTCACCATGAACATGGAGAGAAACATGGACATTGCCAATAAATTCGGAGTGGTTGGGAATGATTAGGAGGGCAAAGAAATTTCTAGGCTGCCCTATCTTTGTTTCCTTCTAAAATACATGGGAAAATCCCATTGGAGGAAAATTCCACTTAGTGTTAGGGTTAGGTCACCATGAACTCATAGAGAAAAATGGACATCGGCAACAAACTGGGAGTGCTTGGATATGGTTAGGAGGGAACTTACTTTTCTAGGCTGCCCTATCTACGTTTCGTGCTAAAATACATGGGAAGATCCCACTGGAGGAAAATTCCACCTAGGGTTAGGGTTAGGTCACCATGAATATGGAGAGCAACATTGACATTGTCAATAAATTCGGAGTGCTTGGGAATGGTTAGGAGGGCACTTACTTTTCTAGGCTGCCCTATCTATGTTTCCTGCTAAAATGCATGGGAAAATCCCATTGGAGGAAAATTCCACTTAGCGTTTGCGTTAGGTCACCATGAACATGGAGAGAAACATGGACATTGCCAATAAATTTTGAGTGGTTGGGAATGATTAGGAGGGCAAAGAAATTTCTAGGCTGCCCTATCTTTGTTTCCTGCTAAAATACATGGGAAAATCCCATTGGAGGAAAATTCCTCTTAGGGTTAGGGTTAGCTCACCATGAACTCATAGAGAAAAATGGACATCGGCAACAAACTGGGAGTGCTTCGATATGGTTAGGAGGGAAATTACTTTTCTAGGCTGCCCCATCTACGTTTCGTGCTAAAATACATGGGAAGATCCCACTGGAGGAAAATTCCACCTAGGGTTAGGGTTAGGTCACCATGAATATGGAGAGCAACATTGACATTGTCAATAAATTCGGAGTGCTTGGGAATGGATAGGAGGGCACTTACTTTTCTAGGCTGCCCTATCTATGTTTCCTGCTAAAATGCATGGGAAAATCCCATTGGAGGAAAATTCCACTTAGCGTTTGGGTTAGGTCACCATGAACATGGAGAGAAACATGGACATTGCCAATAAATTCGGAGTGGTTGGGAATGATTAGGAGGGCAAGGAAATATCTAGGCTGCCTTATCTTTGTTTCCTGCTAAAATACATGGGAAAATCCCATTGGAGGAAAATTCCACTTAGGGTTAGGTCACCATGAACTCATAGAGAAAAATGGACATCGGAAACAAACTGGGAGTGCTTGGATAAGGTTAGGAGGGAACTTACTTTTCTAGGCTGCCCTATCTATGTTTCCTGCTAAAATACATGGGAAGATCCAATTGGAGGAAAATTCCACTTAGGGTTAGGGTTAGGTAACCATGAACTCATAGAGAAAAATGGACATCGGCAACAAACTGGGAGTGCTCTGATATGGATAGGAGGGCATTGACTTTTCTAGGCTGCCCTATCTATGTTTCCTGCTAAAATACATGGGAAAATCCCATTGGAGGAAAATTCCACTTAGGCTTAGGGTTAGGTCACCATGAACTCATAGAGAAAAATGGACATCGGCAACAAACTGGGAGTGCTTGGATATGGTTAGGAGGGAACTTACTTTTCTAGGCTGCCCTATCTATGTTTCCTGCTAAAATGCATGGGAAAATCCCATTGGAGGAAAATTCCACTTAGGGTTAGGGTTAGGTCACCATGAACTCATAGAGAAAAATGGACATCGGGAACAAACTGGGAGTGCTTGGATATGGTTAGGAGGGAACTTACTTTTCTAGGCTGCCCTATCTATGTTTCCTGCTAAAATGCATGGGACAATCCCATTGGAGGAAAATTCCACTTAGGGTTAGGGTTAGGTCACCATGAACTCATAGAGAAAAATGGACATCGGCAACAAACTGGGAGTGCTTGGATATGGTTAGGAGGGAACTTACTTTTCTAGGCTGCCGTATCTACGTTTCGTGCTAAAATACGTGGGAAGATCCCACTGGAGGAAAATTCCACTTAGGGTTAGGGTTAGGTCACCATGAACTCATAAAGAAAAATGGACGTCGGCAACAAACTGGGAGTGCTTTGATATGGTTAGGAGGGAACTTACGTTTCCCAGGCTGCCCTATCTATGTTTCCTGCTAAAATGCATGGGAAAATCCCATTGGAGGAAAATTCGACTTAGGCTTAGGTTAGGTCACCATGAACTCATAGAGAAAAATGGACATCGGCAACAAACTGGGAGTGCTTGGATATGGTTAGGAGGAAACTGACTTTTTTAGGCTGCGGTATCTATGTTTTCTTCTAAAATACATGGGAAAATCTCATTGGAGGAAAATTCCACTTAGCGTTTGTGATAGGTCACCATGAACATGGAGAGAAACATGGACATTGCCAATAAATTCAGAGTGGTTGGGAATGGTTAGGAGGGAACTTACTTTTCTAGGCTGCCCTATCTATGTTTCCTGCTAAAATACATGGGATGATCCCATTGGAGGAAAATTCCTCTTAGGGTTAGCGTTAGGTCACCATGAACTCATAGAGAAAAATGGACATCGGCAACAAACTGGGAGTGCTTCGATACGGTTAGGAGGGAACTTACTTTTCTAGATGCCCTATCTATGTTTCCTGCTAAAATGCATGGGAAAATCCCATTGGAGGAAAATTCCACTTAGTGTTAGGGTTAGGTCACCATGAACTCATAGAGAAAAATGGACATCGGCAACAAACTGGGAGTGCTTGGATATGGTTAGGAGGGAACTTACTTTTCTAGGCTGCCCTATCTATGTTTCCTGCTAAAATGCATGGGAAAATCCCATTGGAGGAAAATTCCACTTAGGGTTAGGGTTAGGTCACCATGAACTCATAGAGAAAAATGGACATCGGGAACAAACTGGGAGTGCTTGGATATGGTTAGGAGGGAACTCACTTTTCTAGGCTGCCCTATCTATGTTTCCTGCTAAAATGCATGGGACAATCCCATTGGAGGAAAATTCCACTTAGGGTTAGGGTTAGGTCACAATGAACTCATAGAGAAAAATGGACATCGGCAACAAACTGGGAGTGCTTGGATATGGTTAGGAGGGAACTTACTTTTTTGGCTGCGGTATCTATGTTTTCTTCTAAAATACATGGGAAAATCCCATTGGAGGAAAATTCCACTTAGGGTTAGGGTTAGGTCACCATGAACTCATAAAGAAAAATGGACATCGGGAACAAACTGGGAGTGCTTGGATATGGTTAGGAGGGAACTCACTTTTCTAGGTTGCCGTATCAACGTTTCCTGGTAAAATACATGGGAAAATCCCATTGGAGGAAAATTCCACCTAGGGTTAGGGTTAGGTCACCATGAATATGGAGAGCAACATTGACATTGTCAATAAATTCGGAGTGCTTGGGAATGGATAGGAGGGCACTTACTTTTCTAGGCTGCCCTATCTTTGTTTCCTGCTAAAATACATGGGAAAATCCCATTGGAGGAAAATTCCTCTTAGGGTTAGGGTTAGGTCACCATGAACTCATAGAGAAAAATGGACATCGGCAACAAACTGGGTGTGGTTGGATATGGTTAGGAGGGAACTTACTTTTCTAGGCTGCCGTATCTACGTTTCCTGCTAAAATACATGGGGAGATCCCATTGGAGGAAAATTCCACCTAGGGTTAGGGTTAGGTCACCTTCAACTCATAGAGAAAAATGGACATCGGCAACAAACTGGGAGCGCTTGGATATGGTTAGGAGGGAACTTACTTTTCTAGGCTGCCCTATCTATGTTTCCTGCTAAAATGCATGGGAAAATCCCATTGGAGGAAAATTCCACTTAGCGTTTGGGTTAGGTCACCATGAACATGGAGAGAAACATGGACATTGCCAATAAATTCGGAGTGGTTGGGAATGATTAGGAGGGTAAGGAAATTTCTAGGCTGCCTTATCTTAGTTTCCTGCTAAAATACATGGGAAAATCCCATTGGAGGAAAATTCCACTTAGTGTTAGGGTTAGGTCACCATGAACGCATAGAGAAAAATGGACATGGGCAACAAACTGGGAGTGCTTGGATATGGTTAGGAGGGAACTTACTTTTTTGGCTGCGGCATCTATGTTTTCTTCTAAAATACATGGGAAAATCCCATTGGAGAAAAATTCCACTTAGGGTTAGGTCACCATGAACTCATAGAGAAAAATGGACATCGGCAACAAACTGGGAGTGCTTGGATATGGTTAGGAGGGAACTTACTTTTCTAGGCTGCCGTATCTACGTTTCCTGGTAAAATACATGGGAAGATCCCAATGGAGGAAAATTCCACCTAGGGTTAGGGTTAGGTCACCATGAACTCATAGAGAAAAATGGACATTGGCAACAAACTGGGAGTGCTTGGATATGGTTGGGAGGGAACTTACTTTTCTAGGCTGCCCTATCTATGTTTCCTGCTAAAATACATGGGAAGATCCCACTGGAGGAAAATTCCACTTAGGGTTAGGTTTAGGTCACCATGAACTCATAGAGAAAAATGGACATCGGCAACAAACTGTGAGTACTTGGATATGGTTAGGAGGGAACTTACTTTTCTAGGTTGCCGTATCTACGTTTCCTGGTAAAATACATGGGAAGATCCCATTGGAGGAAAATTCCACCTAGGGTTAGGGTTAGTTCACCATGAATATGGAGAGCAACATTGACATTGTCAATAAATTCGGAGTGCTTGGGAATGGATAGGAGGGCACTTACTTTTCTAGGCTTCCCTATCTATGTTTCCTGGTAAAATACATGGGAAAATCCCATTGGAGGAAAATTCCACATAGCATTTGGGTTAGGTCACCATGAACATGGAGAGAAACATGGACATTGCCAATAAATTCGGAGTGGTTGGGAATGATTAGGAGGGCAAAGAAATTTCTAGGCTGCCCTATCTTTGTTTCCTTCTAAAATACATGGGAAAATCCCATTGGAGGAAAATTCCACTTAGTGTTAGGGTTAGGTCACCATGAACTCATAGAGAAAAATTGACATCGGCAACAAACTGGGAGTGCTTGGATATGGTTAGGAGGGAACTTACTTTTCTAGGCTGCCCTATCTATGTTTCCTGCTAAAATACATGGGATGATCCCATTGGAGGAAAATTCCTCTTAGGGTTAGCGTTAGGTCACCATGAACTCATAGAGAAAAATGGACATCGGCAACAAACTGGGAGTGCTTGGATATGTTTAGGAGGGAACTTACTTTTCTAATTTGCCGTATCTACGTTTCCTGGTAAAATACATGGGAAAATCCCATTGGAGGAAAATTCCACCTAGGGTTAGGTTTAGGTAACCATGAATATGGAGAGCAACATGGACATTGTCAATAAATTCGGAGTGCTTGGGAATGGTTAGGAGGGCACTTACTTTTCTAGGCTTCCCTATCTATGTTTCCTGGTAAAATACACGGGAAAATCCCATTGGAGGAAAATTCCACTTAGCGTTTGGGTTAGGTCACCATGAACATGGAGAGAAACATGGACATTGCCAATAAATTCGGAGTGCTTGGGAATGATTAGGAGGGCAAAGAAATTTCTAGGCTGCCCTATCTTTGTTTCCTGCTAAAATACATGGGAAAATCCCATTGGAGGAAAATTCCTCTTAGGGTTAGGGTTAGCTCACCATGAACTCATAGAGAAAAATGGACATCGGCAACAAACTGGGAGTGCTTCGATATGGTTAGGAGGGAAATTCCTTTTCTAGGCTGCCCCATCTACGTTTCGTGCTAAAATACATGGGAAGATCCCACTGGAGGAAAATTCCACCTAGGGTTAGGGTTAGGTCACCATGAATATGGAGAGCAACATTGACATTGTCAATAAATTCGGAGTGCTTGGGAATGGATAGGAGGGAACTTACTTTTCTAGATGCCCTATCTATGTTTCCTGCTAAAATGCATGGGAAAATCCCATTGGAGGAAAATTCCACTTAGTGTTAGGGTTAGGTCACCATGAACTCATAGAGAAAAATGGACATCGGCAACAAACTGGGAGTGCTTGGATATGGTTAGGAGGGAACTTACTTTTCTAGGCTGCCCTATCTATGTTTCCTGCTAAAATGCATGGGAAAATCCCATTGGAGGAAAATTCCACTTAGGGTTAGGGTTAGGTCACCATGAACTCATAGAGAAAAATGGACATCGGGAACAAACTGGGAGTGCTTGGATATGGTTAGGAGGGAACTCACTTTTCTAGGCTGCCCTATCTATGTTTCCTGCTAAAATGCATGGGACAATCCCATTGGAGGAAAATTCCACTTAGGGTTAGGGTTAGGTCACAATGAACTCATAGAGAAAAATGGACATCGGCAACAAACTGGGAGTGCTTGGATATGGTTAGGAGGGAACTTACTTTTCTAGGTTGCCGTATCAACGTTTCCTGGTAAAACACATGGGAAAATCCCATTGGAGGAAAATTCCACCTAGGGTTAGGGTTAGGTCACCATGAATATGGAGAGCAACATTGACATTGTCAATAAATTCGGAGTGCTTGGGAATGGATAGGAGGGCACTTACTTTTCCAGGCTGCCCTATCTTTGTTTCCTGCTAAAATACATGGGAAAATCCCATTGGAGGAAAATTCCTCTTAGGGTTAGGGTTAGGTCACCATGAACTCATAGAGAAAAATGGACATCGGCAAGTAACTGGGTGTGGTTGGATATGGTTAGGAGGGAACTTACTTTTCTAGGCTGCCGTATCTACGTTTCCTGCTAAAATACATGGGGAGATCCCATTGGAGGAAAATTCCACCTAGGGTTAGGGTTAGGTCACCTTCAACTCATAGAGAAAAATGGACATCGGCAACAAACTGGGAGCGCTTGGATATGGTTAGGAGGGAACTTACTTTTCTAGGCTGCCCTATCTATGTTTCCTGCTAAAATGCATGGGAAAATCCCATTGGAGGAAAATTCCACTTAGCGTTTGGGTTAGGTCACCATGAACATGGAGAATAACATGGACATTGCCAATAAATTCGGTGTGGTTGGGAATGATTAGGAGGGCAAGGAAATTTCTAGGCTGCCTTATCTTTGTTTCCTGCTAAAATACATGGGAAAATCCCATTGGAGGAAAATTCCACCTAGGGTTAGGGTTAGGTCACCATGAACTCATAGAGAAAAATGGACATCGGCAACAAACTGGGAGTGCTTGGATATGTTTAGGAGGGAACTTACTTTTCTAGTTTGCTGTATCTACATTTCCTGGTAAAATACATGGGAAAATCCCATTGGAGGAAAATTCCACCTAGGGTTAGGGTTAGGTCACCATGAATATGGAGAGCAACATGGACATTGTCAATAAATTCGGAGTGCTTGGGAATGGTTAGGAGGGCACTTACTTTTCTAGGCTGCCCTATCTTTGTTTCCTGCTAAAATACATGGGAAAATCCCATTGGAGGAAAATTCCTCTTAGGGTTAGCGTTAGGTCACCATGAACTCATAGAGAAAAATGGACATCGGCAACAAACTGGGAGTGCTTTGATACGGTTAGGAGGGAACTTACTTTTCTAGATGCCCTATCTATGTTTCCTGCTAAAATGCATGGGAAAATCCCATTGGAGGAAAATTCCACTTAGTGTTAGGGTTAGGTCACCATGAACTCATAGAGAAAAATGGACATCGGCAACAAACTGGGAGTGCTTGGATATGGTTAGGAGGGAACTTACTTTTCTAGGCTGCCCTATCTATGTTTCCTGCTAAAATGCATGGGAAAATCCCATTGGAGGAAAATTCCACTTAGGGTTAGGGTTAGGTCACCATGAACTCATAGAGAAAAATGGACATCGGGAACAAACTGGGAGTGCTTGGATATGGTTAGAAGGGAACTCACTTTTCTAGGCTGCCCTATCTATGTTTCCTGCTAAAATGCATGGGACAATCCCATTGGAGGAAAATTCCACTTAGGGTTAGGGTTAGGTCACAATGAACTCATAGAGAAAAATGGACATCGGCA
The DNA here is from genome assembly GCA_034064705.1 of Bothrops alternatus. NCBI lineage: Eukaryota > Metazoa > Chordata > Lepidosauria > Squamata > Viperidae > Bothrops > Bothrops alternatus. The sequence continues at coordinate 403,607 of JARGCV010000012.1, read as the reverse complement.
ACAAACTGGGAGTGCTTGGATATGGTTAGGAGGGAACTTACTTTTGAAGGTTGCCGTATCAACGTTTCCTGGTAAAATACATGGGAAAATCCCATTGGAGGAAAATTCCACCTAGGGTTAGGGTTAGGTCACCATGAATATGGAGAGCAACATTGACATTGTCAATAAATTCGGAGTGCTTGGGAATGGATAGGAGGGCACTTACTTTTCTAGTCTGCCCTATCTATGTTTCCTGCTAAAATGAATGGGAAAATCCCATTGGAGGAAAATTCCACTTAGCGTTTGGGTTAGGTCACCATGAACATGGAGAGAAACATGGACATTGCCAATAAATTCGGAGTGGTTGGGAATGATTAGGAGGGCAAGGAAATTTCTAGGCTGCCTTATCTTTGTTTCCTGCTAAAATACATGGGAAAATCCCATTGGAGGAAAATTCCACTTAGTGTTAGGGTTAGGTCACCATGAACGCATAGAGAAAAATGGACATGGGCAACAAACTGGGAGTGCTTGGATATGGTTAGGAGGAAACTTACTTTTTTGGCTGCGGCATCTATGTTTTCTTCTAAAATACATGGGAAAATCCCATTGGAGAAAAATTCCACTTAGGGTTAGGTCACCATGAACTCATAGAGAAAAATGGACATCGGCAACAAACTGGGAGTGCTTGGATATGGTTAGGAGGGAACTTACTTTTCTAGGCTGCCGTATCTACGTTTCCTGGTAAAATACATGGGAAGATCCCAATGGAGGAAAATTCCACCTAGGGTTAGGGTTAGGTCACCATGAACTCATAGAGAAAAATGGACATTGGCAACAAACTGGGAGTGCTTGGATATGGTTGGGAGGGAACTTACTTTTCTAGGCTGCCCTATCTATGTTTCCTGCTAAAATACATGGGAAGATCCCACTGGAGGAAAATTCCACTTAGGGTTAGGTTTAGGTCACCATGAACTCATAGAGAAAAATGGACATCGGCAACAAACTGGGAGTGCTTGGATATGGTTAGGAGGGAACTTACTTTTCTAGGCTGCCGTATCTACGTTTCCTGGTAAAATACATGGGAAGATCCCATTGGAGGAAAATTCCACCTAGGGTTAGGGTTAGGTCACCATGAATATGGAGAGCAACATTGACATTGTCAATAAATTCGGAGTGCTTGGGAATGGATAGGAGGGCACTTACTTTTCTAGGCTTCCCTATCTATGTTTCCTGGTAAAATACATGGGAAAATCCCATTGGAGGAAAATTCCACATAGCATTTGGGTTAGGTCACCATGAACATGGAGAGAAACATGGACATTGCCAATAAATTCGGAGTGGTTGGGAATGATTAGGAGGGCAAAGAAATTTCTAGGCTGCCCTATCTTTGTTTCCTTCTAAAATACATGGGAAAATCCCATTGGAGGAAAATTCCACTTAGTGTTAGGGTTAGGTCACCATGAACTCATAGAGAAAAATGGACATCGGCAACAAACTGGGAGTGCTTGGATATGGTTAGGAGGGAACTTACTTTTCTAGGCTACGGTATCTATGTTTCATGGTAAAATACATGGGAAAATCTCTTTGGAGGAAAATTCCACTTAGGGTTAGGGTTAGGTCACCATGAACTCATAGAGAAAAATGGACATCGGCAACAAACTGGGAGTGCTTGGATATGTTTAGGAGGGAACTTACTTTTCTAATTTGCCGTATCTACGTTTCCTGGTAAAATACATGGGAAAATCCCATTGGAGGAAAATTCCACCTAGGGTTAGGTTTAGGTAACCATGAATATGGAGAGCAACATGGACATTGTCAATAAATTTGGAGTGCTTGGGAATGGTTAGGAGGGCACTTACTTTTCTAGGCTTCCCTATCTATGTTTCCTGGTAAAATACATGGGAAAATCCCATTGGAGGAAAATTCCACTTAGCGTTTGGGTTAGGTCACCATGAACATGGAGAGAAACATGGACATTGCCAATAAATTCGGAGTGCTTGGGAATGATTAGGAGGGCAAAGAAATTTCTAGGCTGCCCTATCTTTGTTTCCTGCTAAAATACATGGGAAAATCCCATTGGAGGAAAATTCCTCTTAGGGTTAGGGTTAGCTCACCATGAACTCATAGAGAAAAATGGACATCGGCAACAAACTGGGAGTGCTTCGATATGGTTAGGAGGGAACTTACTTTTTTGGCTGCGGTATCTATGTTTTCTTCTAAAATACATGGGAAAATCCCATTGGAGGAAAATTCCACTTAGGGTTAGGGTTAGGTCACCATGAATATGGAGAGCAACATTGACATTGTCAATAAATTCGGAGTGCTTGGGAATGGATAGGAGGGCACTTACTTTTCTAGGCTGCCCTATCTTTGTTTCCTGCTAAAATACATGGGAAAATCCCATTGGAGGAAAATTCCTCTTAGGGTTAGGGTTAGGTCACCATGAACTCATAGAGAAAAATGGACATCGGCAACAAACTGGGTGTGGTTGGATATGGTTAGGAGGGAACTTACTTTTCTAGGCTGCCGTATCTACGTTTCCTGCTAAAATACATGGGGAGATCCCATTGGAGGAAAATTCCACCTAGGGTTAGGGTTAGGTCACCTTCAACTCATAGAGAAAAATGGACATCGGCAACAAACTGGGAGCGCTTGGATATGGTTAGGAGGGAACTTCCTTTTCTAGGCTGCCCTATCTATGTTTCCTGCTAAAATGCATGGGAAAATCCCATTGGAGGAAAATTCCACTTAGCGTTTGGGTTAGGTCACCATGAACATGGAGAGAAACATGGACATTGCCAATAAATTTGGCGTGGTTGGGAATGATTAGGAGGGCAAGGAAATTTCTAGGCTGCCTTATCTTTGTTTCCTGCTAAAATACATGGGAAAATCCCATTGGAGGAAAATTCCACTTAGTCTTAGGGTTAGGTCACCATGAACTCATAGAGAAAAATGGACATCGACAACAAACTGGGAGTGCTTGGATATGGTTAGGAGGGCACTTACTTTTCTAGGCTGCGGTATCTATGTTTTCTTCTAAAATACATGGGAAAATCCCATTGGAGGAAAATTCCACTTAGGGTTAGGGTTAGGTCACCATGAACTCATAGAGAAAAATGGACATCGGCAACAAACTGGGAGTGCTTGGATATGGTTAGGAGGGAACTTACTTTTCTAGGTTGCCGTATCAACGTTTCCTGGTAAAATACATGAGAAAATCCCATTGGAGGAAAATTCCACCTAGGGTTAGGGTTAGGTCACCATGAATATGGAGAGCAACATGGACATTGTCAATAAATTCGGAGTGCTTGGGAATGGTTAGGAGGGCACTTACTTTTCTAGGCTTCCCTATCTATGTTTCCTGGTAAAATACATGGGAAAATCCCATTGGAGGAAAATTCCACTTAGCGTTTGGGTTAGGTCACCATGAACATGGAGAGAAACATGGACATTGCCAATAAATTCGGAGTGGTTGGGAATGATAAGGAGGGCAAAGAAATTTCTAGGCTGCCCTATCTTTGTTTCCTGCTAAAATGCATGGGAAAATCCCATTGGAGGAAAATTCCACTTAGGGTTAGCGTTAGGTCACCATGAACTCATAGAGAAAAATGGACATCGGCAACAAACTGGGAGTGCTTGGATATGGTTAGGAGGGAACTTACTTTTCTAGGCTGCCCTATCTATGTTTCCTGCTAAAATGCATGGGAAAATCCCATTGGAGGAAAATTCCACTTAGGGTTAGGGTTAGGTCACCATGAACTCATAGAGAAAAATGGACATCGGGAACAAACTGGGAGTGCTTGGATATGGTTAGGAGGGAACTCACTTTTCTAGGCTGCCCTATCTATGTTTCCTGCTAAAATGCATGGGACAATCCCATTGGAGGAAAATTCCACTTAGGGTTAGGGTTAGGTCACCATGAATATGGAGAGCAACATTGACATTGTCAATAAATTCGGAGTGCTTGGGAATGGATAGGAGGGCACTTACTTTTCTAGTCTGCCCTATCTATGTTTCCTGCTAAAATACATGGGAAAATCCCATTGGAGGAAAATTCCACTTAGTGTTAGGGTTAGGTCACCATGAACTCATAGAGAAAAATGAACATCGGCAACAAACTGGGAGTGCTTGGATATGGTTAGGAGGGAACTTACTTTTTTGGCTGCGGTATCTACGTTTTCTTCTAAAATACATGGGAAAATCCCATTGGAGAAAAATTCCACTTAGGGTAAGGGTTAGGTCACCATGAACTCATAGAGAAAAATGGACATTGGCAACAAACTGGGAGTGCTTGGATATGGTTGGGAGGAAACTTACTTTTCTAGGCTGCCCTATCTACGTTTCCTGGTAAAATACATGGGAAGATCCCAATGGAGGAAAATTCCACCTAGGGTAAGGGTTAGGTCACCATGAACTCATAGAGAAAAATGGACATTGGCAACAAACTGGGAGTGCTTGGATATGGTTGGGAGGGAACTTACTTTTCTAGGCTGCCGTATTGTTGTTTCCTGCTAAAATACATGGGAAGATCCCAATGGAGGAAAATTCCACATAGCATTTGGGTTAGGTCACCATGAACTCATAGAGAAAAATGGACATTGGCAACAAACTGGGAGTGCTTGGATATGGTTGGGAGGGCACTTACTTTTCTAGGCTTCCCTATCTATGTTTCCTGGTAAAATACATGGGAAAATCCCATTGGAGGAAAATTCCACATAGCATTTGGGTTAGGTCACCATGAACATGGAGAGAAACATGGACATTGCCAATAAATTCGGAGTGGTTGGGAATGATTAGGAGGGCAAAGAAATTTCTAGGCTGCCCTATCTTTGTTTCCTTCTAAAATACATGGGAAAATCCCATTGGAGGAAAATTCCACTTAGGGTTAGGTCACCATGAACTCATAGAGAAAAATGGACATCGGCAACAAACTGGGAGTGCTTGGATATGGTTAGGAGGGAACTTATTTTCTAGGCTGCCCTATCTATGTTTCCTGCTAAAATGCATGGGAAAATCCTATTGGAGGAAAATTCCACTTAGGGTTAGGGTTAGGTCACCATGTACTCATAGAGAAAAATGGACATCGGCAACAAACTGGGAGTGCTTGGATATGGTTAGGAGGGAACTTACTTTTCTAGGCTGCCGTATCTACGTTTCCTGGTAAAATACATGGGAAGATCCCATTGGAGGAAAATTCCACCTAGGGTTAGGGTTAGGTCACCATGAATATGGAGAGCAACATTGACATTGTCAATAAATTCGGAGTGCTTGGGAATGGATAGGAGGGCACTTACTTTTCTAGGCTTCCCTATCTATGTTTCCTGGTAAAATACATGGGAAAATCCCATTGGAGGAAAATTCCACATAGCATTTGGGTTAGGTCACCATGAACATGGAGAGAAACATGGACATTGCCAATAAATTCGGAGTGGTTGGGAATGATTAGGAGGGCAAAGAAATTTCTAGGCTGCCCTATCTTTGTTTCCTTCTAAAATACATGGGAAAATCCCATTGGAGGAAAATTCCACTTAGTGTTAGGGTTAGGTCACCATGAACTCATAGAGAAAAATGGACATCGGCAACAAACTGGGAGTGCTTGGATATGGTTAGGAGGGAACTTACTTTTCTAGGCTGCCCTATCTATGTTTCCTGCTAAAATGCATGGGAAAATCCCATTGGAGGAAAATTCCACTTAGGGTTAGGGTTAGGTCACCATGAACTCATAGAGAAAAATGGACATCGGGAACAAACTGGGAGTGCTTGGATATGGTTAGGAGGGAACTCACTTTTCTAGGCTGCCCTATCTATGTTTCCTGCTAAAATGCATGGGACAATCCCATTGGAGGAAAATTCCACTTAGGGTTAGGGTTAGGTCACCATGAACTCATAGAGAAAAATGGACATCGGCAACAAACTGGGAGTGCTTGGATATGGTTAGGAGGGAACTTACTTTTGTAGGTTGCCGTATCAACGTTTCCTGGTAAAATACATGGGAAAATCCCATTGGAGGAAAATTCCACCTAGGGTTAGGGTTAGGTCACCATGAATATGGAGAGCAACATTGACATTGTCAATAAATTCGGAGTGCTTGGGAATGGATAGGAGGGCACTTACTTTTCTAGTCTGCCCTATCTATGTTTCCTGCTAAAATACATGGGAAAATCCCATTGGAGGAAAATTCCACTTAGTGTTAGGGTTAGGTCACCATGAACTCATAGAGAAAAATGGACATCGGCAACAAACTGGGAGTGCTTGGATATGGTTAGGAGGGAACTTACTTTTTTGGCTGCGGTATCTATGTTTTCTTCTAAAATACATGGGAAAATCCCATTGGAGAAAAATTCCACTTAGGGTTAGGTCACCATGAACTCATAGAGAAAAATGGACATCGGCAACAAACTGGGAGTGCTTGGATATGGTTAGGAGGGAACTTACTTTTCTAGGCTGCCGTATCTACGTTTCCTGGTAAAATACATGGGAAGATCCCAATGGAGGAAAATTCCACCTAGGGTAAGGGTTAGGTCACCATGAACTCATAGAGAAAAATGGACATTGGCAACAAACTGGGAGTGCTTGGATATGGTTGGGAGGGAACTTACTTTTCTAGGCTGCCCTATCTACGTTTCCTGGTAAAATACATGGGAAGATCCCAATGGAGGAAAATTCCACCTAGGGTAAGGGTTAGGTCACCATGAACTCATAGAGAAAAATGGACATTGGCAACAAACTGGGAGTGCTTGGATATGGTTAGGAGGGAACTTACTTTTCTAGGCTGCCGTATCTACGTTTCCTGGTAAAATACATGGGAAGATCCCAATGGAGGAAAATTCCACCTAGGGTAAGGGTTAGGTCACCATGAACTCATAGAGAAAAATGGACATTGGCAACAAACTGGGAGTGCTTGGATATGGTTGGGAGGGAACTTACTTTTCTAGGCTGCCCTATCTACGTTTCCTGCTAAAATACATGGGAAGATCCCAATGGAGGAAAATTCCACATAGCATTTGGGTTAGGTCACCATGAACTCATAGAGAAAAATGGACATTGGCAACAAACTGGGAGTGCTTGGATATGGTTAGGAGGGAATTTACTTTTCTAGGTTGCCGTATCAACGTTTCCTGGTAAAATACATGGGAAAATCCCATTGGAGGAAAATTCCACCTAGGGTTAGGGTTAGGTCACCATGAACATGGAGAGAAACATGGACATTGCCAATAAATTCGGAGTGGTTGGGAATGATTAGGAGGGCAAAGAAATTTCTAGGCTGCCCTATCTTTGTTTCCTTCTAAAATACATGGGAAAATCCCATTGGAGGAAAATTCCACTTAGGGTTAGGTCACCATGTACTCATAGAGAAAAATGGACATCGGCAACAAACTGGGAGTGCTTGGATATGGTTAGGAGGGAACTTACTTTTCTAGGCTGCCCTATCTATGTTTCCTGCTAAAATGCATGGGACAATCCCATTGGAGGAAAATTCCACTTAGGGTTAGGGTTAGGTCACAATGAACTCATAGAGAAAAATGGACATCGGCAACAAACTGGGAGTGCTTGGATATGGTTAGGAGGGAACTTACTTTTGTAGGTTGCCGTATCAACGTTTCCTGGTAAAATACATGGGAAAATCCCATTGGAGGAAAATTCCACCTAGGGTTAGGGTTAGGTCACCATGAATATGGAGAGCAACATTGACATTGTCAATAAATTCGGAGTGCTTGGGAATGGATAGGAGGGCACTTACTTTTCTAGTCTGCCCTATCTATGTTTCCTGCTAAAATACATGGGAAAATCCCATTGGAGGAAAATTCCACTTAGTGTTAGGGTTAGGTCACCATGAACTCATAGAGAAAAATGGACATCGGCAACAAACTGGGAGTGCTTGGATATGGTTAGGAGGGAACTTACTTTTTTGGCTGCGGTATCTATGTTTTCTTCTAAAATACATGGGAAAATCCCATTGGAGAAAAATTCCACTTAGGGTTAGGTCACCATGAACTCATAGAGAAAAATGGACATCGACAACAAACTGGGAGTGCTTGGATATGGTTAGGAGGGCACTTACTTTTCTAGGCTGCGGTATCTATGTTTTCTTCTAAAATACATGGGAAAATCCCATTGGAGGAAAATTCCACTTAGGGTTAGGGTTAGGTCACCATCAACTCATAGAGAAAAATGGACATCGGCAACAAACTGGGAGTGCTTGGATATGGTTAGGAGGGAACTTACTTTTCTAGGTTGCCGTATCAACGTTTCCTGGTAAAATACATGAGAAAATCCCATTGGAGGAAAATTCCACCTAGGGTTAGGGTTAGGTCACCATGAATATGGAGAGCAACATGGACATTGTCAATAAATTCGGAGTGCTTGGGAATGGTTAGGAGGGCACTTACTTTTCTAGGCTTCCCTATCTATGTTTCCTGGTAAAATACATGGGAAAATCCCATTGGAGGAAAATTCCACTTAGCGTTTGGGTTAGGTCACCATGAACATGGAGAGAAACATGGACATTGCCAATAAATTCGGAGTGGTTGGGAATGATAAGGAGGGCAAAGAAATTTCTAGGCTGCCCTATCTTTGTTTCCTGCTAAAATGCATGGGAAAATCCCATTGGAGGAAAATTCCACTTAGGGTTAGCGTTAGGTCACCATGAACTCATAGAGAAAAATGGACATCGGCAACAAACTGGGAGTGCTTGGATATGGTTAGGAGGGAACTTACTTTTCTAGTCTGCCCTATCTATGTTTCCTGCTAAAATGCATGGGAAAATCCCATTGGAGGAAAATTCCACTTAGTGTTAGGGTTAGGTCACCATGAACTCATAGAGAAAAATGGACATCGGCAACAAACTGGGAGTGCTTGGATATGGTTAGGAGGGAACTCACTTTTCTAGGCTGCCCTATCTATGTTTCCTGCTAAAATGCATGGGACAATCCCATTGGAGGAAAATTCCACTTAGGGTTAGGGTTAGGTCACAATGAACTCATAGAGAAAAATGGACATCGGCAACAAACTGGGAGTGCTTGGATATGGTTAGGAGGGAACTTACTTTTCTAGTCTGCCCTATCTATGTTTCCTGCTAAAATGCATGGGAAAATCCCATTGGAGGAAAATTCCACCTAGGGTTAGGGTTAGGTCACCATGAATATGGAGAGCAACATTGACATTGTCAATAAATTCGGAGTGCTTGGGAATGGATAGGAGGGCACTTACTTTTCTAGTCTGCCCTATCTATGTTTCCTGCTAAAATACATGGGAAAATCCCATTGGAGGAAAATTCCACTTAGTGTTAGGGTTAGGTCACCATGAACTCATAGAGAAAAATGGACATCGGCAACAAACTGGGAGTGCTTGGATATGGTTAGGAGGGAACTTACTTTTTTGGCTGCGGTATCTATGTTTTCTTCTAAAATACATGGGAAAATCCCATTGGAGAAAAATTCCACTTAGGGTTAGGTCACCATGAACTCATAGAGAAAAATGGACATCGGCAACAAACTGGGAGTGCTTGGATATGGTTAGGAGGGAACTTACTTTTTTGGCTGCGGTATCTATGTTTTCTTCTAAAATACATGGGAAAATCCCATTGGAGAAAAATTCCACTTAGGGTTAGGTCACCATGAACTCATAGAGAAAAATGGACATCGGCAACAAACTGGGAGTGCTTGGATATGGTTAGGAGGGAACTTACTTTTCTAGGCTGCCGTATCTACGTTTCCTGGTAAAATATATGGGAAGATCCCAATGGAGGAAAATTCCACCTAGGGTAAGGGTTAGGTCACCATGAACTCATAGAGAAAAATGGACATTGGCAACAAACTGGGAGTGCTTGGATATGGTTGGGAGGGAAGTTACTCTTCTAGGCTGCCCTATCTACGTTTCCTGGTAAAATACATGGGAAGATCCCAATGGAGGAAAATTCCACCTAGGGTAAGGGTTAGGTCACCATGAACTCATAGAGAAAAATGGACATTGGCAACAAACTGGGAGTGCTTGGATATGGTTGGGAGGGAACTTACTTTTCTAGGCTGCCCTATCTATGTTTCCTGCTAAAATACATGGGAAGATCCCAATGGAGGAAAATTCCACATAGCATTTGGGTTAGGTCACCATGAACTCAAAGAGAAAAATGGACATTGGCAACAAACTGGGAGTGCTTGGATATGGTTGGGAGGGCACTTACTTTTCTAGGCTTCCCTATCTATGTTTCCTGGTAAAATACATGGGAAAATCCCATTGGAGGAAAATTCCACATAGCATTTGGGTTAGGTCACCATGAACATGGAGAGAAACATGGACATTGCCAATAAATTCGGAGTGGTTGGGAATGATTAGGAGGGCAAAGAAATTTCTAGGCTGCCCTATCTTTGTTTCCTTCTAAAATACATGGGAAAATCCCATTGGAGGAAAATTCCACTTAGTGTAAGGGTTAGGTCACCATGTACTCATAGAGAAAAATGGACATCGGCAACAAACTGGGAGTGCTTGGATATGGTTAGGAGGGAACTTACTTTTCTAGGCTGCCGTATCTACGTTTCCTGGTAAAATACATGGGAAGATCCCATTGGAGGAAAATTCCACCTAGGGTTAGGGTTAGGTCACCATGAATATGGAGAGCAACATTGACATTGTCAATAAATTCGGAGTGCTTGGGAATGGATAGGAGGGCACTTACTTTTCTAGGCTTCCCTATCTATGTTTCCTGGTAAAATACATGGGAAAATCCCATTGGAGGAAAATTCCAAATAGCATTTGGGTTAGGTCACCATGAACATGGAGAGAAACATGGACATTGCCAATAAATTCGGAGTGGTTGGGAATGATTAGGAGGGCAAAGAAATTTCTAGGCTGCCCTATCTTTGTTTCCTTCTAAAATACATGGGAAAATCCCATTGGAGGAAAATTCCACTTAGTGTTAGGGTTAGGTCACCATGAACTCATAGAGAAAAATGGACATCGGCAACAAACTGGGAGTGCTTGGATATGGTTAGGAGGGAACTTACTTTTCTAGGCTGCCCTATCTATGTTTCCTGCTAAAATGCATGGGAAAATCCCATTGGAGGAAAATTCCACTTAGGGTTAGGGTTAGGTCACCATGAACTCATAAAGAAAAATGGACATCGGGAACAAACTGGGAGTGCTTGGATATGGTTAGGAGGGAACTCACTTTTCTAGGCTGCCCTATCTATGTTTCCTGCTAAAATGCATGGGACAATCCCATTGGAGGAAAATTCCACTTAGGGTTAGGGTTAGGTCACAATGAACTCATAGAGAAAAATGGACATCGGCAACAAACTGGGAGTGCTTGGATATGGTTAGGAGGGAACTTACTTTTGTAGGTTGCCGTATCAACGTTTCCTGGTAAAATACATGGGAAAATCCCATTGGAGGAAAATTCCACCTAGGGTTAGGGTTAGGTCACCATGAATATGGAGAGCAACATTGACATTGTCAATAAATTCGGAGTGCTTGGGAATGGATAGGAGGGCACTTACTTTTCTAGTCTGCCCTATCTATGTTTCCTGCTAAAATACATGGGAAAATCCCATTGGAGGAAAATTCCACTTAGTGTTAGGGTTAGGTCACCATGAACTCATAGAGAAAAATGGACATCGGCAACAAACTGGGAGTGCTTGGATATGGTTAGGAGGGAACTTACTTTTTTGGCTGCGGTATCTATGTTTTCTTCTAAAATACATGGGAAAATCCCATTGGAGAAAAATTCCACTTAGGGTTAGGTCACCATGAACTCATAGAGAAAAATGGACATCGGCAACAAACTGGGAGTGCTTGGATATGGTTAGGAGGGAACTTACTTTTCTAATTTGCCGTATCTACGTTTCCTGGTAAAATACATGGGAAAATCCCATTGGAGGAAAATTCCACCTAGGGTTAGGTTTAGGTAACCATGAATATGGAGAGCAACATGGACATTGTCAATAAATTCGGAGTGCTTGGGAATGGTTAGGAGGGCACTTACTTTTCTAGGCTTCCCTATCTATGTTTCCTGGTAAAATACATGGGAAAATCCCATTGGAGGAAAATTCCACTTAGCGTTTGGGTTAGGTCACCATGAACATGGAGAGAAACATGGACATTGCCAATAAATTTGGCGTGGTTGGGAATGATTAGGAGGGCAAGGAAATTTCTAGGCTGCCTTATCTTTGTTTCCTGCTAAAATACATGGGAAAATCCCATTGGAGGAAAATTCCACTTAGTCTTAGGGTTAGGTCACCATGAACTCATAGAGAAAAATGGACATCGACAACAAACTGGGAGTGCTTGGATATGGTTAGGAGGGCACTTACTTTTCTAGGCTGCGGTATCTATGTTTTCTTCTAAAATACATGGGAAAATCCCATTGGAGGAAAATTCCACTTAGGGTTAGGGTTAGGTCACCATCAACTCATAGAGAAAAATGGACATCGGCAACAAACTGGGAGTGCTTGGATATGGTTAGGAGGGAACTTACTTTTCTAGGTTGCCGTATCAACGTTTCCTGGTAAAATACATGAGAAAATCCCATTGGAGGAAAATTCCACCTAGGGTTAGGGTTAGGTCACCATGAATATGGAGAGCAACATGGACATTGTCAATAAATTCGGAGTGCTTGGGAATGGTTAGGAGGGCACTTACTTTTCTAGGCTTCCCTATCTATGTTTCCTGGTAAAATACATGGGAAAATCCCATTGGAGGAAAATTCCACTTAGCGTTTGGGTTAGGTCACCATGAACATGGAGAGAAACATGGACATTGCCAATAAATTCGGAGTGGTTGGGAATGATAAGGAGGGCAAAGAAATTTCTAGGCTGCCCTATCTTTGTTTCCTGCTAAAATGCATGGGAAAATCCCATTGGAGGAAAATTCCACTTAGGGTTAGCGTTAGGTCACCATGAACTCATAGAGAAAAATGGACATCGGCAACAAACTGGGAGTGCTTGGATATGGTTAGGAGGGAACTTACTTTTCTAGGCTGCCCTATCTATGTTTCCTGCTAAAATGCATGGGAAAATCCCATTGGAGGAAAATTCCACTTAGGGTTAGGGTTAGGTCACCATGAACTCATAGAGAAAAATGGACATCGGCAACAAACTGGGAGTGCTTGGATATGGTTAGGAGGGAACTCACTTTTCTAGGCTGCCCTATCTATGTTTCCTGCTAAAATGCATGGGACAATCCCATTGGAGGAAAATTCCACTTAGGGTTAGGGTTAGGTCACAATGAACTCATAGAGAAAAATGGACATCGGCAACAAACTGGGACTGCTTGGATATGGTTAGGAGGGAACTTACTTTTCTAGTCTGCCCTATCTATGTTTCCTGCTAAAATGCATGGGAAAATCCCATTGGAGGAAAATTCCACCTAGGGTTAGGGTTAGGTCACCATGAATATGGAGAGCAACATTGACATTGTCAATAAATTCGGAGTGCTTGGGAATGGATAGGAGGGCACTTACTTTTCTAGTCTGCCCTATCTATGTTTCCTGCTAAAATACATGGGAAAATCCCATTGGAGGAAAATTCCACTTAGTGTTAGGGTTAGGTCACCATGAACTCATAGAGAAAAATGGACATCGGCAACAAACTGGGAGTGCTTGGATATGGTTAGGAGGGAACTTACTTTTTTGGCTGCGGTATCTATGTTTTCTTCTAAAATACATGGGAAAATCCCATTGGAGAAAAATTCCACTTAGGGTTAGGTCACCATGAACTCATAGAGAAAAATGGACATCGGCAACAAACTGGGAGTGCTTGGATATGGTTAGGAGGGAACTTACTTTTCTAATTTGCCGTATCTACGTTTCCTGGTAAAATACATGGGAAAATCCCATTGGAGGAAAATTCCACCTAGGGTTAGGTTTAGGTAACCATGAATATGGAGAGCAACATGGACATTGTCAATAAATTCGGAGTGCTTGGGAATGGTTAGGAGGGCACTTACTTTTCTAGGCTTCCCTATCTATGTTTCCTGGTAAAATACATGGGAAAATCCCATTGGAGGAAAATTCCACTTAGCGTTTGGGTTAGGTCACCATGAACATGGAGAGAAACATGGACATTGCCAATAAATTTGGCGTGGTTGGGAATGATTAGGAGGGCAAGGAAATTTCTAGGCTGCCTTATCTTTGTTTCCTGCTAAAATACATGGGAAAATCCCATTGGAGGAAAATTCCACTTAGTCTTAGGGTTAGGTCACCATGAACTCATAGAGAAAAATGGACATCGACAACAAACTGGGAGTGCTTGGATATGGTTAGGAGGGCACTTACTTTTCTAGGCTGCGGTATCTATGTTTTCTTCTAAAATACATGGGAAAATCCCATTGGAGGAAAATTCCACTTAGGGTTAGGGTTAGGTCACCATCAACTCATAGAGAAAAATGGACATCGGCAACAAACTGGGAGTGCTTGGATATGGTTAGGAGGGAACTTACTTTTCTAGGTTGCCGTATCAACGTTTCCTGGTAAAATACATGAGAAAATCCCATTGGAGGAAAATTCCACCTAGGGTTAGGGTTAGGTCACCATGAATATGGAGAGCAACATGGACATTGTCAATAAATTCGGAGTGCTTGGGAATGGTTAGGAGGGCACTTACTTTTCTAGGCTTCCCTATCTATGTTTCCTGGTAAAATACATGGGAAAATCCCATTGGAGGAAAATTCCACTTAGCGTTTGGGTTAGGTCACCATGAACATGGAGAGAAACATGGACATTGCCAATAAATTCGGAGTGGTTGGGAATGATAAGGAGGGCAAAGAAATTTCTAGGCTGCCCTATCTTTGTTTCCTGCTAAAATGCATGGGAAAATCCCATTGGAGGAAAATTCCACTTAGGGTTAGCGTTAGGTCACCATGAACTCATAGAGAAAAATGGACATCGGCAACAAACTGGGAGTGCTTGGATATGGTTAGGAGGGAACTTACTTTTCTAGGCTGCCCTATCTATGTTTCCTGCTAAAATGCATGGGAAAATCCCATTGGAGGAAAATTCCACTTAGGGTTAGGGTTAGGTCACCATGAACTCATAGAGAAAAATGGACATCGGCAACAAACTGGGAGTGCTTGGATATGGTTAGGAGGGAACTCACTTTTCTAGGCTGCCCTATCTATGTTTCCTGCTAAAATGCATGGGACAATCCCATTGGAGGAAAATTCCACTTAGGGTTAGGGTTAGGTCACAATGAACTCATAGAGAAAAATGGACATCGGCAACAAACTGGGACTGCTTGGATATGGTTAGGAGGGAACTTACTTTTCTAGTCTGCCCTATCTATGTTTCCTGCTAAAATGCATGGGAAAATCCCATTGGAGGAAAATTCCACCTAGGGTTAGGGTTAGGTCACCATGAATATGGAGAGCAACATTGACATTGTCAATAAATTCGGAGTGCTTGGGAATGGATAGGAGGGCACTTACTTTTCTAGTCTGCCCTATCTATGTTTCCTGCTAAAATACATGGGAAAATCCCATTGGAGGAAAATTCCACTTAGTGTTAGGGTTAGGTCACCATGAACTCATAGAGAAAAATGGACATCGGCAACAAACTGGGAGTGCTTGGATATGGTTAGGAGGGAACTTACTTTTTTGGCTGCGGTATCTATGTTTTCTTCTAAAATACATGGGAAAATCCCATTGGAGAAAAATTCCACTTAGGGTTAGGTCACCATGAACTCATAGAGAAAAATGGACATTGGCAACAAACTGGGAGTGCTTGGATATGGTTAGGAGGGAACTTACTTTTCTAGGCTGCCGTATCTACGTTTCCTGGTAAAATACATGGGAAGATCCCAATGGAGGAAAATTCCACCTAGGGTAAGGGTTAGGTCACCATGAACTCATAGAGAAAAATGGACATTGGCAACAAACTGGGAGTGCTTGGATATGGTTGGGAGGGAACTTACTTTTCTAGGCTGCCCTATCTACGTTTCCTGGTAAAATATATGGGAAGATCCCAATGGAGGAAAATTCCACCTAGGGTAAGGGTTAGGTCACCATTAACTCATAGAGAAAAATGGACATTGGCAACAAACTGGGAGTGCTTGGATATGGTTGGGAGGGAACTTACTTTTCTAGGCTGCCCTATCTATGTTTCCTGCTAAAATACATGGGAAGATCCCAATGGAGGAAAATTCCACATAGCATTTGGGTTAGGTCACCATGAACTCATAGAGAAAAATGGACATTGGCAACAAACTGGGAGTGCTTGGATATGGTTGGGAGGGCACTTACTTTTCTAGGCTTCCCTATCTATGTTTCCTGGTAAAATACATGGGAAAATCCCATTGGAGGAAAATTCCACATAGCATTTGGGTTAGGTCACCATGAACATGGAGAGAAACATGGACATTGCCAATAAATTCGGAGTGGTTGGGAATGATTAGGAGGGCAAAGAAATTTCTAGGCTGCCCTATCTTTGTTTCCTTCTAAAATACATGGGAAAATCCCATTGGAGGAAAATTCCACTTAGTGTTAGGGTTAGGTCACCATGTACTCATAGAGAAAAATGGACATCGGCAACAAACTGGGAGTGCTTGGATATGGTTAGGAGGGAACTTACTTTTCTAGGCTGCCGTATCTACGTTTCCTGGTAAAATACATGGGAAGATCCCATTGGAGGAAAATTCCACCTAGGGTTAGGGTTAGGTCACCATGAATATGGAGAGCAACATTGACATTGTCAATAAATTCGGAGTGCTTGGGAATGGATAGGAGGGCACTTACTTTTCTAGGCTTCCCTATCTATGTTTCCTGGTAAAATACATGGGAAAATCCCATTGGAGGAAAATTCCACATAGCATTTGGGTTAGGTCACCATGAACATGGAGAGAAACATGGACATTGCCAATAAATTCGGAGTGGTTGGGAATGATTAGGAGGGCAAAGAAATTTCTAGGCTGCCCTATCTTTGTTTCCTTCTAAAATACATGGGAAAATCCCATTGGAGGAAAATTCCACTTAGTGTTAGGGTTAGGTCACCATGAACTCATAGAGAAAAATGGACATCGGCAACAAACTGGGAGTGCTTGGATATGGTTAGGAGGGAACTTACTTTTCTAGGCTGCCCTATCTATGTTTCCTGCTAAAATGCATGGGAAAATCCCATTGGAGGAAAATTCCACTTAGGGTTAGGGTTAGGTCACCATGAACTCATAAAGAAAAATGGACATCGGGAACAAACTGGGAGTGCTTGGATATGGTTAGGAGGGAACTCACTTTTCTAGGCTGCCCTATCTATGTTTCCTGCTAAAATGCATGGGACAATCCCATTGGAGGAAAATTCCACTTAGGGTTAGGGTTAGGTCACAATGAACTCATAGAGAAAAATGGACATCGGCAACAAACTGGGAGTGCTTGGATATGGTTAGGAGGGAACTTACTTTTGTAGGTTGCCGTATCAACGTTTCCTGGTAAAATACATGGGAAAATCCCATTGGAGGAAAATTCCACCTAGGGTTAGGGTTAGGTCACCATGAATATGGAGAGCAACATTGACATTGTCAATAAATTCGGAGTGCTTGGGAATGGATAGGAGGGCACTTACTTTTCTAGTCTGCCCTATCTATGTTTCCTGCTACAATACATGGGAAAATCCCATTGGAGGAAAATTCCACTTAGTGTTAGGGTTAGGTCACCATGAACTCATAGAGAAAAATGGACATCGGCAACAAACTGGGAGTGCTTGCATATGGTTAGGAGGGAACTTACTTTTTTGGCTGCGGTATCTATGTTTTCTTCTAAAATACATGGGAAAATCCCATTGGAGAAAAATTCCACTTAGGGTTAGGTCACCATGAACTCATAGAGAAAAATGGACATCGGCAACAAACTGGGAGTGCTTGGATATGGTTAGGAGGGAACTTACTTTTCTAATTTGCCGTATCTACGTTTCCTGGTAAAATACATGGGAAAATCCCATTGGAGGAAAATTCCACTTAGTCTTAGGGTTAGGTCACCATGAACTCATAGAGAAAAATGGACATCGACAACAAACTGGGAGTGCTTGGATATGGTTAGGAGGGCACTTACTTTTCTAGGCTGCGGTATCTATGTTTTCTTCTAAAATACATGGGAAAATCCCATTGGAGGAAAATTCCACTTAGGGTTAGGGTTAGGTCACCATCAACTCATAGAGAAAAATGGACATCGGCAACAAACTGGGAGTGCTTGGATATGGTTAGGAGGGAACTTACTTTTCTAGGTTGCCGTATCAACGTTTCCTGGTAAAATACATGAGAAAATCCCATTGGAGGAAAATTCCACCTAGGGTTAGGGTTAGGTCACCATGAATATGGAGAGCAACATGGACATTGTCAATAAATTCGGAGTGCTTGGGAATGGT
The DNA here is from genome assembly GCA_034064705.1 of Bothrops alternatus. Taxonomy (NCBI): domain Eukaryota; kingdom Metazoa; phylum Chordata; class Lepidosauria; order Squamata; family Viperidae; genus Bothrops; species Bothrops alternatus. The sequence goes on along the minus strand of JARGCV010000012.1, from coordinate 385,291 downwards.
TAGGAGGGCACTTACTTTTCTAGGCTTCCCTATCTATGTTTCCTGGTAAAATACATGGGAAAATCCCATTGGAGGAAAATTCCACTTAGCGTTTGGGTTAGGTCACCATGAACATGGAGAGAAACATGGACATTGCCAATAAATTCGGAGTGGTTGGGAATGATAAGGAGGGCAAAGAAATTTCTAGGCTGCCCTATCTTTGTTTCCTGCTAAAATGCATGGGAAAATCCCATTGGAGGAAAATTCCACTTAGGGTTAGCGTTAGGTCACCATGAACTCATAGAGAAAAATGGACATCGGCAACAAACTGGGAGTGCTTGGATATGGTTAGGAGGGAACTTACTTTTCTAGGCTGCCCTATCTATGTTTCCTGCTAAAATGCATGGGAAAATCCCATTGGAGGAAAATTCCACTTAGGGTTAGGGTTAGGTCACCATGAACTCATAGAGAAAAATGGACATCGGGAACAAACTGGGAGTGCTTGGATATGGTTAGGAGGGAACTCACTTTTCTAGGCTGCCCTATCTATGTTTCCTGCTAAAATGCATGGGACAATCCCATTGGAGGAAAATTCCACTTAGGGTTAGGGTTAGGTCACAATGAACTCATAGAGAAAAATGGACATCGGCAACAAACTGGGAGTGCTTGGATATGGTTAGGAGGGAACTTACTTTTCTAGTCTGCCCTATCTATGTTTCCTGCTAAAATGCATTGGAAAATCCCATTGGAGGAAAATTCCACCTAGGGTTAGGGTTAGGTCACCATGAATATGGAGAGCAACATTGACATTGTCAATAAATTCGGAGTGCTTGGGAATGGATAGGAGGGCACTTACTTTTCTAGTCTGCCCTATCTATGTTTCCTGCTAAAATACATGGGAAAATCCCATTGGAGGAAAATTCCACTTAGTGTTAGGGTTAGGTCACCATGAACTCATAGAGAAAAATGGACATCGGCAACAAACTGGGAGTGCTTGGATATGGTTAGGAGGGAACTTACTTTTTTGGCTGCGGTATCTATGTTTTCTTCTAAAATACATGGGAAAATCCCATTGGAGAAAAATTCCACTTAGGGTTAGGTCACCATGAACTCATAGAGAAAAATGGACATCGGCAACAAACTGGGAGTGCTTGGATATGGTTAGGAGGGAACTTACTTTTGTAGGCTGCCGTATCTACGTTTCCTGGTAAAATACATGGGAAGATCCCAATGGAGGAAAATTCCACCTAGGGTAAGGGTTAGGTCACCATGAACTCATAGAGAAAAATGGACATTGGCAACAAACTGGGAGTGCTTGGATATGGTTGGGAGGGAACTTACTTTTCTAGGCTGCCCTATCTACGTTTCCTGGTAAAATACATGGGAAGATCCCAATGGAGGAAAATTCCACCTAGGGTAAGGGTTAGGTCACCATGAACTCATAGAGAAAAATGGACATTGGCAACAAACTGGGAGTGCTTGGATATGGTTGGGAGGGAACTTACTTTTCTAGGCTGCCCTATCTATGTTTCCTGCTAAAATACATGGGAAGATCCCAATGGAGGAAAATTCCACATAGCATTTGGGTTAGGTCACCATGAACTCATAGAGAAAAATGGACATTGGCAACAAACTGGGAGTGCTTGTATATGGTTGGGAGGGCACTTACTTTTCTAGGCTTCCCTATCTATGTTTCCTGGTAAAATACATGGGAAAATCCCATTGGAGGAAAATTCCACATAGCATTTGGGTTAGGTCACCATGAACATGGAGAGAAACATGGACATTGCCAATAAATTCGGAGTGGTTGTGAATGATTAGGAGGGCAAAGAAATTTCTAGGCTGCCCTATCTTTGTTTCCTTCTAAAATACATGGGAAAATCCCATTGGAGGAAAATTCCACTTAGTCTTAGGGTTAGGTCACCATGAACTCATAGAGAAAAATGGACATCGACAACAAACTGGGAGTGCTTGGATATGGTTAGGAGGGAACTTACTTTTCTAGGCTGCCGTATCTACGTTTCCTGGTAAAATACATGGGAAGATCCCATTGGAGGAAAATTCCACCTAGGGTTAGGGTTAGGTCACCATGAATATGGAGAGCAACATTGACATTGTCAATAAATTCGGAGTGCTTGGGAATGGATAGGAGGGCACTTACTTTTCTAGGCTTCCCTATCTATGTTTCCTGGTAAAATACATGGGAAAATCCCATTGGAGGAAAATTCCACATAGCATTTGGGTTAGGTCACCATGAACATGGAGAGAAACATGGACATTGCCAATAAATTCGGAGTGGTTGGGAATGATTAGGAGGGCAAAGAAATTTCTAGGCTGCCCTATCTTTGTTTCCTTCTAAAATACATGGGAAAATCCCATTGGAGGAAAATTCCACTTAGTGTTAGGGTTAGGTCACCATGAACTCATAGAGAAAAATGGACATCGGCAACAAACTGGGAGTGCTTGGATATGGTTAGGAGGGAACTTACTTTTCTAGGCTGCCCTATCTATGTTTCCTGTTAAAATGCATGGGAAAATCCCATTGGAGGAAAATTCCACTTAGGGTTAGGGTTAGGTCACCATGAACTCATAGAGAAAAATGGACATCGGGAACAAACTGGGAGTGCTTGGATATGGTTAGGAGGGAACTCACTTTTCTAGGCTGCCCTATCTATGTTTCCTGCTAAAATGCATGGGACAATCCCATTGGAGGAAAATTCCACTTAGGGTTAGGGTTAGGTCACAATGAACTCATAGAGAAAAATGGACATCGGCAACAAACTGGGAGTGCTTGGATATGGTTAGGAGGGAACTTACTTTTCTAGTCTGCCCTATCTATGTTTCCTGCTAAAATGCATGGGAAAATCCCATTGGAGGAAAATTCCACCTAGGGTTAGGGTTAGGTCACCATGAATATGGAGAGCAACATTGACATTGTCAATAAATTCGGAGTGCTTGGGAATGGATAGGAGGGCACTTACTTTTCTAGTCTGCCCTATCTATGTTTCCTGCTAAAATACATGGGAAAATCCCATTGGAGGAAAATTCCACTTAGTGTTAGGGTTAGGTCACCATGAACTCATAGAGAAAAATGGACATCGGCAACAAACTGGGAGTGCTTGGATATGGTTAGGAGGGAACTTACTTTTTTGGCTGCGGTATCTATGTTTTCTTCTAAAATACATGGGAAAATCCCATTGGAGAAAAATTCCACTTAGGGTTAGGTCACCATGAACTCATAGAGAAAAATGGACATCGGCAACAAACTGGGAGTGCTTGGATATGGTTAGGAGGGAACTTACTTTTCTAGGCTGCCGTATCTACGTTTCCTGGTAAAATACATGGGAAGATCCCAATGGAGGAAAATTCCACCTAGGGTAAGGGTTAGGTCACCATGAACTCATAGAGAAAAATGGACATTGGCAACAAACTGGGAGTGCTTGGATATGGTTGGGAGGGAACTTACTTTTCTAGGCTGCCCTATCTACGTTTCCTGGTAAAATACATGGGAAGATCCCAATGGAGGAAAATTCCACCTAGGGTAAGGGTTAGGTCACCATGAACTCATAGAGAAAAATGGACATTGGCAACAAACTGGGAGTGCTTGGATATGGTTGGGAGGGAACTTACTTTTCTAGGCTGCCCTATCTATGTTTCCTGCTAAAATACATGGGAAGATCCCAATGGAGGAAAATTCCACATAGCATTTGGGTTAGGTCACCATGAACTCATAGAGAAAAATGGACATTGGCAACAAACTGGGAGTGCTTGGATATGGTTGGGAGGGCACTTACTTTTCTAGGCTTCCCTATCTATGTTTCCTGGTAAAATACATGGGAAAATCCCATTGGAGGAAAATTCCACATAGCATTTGGGTTAGGTCACCATGAACATGGAGAGAAACATGGACATTGCCAATAAATTCGGAGTGGTTGTGAATGATTAGGAGGGCAAAGAAATTTCTAGGCTGCCCTATCTTTGTTTCCTTCTAAAATACATGGGAAAATCCCATTGGAGGAAAATTCCACTTAGTGTTAGGGTTAGGTCACCATGTACTCATAGAGAAAAATGGACATCGGCAACAAACTGGGAGTGCTTGGATATGGTTAGGAGGGAACTTACTTTTCTAGGCTGCCGTATCTACGTTTCCTGGTAAAATACATGGGAAGATCCCATTGGAGGAAAATTCCACCTAGGGTTAGGGTTAGGTCACCATGAATATGGAGAGCAACATTGACATTGTCAATAAATTCGGAGTGCTTGGGAATGGATAGGAGGGCACTTACTTTTCTAGGCTTCCCTATCTATGTTTCCTGGTAAAATACATGGGAAAATCCCATTGGAGGAAAATTCCACATAGCATTTGGGTTAGGTCACCATGAACATGGAGAGAAACATGGACATTGCCAATAAATTCGGAGTGGTTGGGAATGATTAGGAGGGCAAAGAAATTTCTAGGCTGCCCTATCTTTGTTTCCTTCTAAAATACATGGGACAATCCCATTGGAGGAAAATTCCACTTAGGGTTAGGGTTAGGTCACAATGAACTCATAGAGAAAAATGGACATCGGCAACAAACTGGGAGTGCTTGGATATGGTTAGGAGGGAACTTACTTTTTTGGCTGCGGTATCTATGTTTTCTTCTAAAATACATGGGAAAATCCCATTGGAGAAAAATTCCACTTAGGGTTAGGTCACCATGAACTCATAGAGAAAAATGGACATCGGCAACAAACTGGGAGTGCTTGGATATGGTTAGGAGGGAACTTACTTTTCTAGGCTGCCGTATCTACGTTTCCTGGTAAAATACATGGGAAGATCCCAATGGAGGAAAATTCCACCTAGGGTAAGGGTTAGGTCACCATGAACTCATAGAGAAAAATGGACATTGGCAACAAACTGGGAGTGCTTGGATATGGTTGGGAGGGAACTTACTTTTCTAGGCTGCCCTATCTATGTTTCCTGCTAAAATACATGGGAAGATCCCAATGGAGGAAAATTCCACATAGCATTTGGGTTAGGTCACCATGAACATGGAGAGCAACATTGACATTGTCAATAAATTCGGAGTGCTTGGGAATGGATAGGAGGGCACTTACTTTTCTAGGCTTCCCTATCTATGTTTCCTGGTAAAATACATGGGAAAATCCCATTGGAGGAAAATTCCACATAGCATTTGGGTTAGGTCACCATGAACATGGAGAGAAACATGGACATTGCCAATAAATTCGGAGTGGTTGGGAATGATTAGGAGGGCAAAGAAATTTCTAGGCTGCCCTATCTTTGTTTCCTTCTAAAATACATGGGAAAATCCCATTGGAGGAAAATTCCACTTAGTGTTAGGGTTAGGTCACCATGAACTCATAGAGAAAAATGGACATCGGCAACAAACTGGGAGTGCTTGGATATGGTTAGGAGGGAACTTACTTTTCTAGGCTGCCCTATCTATGTTTCCTGCTAAAATGCATGGGAAAATCCCATTGGAGGAAAATTCCACTTAGGGTTAGGGTTAGGTCACCATGAACTCATAGAGAAAAATGGACATCGGGAACAAACTGGGAGTGCTTGGATATGGTTAGGAGGGAACTCACTTTTCTAGGCTGCCCTATCTATGTTTCCTGCTAAAATGCATGGGACAATCCCATTGGAGGAAAATTCCACTTAGGGTTAGGGTTACGTCACAATGAACTCATAGAGAAAAATGGACATCGGCAACAAACTGGGAGTGCTTGGATATGGTTAGGAGGGAACTTACTTTTGTAGGTTGCCGTATCAACGTTTCCTGGTAAAATACATGGGAAAATCCCATTGGAGGAAAATTCCACTTAGGGTTAGGTCACCATGAACTCAAAGAGAAAAATGGACATCGGCAACAAACTGGGAGTGCTTGGATATGGTTAGGAGGGAACTTACTTTTCTAATTTGCCGTATCTACGTTTCCTGGTAAAATACATGGGAAAATCCCATTGGAGGAAAATTCCACCTAGGGTTAGGTTTAGGTAACCATGAATATGGAGAGCAACATGGACATTGTCAATAAATTCGGAGTGCTTGGGAATGGTTAGGAGGGCACTTACTTTTCTAGGCTTCCCTATCTATGTTTCCTGGTAAAATACATGGGAAAATCCCATTGGAGGAAAATTCCACTTAGCGTTTGGGTTAGGTCACCATGAACATGGAGAGAAACATGGACATTGCCAATAAATTCGGAGTGCTTGGGAATGATTAGGAGGGCAAAGAAATTTCTAGGCTGCCCTATCTTTGTTTCCTGCTAAAATACATGGGAAAATCCCATTGGAGGAAAATTCCTCTTAGGGTTAGGGTTAGGTCACAATGAACTCATAGAGAAAAATGGACATCGGCAACAAACTGGGAGTGCTTGGATATGGTTAGGAGGGAATTTACTTTTCTAGGTTGCCGTATCAACGTTTCCTGGTAAAATACATGGGAAAATCCCATTGGAGGAAAATTCCACCTAGGGTTAGGGTTAGGTCACCATGAATATGGAGAGCAACATGGACATTGTCAATAAATTCGGAGTGCTTGGGAATGGTTAGGAGGGCACTTACTTTTCTAGGCTTCCCTATCTATGTTCCCTGGTAAAATACATGGGAAAATCCCATTGGAGGAAAATTCCACTTAGCGTTTGGGTTAGGTCACCATGAACATGGAGAGAAACATGGACATTGCCAATAAATTCGGAGTGGTTGGGAATGGTTAGGAGGGAACTTACTTTTCTAGGCTGCCCTATCTATGTTTCCTGCTAAAATGCATGGGACAATCCCATTGGAGGAAAATTCCACTTAGGGTTAGCGTTAGGTCACCATGAACTCATAGAGAAAAATGGACATCGGCAACAAACTGGGAGTGCTTGGATATGGTTAGGAGGGAACTTACTTTTCTAGGCTGCCCTATCTATGTTTCCTGCTAAAATGCATGGGACAATCCCATTGGAGGAAAATTCCACTTAGGGTTAGGGTTAGGTCACAATGAACTCATAGAGAAAAATGGACATCGGCAACAAACTGGGAGTGCTTGGATATGGTTAGGAGGGAACTTACTTTTCTAGTCTGCCCTATCTATGTTTCCTGCTAAAATGCATGGGAAAATCCCATTGGAGGAAAATTCCACCTAGGGTTAGGGTTAGGTCACCATGAATATGGAGAGCAACATTGACATTGTCAATAAATTCGGAGTGCTTGGGAATGGATAGGAGGGCACTTACTTTTCTAGTCTGCCCTATCTATGTTTCCTGCTAAAATACATGGGAAAATCCCATTGGAGGAAAATTCCACTTAGTGTTAGGGTTAGGTCACCATGAACTCATAGAGAAAAATGGACATCGGCAACAAACTGGGAGTGCTTGGATATGGTTAGGAGGGAACTTACTTTTCTAGGCTGCCGTATCTACGTTTCCTGGTAAAATACATGGGAAGATCCCAATGGAGGAAAATTCCACCTAGGGTAAGGGTTAGGTCACCATGAACTCATAGAGAAAAATGGACATTGGCAACAAACTGGGAGTGCTTGGATATGGTTGGGAGGGAACTTACTTTTCTAGGCTGCCCTATCTACGTTTCCTGGTAAAATACATGGGAAGATCCCAATGGAGGAAAATTCCACCTAGGGTAAGGGTTAGGTCACCATGAACTCATAGAGAAAAATGGACATTGGCAACAAACTGGGAGTGCTTGGATATGGTTGGGAGGGCACTTACTTTTCTAGGCTTCCCTATCTATGTTTCCTGGTAAAATACATGGGAAAATCCCATTGGAGGAAAATTCCACATAGCATTTGGGTTAGGTCACCATGAACATGGAGAGAAACATGGACATTGCCAATAAATTCGGAGTGGTTGGGAATGATTAGGAGGGCAAAGAAATTTCTAGGCTGCCCTATCTTTGTTTCCTTCTAAAATACATGGGAAAATCCCATTGGAGGAAAATTCCACTTAGTGTTAGGGTTAGGTCACCATGTACTCATAGAGAAAAATGGACATCGGCAACAAACTGGGAGTGCTTGGATATGGTTAGGAGGGAACTTACTTTTCTAGGCTGCCGTATCTACGTTTCCTGGTAAAATACATGGGAAGATCCCATTGGAGGAAAATTCCACCTAGGGTTAGGGTTAGGTCACCATGAATATGGAGAGCAACATTGACATTGTCAATAAATTCGGAGTGCTTGGGAATGGATAGGAGGGCACTTACTTTTCTAGGCTTCCCTATCTATGTTTCCTGGTAAAATACATGGGAAAATCCCATTGGAGGAAAATTCCACATAGCATTTGGGTTAGGTCACCATGAACATGGAGAGAAACATGGACATTGCCAATAAATTCGGAGTGGTTGGGAATGATTAGGAGGGCAAAGAAATTTCTAGGCTGCCCTATCTTTGTTTCCTTCTAAAATACATGGGAAAATCCCATTGGAGGAAAATTCCACTTAGTGTTAGGGTTAGGTCACCATGAACTCATAGAGAAAAATGGACATCGGCAACAAACTGGGAGTGCTTGGATATGGTTAGGAGGGAACTTACTTTTCTAGGCTGCCCTATCTATGTTTCCTGCTAAAATGCATGGGAAAATCCCATTGGAGGAAAATTCCACTTAGGGTTAGGGTTAGGTCACCATGAACTCATAGAGAAAAATGGACATCGGCAACAAACTGGGAGTGCTTGGATATGGTTAGGAGGGAACTCACTTTTCTAGGCTGCCCTATCTATGTTTCCTGCTAAAATGCATGGGACAATCCCATTGGAGGAAAATTCCACTTAGGGTTAGGGTTAGGTCACAATGAACTCATAGAGAAAAATGGACATCGGCAACAAACTGGGAGTGCTTGGATATGGTTAGGAGGGAACTTACTTTTCTAGGCTGCCCTATCTATGTTTCCTGCTAAAATACATGGGAAGATCCCAATGGAGGAAAATTCCACCTAGGGTAAGGGTTAGGTCACCATGAATATGGAGAGCAACATTGACATTGTCAATAAATTCGGAGTGCTTGGGAATGGATAGGAGGGCACTTACTTTTCTAGTCTGCCCTATCTATGTTTCCTGCTAAAATACATGGGAAAATCCCATTGGAGGAAAATTCCACTTAGTGTTAGGGTTAGGTCACCATGAACTCATAGAGAAAAATGGACATCGGCAACAAACTGGGAGTGCTTGGATATGGTTAGGAGGGAACTTACTTTTTTGGCTGCGGTATCTATGTTTTCTTCTAAAATACATGGGAAAATCCCATTGGAGAAAAATTCCACTTAGGGTTAGGTCACCATGAACTCATAGAGAAAAATGGACATCGGCAACAAACTGGGAGTGCTTGGATATGGTTAGGAGGGAACTTACTTTTCTAATTTGCCGTATCTACGTTTCCTGGTAAAATACATGGGAAAATCCCATTGGAGGAAAATTCCACCTAGGGTTAGGTTTAGGTAACCATGAATATGGAGAGCAACATGGACATTGTCAATAAATTCGGAGTGCTTGGGAATGGTTAGGAGGGCACTTACTTTTCTAGGCTTCCCTATCTATGTTTCCTGGTAAAATACATGGGAAAATCCCATTGGAGGAAAATTCCACTTAGCGTTTGGGTTAGGTCACCATGAACATGGAGAGAAACATGGACATTGCCAATAAATTCGGAGTGCTTGGGAATGATTAGGAGGGCAAAGAAATTTCTAGGCTGCCCTATCTTTGTTTCCTGCTAAAATACATGGGAAAATCCCATTGGAGGAAAATTCCTCTTAGGGTTAGGGTTAGGTCACAATGAACTCATAGAGAAAAATGGACATCGGCAACAAACTGGGAGTGCTTGGATATGGTTAGGAGGGAATTTACTTTTCTAGGTTGCCGTATCAACGTTTCCTGGTAAAATACATGGGAAAATCCCATTGGAGGAAAATTCCACCTAGGGTTAGGGTTAGGTCACCATGAATATGGAGAGCAACATTGACATTGTCAATAAATTCGGAGTGCTTGGGAATGGATAGGAGGGCACTTACTTTTCTAGGCTGCCCTATCTTTGTTTCCTGCTAAAATACATGGGAAAATCCCATTGGAGGAAAATTCCTCTTAGGGTTAGGGTTAGGTCACCATGAACTCATAGAGAAAAATGGACATCGGCAACAAACTGGGTGTGGTTGGATATGGTTAGGAGGGAACTTACTTTTCTAGGCTGCCGTATCTACGTTTCCTGCTAAAATACATGGGGAGATCCCATTGGAGGAAAATTCCACCTAGGGTTAGGGTTAGGTCACCTTCAACTCATAGAGAAAAATGGACATCGGCAACAAACTGGGAGCGCTTGGATATGGTTAGGAGGGAACTTCCTTTTCTAGGCTGCCCTATCTATGTTTCCTGCTAAAATGCATGGGAAAATCCCATTGGAGGAAAATTCCACTTAGCGTTTGGGTTAGGTCACCATGAACATGGAGAGAAACATGGACATTGCCAATAAATTTGGCGTGGTTGGGAATGATTAGGAGGGCAAGGAAATTTCTAGGCTGCCTTATCTTTGTTTCCTGCTAAAATACATGGGAAAATCCCATTGGAGGAAAATTCCACTTAGTCTTAGGGTTAGGTCACCATGAACTCATAGAGAAAAATGGACATCGGCAACAAACTGGGAGTGCTTGGATATGGTTAGGAGGGAACTTACTTTTCTAGGTTGCCGTATCAACGTTTCCTGGTAAAATACATGAGAAAATCCCATTGGAGGAAAATTCCACCTAGGGTTAGGGTTAGGTCACCATGAATATGGAGAGCAACATGGACATTGTCAATAAATTCGGAGTGCTTGGGAATGGTTAGGAGGGCACTTACTTTTCTAGGCTTCCCTATCTATGTTTCCTGGTAAAATACATGGGAAAATCCCATTGGAGGAAAATTCCACTTAGCGTTTGGGTTAGGTCACCATGAACATGGAGAGAAACATGGACATTGCCAATAAATTCGGAGTGGTTGGGAATGATAAGGAGGGCAAAGAAATTTCTAGGCTGCCCTATCTTTGTTTCCTGCTAAAATGCATGGGAAAATCCCATTGGAGGAAAATTCCACTTAGGGTTAGCGTTAGGTCACCATGAACTCATAGAGAAAAATGGACATCGGCAACAAACTGGGAGTGCTTGGATATGGTTAGGAGGGAACTTACTTTTCTAGGCTGCCCTATCTATGTTTCCTGCTAAAATGCATGGGAAAATCCCATTGGAGGAAAATTCCACTTAGGGTTAGGGTTAGGTCACCATGAACTCATAGAGAAAAATGGACATCGGGAACAAACTGGGAGTGCTTGGATATGGTTAGGAGGGAACTCACTTTTCTAGGCTGCCCTATCTATGTTTCCTGGTAAAATACATGGGAAAATCCCATTGGAGGAAAATTCCACATAGCATTTGGGTTAGGTCACCATGAACATGGAGAGAAACATGGACATTGCCAATAAATTCGGAGTGGTTGGGAATGATTAGGAGGGCAAAGAAATTTCTAGGCTGCCCTATCTTTGTTTCCTTCTAAAATACATGGGAAAATCCCATTGGAGGAAAATTCCACTTAGTGTTAGGGTTAGGTCACCATGTACTCATAGAGAAAAATGGACATCGGCAACAAACTGGGAGTGCTTGGATATGGTTAGGAGGGAACTTACTTTTCTAGGCTGCCGTATCTACGTTTCCTGGTAAAATACATGGGAAGATCCCATTGGAGGAAAATTCCACCTAGGGTTAGGGTTAGGTCACCATGAATATGGAGAGCAACATTGACATTGTCAATAAATTCGGAGTGCTTGGGAATGGATAGGAGGGCACATACTTTTCTAGGCTTCCCTATCTATGTTTCCTGGTAAAATACATGGGAAAATCCCATTGGAGGAAAATTCCACATAGCATTTGGGTTAGGTCACCATGAACATGGAGAGAAACATGGACATTGCCAATAAATTCGGAGTGGTTGGGAATGATTAGGAGGGCAAAGAAATTTCTAGGCTGCCCTATCTTTGTTTCCTTCTAAAATACATGGGAAAATCCCATTGGAGGAAAATTCCACTTAGTGTTAGGGTTAGGTCACCATGAACTCATAGAGAAAAATGGACATCGGCAACAAACTGGGAGTGCTTGGATATGGTTAGGAGGGAACTTACTTTTCTAGGCTGCCCTATCTATGTTTCGTGCTAAAATGCATGGGAAAATCCCATTGGAGGAAAATTCCACTTAGGGTTAGGGTTAGGTCACCATGAACTCATAGAGAAAAATGGACATCGGGAACAAACTGGGAGTGCTTGGATATGGTTAGGAGGGAACTCACTTTTCTAGGCTGCCCTATCTATGTTTCCTGCTAAAATGCATGGGACAATCCCATTGGAGGAAAATTCCACTTAGGGTTAGGGTTAGGTCACAATGAACTCATAGAGAAAAATGGACATCGGCAACAAACTGAGAGTGCTTGGATATGGTTAGGAGGGAACTTACTTTTGTAGGTTGCCGTATCAACGTTTCCTGGTAAAATACATGGGAAAATCCCATTGGAGGAAAATTCCACCTAGGGTTAGGGTTAGGTCACCATGAATATGGAGAGCAACATTGACATTGTCAATAAATTCGGAGTGCTTGGGAATGGATAGGAGGGCACTTACTTTTCTAGTCTGCCCTATCTATGTTTCCTGCTAAAATACATGGGAAAATCCCATTGGAGGAAAATTCCACTTAGTGTTAGGGTTAGGTCACCATGAACTCATAGAGAAAAATGGACATCGGCAACAAACTGGGAGTGCTTGGATATGGTTAGGAGGGAACTTACTTTTTTGGCTGCGGTATCTATGTTTTCTTCTAAAATACATGGGAAAATCCCATTGGAGAAAAATTCCACTTAGGGTTAGGTCACCATGAACTCATAGAGAAAAATGGACATCGGCAACAAACTGGGAGTGCTTGGATATGATTAGGAGGGAACTTACTTTTCTAGGCTGCCGTATCTACGTTTCCTGGTAAAATACATGGGAAGATCCCAATGGAGGAAAATTCCACCTAGGGTAAGGGTTAGGTCACCATGAACTCATAGAGAAAAATGGACATTGGCAACAAACTGGGAGTGCTTGGATATGGTTGGGAGGGAACTTACTTTTCTAGGCTGCCCTATCTACGTTTCCTGGTAAAATACATGGGAAGATCCCAATGGAGGAAAATTCCACCTAGGGTAAGGGTTAGGTCACCATGAACTCATAGAGAAAAATGGACATTGGCAACAAACTGGGAGTGCTTGGATATGGTTGGGAGGGAACTTACTTTTCTAGGCTGCCCTATCTATGTTTCCTGCTAAAATACATGGGAAGATCCCAATGGAGGAAAATTCCACCTAGGGTAAGGGTTAGGTCACCATGAACTCATAGAGAAAAATGGACATTGGCAACAAACTGGGAGTGCTTGGATATGGTTGGGAGGGCACTTACTTTTCTAGGCTTCCCTATCTATGTTTCCTGGTAAAATACATGGGAAAATCCCATTGGAGGAAAATTCCACATAGCATTTGGGTTAGGTCACCATGAACATGGAGAGAAACATGGACATTGCCAATAAATTCGGAGTGGTTGGGAATGATTAGGAGGGCAAAGAAATTTCTAGGCTGCCCTATCTTTGTTTCCTTCTAAAATACATGGGAAAATCCCATTGGAGGAAAATTCCACTTAGTGTTAGGGTTAGGTCACCATGTACTCATAGAGAAAAATGGACATCGGCAACAAACTGGGAGTGCTTGGATATGGTTAGGAGGGAACTTACTTTTCTAGGCTGCCGTATCTACGTTTCCTGGTAAAATACATGGGAAGATCCCATTGGAGGAAAATTCCACCTAGGGTTAGGGTTAGGTCACCATGAATATGGAGAGCAACATTGACATTGTCAATAAATTCGGAGTGCTTGGGAATGGATAGGAGGGCACTTACTTTTCTAGGCTTCCCTATCTATGTTTCCTGGTAAAATACATGGGAAAATCCCATTGGAGGAAAATTCCACATAGCATTTGGGTTAGGTCACCATGAACATGGAGAGAAACATGGACATTGCCAATAAATTCGGAGTGGTTGGGAATGATTAGGAGGGCAAAGAAATTTCTAGGCTGCCCTATCTTTGTTTCCTTCTAAAATACATGGGAAAATCCCATTGGAGGAAAATTCCACTTAGTGTTAGGGTTAGGTCACCATGAACTCATAGAGAAAAATGGACATCGGCAACAAACTGGGAGTGCTTGGATATGGTTAGGAGGGAACTCACTTTTATAGGCTGCCCTATCTATGTTTCCTGCTAAAATGCATGGGACAATCCCATTGGAGGAAAATTCCACTTAGGGTTAGGGTTAGGTCACAATGAACTCATAGAGAAAAATGGACATTGGCAACAAACTGGGAGTGCTTGGATATGGTTGGGAGGGAACTTACTTTTCTAGGCTGCCCTATCTACGTTTCCTGGTAAAATACATGGGAAGATCCCAATGGAGGAAAATTCCACCTAGGGTAAGGGTTAGGTCACCATGAACTCATAGAGAAAAATGGACATTGGCAACAAACTGGGAGTGCTTGGATATGGTTGGGAGGGAACTTACTTTTCTAGGCTGCCCTATCTATGTTTCCTGCTAAAATACATGGGAAGATCCCAATGGAGGAAAATTCCACCTAGGGTAAGGGTTAGGTCACCATGAACTCATAGAGAAAAATGGACATTGGCAACAAACTGGGAGTGCTTGGATATGGTTGGGAGGGCACTTACTTTTCTAGGCTTCCCTATCTATGTTTCCTGGTAAAATACATGGGAAAATCCCATTGGAGGAAAATTCCACATAGCATTTGGGTTAGGTCACCATGAACATGGAGAGAAACATGGACATTGCCAATAAATTCGGAGTGGTTGGGAATGATTAGGAGGGCAAAGAAATTTCTAGGCTGCCCTATCTTTGTTTCCTTCTAAAATACATGGGAAAATCCCATTGGAGGAAAATTCCACTTAGTGTTAGGGTTAGGTCACCATGTACTCATAGAGAAAAATGGACATCGGCAACAAACTGGGAGTGCTTGGATATGGTTAGGAGGGAACTTACTTTTCTAGGCTGCCGTATCTACGTTTCCTGGTAAAATACATGGGAAGATCCCATTGGAGGAAAATTCCACCTAGGGTTAGGGTTAGGTCACCATGAATATGGAGAGCAACATTGACATTGTCAATAAATTCGGAGTGCTTGGGAATGGATAGGAGGGCACTTACTTTTCTAGGCTTCCCTATCTATGTTTCCTGGTAAAATACATGGGAAAATCCCATTGGAGGAAAATTCCACATAGCATTTGGGTTAGGTCACCATGAACATGGAGAGAAACATGGACATTGCCAATAAATTCGGAGTGGGTGGGAATGATTAGGAGGGCAAAGAAATTTCTAGGCTGCCCTATCTTTGTTTCCTTCTAAAATACATGGGAAAATCCCATTGGAGGAAAATTCCACTTAGTGTTAGGGTTAGGTCACCATGAACTCATAGAGAAAAATGGACATCGGCAACAAACTGGGAGTGCTTGGATATGGTTAGGAGGGAACTCACTTTTATAGGCTGCCCTATCTATGTTTCCTGCTAAAATGCATGGGACAATCCCATTGGAGGAAAATTCCACTTAGGGTTAGGGTTAGGTCACAATGAACTCATAGAGAAAAATGGACATCGGCAACAAACTGGGAGTGCTTGGATATGGTTAGGAGGGAACTTACTTTTCTAGGCTGCCGTATCTACGTTTCCTGGTAAAATACATGGGAAGATCCCATTGGAGGAAAATTCCACCTAGGGTTAGGGTTAGGTCACCATGAATATGGAGAGCAACATTGACATTGTCAATAAATTCGGAGTGCTTGGATATGGTTGGGAGGGAACTTACTTTTCTAGTCTGCCCTATCTATGTTTCCTGCTAAAATACATGGGAAAATCCCATTGGAGGAAAATTCCACTTAGTGTTAGGGTTAGGTCACCATGAACTCATAGAGAAAAATGGACATCGGCAACAAACTGGGAGTGCTTGGATATGGTTAGGAGGGAACTTACTTTTTTGGCTGCGGTATCTATGTTTTCTTCTAAAATATATGGGAAAATCCCATTGGAGAAAAATTCCACTTAGGGTTAGGTCACCATGAACTCATAGAGAAAAATGGACATCGGCAACAAACTGGGAGTGCTTGGATATGGTTAGGAGAGAACTTACTTTTGTAGGTTGCCGTATCAACGTTTCCTGGTAAAATACATGGGAAAATCCCATTGGAGGAAAATTCCACCTAGGGTAAGGGTTAGGTCACCATGAATATGGAGAGCAACATTGACATTGTCAATAAATTCGGAGTGCTTGGGAATGGATAGGAGGGCACTTACTTTTCTAGGCTGCCCTATCTATGTTTCCTGCTAAAATGCATGGGAAAATCCCATTGGAGGAAAATTCCACTTAGCGTTTGGGTTATGTCACCATGAACATGGAGAGAAACATGGACATTGCCAATAAATTCGGAGTGCTTGGGAATGATTAGGAGGGCAAAGAAATTTCTAGGCTGCCCTATCTTTGTTTCCTGCTAAAATACATGGGAAAATCCCATTGGAGGAAAATTCCTCTTAGGGTTAGGGTTAGGTCACAATGAACTCATAGAGAAAAATGGACATCGGCAACAAACTGGGAGTGCTTGGATATGGTTAGGAGGGAACTTACTTTTCTAGGTTGCCGTATCAACGTTTCCTGGTAAAATACATGGGAAAATCCCATTGGAGGAAAATTCCACCTAGGGTTAGGGTTAGGTCACCATGAACTCATAGAGAAAAATGGACATCGGCAACAAACTGGGAGTGCTTGGATATGGTTAGGAGGGAACTCACTTTTCTAGGCTGCCCTATCTATGTTTCCTGCTAAAATGCATGGGACAATCCCATTGGAGGAAAATTCCACTTAGGGTTAGGGTTAGGTCACAATGAACTCATAGAGAAAAATGGACATCGGCAACAAACTGGGAGTGCTTGGATATGGTTAGGAGGGAACTTACTTTTGTAGGTTGCCGTATCAACGTTTCCTGGTAAAATACATGGGAAAATCCCATTGGAGGAAAATTCCACCTAGGGTTAGGGTTAGGTCACCATGAATATGGAGAGCAACATTGACATTGTCAATAAATTCGGAGTGCTTGGGAATGGATAGGAGGGCACTTACTTTTCTAGTCTTCCCAATCTATGTTTCCTGGTAAAATACATGGGAAAATCCCATTGGAGGAAAATTCCACATAGCATTTGGGTTAGGTCACCATGAACATGGAGAGAAACATGGACATTGCCAATAAATTCGGAGTGGTTGGGAATGATTAGGAGGGCAAAGAAATTTCTAGGCTGCCCTATCTTTGTTTCCTTCTAAAATACATGGGAAAATCCCATTGGAGTAAAATTCCACTTAGTGTTAGGGTTAGGTCACCATGAACTCATAGAGAAAAATGGACATCGGCAACAAACTGGGAGTGCTTGGATATGGTTAGGAGGGAACTTACTTTTGTAGGTTGCCGTATCAACGTTTCCTGGTAAAATACATGGGAAAATCCCATTGGAGGAAAATTCCACCTAGGGTAAGGGTTAGGTCAGCATGAATATGGAGAGCAACATTGACATTGTCAATAAATTCGGAGTGCTTGGGAATGGATAGGAGGGCACTTACTTTTCTAGGCTGCCCTATCTATGTTTCCTGCTAAAATGCATGGGAAAATCCCATTGGAGGAAAATTCCACTTAGCGTTTGGGTTAGGTCACCATGAACATGGAGAGAAACATGGACATTGCCAATAAATTCGGAGTGGTTGGGAATGATTAGGAGGGCAAGGAAATTTCTAGGCTGCCTTATCTTTGTTTCCTGCTAAAATACATGGGAAAATCCCATTGGAGGAAAATTCCACTTAGTGTTAGGGTTAGGTCACCATGAACTCATAGAGAAAAATGGACATCGGCAACAAACTGGGAGTGCTTGGATATGGTTAGGAGGGAACTTACTTTTTTGGCTGCGGTATCTATGTTTTCTTCTAAAATACATGGGAAAATCCCATTGGAGAAAAATTCCACTTAGGGTTAGGTCACCATGAACTCATAGAGAAAAATGGACATCGGCAACAAACTGGGAGTGCTTGGATATGGTTAGGAGGGAACTTACTTTTCTAGGCTGCCGTATCTACGTTTCCTGGTAAAATACATGGGAAGATCCCATTGGAGGAAAATTCCACCTAGGGTTAGGGTTAGGTCACCATGAATATGGAGAGCAACATTGACATTGTCAATAAATTCGGAGTGCTTGGGAATGGATAGGAGGGCACTTACTTTTCTAGGCTTCCCTATCTATGTTTCCTGGTAAAATACATGGGAAAATCCCATTGGAGGAAAATTCCACATAGCATTTGGGTTAGGTCACCATGAACATGGAGAGAAACATGGACATTGCCAATAAATTCGGAGTGGTTGGGAATGATTAGGAGGGCAAGGAAATTTCTAGGCTGCCTTATCTTTGTTTCCTGCTAAAATACATGGGAAAATCCCATTGGAGGAAAATTCCACTTAGTGTTAGGGTTAGGTCACCATGAACTCATAGAGAAAAATGGACATCGGCAACAAACTGGGAGTGCTTGGATATGGTTAAGAGGGAACTTACTTTTTTGGCTGCGGTATCTATGTTTTCTTCTAAAATACATGGGAAAATCCCATTGGAGAAAAATTCCACTTAGGGTTAGGTCACCATGAACTCATAGAGAAAAATGGACATCGGCAACAAACTGGGAGTGCTTGGATATGGTTAGGAGGGAACTTACTTTTCTAGGCTGCCGTATCTACGTTTCCTGGTAAAATACATGGGAAGATCCCATTGGAGGAAAATTCCACCTAGGGTTAGGGTTAGGTCACCATGAATATGGAGAGCAACATTGACATTGTCAATAAATTCGGAGTGCTTGGGAATGGATAGGAGGGCACTTACTTTTCTAGGCTTCCCTATCTATGTTTCCTGGTAAAATACATGGGAAAATCCCATTGGAGGAAAATTCCACATAGCATTTGGGTTAGGTCACCATGAACATGGAGAGAAACATGGACATTGCCAATAAATTCGGAGTGGTTGAAAATGATTAGGAGGGCAAAGAAATTTCTAGGCTGCCCTATCTTTGTTTCCTTCTAAAATACATGGGAAAATCCCATTGGAGGAAAATTCCACTTAGTGTTAGGGTTAGGTCACCATGAACTCATAGAGAAAAATGGACATCGGCAACAAACTGGGAGTGCTTGGATATGGTTAGGAGGGAACTCACTTTTATAGGCTGCCCTATCTATGTTTCCTGCTAAAATGCATGGGACAATCCCATTGGACGAAAATTCCACTTAGGGTTAGGGTTAGGTCACAATGAACTCATAGAGAAAAATGGACATCGGCAACAAACTGGGAGTGCTTGGATATGGTTAGGAGGGAACTTACTTTTGTAGGTTGCCGTATCAACGTTTCCTGGTAAAATACATGGGAAAATCCCATTGGAGGAAAATTCCACCTAGTGTTAGGGTTAGGTCACCATGAATATGGAGAGCAACATTGACATTGTCAATAAATTCGGAGTGCTTGGGAATGGATAGGAGGGCACTTACTTTTCTAGTCTTCCCAATCTATGTTTCCTGGTAAAATACATGGGAAAATCCCATTGGAGGAAAATTCCACATAGCATTTGGGTTAGGTCACCATGAACATGGAGAGAAACATGGACATTGCCAATAAATTCGGAGTGGTTGGGAATGATTAGGAGGGCAAAGAAATTTCTAGGCTGCCCTATCTTTGTTTCCTGCTAAAATACATGGGAAAATCCCATTGGAGGAAAATTCCTCTTAGGGTTAGGGTTAGGTCACAATGAACTCATAGAGAAAAATGGACATCGGCAACAAACTGGGAGTGCTTGGATATGGTTAGGAGGGAACTTACTTTTCTAGGTTGCCGTATCAACGTTTCCTGGTAAAATACATGGGAAAATCCCATTGGAGGAAAATTCCACCTAGGGTTAGGGTTAGGTCACCATGAATATGGAGAGCAACATTGACATTGTCAATAAATTCGGAGTGCATGGGAATGGATAGGAGGGCACTTACTTTTCTAGGCTGCCCTATCTTTGTTTCCTGCTAAAATGCATGGGAAAATCCCATTGGAGGAAAATTCCTCTTAGGGTTAGGGTTAGGTCACCATGAACTCATAGAGAAAAATGGACATCGGCAACAACCTGGGTGTGGTTGGATATGGTTAGGAGGGAACTTACTTTTCTAGGCTGCCGTATCTACGTTTCCTGCTAAAATACATGGGGAGATCCCATTGGAGGAAAATTCCACCTAGGGTTAGGGTTAGGTCACCTTCAACTCATAGAGAAAAATGGACATCGGCAACAAACTGGGAGCGCTTGGATATGGTTAGGAGGGAACTTCCTTTTCTAGGCTGCCCTATCTATGTTTCCTGCTAAAATGCATGGGAAAATCCCATTGGAGGAAAATTCCACTTAGCGTTTGGGTTAGGTCACCATGAACATGGAGAGAAACATGGACATTGCCAATAAATTTGGCGTGGTTGGGAATGATTAGGAGGGCAAGGAAATTTCTAGGCTGCCTTATCTTTGTTTCCTGCTAAAATACATGGGAAAATCCCATTGGAGGAAAATTCCACTTAGTCTTAGGGTTAGGTCACCATGAACTCATAGAGAAAAATGGACATCGACAACAAACTGGGAGTGCTTGGATATGGTTAGGAGGGAACTTACTTTTCTAGGCTGCGGTATCTATGTTTCCTGGTAAAATACATGGGAAAATCTCTTTGGAGGAAAATTCCACTTAGGGTTAGGGTTAGGTCACCATGAACTCATAGAGAAAAATGGACATCGGCAACAAACTGGGAGTGCTTGGATATGGTTAGGAGGGAACTCACTTTTCTAGGCTGCCCTATCTATGTTTCCTGCTAAAATGCATGGGACAATCCCATTGGAGGAAAATTCCACTTAGGGTTAGGGTTAGGTCACAATGAACTCATAGAGAAAAATGGACATCGGCAACAAACTGGGAGTGCTTGGATATGGTTAGGAGGGAACTTACTTTTGTAGGTTGCCGTATCAACGTTTCCTGGTAAAATACATGGGAAAATCCCATTGGAGGAAAATTCCACCTAGGGTTAGGGTTAGGTCACCATGAATATGGAGAGCAACATTGACATTGTCAATAAATTCGGAGTGCTTGGGAATGGATAGGAGGGCACTTACTTTTCTAGTCTTCCCAATCTATGTTTCCTGGTAAAATACATGGGAAAATCCCATTGGAGGAAAATTCCACATAGCATTTGGGTTAGGTCACCATGAACATGGAGAGAAACATGGACATTGCCAATAAATTCGGAGTGGTTGGGAATGATTAGGAGGGCAAAGAAATTTCTAGGCTGCCCTATCTTTGTTTCGTTCTAAAATACATGGGAAAATCCCATTGGAGTAAAATTCCACTTAGTGTTAGGGTTAGGTCACCATGAACTCATAGAGAAAAATGGACATCGGCAACAAACTGGGAGTGCTTGGATATGGTTAGGAGGGAACTTACTTTTGTAGGTTGCCGTATCAACGTTTCCTGGTAAAATACATGGGAAAATCCCATTGGAGGAAAATTCCACCTAGGGTAAGGGTTAGGTCAGCATGAATATGGAGAGCAACATTGACATTGTCAATAAATTCGGAGTGCTTGGGAATGGATAGGAGGGCACTTACTTTTCTAGGCTGCCCTATCTATGTTTCCTGCTAAAATGCATGGGAAAATCCCATTGGAGGAAAATTCCACTTAGCGTTTGGGTTAGGTCACCATGAACATGGAGAGAAACATGGACATTGCCAATAAATTCGGAGTGGTTGGGAATGATTAGGAGGGCAAGGAAATTTCTAGGCTGCCTTATCTTTGTTTCCTGCTAAAATACATGGGAAAATCCCATTGGAGGAAAATTCCACTTAGTGTTAGGGTTAGGTCACCATGAACTCATAGAGAAAAATGGACATCGGCAACAAACTGGGAGTGCTTGGATATGGTTAGGAGGGAACTTACTTTTTTGGCTGCGGTATCTATGTTTTCTTCTAAAATACATGGGAAAATCCCATTGGAGAAAAATTCCACTTAGGGTTAGGTCACCATGAACTCATAGAGAAAAATGGACATCGGCAACAAACTGGGAGTGCTTGGATATGGTTAGGAGGGAACTTACTTTTCTAGGCTGCCGTATCTACGTTTCCTGGTAAAATACATGGGAAGATCCCATTGGAGGAAAATTCCACCTAGGGTTAGGGTTAGGTCACCATGAATATGGAGAGCAACATTGACATTGTCAATAAATTCGGAGTGCTTGGGAATGGATAGGAGGGCACTTACTTTTCTAGGCTTCCCTATCTATGTTTCCTGGTAAAATACATGGGAAAATCCCATTGGAGGAAAATTCCACATAGCATTTGGGTTAGGTCACCATGAACATGGAGAGAAACATGGACATTGCCAATAAATTCGGAGTGGTTGGGAATGATTAGGAGGGCAAAGAAATTTCTAGGCTGCCCTATCTTTGTTTCCTTCTAAAATACATGGGAAAATCCCATTGGAGGAAAATTCCACTTAGTGTTAGGGTTAGGTCACCATGAACTCATAGAGAAAAATGGACATCGGCAACAAACTGGGAGTGCTTGGATATGGTTAGGAGGGAACTTACTTTTCTAGGCTGCCCTATCTACGTTTCGTGCTAAAATACATGGGAAGATCCCACTGGAGGAAAATTCCACCTAGGGTTAGGGTTAGGTCACCATGAATATGGAGAGCAACATTGACATTGTCAATAAATTCGGAGTGCTTGGGAATGGTTAGGAGGGCACTTACTTTTCTAGGCTGCCCTATCTATGTTTCCTGCTAAAATGCATGGGAAAATCCCATTGGAGGAAAATTCCACTTAGCATTTGCGTTAGGTCACCATGAACATGGAGAGAAACATGGACATTGCCAATAAATTTTGAGTGGTTGGGAATGATTAGGAGGGCAAAGAAATTTCTAGGCTGCCCTATCTTTGTTTCCTGCTAAAATACATGGGAAAATCCCATTGGAGGAAAATTCCTCTTAGGGTTAGGGTTAGCTCACCATGAACTCATAGAGAAAAATGGACATCGGCAACAAACTGGGAGTGCTTCGATATGGTTAGGAGGGAAATTACTTTTCTAGGCTGCCCCATCTACGTTTCGTGCTAAAATACATGGGAAGATCCCACTGGAGGAAAATTCCACCTAGGGTTAGGGTTAGGTCACCATGAATATGGAGAGCAACATTGACATTGTCAATAAATTCGGAGTGCTTGGGAATGGATAGGAGGGCACTTACTTTTCTAGGCTGCCCTATCTATGTTTCCTGCTAAAATGCATGGGAAAATCCCATTGGAGGAAAATTCCACTTAGCGTTTGGGTTAGGTCACCATGAACATGGAGAGAAACATGGACATTGCCAATAAATTCGGAGTGGTTGGGAATGATTAGGAGGGCAAGGAAATATCTAGGCTGCCTTATCTTTGTTTCCTGCTAAAATACATGGGAAAATCCCATTGGAGGAAAATTCCACTTAGTGTTAGGGTTAGGTCACCATGAACTCATAGAGAAAAATGGACATCGGCAACAAACTGGGAGTGCTTGGATATGGTTAGGAGGGAACTTACTTTTTTGGCTGCGGTATCTATGTTTTCTTCTAAAATACATGGGAAAATCCCATTGGAGGAAAATTCCACTTAGGGTTAGGTCACCATGAACTCATAGAGAAAAATGGACATCGGCAACAAACTGGGAGTGCTTGGATATGGTTAGGAGGGAACTTACTTTTCTAGGCTGCCGTATCTACGTTTACTGGTAAAATACATGGGAAGATCCCAATGGAGGAAAATTCCACCTAGGGTTAGGGTTAGGTCACCATGAACTCATAGAGAAAAATGGACATTGGCAACAAACTGGGAGTGCTTGGATATGGTTGGGAGGGAACTTACTTTTCTAGGCTGCCCTATCTATGTTTCCTGCTAAAATACATGGGAAGATCCCATTGGAGGAAAATTCCACTTAGGGTTAGGTTTAGGTCACCATGAACTCATAGAGAAAAATGGACATCGGCAACAAACTGCGAGTGCTTGGATATGGTTAGGAGGGAACTTACTTTTCTAGGTTGCCGTATCAACGTTTCCTCGTAAAATACATGGGAAAATCCCATTGGAGGAAAATTCCACCTAGGGTTAGGGTTAGGTCACCATGAATATGGAGAGCAACATTGACATTGTCAATAAATTCGGAGTGCTTGGGAATGGATAGGAGGGCACTTACTTTTCTAGGCTTCCCTATCTATGTTTCCTGGTAAAATACATGGGAAAATCCCATTGGAGGAAAATTCCACATAGCATTTGGGTTAGGTCACCATGAACATGGAGAGAAACATGGACATTGCCAATAAATTCGGAGTGGTTGGGAATGATTAGGAGGGCAAAGAAATTTCTAGGCTGCCCTATCTTTGTTTCCTTCTAAAATACATGGGAAAATCCCATTGGAGGAAAATTCCACTTAGTGTTAGGGTTAGGTCACCATGAACACATAGAGAAAAATGGACATCGGCAACAAACTGGGAGTGCTTGGATATGGTTAGGAGGGAACTTACTTTTCTAGGCTGCGGTATCTATGTTTCCTGGTAAAATACATGGGAAAATCTCTTTGGAGGAAAATTCCACTTAGGGTTAGGTCATCATGAACTCATAGAGAAAAATGGACATCGGCAACAAACTGGGAGTGCTTGGATATGTTTAGGAGGGAACTTACTTTTCTAATTTGCCGTATCTACGTTTCCTGGTAAAATACATGGGAAAATCCCATTGGAGGAAAATTCCACCTAGGGTTAGGTTTAGGTAA
Source organism: Bothrops alternatus (assembly GCA_034064705.1). NCBI lineage: Eukaryota > Metazoa > Chordata > Lepidosauria > Squamata > Viperidae > Bothrops > Bothrops alternatus. Next base: position 360,340 of record JARGCV010000012.1, on the reverse strand, counting down.
CCATGAATATGGAGAGCAACATGGACATTGTCAATAAATTCGGAGTGCTTGGGAATGGTTAGGAGGGCACTTACTTTTCTAGGCTTCCCTATCTATGTTTCCTGGTAAAATACATGGGAAAATCCCATTGGAGGAAAATTCCACTTAGCGTTTGGGTTAGGTCACCATGAACATGGAGAGAAACATGGACATTGCCAATAAATTCGGAGTGCTTGGGAATGATTAGGAGGGCAAAGAAATTTCTAGGCTGCCCTATCTTTGTTTCCTACTAAAATACATGGGAAAATCCCATTGGAGGAAAATTCCACCTAGGGTTAGGGTTAGGTCACCATGAATATGGAGAGCAACATTGACATTGTCAATAAATTCGGAGTGCTTGGGAATGGATAGGAGGGCACTTACTTTTCTAGTCTTCCCAATCTATGTTTCCTGGTAAAATACATGGGAAAATCCCATTGGAGGAAAATTCCACATAGCATTTGGGTTAGGTCACCATGAACATGGAGAGAAACATGGACATTGCCAATAAATTCGGAGTGGTTGGGAATGATTAGGAGGGCAAAGAAATTTCTAGGCTGCCCTATCTTTGTTTCCTTCTAAAATACATGGGAAAATCCCATTGGAGTAAAATTCCACTTAGTGTTAGGGTTAGGTCACCATGAACTCATAGAGAAAAATGGACATCGGCAACAAACTGGGAGTGCTTGGATATGGTTAGGAGGGAACTTACTTTTGTAGGTTGCCGTATCAACGTTTCCTGGTAAAATACATGGGAAAATCCCACTGGAGGAAAATTCCACCTAGGGTTAGGGTTAGGTCACCATGAATATGGAGAGCAACATTGACATTGTCAATAAATTCGGAGTGCTTGGGAATGGATAGGAGGGCACTTACTTTTCTAGGCTGCCCTATCTATGTTTCCTGCTAAAATGCATGGGAAAATCCCATTGGAGGAAAATTCCACTTAGCGTTTGGGTTAGGTCACCATGAACATGGAGAGAAACATGGACATTGCCAATAAATTCGGAGTGGTTGGGAATGATTAGGAGGGCAAGGAAATATCTAGGCTGCCTTATCTTTGTTTCCTGCTAAAATACATGGGAAAATCCCATTGGAGGAAAATTCCACTTAGTGTTAGGGTTAGGTCACCATGAACTCATAGAGAAAAATGGACATCGGCAACAAACTGGGAGTGCTTGGATATGGTTAGGAGGGAACTTACTTTTTTGGCTGCGGTATCTATGTTTTCTTCTAAAATACATGGGAAAATCCCATTGGAGGAAAATTCCACTTAGGGTTAGGTCACCATGAACTCATAGAGAAAAATGGACATCGGCAACAAACTGGGAGTGCTTGGATATGGTTAGGAGGGAACTTACTTTTCTAGGCTGCCGTATCTACGTTTACTGGTAAAATACATGGGAAGATCCCAATGGAGGAAAATTCCACCTAGGGTTAGGGTTAGGTCACCATGAACTCATAGAGAAAAATGGACATTGGCAACAAACTGGGAGTGCTTGGATATGGTTGGGAGGGAACTTACTTTTCTAGGCTGCCCTATCTATGTTTCCTGCTAAAATACATGGGAAGATCCCATTGGAGGAAAATTCCACTTAGGGTTAGGTTTAGGTCACCATGAACTCATAGAGAAAAATGGACATCGGCAACAAACTGCGAGTGCTTGGATATGGTTAGGAGGGAACTTACTTTTCTAGGTTGCCGTATCAACGTTTCCTCGTAAAATACATGGGAAAATCCCATTGGAGGAAAATTCCACCTAGGGTTAGGGTTAGGTCACCATGAATATGGAGAGCAACATTGACATTGTCAATACATTCGGAGTGCTTGGGAATGGATAGGAGGGCACTTACTTTTCTAGGCTTCCCTATCTATGTTTCCTGGTAAAATACATGGGAAAATCCCATTGGAGGAAAATTCCACATAGCATTTGGGTTAGGTCACCATGAACATGGAGAGAAACATGGACATTGCCAATAAATTCGGAGTGGTTGGGAATGATTAGGAGGGCAAAGAAATTTCTAGGCTGCCCTATCTTTGTTTCCTTCTAAAATACATGGGAAAATCCCATTGGAGGAAAATTCCACTTAGTGTTAGGGTTAGGTCACCATGAACACATAGAGAAAAATGGACATCGGCAACAAACTGGGAGTGCTTGGATATGGTTAGGAGGGAACTTACTTTTCTAGGCTGCGGTATCTATGTTTCCTGGTAAAATACATGGGAAAATCTCTTTGGAGGAAAATTCCACTTAGGGTTAGGTCATCATGAACTCATAGAGAAAAATGGACATCGGCAACAAACTGGGAGTGCTTGGATATGTTTAGGAGGGAACTTACTTTTCTAATTTGCCGTATCTACGTTTCCTGGTAAAATACATGGGAAAATCCCATTGGAGGAAAATTCCACCTAGGGTTAGGTTTAGGTAACCATGAATATGGAGAGCAACATGGACATTGTCAATAAATTCGGAGTGCTTGGGAATGGTTAGGAGGGCACTTACTTTTCTAGGCTTCCCTATCTATGTTTCCTGGTAAAATACATGGGAAAATCCCATTGGAGGAAAATTCCACTTAGCGTTTGGGTTAGGTCACCATGAACATGGAGAGAAACATGGACATTGCCAATAAATTCGGAGTGCTTGGGAATGATTAGGAGGGCAAAGAAATTTCTAGGCTGCCCTATCTTTGTTTCCTACTAAAATACATGGGAAAATCCCATTGGAGGAAAATTCCTCTTAGGGTTAGGGTTAGCTCACCATGAACTCATAGAGAAAAATGGACATCGGCAACAAACTGGGAGTGCTTCGATATGGTTAGGAGGGAAATTACTTTTCTAGGCTGCCCCATCTACGTTTCGTGCTAAAATACATGGGAAGATCCCACTGGAGGAAAATTCCACTTAAGGTTAGGGTTAGGTCACCATGAACTCATAGAGAAAAATGGACATCGGCAACAAACTGGGTGTGGTTGGATATGGTTAGGAGGGAACTTACTTTTCTAGGCTGCCGTATCTATGTTTCCTGCTAAAATACATGGGAAGATCCCATTGGAGGAAAATTCCACCTAGGGTTAGGGTTAGGTCACCTTCAACTCATAGAGAAAAATGGACATCGGCAAAAAACTGGGAGCGCTTGGATATGGTTAGTAGGGAACTTACTTTTCTAGGCTGCCCTATCTATGTTTCCTGCTAAAATGCATGGGAAAATCCCATTGGAGGAAAATTCCACTTAGCGTTTGGGTTAGGTCACCATGAACATGGAGAGAAACATGGACATTGCCAATAAATTCGGCGTGGTTGGGAATGATTAGGAGGGCAAGGAAATTTCTAGTCTGCCTTATCTTTGTTTCCTGCTAAAATACATGGGAAAATCCCATTGGAGGAAAATTCCACTTAGTGTTAGGGTTAGGTCACCATGAACTCATAGAGAAAAATGGACATCGGCAACAAACTGGGAGTGCTTGGATATGATTAGGAGGGAACTTACTTTTCTAGGCTGCCCTATCTATGTTTTCTTCTGAAATACATGGGAAAATCCCATTGGAGGAAAATTCCACTTAGGGTTAGGTCACCATGAACTTATAGAGAAAAATGGACATCGGCAATAAACTGGGAGTGCTTGGATATGGTTAGGAGGGAACTTACTTTTCTAGGCTGCCCTATCTTTGTTTCCTTCTAAAATACATGGGAAAATCCCATTGGAGGAAAATTCCACATAGCATTTGGGTTAGGTCACCATGAACATGGAGAGAAACATGGACATTGCCAATAAATTCGGAGTGGTTGGGAATGATTAGGAGGGCAAAGAAATTTCTAGGCTGCCCTATCTTTGTTTCCTTCTAAAATACATGGGAAAATCCCATTGGAGGAAAATTCCACTTAGTGTTAGGGTTAGGTCACCATGAACACATAGAGAAAAATGGACATCGGCAACAAACTGGGAGTGCTTGGATATGGTTAGGAGGGAACTTACTTTTCTAGGCTGCGGTATCTATGTTTCCTGGTAAAATACATGGGAAAATCTCTTTGGAGGAAAATTCCACTTAGGGTTAGGTCATCATGAACTCATAGAGAAAAATGGACATCGGCAACAAACTGGGAGTGCTTGGATATGTTTAGGAGGGAACTTACTTTTCTAATTTGCCGTATCTACGTTTCCTGGTAAAATACATGGGAAAATCCCATTGGAGGAAAATTCCACCTAGGGTTAGGTTTAGGTAACCATGAATATGGAGAGCAACATGGACATTGTCAATAAATTCGGAGTGCTTGGGAATGGTTAGGAGGGCACTTACTTTTCTAGGCTTCCCTATCTATGTTTCCTGGTAAAATACATGGGAAAATCCCATTGGAGGAAAATTCCACTTAGCGTTTGGGTTAGGTCACCATGAACATGGAGAGAAACATGGACATTGCCAATAAATTCGGAGTGCTTGGGAATGATTAGGAGGGCAAAGAAATTTCTAGGCTGCCCTATCTTTGTTTCCTACTAAAATACATGGGAAAATCCCATTGGAGGAAAATTCCTCTTAGGGTTAGGGTTAGCTCACCATGAACTCATAGAGAAAAATGGACATCGGCAACAAACTGGGAGTGCTTCGATATGGTTAGGAGGGCACTTACTTTTCTAGGCTGCCCCATCTACGTTTCGTGCTAAAATACATGGGAAGATCCCACTGGAGGAAAATTCCACTTAAGGTTAGGGTTAGGTCACCATGAACTCATAGAGAAAAATGGACATCGGCAACAAACTGGGTGTGGTTGGATATGGTTAGGAGGGAACTTACTTTTCTAGGCTGCCGTATCTACGTTTCCTGCTAAAATACATGGGAAGATCCCATTGGAGGAAAATTCCACCTAGGGTTAGGGTTAGGTCACCTTCAACTCATAGAGAAAAATGGACATCGGCAAAAAACTGGGAGCGCTTGGATATGGTTAGTAGGGAACTTACTTTTCTAGGCTGCCCTATCTATGTTTCCTGCTAAAATGCATGGGAAAATCCCATTGGAGGAAAATTCCACTTAGCGTTTGGGTTAGGTCACCATGAACATGGAGAGAAACATGGACATTGCCAATAAATTCGGCGTGGTTGGGAATGATTAGGAGGGCAAGGAAATTTCTAGTCTGCCTTATCTTTGTTTCCTGCTAAAATACATGGGAAAATCCCATTGGAGGAAAATTCCACTTAGTGTTAGGGTTAGGTCACCATGAACTCATAGAGAAAAATGGACATCGGCAACAAACTGGGAGTGCTTGGATATGATTAGGAGGGAACTTACTTTTCTAGGCTGCCCTATCTATGTTTTCTTCTGAAATACATGGGAAAATCCCATTGGAGGAAAATTCCACTTAGGGTTAGGTCACCATGAACTTATAGAGAAAAATGGACATCGGCAATAAACTGGGAGTGCTTGGATATGGTTAGGAGGGAACTTACTTTTCTAGGCTGCCCTATCTTTGTTTCCTTCTAAAATACATGGGAAAATCCCATTGGAGGAAAATTCCACTTAGTGTTAGGGTTAGGTCACCATGAACACATAGAGAAAAATGGACATCGGCAACAAACTGGGAGTGCTTGGATATGGTTAGGAGGGAACTTACTTTTCTAGGCTGCGGTATCTATGTTTCGTGCTAAAATACATGGGAAAATCCCATTGGAGGAAAATTCCACCTAGGGTTAGGTTTAGGTAACCATGAATATGGAGAGCAACATGGACATTGTCAATAAATTCGGAGTGCTTGGGAATGGTTAGGAGGGCACTTACTTTTCTAGGCTTCCCTATCTATGTTTCCTGGTAAAATACATGGGAAAATCCCATTGGAGGAAAATTCCACTTAGCGTTTGGGTTAGGTCACCATGAACATGGAGAGAAACATGGACATTGCCAATAAATTCGGAGTGCTTGGGAATGATTAGGAGGGCAAAGAAATTTCTAGGCTGCCCTATCTTTGTTTCCTACTAAAATACATGGGAAAATCCCATTGGAGGAAAATTCCACCTAGGGTTAGGGTTAGGTCACCATGAATATGGAGAGCAACATTGACATTGTCAATAAATTCGGAGTGCTTGGGAATGGATAGGAGGGCACTTACTTTTCTAGTCTTCCCAATCTATGTTTCCTGGTAAAATACATGGGAAAATCCCATTGGAGGAAAATTCCACATAGCATTTGGGTTAGGTCACCATGAACATGGAGAGAAACATGGACATTGCCAATAAATTCGGAGTGGTTGGGAATGATTAGGAGGGCAAAGAAATTTCTAGGCTGCCCTATCTTTGTTTCCTTCTAAAATACATGGGAAAATCCCATTGGAGTAAAATTCCACTTAGAGTTAGGGTTAGGTCACCATGAACTCATAGAGAAAAATGGACATCGGCAACAAACTGGGAGTGCTTGGATATGGTTAGGAGGGAACTGACTTTTGTAGGTTGCCGTATCAACGTTTCCTGGTAAAATACATGGGAAAATCCCACTGGAGGAAAATTCCACCTAGGGTTAGGGTTAGGTCACCATGAATATGGAGAGCAACATTGACATTGTCAATAAATTCGGAGTGCTTGGGAATGGATAGGAGGGCACTTACTTTTCTAGGCTGCCCTATCTATGTTTCCTGCTAAAATGCATGGGAAAATCCCATTGGAGGAAAATTCCACTTAGCGTTTGGGTTAGGTCACCATGAACATGGAGAGAAAAATGGACATTGCCAATAAATTCGGAGTGGTTGGGAATGATTAGGAGGGCAAGGAAATATCTAGGCTGCCTTATCTTTGTTTCCTGCTAAAATACATGGGAAAATCCCATTGGAGGAAAATTCCACTTAGTGTTAGGGTTAGGTCACCATGAACTCATAGAGAAAAATGGACATCGGCAACAAACTGGGAGTGCTTGGATATGGTTAGGAGGGAACTTACTTTTTTGGCTGCGGTATCTATGTTTTCTTCTAAAATACATGGGAAAATCCCATTGGAGGAAAATTCCACTTAGGGTTAGGTCACCATGAACTCATAGAGAAAAATGGACATTGGCAACAAACTGGGAGTGCTTGGATATGGTTGGGAGGGAACTTACTTTTCTAGGCTGCCCTATCTATGTTTCCTGCTAAAATACATGGGAAGATCCCATTGGAGGAAAATTCCACTTAGGGTTAGGTTTAGGTCACCATGAACTCATAGAGAAAAATGGACATCGGCAACAAACTGCGAGTGCTTGGATATGGTTAGGAGGGAACTTACTTTTCTAGGTTGCCGTATCAACGTTTCCTCGTAAAATACATGGGAAAATCCCATTGGAGGAAAATTCCACCTAGGGTTAGGGTTAGGTCACCATGAATATGGAGAGCAACATTGACATTGTCAATACATTCGGAGTGCTTGGGAATGGATAGGAGGGCACTTACTTTTCTAGGCTTCCCTATCTATGTTTCCTGGTAAAATACATGGGAAAATCCCATTGGAGGAAAATTCCACATAGCATTTGGGTTAGGTCACCATGAACATGGAGAGAAACATGGACATTGCCAATAAATTCGGAGTGGTTGGGAATGATTAGGAGGGCAAAGAAATTTCTAGGCTGCCCTATCTTTGTTTCCTTCTAAAATACATGGGAAAATCCCATTGGAGGAAAATTCCACTTAGTGTTAGGGTTAGGTCACCATGAACACATAGAGAAAAATGGACATCGGCAACAAACTGGGAGTGCTTGGATATGGTTAGGAGGGAACTTACTTTTCTAGGCTGCGGTATCTATGTTTCCTGGTAAAATACATGGGAAAATCTCTTTGGAGGAAAATTCCACTTAGGGTTAGGTCATCATGAACTCATAGAGAAAAATGGACATCGGCAACAAACTGGGAGTGCTTGGATATGTTTAGGAGGGAACTTACTTTTCTAATTTGCCGTATCTACGTTTCCTGGTAAAATACATGGGAAAATCCCATTGGAGGAAAATTCCACCTAGGGTTAGGTTTAGGTAACCATGAATATGGAGAGCAACATGGACATTGTCAATAAATTCGGAGTGCTTGGGAATGGTTAGGAGGGCACTTACTTTTCTAGGCTTCCCTATCTATGTTTCCTGGTAAAATACATGGGAAAATCCCATTGGAGGAAAATTCCACTTAGCGTTTGGGTTAGGTCACCATGAACATGGAGAGAAACATGGACATTGCCAATAAATTCGGAGTGCTTGGGAATGATTAGGAGGGCAAAGAAATTTCTAGGCTGCCCTATCTTTGTTTCCTACTAAAATACATGGGAAAATCCCATTGGAGGAAAATTCCTCTTAGGGTTAGGGTTAGCTCACCATGAACTCATAGAGAAAAATGGACATCGGCAACAAACTGGGAGTGCTTCGATATGGTTAGGAGGGAAATTACTTTTCTAGGCTGCCCCATCTACGTTTCGTGCTAAAATACATGGGAAGATCCCACTGGAGGAAAATTCCACTTAAGGTTAGGGTTAGGTCACCATGAACTCATAGAGAAAAATGGACATCGGCAACAAACTGGGTGTGGTTGGATATGGTTAGGAGGGAACTTACTTTTCTAGGCTGCCGTATCTACGTTTCCTGCTAAAATACATGGGAAGATCCCATTGGAGGAAAATTCCACCTAGGGTTAGGGTTAGGTCACCTTCAACTCATAGAGAAAAATGGACATCGGCAAAAAACTGGGAGCGCTTGGATATGGTTAGTAGGGAACTTACTTTTCTAGGCTGCCCTATCTATGTTTCCTGCTAAAATGCATGGGAAAATCCCATTGGAGGAAAATTCCACTTAGCGTTTGGGTTAGGTCACCATGAACATGGAGAGAAACATGGACATTGCCAATAAATTCGGCGTGGTTGGGAATGATTAGGAGGGCAAGGAAATTTCTAGTCTGCCTTATCTTTGTTTCCTGCTAAAATACATGGGAAAATCCCATTGGAGGAAAATTCCACTTAGTGTTAGGGTTAGGTCACCATGAACTCATAGAGAAAAATGGACATCGGCAACAAACTGGGAGTGCTTGGATATGATTAGGAGGGAACTTACTTTTCTAGGCTGCCCTATCTATGTTTTCTTCTGAAATACATGGGAAAATCCCATTGGAGGAAAATTCCACTTAGGGTTAGGTCACCATGAACTTATAGAGAAAAATGGACATCGGCAATAAACTGGGAGTGCTTGGATATGGTTAGGAGGGAACTTACTTTTCTAGGCTGCCCTATCTATGTTTCCTGCTAAAATACATGGGAAGATCCCATTGGAGGAAAATTCCACTTAGGGTTAGGGTTAGGTCACCATGAACTCATAGAGAAAAATGGACATCGGCAACAAACTGGGAGTGCTTGGATATGTTTAGGAGGGAACTTACTTTTCTAGTTTGCCGTATCTACGTTTCCTGGTAAAATACATGGGAAAATCCCATTGGAGGAAAATTCCACCTAGTGTTAGGGTTAGGTCACCATGAATATGGAGAGCAACATGGACATTGTCAATAAATTCGGAGTGCTTGGGAATGGTTAGGAGGGCACTTACTTTTCTAGGCTTCCCTATCTACGTTTCCTGCTAAAATGCATGGGAAAATCCCATTGGAGGAAAATTCCACTTAGGGTTAGGGTTAGGTCACCATGAACTAATAGAGAAAAATGGACATCGGCAACAAACTGGGAGTGCTTGGATATGGTTAGGAGGGAACTTACTTTTCTAGGCTGCCCTATCTATGTTTCCTGCTAAAATGCATGGGAAAATCCCATTGGAGGAAAATTCCACTTAGCGTTTGGGTTAGGTCACCATGAACATGGAGAGAAACATGGACATTGCCAATAAATTCGGAGTGGTTGGGAATGATTAGGAGGGCAAAGAAATTTCTAGGCTGCCCTATCTTTGTTTCCTTCTAAAATACATGGGAAAATCCCATTGGAGGAAAATTCCACTTAGTGTTAGGGTTAGGTCACCATGAACTCATAGAGAAAAATGGACATCGGCAACAAACTGGGAGTGCTTGGATATGGTTAGGAGGGAACTTACTTTTCTAGGCTGCGGTATCTATGTTTCCTGGTAAAATACATGGGAAAATCCCTTTGGAGGAAAATTCCACTTAGGGTTAGGTCATCATGAACTCATAGAGAAAAATGGACATCGGCAACAAACTGGGAGTGCTTGGATATGTTTAGGAGGGAACTTACTTTTCTAATTTGCCGTATCTACGTTTCCTGGTAAAATACATGGGAAAATCCCGTTGGAGGAAAATTCCACCTAGGGTTAGGTTTAGGTAACCATGAATATGGAGAGCAACATGGACATTGTCAATAAATTCGGAGTGCTTGGGAATGGTTAGGAGGGCACTTACTTTTCTAGGCTTCCCTATCTATGATTCCTGGTAAAATACATGGGAAAATCCCATTGGAGGAAAATTCCACGTAGCGTTTGGGTTAGGTCACCATGAACATGGAGAGAAACATGGACATTGCCAATAAATTCGGCGTGGTTGGGAATGATTAGGAGGGCAAGGAAATTTCTAGTCTGCCTTATCTTTGTTTCCTGCTAAAATACATGGGAAAATCCCATTGGAGGAAAATTCCACTTAGGGTTAGGGTTAGGTCACCATGAACTCATAGAGAAAAATGGACATCGGCAACAAACTGGGAGTGCTTGGATATGATTAGGAGGGAACTTACTTTTCTAGGCTGCCCTATCTATGTTTTCTTCTAAAATACATGGGAAAATCCCATTGGAGGAAAATTCCACTTAGGGTTAGGTCACCATGAACTTATAGAGAAAAATGGACATCGGCAATAAACTGGGAGTGCTTGGATATGGTTAGGAGGGAACTTACTTTTCTAGGCTGCCCTATCTATGTTTCCTGCTAAAATACATGGGAAGATCCCATTGGAGGAAAATTCCACTTAGGGTTAGGGTTAGGTCACCATGAACTCATAGAGAAAAATGGACATTGGCAACAAACTGGGAGTGCTTGGATATGGTTGGGAGGGAACTTACTTTTCTAGGCTGCCCTATCTATGTTTCCTGCTAAAATACATGGGAAGATCCCATTGGAGGAAAATTCCACTTAGGGTTAGGTTTAGGTCACCATGAACTCATAGAGAAAAATGGACATCGGCAACAAACTGCGAGTGCTTGGATATGGTTAGGAGGGAACTTACTTTTCTAGGTTGCCGTATCAACGTTTCCTGGTAAAATACATGGGAAAATCCCATTGGAGGAAAATTCCACATAGCATTTGGGTTAGGTCACCATGAACATGGAGAGAAACATGGACATTGCCAATAAATTCGGAGTGGATGGGAATGATTAGGAGGGCAAAGAAATTTCTAGGCTGCCCTATCTTTGTTTCCTTCTAAAATACATGGGAAAATCCCATTGGAGGAAAATTCCACTTAGTGTTAGGGTTAGGTCACCATGAACTCATAGAGAAAAATGGACATCGGCAACAAACTGGGAGTGCTTGGATATGGTTAGGAGGGAACTTACTTTTCTAGGCTGCGGTATCTATGTTTCCTGGTAAAATACATGGGAAAATCTCTTTGGAGGAAAATTCCACTTAGGGTTAGGTCATCATGAACTCATAGAGAAAAATGGACATCGGCAACAAACTGGGAGTGCTTGGATATGTTTAGGAGGGAACTTACTTTTCTAATTTGCCGTATCTACGTTTCCTGGTAAAATACATGGGAAAATCCCATTGGAGGAAAATTCCACCTAGGGTTAGGTTTAGGTAACCATGAATATGGAGAGCAACATGGACATTGTCAATAAATTCGGAGTGCTTGGGAATGGTTAGGAGGGCACTTACTTTTCTAGGCTTCCCTATCTATGTTTCCTGGTAAAATACATGGGAAAATCCCATTGGAGGAAAATTCCACTTAGCGTTTGGGTTAGGTCACCATGAACATGGAGAGAAACATGGACATTGCCAATAAATTCGGAGTGCTTGGGAATGATTAGGAGGGCAAAGAAATTTCTAGGCTGCCCTATCTTTGTTTCCTGCTAAAATACATGGGAAAATCCCATTGGAGGAAAATTCCTCTTAGGGTTAGGGTTAGCTCACCATGAACTCATAGAGAAAAATGGACATCGGCAACAAACTGGGAGTGCTTCGATATGGTTAGGAGGGAAATTACTTTTCTAGGCTGCCCCATCTACGTTTCGTGCTAAAATACATGGGAAGATCCCACTGGAGGAAAATTCCACTTAGGGTTAGGGTTAGGTCACCATGAACTCATAGAGAAAAATGGACATCGGCAACAAACTGGGTGTGGTTGGATATGGTTAGGAGGGAACTTACTTTTCTAGGCTGCCGTATCTACGTTTCCTGCTAAAATACATGGGAAGATCCCATTGGAGGAAAATTCCACCTAGGGTTAGGGTTAGGTCACCTTCAACTCATAGAGAAAAATGGACATCGGCAAAAAACTGGGAGCGCTTGGATATGGTTAGTAGGGAACTTACTTTTCTAGGCTGCCCTATCTATGTTTCCTGCTAAAATGCATGGGAAAATCCCATTGGAGGAAAATTCCACTTAGCGTTTGGGTTAGGTCACCATGAACATGGAGAGAAACATGGACATTGCCAATAAATTCGGCGTGGTTGGGAATGATTAGGAGGGCAAGGAAATTTCTAGTCTGCCTTATCTTTGTTTCCTGCTAAAATACATGGGAAAATCCCATTGGAGGAAAATTCCACTTAGTGTTAGGGTTAGGTCACCATGAACTCATAGAGAAAAATGGACATCGGCAACAAACTGGGAGTGCTTGGATATGATTAGGAGGGAACTTACTTTTCTAGGCTGCCCTATCTATGTTTTCTTCTAAAATACATGGGAAAATCCCATTGGAGGAAAATTCCACTTAGGGTTAGGTCACCATGAACTTATAGAGAAAAATGGACATCGGCAATAAACTGGGAGTGCTTGGATATGGTTAGGAGGGAACTTACTTTTCTAGGCTGCCCTATCTATGTTTCCTGCTAAAATACATGGGAAGATCCCATTGGAGGAAAATTCCACTTAGGGTTAGGGTTAGGTCACCATGAACTCATAGAGAAAAATGGACATCGGCAACAAACTGGGTGTGCTTGGATATGTTTAGGAGGGAACTTACTTTTCTAGTTTGCCGTATCTACGTTTCCTGGTAAAATACATGGGAAAATCCCATTGGAGGAAAATTCCACCTAGTGTTAGGGTTAGGTCACCATGAATATGGAGAGCAACATGGACATTGTCAATAAATTCGGAGTGCTTGGGAATGGTTAGGAGGGCACTTACTTTTCTAGGCTTCCCTATCTACGTTTCCTGCTAAAATGCATGGGAAAATCCCATTGGAGGAAAATTCCACTTAGGGTTAGGGTTAGGTCACCATGAACTAATAGAGAAAAATGGACATCGGCAACAAACTGGGAGTGCTTGGATATGGTTAGGAGGGAACTTACTTTTATAGGCTGCCCTATCTATGTTTCCTGCTGAAATGCATGGGAAAATCCCATTGGAGGAAAATTCCACTTAGCGTTTGGGTTAGATCACCATGAACATGGAGAGAAACATGGACATTGCCAATAAATTCGGAGTGGTTGGGAATGATTAGGAGGGCAAAGAAATTTCTAGGCTGCCCTATCTTTGTTTCCTTCTAAAATACATGGGAAAATCCCATGGGAGGAAAATTCCACTTAGTGTTAGGGTTAGGTCACCATGAACTCATAGAGAAAAATCGACATCGGCAACAAACTGGGAGTGCTTGGATATGGTTAGGAGGGAACTTACTTTTCTAGGCTGCGGTATCTATGTTTCCTGGTAAAATACATGGGAAAATCTCTTTGGAGGAAAATTCCACTTAGGGTTAGGTCATCATGAACTCATAGAGAAAAATGGACATCGGCAACAAACTGGGAGTGCTTGGATATGTTTAGGAGGGAACTTACTTTTCTAATTTGCCGTATCTACGTTTCCTGGTAAAATACATGGGAAAATCCCATTGGAGGAAAATTCCACCTAGGGTTAGGTTTAGGTAACCATGAATATGGAGAGCAACATGGACATTGTCAATAAATTCGGAGTGCTTGGGAATGGTTAGGAGGGCACTTACTTTTCTAGGCTTCCCTATCTATGTTTCCTGGTAAAATACATGGGAAAATCCCATTGGAGGAAAATTCCACTTAGCGTTTGGGTTAGGTCACCATGAACATGGAGAGAAACATGGACATTGCCAATAAATTCGGAGTGCTTGGGAATGATTAGGAGGGCAAAGAAATTTCTAGGCTGCCCTATCTTTGTTTCCTGCTAAAATACATGGGAAAATCCCATTGGAGGAAAATTCCTCTTAGTGTTAGGGTTAGCTCACCATGAACTCATAGAGAAAAATGGACATCGGCAACAAACTGGGAGTGCTTCGATATGGTTAGGAGGGAAATTACTTTTCTAGGCTGCCCCATCTACGTTTCGTGCTAAAATACATGGGAAGATCCCACTGGAGGAAAATTCCACTTAGGGTTAGGGTTAGGTCACCATGAACTCATAGAGAAAAATGGACATCGGCAACAAACTGGGTGTGGTTGGATATGGTTAGGAGGGAACTTACTTTTCTAGGCTGCCGTATCTACGTTTCCTGCTAAAATACATGGGAAGATCCCATTGGAGGAAAATTCCACTTAGGGTTAGGGTTAGGTCACCATGAACTCATAGAGAAAAATGGACATCGGCAACAAACTGGGAGTGCTTCGATATGGTTAGGAGGGAACTTACTTTTCTAGGCTGCGGTATCTATGTTTCCTGGTAAAATACATGGGAAAATCCAATTGGAGGAAAATTCCCCTTAGGGTTAGGGTTAGGTCACGTTCAACTCATAGAGAAAAATGGACATTGGCAACAAACTGGGAGTGCTTGGATATGGTTAGGAGGGAACTTACCTTTCTGGGCTGCCCTATCTATGTTTCCTGCTAAAATACATGGGAAAATCCCATTGGAGGAAAATTCCACTTAGGGTTAGGTCACCATGAACTTATAGAGAAAAATGGACATCGGCAAAAAACTGGGAGCGCTTGGATATGGTTAGTAGGGAACTTACTTTTCTAGGCTGCCCTATCTATGTTTCCTGCTAAAATACATGGGAAGATCCCATTGGAGGAAAATTCCACTTAGGGTTAGGGTTAGGTCACCATGAACTCATAGAGAAAAATGGACATTGGCAAAAAACTGGGAGTGCTTGGATATGGTTAGGAGGAAACTTACTTTTCTAGGCTGCCCTATCTATGTTTCCTGCTAAAATACATGGGAAGATCCCATTGGAGGAAAATTCCACTTAGGGTTAGGGTTAGGTCACCATGAACTCATAGAGAAAAATGGACATCGGCAACAAACTGGGAGTGCTTCGATATGGTTAGGAGGGAACTTACTTTTCTAGGCTGCGGTATCTATGTTTCCTGGTAAAATACATGGGAAAATCCAATTGGAGGAAAATTCCCCTTAGGGTTAGGGTTAGGTCACGTTCAACTCATAGAGAAAAATGGACATTGGCAACAAACTGGGAGTGCTTGGATATGGTTAGGAGGGAACTTACTTTTCTGGGCTGCCCTATCTATGTTTCCTGCTAAAATACATGGGAAGATCCCATTGGAGGAAAATTCCACTTAGGGTTAGGGTTAGGTCACCATGAACTCATAGAGAAAAATGGACATCGGCAACAAACTGGGAGTGCTTCGATATGGTTAGGAGGGAACTTACTTTTCTAGGCTGCCCTATCTACGTTTCGTGCTAAAATACATGGGAAGATCCCACTGGAGGAAAATTCCACTTAGGGTTAGGGTTAGGTCACCATGAACTCATAGAGAAAAATGGACATCGGCAACAAACTGGGAGTGCTTGGATATGGTTAGGAGGGAACTTACCTTTTTGGCTGCGGTATCTATGTTTTCTTCTAAAATACATGGGAAAATCCCATTGGAGGAAAATTCCACTTAGGGTTAGGTCACCATGAACTCATAGAGAAAAATGGATATCGGCAACAAACTGGGAGTGCTTGGATATGGTTAGGAGGGAACTTACTTTTCTAGACTGCCGTATCTACGTTTCCTGGTAAAATACATGGGAAGACCCCAATGGAGGAAAATTCCACCTAGGGTTAGGGTTAGGTCACCATGAACTCATAGAGAAAAATGGACATCGGCAACAAACTGGGAGTGCTTGGATATGGTTAGGAGGGAACTTACTTTTCTAGGCTGCCCAATCTATGTTTCCTGCTAAAATGCATGGGAAAATCCCATTGGAGGAAAATTCCACTTAGGGTTAGGGTTAGGTCACCATGAACTCATAGAGAAAAATGGACATCGGCAACAAACTGGGAGAGCTTGGATATGGTTAGGAGGGAACTTACTTTTCTAGGCTTCCCTATCTATGTTTCCTGGTAAAATACATGGGAAAATCCCATTGGAGGAAAATTCCACTTAGCGTTTGGGTTAGGTCACCATGAACATGGAGAGAAACATGGACATTGCCAATAAATTCGGAGTGGTTGGGAATGATTAGGAGGGCAAAGAAATTTCTAGGCTGCCCTATCTTTCTTTCCTGCTAAAATACATGGGAAAATCCCATTGGAGGAAAATTCCTATTAGGGTTAGGGTTAGGTCACAATGAACTCATAGAGAAAAATGGACATCGGCAACAAACTGGGAGTGCTTCGATATGGTTAGGAGGGAACTTACTTTTCTAGGCTGCCCTATCTACGTTTCGTGCTAAAATACATGGGAAGATCCCACTGGAGGAAAATTCCACTTAGGGTTAGGGTTAGGTCACCATGAACTCATAGAGAAAAATGGACATCGGCAACAAACTGGGAGTGCTTGGATATGTTTAGGAGGGAACTTACTTTTCTAGTTTGCCGTATCTACGTTTCCAGGTAAAATACATGGGAAAATCCCATTGGAGGAAAATTCCACCTAGTGTTAGGGTTAGGTCACCATGAATATGGAGAGCAACATGGACATTGTCAATAAATTCGGAGTGCTTGGGAATGGTTAGGAGGGCACTTACTTTTCTAGGCTGCCCTATCTACGTTTCCTGCTAAAATGCATGGGAAAATCCCATTGGAGGAAAATTCCACTTAGGGTTAGGGTTAGGTCACCATGAACTAATAGAGAAAAATGGACATCGGCAACAAACTGGGAGTGCTTGGATATGGTTAGGAGGGAACTTACTTTTCTAGGCTGCCCTATCTATGTTTCCTGCTAAAATGCATGGGAAAATCCCATTGGAGGAAAATTCCACTTAGCGTTTGGGTTACGTCACCATGAACATGGAGAGAAACATGGACATTGCCAATAAATTCGGCGTGGTTGGGAATGATTAGGAGGGCAAAGAAATTTCTAGGCTGCCCTATCTTTGTTTCCTTCTAAAATACATGGGAAAATCCCATTGGAGGAAAATTCCACTTAGTGTTAGGGTTAGGTCACCATGAACTCATAGAGAAAAATGGACATCGGCAACAAACTGGGAGTGCTTGGATATGGTTAGGGGGGAACTTACTTTTCTAGGCTGCGGTATCTATGTTTCCTGGTAAAATACATGGGAAAATCTCTTTGGAGGAAAATTCCACTTAGGGTTAGGTCATCATGAACTCATAGAGAAAAATGGACATCGGCAACAAACTGGGAGTGCTTGGATATGTTTAGGAGGGAACTTACTTTTCTAATTTGCCGTATCTACGTTTCCTGGTAAAATACATGGGAAAATCCCATTGGAGGAAAATTCCACCTATTGTTAGGTTTAGGTAACCATGAATATGGAGAGCAACATGGACATTGTCAATAAATTCGGAGTGCTTGGGAATGGTTAGGAGGGCACTTACTTTTCTAGGCTTCCCTATCTATGTTTCCTGGTAAAATACATGGGAAAATCCCATTGGAGGAAAATTCCACTTAGCGTTTGGGTTAGGTCACCATGAACATGGAGAGAAACATGGACATTGCCAATAAATTCGGAGTGCTTGGGAATGATTAGGAGGGCAAAGAAATTTCTAGGCTGCCCTATCTTTGTTTCCTGCTAAAATACATGGGAAAATCCCATTGGAGGAAAATTCCACTTAGTGTTAGGGTTAGGTCACCATGAACTCATAGAGAAAAATGGACATCGGCAACAAACTGGGAGTGCTTGGATATGGTTAGGAGGGAACTTACCTTTTTGGCTGCGGTATCTATGTTTTCTTCTAAAATACATGGGAAAATCCCATTGGAGGAAAATTCCACTTAGGGTTAGGTCACCATGAACTCATAGAGAAAAATGGATATCGGCAACAAACTGGGAGTGCTTGGATATGGTTAGGAGGGAACTTACTTTTCTAGACTGCCGTATCTACGTTTCCTGGTAAAATACATGGGAAGACCCCATTGGAGGAAAATTCCACTTAGGGTTAGGGTTAGGTCACCATGAACTCATAGAGAAAAATCGACATCGGCAACAAACTGGGAGAGCTTGGATATGGTTAGGAGGGAACTTACTTTTCTAGGCTTCCCTATCTATGTTTCCTGGTAAAATACATGGGAAAATCCCATTGGAGGAAAATTCCACTTAGCGTTTGGGTTAGGTCACCATGAACATGGAGAGAAACATGGACATTGCCAATAAATTCGGAGTGGTTGGGAATGATTAGGAGGGCAAAGAAATTTCTAGGCTGCCCTATCTTTCTTTCCTGCTAAAATACATGGGAAAATCCCATTGGAGGAAAATTCCTCTTAGGGTTAGGGTTAGGTCACAATGAACTCATAGAGAAAAATGGACATCGGCAACAAACTGGGAGTGCTTCGATATGGTTAGGAGGGAACTTACTTTTCTAGGCTGCGGTATCTATGTTTCCTGGTAAAATACATGGGAAAATCCAATTGGAGGAAAATTCCCCTTAGGGTTAGGGTTAGGTCACGTTCAACTCATAGAGAAAAATGGACATTGGCAACAAACTGGGAGTGCTTGGATATGGTTAGGAGGGAACTTACTTTTCTGGGCTGCCCTATCTATGTTTCCTGCTAAAATACATGGGAAGATCCCATTGGAGGAAAATTCCACTTAGGGTTAGGGTTAGGTCACCATGAACTCATAGAGAAAAATGGACATCGGCAACAAACTGGGAGTGCTTCGATATGGTTAGGAGGGAACTTACTTTTCTAGGCTGCCCTATCTACGTTTCGTGCTAAAATACATGGGAAGATCCCACTGGAGGAAAATTCCACTTAGGGTTAGGGTTAGGTCACCATGAACTCATAGAGAAAAATGGACATCGGCAACAAACTGGGAGTGCTTGGATATGGTTAGGAGGGAACTTACCTTTTTGGCTGCGGTATCTATGTTTTCTTCTAAAATACATGGGAAAATCCCATTGGAGGAAAATTCCACTTAGGGTTAGGTCACCATGAACTCATAGAGAAAAATGGATATCGGCAACAAACTGGGAGTGCTTGGATATGGTTAGGAGGGAACTTACTTTTCTAGACTGCCGTATCTACGTTTCCTGGTAAAATACATGGGAAGACCCCAATGGAGGAAAATTCCACCTAGGGTTAGGGTTAGGTCACCATGAACTCATAGAGAAAAATGGACATCGGCAACAAACTGGGAGTGCTTGGATATGGTTAGGAGGGAACTTACTTTTCTAGGCTGCCCAATCTATGTTTCCTGCTAAAATGCATGGGAAAATCCCATTGGAGGAAAATTCCACTTAGGGTTAGGGTTAGGTCACCATGAACTCATAGAGAAAAATGGACATCGGCAACAAACTGGGAGAGCTTGGATATGGTTAGGAGGGAACTTACTTTTCTAGGCTTCCCTATCTATGTTTCCTGGTAAAATACATGGGAAAATCCCATTGGAGGAAAATTCCACTTAGCGTTTGGGTTAGGTCACCATGAACATGGAGAGAAACATGGACATTGCCAATAAATTCGGAGTGGTTGGGAATGATTAGGAGGGCAAAGAAATTTCTAGGCTGCCCTATCTTTCTTTCCTGCTAAAATACATGGGAAAATCCCATTGGAGGAAAATTCCTCTTAGGGTTAGGGTTAGGTCACAATGAACTCATAGAGAAAAATGGACATCGGCAACAAACTGGGAGTGCTTCGATATGGTTAGGAGGGAACTTACTTTTCTAGGCTGCCCTATCTACGTTTCGTGCTAAAATACATGGGAAGATCCCACTGGAGGAAAATTCCACTTAGGGTTAGGGTTAGGTCACCATGAACTCATAGAGAAAAATGGACATCGGCAACAAACTGGGAGTGCTTGGATATGTTTAGGAGGGAACTTACTTTTCTAGTTTGCCGTATCTACGTTTCCAGGTAAAATACATGGGAAAATCCCATTGGAGGAAAATTCCACCTAGTGTTAGGGTTAGGTCACCATGAATATGGAGAGCAACATGGACATTGTCAATAAATTCGGAGTGCTTGGGAATGGTTAGGAGGGCACTTACTTTTCTAGGCTTCCCTATCTACGTTTCCTGCTAAAATGCATGGGAAAATCCCATTGGAGGAAAATTCCACTTAGGGTTAGGGTTAGGTCACCATGAACTAATAGAGAAAAATGGACATCGGCAACAAACTGGGAGTGCTTGGATATGGTTAGGAGGGAACTTACTTTTCTAGGCTGCCCTATCTATGTTTCCTGCTAAAATGCATGGGAAAATCCCATTGGAGGAAAATTCCACTTAGCGTTTGGGTTAGGTCACCATGAACATGGAGAGAAACATGGACATTGCCAATAAATTCGGCGTGGTTGGGAATGATTAGGAGGGCAAAGAAATTTCTAGGCTGCCCTATCTTTGTTTCCTTCTAAAATACATGGGAAAATCCCATTGGAGGAAAATTCCACTTAGTGTTAGGGTTAGGTCACCATGAACTCATAGAGAAAAATGGACATCGGCAACAAACTGGGAGTGCTTGGATATGGTTAGGAGGGAACTTACTTTTCTAGGCTGCGGTATCTATGTTTCCTGGTAAAATACATGGGAAAATCTCTTTGGAGGAAAATTCCACTTAGGGTTAGGTCATCATGAACTCATAGAGAAAAATGGACATCGGCAACAAACTGGGAGTGCTTGGATATGTTTAGGAGGGAACTTACTTTTCTAATTTGCCGTATCTACGTTTCCTGGTAAAATACATGGGAAAATCCCATTGGAGGAAAATTCCACCTATTGTTAGGTTTAGGTAACCATGAATATGGACAGCAACATGGACATTGTCAATAAATTCGGAGTGCTTGGGAATGGTTAGGAGGGCACTTACTTTTCTAGGCTTCCCTATCTATGTTTCCTGGTAAAATACATGGGAAAATCCCATTGGAGGAAAATTCCACTTAGCGTTTGGGTTAGGTCACCATGAACATGGAGAGAAACATGGACATTGCCAATAAATTCGGAGTGCTTGGGAGTGATTAGGAGGGCAAAGAAATTTCTAGGCTGCCCTATCTTTGTTTCCTGCTAAAATACATGGGAAAATCCCATTGGAGGAAAATTCCACTTAGTGTTAGGGTTAGGTCACCATGAACTCATAGAGAAAAATGGACATCGGCAACAAACTGGGAGTGCTTGGATATGGTTAGGAGGGAACTTACCTTTTTGGCTGCGGTATCTATGTTTTCTTCTAAAATACATGGGAAAATCCCATTGGAGGAAAATTCCACTTAGGGTTAGGTCACCATGAACTCATAGAGAAAAATGGATATCGGCAACAAACTGGGAGTGCTTGGATATGGTTAGGAGGGAACTTACTTTTCTAGGCTGCCCAATCTATGTTTCCTGCTAAAATGCATGGGAAAATCCCATTGGAGGAAAATTCCACTTAGGGTTAGGGTTAAGTCACCATGAACTCATAGAGAAAAATGGACATCGGCAACAAACTGGGAGAGCTTGGATATGGTTAGGAGGGAACTTACTTTTCTAGGCTTCCCTATCTATGTTTCCTGGTAAAATACATGGGAAAATCCCATTGGAGGAAAAT
Organism: Bothrops alternatus; assembly: GCA_034064705.1. Lineage (NCBI taxonomy): Eukaryota > Metazoa > Chordata > Lepidosauria > Squamata > Viperidae > Bothrops > Bothrops alternatus. Next base: position 338,351 of record JARGCV010000012.1, on the reverse strand, counting down.
TCCACTTAGCGTTTGGGTTAGGTCACCATGAACATGGAGAGAAAAATGGACATTGCCAATAAATTCGGAGTGGTTGGGAATGATTAGGAGGGCAAAGAAATTTCTAGGCTGCCCTATCTTTCTTTCCTGCTAAAATACATGGGAAAATCCCATTGGAGGAAAATTCCTCTTAGGGTTAGGGTTAGGTCACAATGAACTCATAGAGAAAAATGGACATCGGCAACAAACTGGGAGTGCTTCGATATGGTTAGGAGGGAACTTACTTTTCTAGGCTGCGGTATCTATGTTTCCTGGTAAAATACATGGGAAAATCCAATTGGAGGAAAATTCCCCTTAGGGTTAGGGTTAGGTCACGTTCAACTCATAGAGAAAAATGGACATTGGCAACAAACTGGGAGTGCTTGGATATGGTTAGGAGGGAACTTACTTTTCTGGGCTGCCCTATCTATGTTTCCTGCTAAAATACATGGGAAGATCCCATTGGAGGAAAATTCCACTTAGGGTTAGGGTTAGGTCACCATGAACTCATAGAGAAAAATGGACATCGGCAACAAACTGGGAGTGCTTCGATATGGTTAGGAGGGAACTTACTTTTCTAGGCTGCCCTATCTACGTTTCGTGCTAAAATACATGGGAAGATCCCACTGGAGGAAAATTCCACTTAGGGTTAGGGTTAGGTCACCATGAACTCATACAGAAAAATGGACATCGGCAACAAACTGGGTGTGCTTGGATATGGTTAGGAGGGAACTTACTTTTTTGGCTGCGGTATCTATGTTTTCTTCTAAAATACATGGGAAAATCCCATTGGAGGAAAATTCCACTTAGGGTTAGGGTTAGGTCACCATGAACTCATAGAGAAAAATGGACATCGGCAACAAACTGGGAGAGCTTGGATATGGTTAGGAGGGAACTTACTTTTCTAGGCTTCCCTATCTATGTTTCCTGGTAAAATACATGGGAAAATCCCATTGGAGGAAAATTCCACTTAGCGTTTGGGTTAGGTCACCATGAACATGGAGAGAAACATGGACATTGCCAATAAATTCGGAGTGGTTGGGAATGATTAGGAGGGCAAAGAAATTTCTAGGCTGCCCTATCTTTGTTTCCTGCTAAAATACATGGGAAAATCCCATTGGAGGAAAATTCCTCTTAGGGTTAGGGTTAGGTCACCATGAACTCATAGAGAAAAATGGACATCGGCAACAAACTGGGAGTGCTTCGATATGGTTAGGAGGGAACTTACTTTTCTAGGCTTCCCTATCTACGTTTCGTGCTAAAATACATGGGAAGATCCCACTGGAGGAAAATTCCACTTAGGGTTAGGGTTAGGTCACCATGAACTCATAGAGAAAAATGAACATGGGCAACAAACTGGGTGTGCTTGGATATGGTTAGGAGGGAACTTACTTTTCTAGGCTGCCGTATCTACGTTTCCTGCTAAAATACATGGGAAGATCCCATTGGAGGAAAATTCCACCTAAGGTTAGGGTTAGGTCACCTTCAACTCATAGAGAAAAATGGACATTGGCAACAAACTGGGAGTGCTTGGATATGGTTAGGAGGGAACTTACTTTTCTAGGCTGCCCTATCTATGTTTCCTGCTAAAATACATGGGAAGATCCCATTGGAGGAAAATTCCACTTAGGGTTAGGGTTAGGTCACCATGAACTCATAGAGAAAAATGGACATCGGCAACAAACTGGGAGTGCTTCGATATGGTTAGGAGGGAACTTACTTTTCTAGGCTTCCCTATCTATGTTTCCTGGTAAAATACATGGGAAAATCCCATTGGAGGAAAATTCCACTTAGCGTTTGGGTTAGGTCACCATGAACATGGAGAGAAACATGGACATTGCCAATAAATTCGGAGTGGTTGGGAATGATTAGGAGGGCAAAGAAATTTCTAGGCTGCCCTATCTTTGTTTCCTGCTAAAATACATGGGAAAATCCCATTGGAGGAAAATTCCTCTTAGGGTTAGGGTTAGGTCACCATGAACTCACAGAGAAAAATGGACATCGGCAACAAACTGGGAGTGCTTCGATATGGTTAGGAGGGAACTTACTTTTCTAGGCTTCCCTATCTACGTTTCGTGCTAAAATACATGGGAAGATCCCACTGGAGGAAAATTCCACTTAGGGTTAGGGTTAGGTCACCATGAACTCATAGAGAAAAATGAACATCGGCAACAAACTGGGTGTGCTTGGATATGGTTAGGAGGGAACTTACTTTTCTAGGCTGCCGTATCTACGTTTCCTGCTAAAATACATGGGAAGATCCCATTGGAGGAAAATTCCACCTAAGGTTAGGGTTAGGTCACCTTCAACTCATAGAGAAAAATGGACATTGGCAACAAACTGGGAGTGCTTGGATATGGTTAGGAGGGAACTTACTTTTCTAGGCTGCCCTATCTATGTTTTCTTCTAAAATACATGGGAAAATCCCATTGGAGGAAAATTCCACTTAGGGTTAGGTCACCATGAACTCATAGAGAAAAATGGATATCGGCAACAAACTGGGAGTGCTTGGATATGGTTAGGAGGGAACTTACTTTTCTAGACTGCCGTATCTACGTTTCCTGGTAAAATACATGGGAAGACCCCAATGGAGGAAAATTCCACCTAGGGTTAGGGTTAGGTCACCATGAACTCATAGAGAAAAATGGACATCGGCAACAAACTGGGAGTGCTTGGATATGGTTAGGAGGGAACTTACTTTTCTAGGCTGCCCAATCTATGTTTCCTGCTAAAATGCATGGGAAAATCCCATTGGAGGAAAATTCCACTTAGGGTTAGGGTTAGGTCACCATGAACTCATAGAGAAAAATGGACATCGGCAACAAACTGGGAGAGCTTGGATATGGTTAGGAGGGAACTTACTTTTCTAGGCTTCCCTATCTATGTTTCCTGGTAAAATACATGGGAAAATCCCATTGGAGGAAAATTCCACTTAGCGTTTGGGTTAGGTCACCATGAACATGGAGAGAAACATGGACATTGCCAATAAATTCGGAGTGGTTGGGAATGATTAGGAGGGCAAAGAAATTTCTAGGCTGCCCTATCTTTCTTTCCTGCTAAAATACATGGGAAAATCCCATTGGAGGAAAATTCCTCTTAGGGTTAGGGTTAGGTCACAATGAACTCATAGAGAAAAATGGACATCGGCAACAAACTGGGAGTGCTTCGATATGGTTAGGAGGGAACTTACTTTTCTAGGCTGCCCTATCTACGTTTCGTGCTAAAATACATGGGAAGATCCCACTGGAGGAAAATTCCACTTAGGGTTAGGGTTAGGTCACCATGAACTCATAGAGAAAAATGGACATCGGCAACAAACTGGGAGTGCTTGGATATGTTTAGGAGGGAACTTACTTTTCTAATTTGCCGTATCTACGTTTCCTGGTAAAATACATGGGAAAATCCCATTGGAGGAAAATTCCACCTAGGGTTAGGTTTAGGTAACCATGAATATGGAGATCAACATGGACATTGTCAATAAATTCGGAGTGCTTGGGAATGGTTAGGAGGGCACTTACTTTTCTAGGCTTCCCTATCTATGTTTCCTGGTAAAATACATGCGAAAATCCCATTGGAGGAAAATTCCACTTAGCGTTTGGGTTAGGTCACCATGAACATGGAGAGAAACATGGACATTGCCAATAAATTCGGAGTGCTTGGGAATGATTAGGAGGGCAAAGAAATTTCTAGGCTGCCCTATCTTTGTTTCCTGCTAAAATACATGGGAAGATCCCATTGGAGGAAAATTCCACTTAGGGTTAGGGTTAGGTCACCATGAACTCATAGAGAAAAATGGACATCGGCAACAAACTGGGAGTGCTTCGATATGGTTAGGAGGGAACTTACTTTTCTAGGCTTCCCTATCTATGTTTCCTGGTAAAATACATGGGAAAATCCCATTGGAGGAAAATTCCACTTAGCGTTTGGGTTAGGTCACCATGAACATGGAGAGAAACATGGACATTGCCAATAAATTCGGAGTGGTTGGGAATGATTAGGAGGGCAAAGAAATTTCTAGGCTGCCCTATCTTTGTTTCCTGCTAAAATACATGGGAAAATCCCATTGGAGGAAAATTCCTCTTAGGGTTAGGGTTAGGTCACCATGAACTCACAGAGAAAAATGGACATCGGCAACAAACTGGGAGTGCTTCGATATGGTTAGGAGGGAACTTACTTTTCTAGGCTTCCCTATCTACGTTTCGTGCTAAAATACATGGGAAGATCCCACTGGAGGAAAATTCCACTTAGGGTTAGGGTTAGGTCACCATGAACTCATAGAGAAAAATGAACATCGGCAACAAACTGGGTGTGCTTGGATATGGTTAGGAGGGAACTTACTTTTCTAGGCTGCCGTATCTACGTTTCCTGCTAAAATACATGGGAAGATCCCATTGGAGGAAAATTCCACCTAAGGTTAGGGTTAGGTCACCTTCAACTCATAGAGAAAAATGGACATTGGCAACAAACTGGGAGTGCTTGGATATGGTTAGGAGGGAACTTACTTTTCTAGGCTGCCCTATCTATGTTTTCTTCTAAAATACATGGGAAAATCCCATTGGAGGAAAATTCCACTTAGGGTTAGGTCACCATGAACTCATAGAGAAAAATGGATATCGGCAACAAACTGGGAGTGCTTGGATATGGTTAGGAGGGAACTTACTTTTCTAGACTGCCGTATCTACGTTTCCTGGTAAAATACATGGGAAGACCCCAATGGAGGAAAATTCCACCTAGGGTTAGGGTTAGGTCACCATGAACTCATAGAGAAAAATGGACATCGGCAACAAACTGGGAGTGCTTGGATATGGTTAGGAGGGAACTTACTTTTCTAGGCTGCCCAATCTATGTTTCCTGCTAAAATGCATGGGAAAATCCCATTGGAGGAAAATTCCACTTAGGGTTAGGGTTAGGTCACCATGAACTCATAGAGAAAAATGGACATCGGCAACAAACTGGGAGAGCTTGGATATGGTTAGGAGGGAACTTACTTTTCTAGGCTTCCCTATCTATGTTTCCTGGTAAAATACATGGGAAAATCCCATTGGAGGAAAATTCCACTTAGCGTTTGGGTTAGGTCACCATGAACATGGAGAGAAACATGGACATTGCCAATAAATTCGGAGTGGTTGGGAATGATTAGGAGGGCAAAGAAATTTCTAGGCTGCCCTATCTTTCTTTCCTGCTAAAATACATGGGAAAATCCCATTGGAGGAAAATCCCTCTTAGGGTTAGGGTTAGGTCACAATGAACTCATAGAGAAAAATGGACATCGGCAACAAACTGGGAGTGCTTCGATATGGTTAGGAGGGAACTTACTTTTCTAGGCTGCCCTATCTACGTTTCGTGCTAAAATACATGGGAAGATCCCACTGGAGGAAAATTCCACTTAGGGTTAGGGTTAGGTCACCATGAACTCATAGAGAAAAATGGACATCGGCAACAAACTGGGAGTGCTTGGATATGTTTAGGAGGGAACTTACTTTTCTAATTTGCCGTATCTACGTTTCCTGGTAAAATACATGGGAAAATCCCATTGGAGGAAAATTCCACCTAGGGTTAGGTTTAGGTAACCATGAATATGGAGATCAACATGGACATTGTCAATAAATTCGGAGTGCTTGGGAATGGTTAGGAGGGCACTTACTTTTCTAGGCTTCCCTATCTATGTTTCCTGGTAAAATACATGCGAAAATCCCATTGGAGGAAAATTCCACTTAGCGTTTGGGTTAGGTCACCATGAACATGGAGAGAAACATGGACATTGCCAATAAATTCGGAGTGCTTGGGAATGATTAGGAGGGCAAAGAAATTTCTAGGCTGCCCTATCTTTGTTTCCTGCTAAAATACATGGGAAAATCCCATTGGAGGAAAATTCCACTTAGTGTTAGGGTTAGGTCACCATGAACTCATAGAGAAAAATGGACATCGGCAACAAACTGGGAGTGCTTGGATATGGTTAGGAGGGAACTTACCTTTTTGGCTGCGGTATCTATGTTTTCTTCTAATATACATGGGAAAATCCCATTGGAGGAAAATTCCACTTAGGGTTAGGTCACCATGAACTCATAGAGAAAAATGGACATCGGCAACAAACTGGGAGTGCTTGGATATGGTTAGGAGGGAACTTACTTTTCTAGACTGCCGTATCTACGTTTCCTGGTAAAATACATGGGAAGACCCCAATGGAGGAAAATTCCACCTAGGGTTAGGGTTAGGTCACCATGAACTCATAGAGAAAAATGGACATCGGCAACAAACTGGGAGTGCTTGGATATGGTTAGGAGGGAACTTACTTTTCTAGGCTGCCCAATCTATGTTTCCTGCTAAAATGCATGGGAAAATCCCATTGGAGGAAAATTCCACTTAGGGTTAGGGTTAGGTCACCATGAACTCATAGAGAAAAATGGACATCGGCAACAAACTGGGAGAGCTTGGATATGGTTAGGAGGGAACTTACTTTTCTAGGCTTCCCTATCTATGTTTCCTGGTAAAATACATGGGAAAATCCCATTGGAGGAAAATTCCACTTAGCGTTTGGGTTAGGTCACCATGAACATGGAGAGAAACATGGACATTGCCAATAAATTCGGAGTGGTTGGGAATGATTAGGAGGGCAAAGAAATTTCTAGGCTGCCCTATCTTTGTTTCCTGCTAAAATACATGGGAAAATCCCATTGGAGGAAAATTCCTCTTAGGGTTAGGGTTAGGTCACCATGAACTCATAGAGAAAAATGGACATCGGCAACAAACTGGGAGTGCTTCGATATGGTTAGGAGGGAACTTACTTTTCTAGGCTTCCCTATCTACGTTTCGTGCTAAAATACATGGGAAGATCCCACTGGAGGAAAATTCCACTTAGGGTTAGGGTTAGGTCACCATGAACTCATAGAGAAAAATGGACATCGGCAACAAACTGGGAGTGCTTGGATATGGTTAGGAGGGAACTTACTTTTTTGGCTGCGGTATCTATGTTTTCTTCTAAAATACATGGGAAAATCCCATTGGAGGAAAATTCCCCTTAGGGTTAGGGTTAGGTCACGTTCAACTCATAGAGAAAAATGGACATTGGCAACAAACTGGGAGTGCTTGGATATGGTTAGGAGGGAACTTACTTTTCTGGGCTGCCCTATCTATGTTTCCTGCTAAAATACATGGGACGATCCCATTGGAGGAAAATTCCACTTAGGGTTAGGGTTAGGTCACCATGAACTCATAGAGAAAAATGGACATCGGCAACAAACTGGGAGTGCTTCGATATGGTTAGGAGGGAACTTACTTTTCTAGGCTGCCCTATCTACGTTTCGTGCTAAAATACATGAGAAGATCCCACTGGAGGAAAATTCCACTTAGGGTTAGGGTTAGGTCACCATAAACTCATAGAGAAAAATGGACATCGGCAACAAACTGGGAGTGCTTCGATATGGTTAGGAGGGAACTTACTTTTCTAGGCTGCCCTATCTACGTTTCGTGCTAAAATACATGGGAAGATCCCACTGGAGGAAAATTCCACTTAGGGTTAGGGTTAGGTCACCATGAACTCATACAGAAAAATGGACATCGGCAACAAACTGGGTGTGCTTGGATATGGTTAGGAGGGAACTTACTTTTTTGGCTGCGGTATCTATGTTTTCTTCTAAAATACATGGGAAAATCCCATTGGAGGAAAATTCCACTTAGGGTTAGGGTTAGGTCACCATGAACTCATAGAGAAAAATGGACATCGGCAACAAACTGGGAGAGCTTGGATATGGTTAGGAGGGAACTTACTTTTCTAGGCTTCCCTATCTATGTTTCCTGGTAAAATACATGGGAAAATCCCATTGGAGGAAAATTCCACTTAGCGTTTGGGTTAGGTCACCATGAACATGGAGAGAAACATGGACATTGCCAATAAATTCGGAGTGGTTGGGAATGATTAGGAGGGCAAAGAAATTTCTAGGCTGCCCTATCTTTGTTTCCTGCTAAAATACATGGGAAAATCCCATTGGAGGAAAATTCCTCTTAGGGTTAGGGTTAGGTCACCATGAACTCATAGAGAAAAATGGACATCGGCAACAAACTGGGAGTGCTTCGATATGGTTAGGAGGGAACTTACTTTTCTAGGCTTCCCTATCTACGTTTCGTGCTAAAATACATGGGAAGATCCCACTGGAGGAAAATTCCACTTAGGGTTAGGGTTAGGTCACCATGAACTCATAGAGAAAAATGAACATCGGCAACAAACTGGGTGTGCTTGGATATGGTTAGGAGGGAACTTACTTTTCTAGGCTGCCGTATCTACGTTTCCTGCTAAAATACATGGGAAGATCCCATTGGAGGAAAATTCCACCTAAGGTTAGGGTTAGGTCACCTTCAACTCATAGAGAAAAATGGACATTGGCAACAAACTGGGAGTGCTTGGATATGGTTAGGAGGGAACTTACTTTTCTAGGCTGCCCTATCTATGTTTCCTGCTAAAATACATGGGAAGATCCCATTGGAGGAAAATTCCACTTAGGGTTAGGGTTAGGTCACCATGAACTCATAGAGAAAAATGGACATCGGCAACAAACTGGGAGTGCTTCGATATGGTTAGGAGGGAAATTACTTTTCTAGGCTTCCCTATCTACGTTTCGTGCTAAAATACATGGGAAGATTACACTGGAGGAAAATTCCACTTAGGGTTAGGGTTAGGTCACCATAAACTCATAGAGAAAAATGGACATCGGCAACAAACTGGGAGTGCTTGGATATGGTTAGGAGGGAACTTACTTTTCTAGGCTGCCGTATCTACGTTTCCTGGTAAAATACATGGGAAGATCCCATTGGAGGAAAATTCCACCTAGGGTTAGGGTTAGGTCACCATGAACTCATAGAGAAAAATGGACATTGGCAACAAACTGGGAGTGCTTGGATATGGTTAGGAGGGAACTTACTTTTCTAGGCTGCCGTATCTACGTTTACTGGTAAAATACATGGGAAAATCCCATTGGAGGAAAATTCCTCTTAGGGTTAGGTCACCATGAACTCATAGAGAAAAATGGACATCGGCAACAAACTGGGAGTGCTTCGATATGGTTAGGAGGGAACTTACTCTTCTAGGCTGCCCAATCTATGTTTCCTGCTAAAATGCATGGGAAAATCCCATTGGAGGAAAATTCCACTTAGGGTTAGGGTTAGGTCACCATGAACTCATAGAGAAAAATGGACATCGGCAACAAACTGGGAGAGCTTGGATATGGTTAGGAGGGAACTTACTTTTTTAGGCTTCCCTATCTATGTTTCCTGGTAAAATACATGGGAAAATCCCATTGGAGGAAAATTCCACTTAGCGTTTGCGTTAGGTCACCATGAACATGGAGAGAAACATGGACATTGCCAATAAATTCGGAGTGGTTGGGAATGATTAGGAGGGCAAAGAAATTTCTAGGCTGCCCTATCTTTGTTTCCTGCTAAAATACATGGGAAAATCCCATTGGAGGAAAATTCCTCTTAGGGTTAGGGTTAGGTCACCTTCAACTCATAGAGAAAAATGGACATCGGCAACAAACTGGGAGTGCTTGGATATGGTTAGGAGGGAACTTACTTTTTTGGCTGCGGTATCTATGTTTTCTTCTAAAATACATGGGAAAATCCCATTGGAGGAAAATTCCACTTAGGGTTAGGTCACCATGAACTCATAGAGAAAAATGGACATCGGCAACAAACTGGGAGTGCTTGGATATGGTTAGGAGGGAACTTACTTTTCTAGGCTGCCGTATCTACGTTTCCTGGTAAAATACATGGGAAGATCCCATTGGAGGAAAATTCCACCTAGGGTTAGGGTTAGGTCACCATGAACTCATAGAGAAAAATGGACATCGGCAACAAACTGGGAGTGCTTCGATATGGTTAGGAGGGAAATTACTTTTCTAGGCTTCCCTATCTACGTTTCGTGCTAAAATACATGGGAAGATCACACTGGAGGAAAATTCCACTTAGGGTTAGGGTTAGGTCACCATAAACTCATAGAGAAAAATGGACATCGGCAACAAACTGGGAGTGCTTGGATATGGTTAGGAGGGAACTTACTTTTCTAGGCTGCCGTATCTACGTTTCCTGGTAAAATACATGGGAAAATCCCATTGGAGGAAAATTCCTCTTAGGGTTAGGTCACCATGAACTCATAGAGAAAAATGGACATCGGCAACAAACTGGGAGTGCTTCGATATGGTTAGGAGGGAACTTACTCTTCTAGGCTGCCCAATCTATGTTTCCTGCTAAAATGCATGGGAAAATCCCATTGGAGGAAAATTCCACTTAGGGTTAGGGTTAGGTCACCATGAACTCATAGAGAAAAATGGACATCGGCAACAAACTGGGAGTGCTTCGATATGTTTAGGAGGGAACTTACTTTTCTAGGCTTCCCTATCTATGTTTCCTGGTAAAATACATGGGAAAATCCCATTGGAGGAAAATTCCACTTAGCGTTTGCGTTAGGTCACCATGAACATGGAGAGAAACATGGACATTGCCAATAAATTCGGAGTGGTTGGGAATGATTAGGAGGGCAAAGAAATTTCTAGGCTGCCCTATCTTTGTTTCCTGCTAAAATACATGGGAAAATCCCATTGGAGGAAAATTCCTCTTAGGGTTAGGGTTAGGTCACCATGAACTCATAGAGAAAAATGGACATCGGCAACAAACTGCGAGTGCTTCGATATGGTTAGGAGGGAACTTACTTTTCTAGGCTGCCCTATCTACGTTTCGTGCTAAAATACATGGGAAGATCCCACTGGAGGAAAATTCCACTTAGGGTTAGGGTTAGGTCACCATGAACTCATAGAGAAAAATGGACATCGGCAACAAACTGGGAGTGCTTGGATATGGTTAGGAGGGAACTTACTTTTCTAGGCTGCCGTATCTACGTTTCCTGGTAAAATACATGGGAAGATCCCATTGGAGGAAAATTCCACCTAGGGTTAGGGTTAGGTCACCATGAACTCATAGAGAAAAATGGACATTGGCAACAAACTGGGAGTGCTTGGATATGGTTAGGAGGGAACTTACTTTTCTAGGCTGCCCTATCTATGTTTCCTGCTAAAATGCATGGGAAAATCCCATTGGAGGAAAATTCCACTTAGCGTTTGGGTTAGGTCACCATGAACATGGAGAGAAACATGGACATTGCCAATAAATTCGGAGTCGTTGGGAATGATTAGGAGGGCAAGGAAATTTCTAGGCTGCCTTATCTTTCTTTCCTGCTAAAATACATGGGAAAATCCCATTGGAGGAAAATTCCACTTAGGGTTAGTGTTAGGTCACCATGAACTCATAGAGAAAAATGGACATCGGCAACAAACTGGGAGTGCTTCGATATGGTTAGGAGGGAACTTATTTTTCTATGCTGCCCAATCTACGTTTCGTGCTAAAATACATGGGAACATCCCACTGGAGGAAAATTCCACTTAGGGTTAGGGTTAGGTCACCATGAACTCATAGAGAAAAATGGACATCGGCAACAAACTGGGAGTGCTTGGATATGGTTAGGAGGGAACTTACTTTTCTAGGCTGCCCTATCTATGTTTCCTGCTAAAATGCATGGGAAAATCCCATTGGAGGAAAATTTCACTTAGCGTTTGGGTTAGGTCACCATGAACTCATAGAGAAAAATGGACATCGGCAACAAACTGGGAGTGTTTGGATATGGTTAGGAGGGAACTTACTTTTTTGGCTGCGGTATCTATGTTTTCTTCTAAAATACATGGGAAAATCCCATTGGAGGAAAATTCCACTTAGGGTTAGGTCACCATGAACTCATAGAGAAAAATGGACATCGGCAACAAACTGGGAGTGCTTGGATATGGTTAGGAGGGAACTTACTTTTCTAGGCTGCCCAATCTATGTTTCCTGCTAAAATGCATGGGAAAATCCCATTGGAGGAAAATTCCACTTAGGGTTAGGGTTAGGTCACCATGAACTCATAGAGAAAAATGGACATCGGCAACAAACTTGGAGAGCTTGGATATGGTTAGGAGGGAACTTACTTTTCTAGGCTTCCCTATCTATGTTTCCAGGTAAAATACATGGGAAAATCCCATTGGAGGAAAATTCCACTTAGCGTTTGGGTTAGGTCACCATGAACATGGAGAGAAACATGGACATTGCCAATAAATTCGGAGTGGTTGGGAATGATTAGGAGGGCAAAGAAATTTCTAGGCTGCCCTATCTTTGTTTCCTGCTAAAATACATGGGAAAATCCCATTGGAGGAAAATTCCTCTTAGGGTTAGGGTTAGGTCACAATGAACTCATAGAGAAAAATGGACATCGGCAACAAACTAGGAGTGCTTCGATATGGTTAGGAGGGAACTTACTTTTCTAGGCTGCGGTATCTATGTTTCCTGGTAAAATACATGGGAAAATCCAATTGGAGGAAAATTCCCCTTAGGGTTAGGGTTAGGTCACGTTCAACTCATAGAGAAAAATGGACATTGGCAACAAACTGGGAGTGCTTGGATATGGTTAGGAGGGAACTTACTTTTCTGGGCTGCCCTATCTATGTTTCCTGCTAAAATACATGGGAAGATCCCATTGGAGGAAAATTCCACTTAGGGTTAGGGTTAGGTCACCATGAACTCATAGAGAAAAATGGACATCGGCAACAAACTGGGAGAGCTTGGATATGGTTAGGAGGGAACTTACTTTTCTAGGCTTCCCTATCTATGTTTCCTGGTAAAATACATGGGAAAATCCCATTGGAGGAAAATTCCACTTAGCGTTTGCGTTAGGTCACCATGAACATGGAGAGAAACATGGACATTGCCAATAAATTCGGAGTGGTTGGGAATGATTAGGAGGGCAAAGAAATTTCTAGGCTGCCCTATCTTTGTTTCCTGCTAAAATACATGGGAAAATCCCATTGGAGGAAAATTCCTCTTAGGGTTAGGGTTAGGTCACCATGAACTCATAGAGAAAAATGGACATCGGCAACAAACTGCGAGTGCTTCGATATGGTTAGGAGGGAACTTACTTTTCTAGGCTGCCCTATCTACGTTTCGTGCTAAAATACATGGGAAGATCCCACTGGAGGAAAATTCCACTTAGGGTTAGGTCACCATGAACTCATAGAGAAAAATGGACATCGGCAACAAACTGGGAGTGCTTGGATATGGTTAGGAGGGAATTTACTTTTCTAGGCTGCCGTATCTACGTTTCCTGGTAAAATACATGGGAAGATCCCATTGGAGGAAAATTCCACTTAGGGTTAGGGTTAGGTCACCATGAACTCATAGAGAAAAATGGACATTGGCAACAAACTGGGAGTGCTTGGATATGGTTAGGAGGGAACTTACTTTTCTAGGCTGCCGTATCTAAGTTTCCTGGTAAAATACATGGGAAAATCCCATTGGAGGAAAATTCCACCTAGGGTTAGGGTTAGGTCACCATGAACTCATAGAGAAAAATGGACATTGGCAACAAACTGGGAGTGCTTGGATATGGTTAGGAGGGAACTTACTTTTCTAGGCTGCCGTATCTACGTTTCCTGGTAAAATACATGGGAAAATCCCATTGGAGGAAAATTCCTCTTAGGGTTAGGGTTAGGTCACCATGAACTCATAGAGAAAAATGGACATCGACAACAAACTGGGAGTGCTTCGATATGGTTAGGAGGGAACTTACTTTTCTAGGCTGCCCTATCTACGTTTCGTGCTAAAATACATGGGAAGATCCCACTGGAGGAAAATTCCACTTAGGGTTAGGGTTAGGTCACCATGAACTCATAGAGAAAAATGGACATCGGCAACAAACTGGGAGTGCTTGGATATGGTTAGGAGGGAACTTACTTTTCTAGGCTGCCGTATCTACGTTTCCTGCTAAAATACATGGGAAGATCCCATTGGAGGAAAATTCCACTTAGGGTTAGGGTTAGGTCACCATGAACTCATAGAGAAAAATGGACATTGGCAACAAACTGGGAGTGCTTGGATATGGTTAGGAGGGAACTTACTTTTCTAGGCTGCCCTATCTATGTTTCCTGCTAAAATGCATGGGAAAATCCCATTGGAGGAAAATTCCACTTAGCGTTTGGGTTAGGTCACCATGAACATGGAGAGAAACATGGACATTGCCAATAAATTCGGAGTCGTTGGGAATGATTAGGAGGGCAAGGAAATTTCTAGGCTGCCTTATCTTTCTTTCCTGCTAAAATACATGGGAAAATCCCATTGGAGGAAAATTCCACTTAGGGTTAGTGTTAGGTCACCATGAACTCATAGAGAAAAATGGACATCGGCAACAAACTGGGAGTGCTTCGATATGGTTAGGAGGGAACTTATTTTTCTATGCTGCCCAATCTACGTTTCGTGCTAAAATACATGGGAACATCCCACTGGAGGAAAATTCCACTTAGGGTTAGGGTTAGGTCACCATGAACTCATAGAGAAAAATGGACATCGGCAACAAACTGGGAGTGCTTGGATATGGTTAGGAGGGAACTTACTTTTCTAGGCTGCCCTATCTATGTTTCCTGCTAAAATGCATGGGAAAATCCCATTGGAGGAAAATTTCACTTAGCGTTTGGGTTAGGTCACCATGAACTCATAGAGAAAAATGGACATCGGCAACAAACTGGGAGTGCTTGGATATGGTTAGGAGGGAACTTACTTTTTTGGCTGCGGTATCTATGTTTTCTTCTAAAATACATGGGAAAATCCCATTGGAGGAAAATTCCACTTAGGGTTAGGTCACCATGAACTCATAGAGAAAAATGGACATCGGCAACAAACTGGGAGTGCTTGGATATGGTTAGGAGGGAACTTACTTTTCTAGGCTGCCGTATCTACGTTTACTGGTAAAATACATGGGAAGATCCCATTGGAGGAAAATTCCACCTAGGGTTAGGGTTAGGTCACCATGAACTCATAGAGAAAAATGGACATCGGCAACAAACTGGGAGTGCTTGGATATGGTTAGGAGGGAACTTACTTTTCTAGGCTGCCGTATCTACGTTTCCTGCTAAAATACATGGGAAGATCCCATTGGAGGAAAATTCCACTTAGGGTTAGGGTTAGGTCACCATGAACTCATAGAGAAAAATGGACATTGGCAACAAACTGGGAGTGCTTGGATATGGTTAGGAGGGAACTTACTTTTCTAGGCTGCCCTATCTATGTTTCCTGCTAAAATGCATGGGAAAATCCCATTGGAGGAAAATTCCACTTAGCGTTTGGGTTAGGTCACCATGAACATGGAGAGAAACATGGACATTGCCAATAAATTCGGAGTCGTTGGGAATGATTAGGAGGGCAAGGAAATTTCTAGGCTGCCTTATCTTTCTTTCCTGCTAAAATACATGGGAAAATCCCATTGGAGGAAAATTCCACTTAGGGTTAGTGTTAGGTCACCATGAACTCATAGAGAAAAATGGACATCGGCAACAAACTGGGAGTGCTTCGATATGGTTAGGAGGGAACTTATTTTTCTATGCTGCCCAATCTACGTTTCGTGCTAAAATACATGGGAACATCCCACTGGAGGAAAATTCCACTTAGGGTTAGGGTTAGGTCACCATGAACTCATAGAGAAAAATGGACATCGGCAACAAACTGGGAGTGCTTGGATATGGTTAGGAGGGAACTTACTTTTCTAGGCTGCCCTATCTATGTTTCCTGCTAAAATGCATGGGAAAATCCCATTGGAGGAAAATTTCACTTAGCGTTTGGGTTAGGTCACCATGAACTCATAGAGAAAAATGGACATCGGCAACAAACTGGGAGTGCTTGGATATGGTTAGGAGGGAACTTACTTTTTTGGCTGCGGTATCTATGTTTTCTTCTAAAATACATGGGAAAATCCCATTGGAGGAAAATTCCACTTAGGGTTAGGTCACCATGAACTCATAGAGAAAAATGGACATCGGCAACAAACTGGGAGTGCTTGGATATGGTTAGGAGGGAACTTACTTTTCTAGGCTGCCGTATCTACGTTTACTGGTAAAATACATGGGAAGATCCCATTGGAGGAAAATTCCACCTAGGGTTAGGGTTAGGTCACCATGAACTCATAGAGAAAAATGGACATAGGCAACAAACTGGGAGTGCTTGGATATGGTTAGGAGGGAACTTACTTTTCTAGGCTGCCGTATCTACGTTTACTGGTAAAATACATGGGAAGATCCCATTGGAGGAAAATTCCACCTAGGGTTAGGGTTAGGTCACCATGAACTCATAGAGAAAAATGGACATTGGCAACAAACTGGGAGTGCTTGGATATGGTTAGGAGGGAACTTACTTTTCTAGGCTGCCCTATCTATGTTTCCTGCTAAAATACATGGGAAGATCCCATTGGAGGAAAATTCCACTTAGGGTTAGGGTTAGGTCACCATGAACTCATAGAGAAAAATGGACATCGGCAACAAACTGGGAGTGTTTGGATATGGTTAGGAGGGAACTTACTTTTTTGGCTGCGGTATCTATGTTTTCTTCTAAAATACATGGGAAAATCCCATTGGAGGAAAATTCCACTTAGGGTTAGGTCACCATGAACTCATAGAGAAAAATGGACATCGGCAACAAACTGGGAGTGCTTGGATATGGTTAGGAGGGAACTTACTTTTCTAGGCTGCCCAATCTATGTTTCCTGCTAAAATGCATGGGAAAATCCCATTGGAGGAAAATTCCACTTAGGGTTAGGGTTAGGTCACCATGAACTCATAGAGAAAAATGGACATCGGCAACAAACTTGGAGAGCTTGGATATGGTTAGTGTTGTGGGTGTCTCTGGACCAGCTGGGGAGGTGTCGGAGGATGAGGAGGGGGAGCCGGGTCCCTCTGAGTGTTTGCCCCTCCCGGCAGCCGAGCCAGGCCCCTCTGAGTGTTTGTCCCTACCGGCAGCCGAGCCAGGCCCCTCTGGGTGCTTTCCCCTCCCGGCAGTCGAGGCAGACAGGGAGGAGATTGAGATGCAGTCTGCATCGGAGTCTCAAGGTGCAGAATCAGACTTGGAACAGGAGAATGTATGGCTGGATCTGAGAGTTCGAAGGGTTAATAGGAGGAGGGTTCAGTTAAGTAGAAAAAGGAAGTAATGGGGGGAAGTGACGTATCGGACACTATATTAGAAGGGGGAAATAGACTACGCCCTTGCTACGAGCAACGTTTATCAATGAGAGGTTTGGAAACTTGTGCAATGCTTTGACATTCTGATGTTTTGAAAACCTAACTAAGGATAATGAAGTATCGGACACTGTGATAAAGACGGAGTGAGTAATTGGGAGGTTTGGCAAGAGTTTGTTGTAATCTAAATTGTAAATATTTTAGTCTTAGATGTTTTTTGCCAGCAAAATGTCTACAGTTGGCTTTGAAATGAATCCTTTTGAAATGTGTTTAATAAATCTCTCTTAAAGACATTTACGTCGCTTTTAATGAGCTGAGAGAGAAACCAGAACAGAACAGTTAGGAGGGAACTTACTTTTCTAGGCTTCCCTATCTATGTTTCCAGGTAAAATACATGGGAAAATCCCATTGGAGGAAAATTCCACTTAGCGTTTGGGTTAGGTCACCATGAACATGGAGAGAAACATGGACATTGCCAATAAATTCAGAGTGGTTGGGAATGATTAGGAGGGCAAAGAAATTTCTAGGCTGCCCTATCTTTGTTTCCTGCTAAAATACATGGGAAAATCCCATTGGAGGAAAATTCCTCTTAGGGTTAGGGTTAGGTCACCATGAACTCATAGAGAAAAATGGACATCGGCAACAAACCGTGTGTGCTTGGATATGGTTAGGAGGGAACTTACTTTTCTAGGCTGCCGTATCTACGTTTCCTGCTAAAATACATAGGAAAATCCCTTTGGAGGAAAGTTCCACTTAGGCTTAGGGTTAGGTCACCATGAACTCATAGAGAAAAATGGACATCGGCAAGAAACTGGGAGTGCTTCGATATGGTTAGGAGGGAACTTACTTTTCTAGGCTGCGGTATCTATGTTTCCTGGTAAAATACATGGGAAAATCCAATTGGAGGAAAATTCCCCTTAGGGTTAGGGTTAGGTCACGTTCAACTCATAGAGAAAAATGGACATTGGCAACAAACTGGGAGTGCTTGGATATGGTTAGGAGGGAACTTACTTTTCTGGGCTGCCCTATCTATGTTTCCTGCTAAAATACATGGGAAGATCCCATTGGAGGAAAATTCCACTTAGGGTTAGGGTTAGGTCACCATGAACTCATAGAGAAAAATGGACATCGGCAACAAACTGGGAGTGCTTCGATATGGTTAGGAGGGAACTTACTTTTCTAGGCTGCCCTATCTACGTTTCGTGCTAAAATACATGGGAAGATCCCACTGGAGGAAAATTCCACTTAGGGTTAGGGTTAGGTCACCATGAACTCATAGAGAAAAATGGACATCGGCAACAAACTGGGAGTGCTTGGATATGTTTAGGAGGGAACTTACTTTTCTAATTTGCCGTATCTACGTTTCCTGGTAAAATACATGGGAAAATCCCATTGGAGGAAAATTCCACCTAGGGTTAGGTTTAGGTAACCATGAATATGGAGAGCAACATGGACATTGTCAATAAATTCGGAGTGCTTGGGAATGGTTAGGAGGGCACTTACTTTTCTAGGCTTCCCTATCTATGTTTCCTGGTAAAATACATGGGAAAATCCCATTGGAGGAAAATTCCACTTAGCGTTTGGGTTAGGTCACCATGAACATGGAGAGAAACATGGACATTGCCAATAAATTCGGAGTGCTTGGGAATGATTAGGAGGGCAAAGAAATTTCTAGGCTGCCCTATCTTTGTTTCCTGCTAAAATACATGGGAAAATCCCATTGGAGGAAAATTCCACTTAGTGTTAGGGTTAGGTCACCATGAACTCATAGAGAAAAATGGACATCGGCAACAAACTGGGAGTGCTTGGATATGGTTAGGAGGGAACTTACCTTTTTGGCTGCGGTATCTATGTTTTCTTCTAAAATACATGGGAAAATCCCATTGGAGGAAAATTCCACTTAGGGTTAGGTCACCATGAACTCATAGAGAAAAATGGACATCGGCAACAAACTGGGAGTGCTTGGATATGGTTAGGAGGGAACTTACTTTTCTAGACTGCCGTATCTACGTTTCCTGGTAAAATACATGGGAAGACCCCAATGGAGGAAAATTCCACCTAGGGTTAGGGTTAGGTCACCATGAACTCATAGAGAAAAATGGACATCGGCAACAAACTTGGAGTGCTTGGATATGGTTAGGAGGGAACTTACTTTTCTAGGCTGCCCAATCTATGTTTCCTGCTAAAATGCATGGGAAAATCCCATTGGAGGAAAATTCCACTTAGGGTTAGGGTTAGGTCACCATGAACTCATAGAGAAAAATGGACATCGGCAACAAACTGGGAGAGCTTGGATATGGTTAGGAGGGAACTTACTTTTCTAGGCTTCCCTATCTATGTTTCCTGGTAAAATACATGGGAAAATCCAATTGGAGGAAAATTCCACTTAGCGTTTGGGTTAGGTCACCATGAACATGGAGAGAAACATGGACATTGCCAATAAATTCGGAGTGGTTGGGAATGATTAGGAGGGCAAAGAAATTTCTAGGCTGCCCTATCTTTGTTTCCTGCTAAAATACATGGGAAAATCCCATTGGAGGAAAATTCCTCTTAGGGTTAGGGTTAGGTCACAATGAACTCATAGAGAAAAATGGACATCGGCAACAAACTAGGAGTGCTTCGATATGGTTAGGAGGGAACTTACTTTTCTAGGCTGCGGTATCTATGTTTCCTGGTAAAATACATGGGAAAATCCAATTGGAGGAAAATTCCCCTTAGGGTTAGGGTTAGGTCACGTTCAACTCATAGAGAAAAATGGACATTGGCAACAAACTGGGAGTGCTTGGATATGGTTAGGAGGGAACTTACTTTTCTGGGCTGCCCTATCTATGTTTCCTGCTAAAATACATGGGAAGATCCCATTGGAGGAAAATTCCACTTAGGGTTAGGGTTAGGTCAACATGAACTCATAGAGAAAAATGGACATCGGCAACAAACTGGGAGTGCTTCGATATGGTTAGGAGGGAACTTACTTTTCTAGACTGCCCTATCTACGTTTCGTGCTAAAATACATGAGAAGATCCCACTGGAGGAAAATTCCACTTAGGGTTAGGGTTAGGTCACCATGAACTCATAGAGAAAAATGGACATCGGCAACAAACTGGGAGTGCTTCGATATGGTTAGGAGGGAACTTACTTTTCTAGGCTGCCCTATCTACGTTTCGTGCTAAAATACATGGGAAGATCCCACTGGAGGAAAATTCCACTTAGGGTTAGGGTTAGGTCACCATGAACTCATACAGAAAAATGGACATCGGCAACAAACTGGGTGTGCTTGGATATGGTTAGGAGGGAACTTACTTTTTTGGCTGCGGTATCTATGTTTTCTTCTAAAATACATGGGAAAATCCCATTGGAGGAAAATTCCACTTAGGGTTAGGTCACCATGAACTCATAGAGAAAAATGGACATCGGCAACAAACTGGCAGTGCTTGGATATGGTTAGGAGGGAACTTACTTTTCTAGGCTGCCGTATCTACGTTTCCTGGTAAAATACATGGGAAGATCCCATTGGAGGAAAATTCCACCTAGGGTTAGGGTTAGGTCACCATGAACTCATAGAGAAAAATGGACATTGGCAACAAACTGGGAGTGCTTGGATATGGTTAGGAGGGAACTTACTTTTCTAGGCTGCCGTATCTACGTTTCCTGGTAAAATACATGGGAAAATCCCATTGGAGGAAAATTCCTCTTAGGGTTAGGTCACCATGAACTCATAGAGAAAAATGGACATCGGCAACAAACTGGGAGTGCTTGGATATGGTTAGGAGGGAACTTACTTTTCTAGGCTGCCCAATCTATGTTTCCTGCTAAAATGCATGCTAAAATCCCATTGGAGGAAAATTCCACTTAGGGTTAGGGTTAGGTCACCATGAACTCATAGAGAAAAATGGACATCGGCAACAAACTGGGAGAGCTTGGATATGGTTAGGAGGGAACTTACTTTTCTAGGCTTCCCTATCTATGTTTCCTGGTAAAATAAATGGGAAAATCCCATTGGAGGAAAATTCCACTTAGCGTTTGGGTTAGGTCACCATGAACATGGAGAGAAACATGGACATTGCCAATAAATTCGGAGTGGTTGGGAATGATTAGGAGGGCAAAGAAATTTCTAGGCTGCCCTATCTTTGTTTCCTGCTAAAATACATGGGAAAATCCCATTGGAGGAAAATTCCTCTTAGGGTTAGGGTTAGGTCACAATGAACTCATAGAGAAAAATGGACATCGGCAACAAACTAGGAGTGCTTCGATATGGTTAGGAGGGAACTTACTTTTCTAGGCTGCGGTATCTATGTTTCCTGGTAAAATACATGGGAAAATCCAATTGGAGGAAAATTCCCCTTAGGGTTAGGGTTAGGTCACGTTCAACTCATAGAGAAAAATGGACATTGGCAACAAACTGGGAGTGCTTGGATATGGTTAGGAGGGAACTTACTTTTCTGGGCTGCCCTATCTATGTTTCCTGCTAAAATACATGGGAAGATCCCATTGGAGGAAAATTCCACTTAGGGTTAGGGTTAGGTCAACATGAACTCATAGAGAAAAATGGACATCGGCAACAAACTGGGAGTGCTTCGATATGGTTAGGAGGGAACTTACTTTTCTAGACTGCCCTATCTACGTTTCGTGCTAAAATACATGAGAAGATCCCACTGGAGGAAAATTCCACTTAGGGTTAGGGTTAGGTCACCATGAACTCATAGAGAAAAATGGACATCGGCAACAAACTGGGAGTGCTTCGATATGGTTAGGAGGGAACTTACTTTTCTAGGCTGCCCTATCTACGTTTCGTGCTAAAATACATGGGAAGATCCCACTGGAGGAAAATTCCACTTAGGGTTAGGGTTAGGTCACCATGAACTCATACAGAAAAATGGACATCGGCAACAAACTGGGTGTGCTTGGATATGGTTAGGAGGGAGCTTACTTTTTTGGCTGCGGTATCTATGTTTTCTTCTAAAATACATGGGAAAATCCCATTGGAGGAAAATTCCACTTAGGGTTAGGTCACCATGAACTCATAGAGAAAAATGGACATCGGCAACAAACTGGCAGTGCTTGGATATGGTTAGGAGGGAACTTACTTTTCTAGGCTGCCGTATCTACGTTTCCTGGTAAAATACATGGGAAGATCCCATTGGAGGAAAATTCCACCTAGGGTTAGGGTTAGGTCACCATGAACTCATAGAGAAAAATGGACATTGGCAACAAACTGGGAGTGCTTGGATATGGTTAGGAGGGAACTTACTTTTCTAGGCTGCCGTATCTACGTTTCCTGGTAAAATACATGGGAAAATCCCATTGGAGGAAAATTCCTCTTAGGGTTAGGTCACCATGAACTCATAGAGAAAAATGGACATCGGCAACAAACTGGGAGTGCTTGGATATGGTTAGGAGGGAACTTACTTTTCTAGGCTGCCCAATCTATGTTTCCTGCTAAAATGCATGCTAAAATCCCATTGGAGGAAAATTCCACTTAGGGTTAGGGTTAGGTCACCATGAACTCATAGAGAAAAATGGACATCGGCAACAAACTGGGAGAGCTTGGATATGGTTAGGAGGGAACTTACTTTTCTAGGCTTCCCTATCTATGTTTCCTGGTAAAATACATGGGAAAATCCCATTGGAGGAAAATTCCACTTAGCGTTTGGGTTAGGTCACCATGAACATGGAGAGAAACATGGACATTGCCAATAAATTCGGAGTGGTTGGGAATGATTAGGAGGGCAAAGAAATTTCTAGGCTGCCCTATCTTTGTTTCCTGCTAAAATACATGGGAAAATCCCATTGGAGGAAAATTCCTCTTAGGGTTAGGGTTAGGTCACCATGAACTCATAGAGAAAAATGGACATCGGCAACAAACTGGGAGTGCTTCGATATGGTTAGGAGGGAACTTACTTTTCTAGGCTTCCCTATCTACGTTTCGTGCTAAAATACATGGGAAGATCCCACTGGAGGAAAATTCCACTTAGGGTTAGGGTTAGGTCACCATGAACTCATAGAGAAAAATGAACATCGGCAACAAACTGGGTGTGCTTGGATATGGTTAGGAGGGAACTTACTTTTCTAGGCTGCCGTATCTACGTTTCCTGCTAAAATACATGGGAAGATCCCATTGGAGGAAAATTCCACCTAAGGTTAGGGTTAGGTCACCTTCAACTCATAGAGAAAAATGGACATTGGCAACAAACTGGGAGTGCTTGGATATGGTTAGGAGGGAACTTACTTTTCTAGGCTGCCCTATCTATGTTTCCTGCTAAAATACATGGGAAGATCCCATTGGAGGAAAATTCCACTTAGGGTTAGGGTTAGGTCACCATGAACTCATAGAGAAAAATGGACATCGGCAACAAACTGGGAGTGCTTCGATATGGTTAGGAGGGAAATTACTTTTCTAGGCTTCCCTATCTACGTTTCGTGCTAAAATACATGGGAAGATCACACTGGAGGAAAATTCCACTTAGGGTTAGGGTTAGGTCACCATAAACTCATAGAGAAAAATGGACATCGGCAACAAACTGGGAGTGCTTGGATATGGTTAGGAGGGAACTTACTTTTCTAGGCTGCCGTATCTACGTTTCCTGGTAAAATACATGGGAAGATCCCATTGGAGGAAAATTCCACCTAGGGTTAGGGTTAGGTCACCATGAACTCATAGAGAAAAATGGACATTGCCAATAAATTCGGAGTGGTTGGGAATGATTAGGAGGGCAAAGAAATTTCTAGGCTGCCCTATCTTTGTTTCCTGCTAAAATACATGGGAAGATCCCACTGGAGGAAAATTCCACTTAGGGTTAGGGTTAGGTCACCATGAACTCATAGAGAAAAATGGACATCGGCAACAAACCGGGTGTGCTTGGATATGGTGAGGAGGGAACTTACTTTTCTAGGCTGCCGTATCTACGTTTCCTGCTAAAATACATAGGAAGATCCCATTGGAGGAAAATTCCACCTAGGGTTAGGGTTAGGTCACCTTCAACTCATAGAGAAAAATGGACATTGGCAACAAACTGGGAGTGCTTGGATATGGTTAGGAGGGAACTTACTTTTTTGGCTGCGGTATCTATGTTTTCTTCTAAAATACATGGGAAAATCCCATTGGAGGAAAATTCCACTTAGGGTTAGGTCACCATGAACTCATAGAGAAAAATGGACATCGGCAACAAACTGGGAGTGCTTGGATATGGTTAGGAGGGAACTTACTTTTCTAGGCTGCCGTATCTACGTTTCCTGGTAAAATACATGGGAAGATCCCATTGGAGGAAAATTCCACCTAGGGTTAGGGTTTGGTCACCATGAACTCATAGAGAAAAATGGACATCGGCAACAAACTGGGAGTGCTTCGATATGGTTAGGAGGGAAATTACTTTTCTAGGCTTCCCTATCTACGTTTCGTGCTAAAATACATGGGAAGATCACACTGGAGGAAAATTCCACTTAGGGTTAGGGTTAGGTCACCATGAACTCATAGAGAAAAATGGACATCGGCAACAAACTGGGAGTGCTTCGATATGGTTAGGAGGGAACTTACTCTTCTAGGCTGCCCAATCTATGTTTCCTGCTAAAATGCATGGGAAAATCCCATTGGAGGAAAATTCCACTTAGGGTTAGGGTTAGGTCACCATGAACTCATAGAGAAAAATGGACATCGGCAACAAACTGGGAGAGCTTGGATATGGTTAGGAGGGAACTTACTTTTCTAGGCTTCCCTATCTATGTTTCCTGGTAAAATACATGGGAAAATCCCATTAGAGGAAAATTCCACTTAGCGTTTGCGTTAGGTCACCATGAACATGGAGAGAAACATGGACATTGCCAATAAATTCGGAGTGGTTGGGAATGATTAGGAGGGCAAAGAAATTTCTAGGCTGCCCTATCTTTGTTTCCTGCTAAAATACATGGGAAAATCCCATTGCAGGAAAATTCCTCTTAGGGTTAGGGTTAGGTCACCATGAACTCATAGAGAAAAATGGACATCGGCAACAAACTGGGAGTGCTTCGATATGGTTAGGAGGGAACTTACTTTTCTAGGCTGCCCTATCTACGTTTCGTGCTAAAATACATGGGAAGATCCCACTGGAGGAAAATTCCACTTAGGGTTAGGGTTAGGTCACCATGAACTCATAGAGAAAAATGGACATCGGCAACAAACTGGGTGTGCTTGGATATGGTTAGGAGGGAACTTACTTTTCTAGGCTGCCGTATCTACGTTTCCTGCTAAAATACATAGGAAGATCCCATTGGAGGAAAATTCCACCTAGGGTTAGGGTTAGGTCACCTTCAACTCATAGAGAAAAATGGACATTGGCAACAAACTGGGAGTGCTTGGATATGGTTAGGAGGGAACTTACTTTTTTGGCTGCGGTATCTATGTTTTCTTCTAAAATACATGGGAAAATCCCATTGGAGGAAAATTCCACTTAGGGTTAGGTCACCATGAACTCATAGAGAAAAATGGACATCGGCAACAAACTGGGAGTGCTTGGATATGGTTAGGAGGGAACTTACTTTTCTAGGCTGCCGTATCTACGTTTCCTGGTAAAATACATGGGAAGATCCCATTGGAGGAAAATTCCACCTAGGGTTAGGGTTAGGTCACCATGAACTCATAGAGAAAAATGGACATCGGCAACAAACTGGGAGTGCTTCGATATGGTTAGGAGGGAAATTACTTTTCTAGGCTTCCCTATCTACGTTTCGTGCTAAAATACATGGGAAGATCACACTGGAGGAAAATTCCACTTAGGGTTAGGGTTAGGTCACCATAAACTCATAGAGAAAAATGGACATCGGCAACAAACTGGGAGTGCTTGGATATGGTTAGGAGGGAACTTACTTTTCTAGGCTGCCGTATCTACGTTTCCTGGTAAAATACATGGGAAAATCCCATTGGAGGAAAATTCCTCTTAGGGTTAGGTCACCATGAACTCATAGAGAAAAATGGACATCGGCAACAAACTGGGAGTGCTTCGATATGGTTAGGAGGGAACTTACTCTTCTAGGCTGCCCTATCTACGTTTCGTGCTAAAATACATGGGAAGATCCCACTGGAGGAAAATTCCACTTAGGGTTAGGGTTAGGTCACCATGAACTCATAGAGAAAAATGGACATCGGCAACAAACTGGGTGTGCTTGGATATGGTTAGGAGGGAACTTACTTTTCTAGGCTGCCGTATCTACGTTTCCTGGTAAAATACATGGGAAAATCCCATTGGAGGAAAATTCCTCTTAGGGTTAGGTCACCATGAACTCATAGAGAAAAATGGACATCAGCAACAAACTGGGAGTGCTTGGATATGGTTAGGAGGGAACTTACTTTTCTAGGCTGCCCAATCTATGTTTCCTGCTAAAATGCAAGGGAAAATCCCATTGGAGGAAAATTCCACTTAGGGTTAGGGTTAGGTCACCATGAACTCATAGAGAAAAATGGACATCGGCAACAAACTGGGAGAGCTTGGATATGGTTAGGAGGGAACTTACTTTTCTAGGCTTCCCTATCTATGTTTCCTGGTAAAATACATGGGAAAATCCCATTGGAGGAAAATTCCACTTAGCGTTTGGGTTAGGTCACCATGAACATGGAGAGAAACATGGACATTGCCAATAAATTCGGAGTGGTTGGGAATGATTAGGAGGGCAAAGAAATTTCTAGGCTGCCCTATCTTTGTTTCCTGCTAAAATACATGGGAAAATCCCATTGGAGGAAAATTCCTCTTAGGGTTAGGGTTAGGTCACCATGAACTCATAGAGAAAAATGGACATTGGCAACAAACTGGGAGTGCTTCGATATGGTTAGGAGGGAACTTACTTTTCTAGGCTGCCGTATCTACGTTTCCTGGTAAAATACATGGGAAAATCCCATTGGAGGAAAATTCCTCTTAGGGTTAGGTCACCATGAACTCATAGAGAAAAATGGACATCGGCAACAAACTGGGAGTGCTTCGATATGGTTAGGAGGGAACTTACTTTTCTAGGCTGCCCTATCTACGTTTCGTGCTAAAATACATGGGAAGATCCCACTGGAGGAAAATTCCACTTAGGGTTAGGGTTAGGTCACCATGAACTCATAGAGAAAAATGGACATTGGCAACAAACTGGGAGTGCTTGGATATGGTTAGGAGGGAACTTACTTTTCTAGGCTGCCCTATCTATCTTTCTTGCTAAAATGCATGGGAAAATCCCATTGGAGGAAAATTCCTCTTAGGGTTAGGTCACCATGAACTCATAGAGAAAAATGGACATCGGCAACAAACTGGGAGTGCTTCGATATGGTTAGGAGGGAACTTACTTTTCTAGGCTGCCCAATCTATGTTTCCTGCTAAAATGCATGGGAAAATCCCATTGGAGGAAAATTCCATTTAGGGTTAGGGTTAGGTCACCATGAACTCATAGAGAAAAATGGACATCGGCAACAAACTGGGAGAGCTTGGATATGGTTAGGAGGGAACTTACTTTTCTAGGCTTCCCTATCTATGTTTCCTGGTAAAATACATGGGAAAATCCCATTGGAGGAAAATTCCACTTAGCGTTTGCGTTAGGTCACCATGAACATGGAGAGAAACATGGACATTGCCAATAAATTCGGAGTGGTTGGGAATGATTAGGAGGGCAAAGAAATTTCTAGGCTGCCCTATCTTTGTTTCCTGCTAAAATACATGGGAAAATCCCATTGGAGGAAAATTCCTCTTAGGGTTAGGGTTAGGTCACCATGAACTCATAGAGAAAAATGGACATCGGCAACAAACTGCGAGTGCTTCGATATGGTTAGGAGGGAACTTACTTTTCTAGGCTGCCCTATCTACGTTTCGTGCTAAAATACATGGGAAGATCCCACTGGAGGAAAATTCCACTTAGGGTTAGGTCACCATGAACTCATAGAGAAAAATGGACATCGGCAACAAACTGGGTGTGCTTGGATATGGTTAGGAGGGAACTTACTTTTTTGGCTGCGGTATCTATGTTTTCTTCTAAAATACATGGGAAAATCCCATTGGAGGAAAATTCCACTTAGGGTTAGGTCACCATGAACTCATAGAGAAAAATGGACATCGGCAACAAACTGGGAGTGCTTGGATATGGTTAGGAGGGAATTTACTTTTCTAGGCTGCCGTATCTACGTTTCCTGGTAAAATACATGGGAAGATCCCATTGGAGGAAAATTCCACTTAGGGTTAGGGTTAGGTCACCATGAACTCATAGAGAAAACTGGACATTGGCAACAAACTGGGAGTGCTTGGATATGGTTAGGAGGGAACTTACTTTTCTAGGCTGCCGTATCTACGTTTCCTGGTAAAATACATGGGAAAATCCCATTGGAGGAAAATTCCACCTAGGGTTAGGGTTAGGTCACCATGAACTCATAGAGAAAAATGGACATTGGCAACAAACTGGGAGTGCTTGGATATGGTTAGGAGGGAACTTACTTTTCTAGGCTGCCGTATCTACGTTTCCTGGTAAAATACATGGGAAAATCCCATTGGAGGAAAATTCCTCTTAGGGTTAGGGTTAGGTCACCATGAACTCATAGAGAAAAATGGACATCGGCAACAAACTGGGAGTGCTTCGATATGGTTAGGAGGGAACTTACTTTTCTAGGCTGCCCTATCTACGTTTCGTGCTAAAATACATGGGAAGATCCCACTGGAGGAAAATTCCACTTAGGGTTAGGGTTAGGTCACCATGAACTCATAGAGAAAAATGGACATCGGCAACAAACTGGGAGTGCTTGGATATGGTTAGGAGGGAACTTACTTTTCTAGGCTGCCGTATCTACGTTTCCTGCTAAAATACATGGGAAGATCCCATTGGAGGAAAATTCCACTTAGGGTTAGGGTTAGGTCACCATGAACTCATAGAGAAAAATGGACATTGGCAACAAACTGGGAGTGCTTGGATATGGTTAGGAGGGAACTTACTTTTCTAGGCTGCCCTATCTATGTTTCCTGCTAAAATGCATGGGAAAATCCCATTGGAGGAAAATTCCACTTAGCGTTTGGGTTAGGTCACCATGAACATGGAGAGAAACATGGACATTGCCAATAAATTCGGAGTCGTTGGGAATGATTAGGAGGGCAAGGAAATTTCTAGGCTGCCTTATCTTTGTTTCCTGCTAAAATACATGGGAAAATCCCATTGGAGGAAAATTCCACTTAGGGTTAGTGTTAGGTCACCATGAACTCATAGAGAAAAATGGACATCGGCAACAAACTGGGAGTGCTTCGATATGGTTAGGAGGGAACTTATTTTTCTATGCTGCCCAATCTACGTTTCGTGCTAAAATACATGGGAACATCCCACTGGAGGAAAATTCCACTTAGGGTTAGGGTTAGGTCACCATGAACTCATAGAGAAAAATGGACATCGGCAACAAACTGGGAGTGCTTGGATATGGTTAGGAGGGAACTTACTTTTCTAGGCTGCCCTATCTATGTTTCCTGCTAAAATGCATGGGAAAATCCCATTGGAGGAAAATTTCACTTAGCGTTTGGGTTAGGTCACCATGAACTCATAGAGAAAAATGGACATTGGCAACAAACTGGGAGTGCTTGGATATGGTTAGGAGGGAACTTACTTTTCTAGGCTGCCGTATCTACGTTTACTGGTAAAATACATGGGAAGATCCCATTGGAGGAAAATTCCACCTAGGGTTAGGGTTAGGTCACCATGAACTCATAGAGAAAAATGGACATTGGCAACAAACTGGGAGTGCTTGGATATGGTTAGGAGGGAACTTACTTTTCTAGGCTGCCGTATCTACGTTTACTGGTAAAATACATGGGAAGATCCCATTGGAGGAAAATTCCACCTAGGGTTAGGGTTAGGTCACCATGAACTCATAGAGAAAAATGGACATTGGCAACAAACTGGGAGTGCTTGGATATGGTTAGGAGGGAACTTACTTTTCTAGGCTGCCCTATCTATGTTTCCTGCTAAAATACATGGGAAGATCCCATTGGAGGAAAATTCCACTTAGGGTTAGGGTTAGGTCACCATGAACTCATAGAGAAAAATGGACATCGGCAACAAACTGGGAGTGTTTGGATATGGTTAGGAGGGAACTTACTTTTTTGGCTGCGGTATCTATGTTTTCTTCTAAAATACATGGGAAAATCCCATTGGAGGAAAATTCCACTTAGGGTTAGGTCACCATGAACTCATAGAGAAAAATGGACATCGGCAACAAACTGGGAGTGCTTGGATATGGTTAGGAGGGAACTTACTTTTCTAGGCTGCCGTATCTACGTTTACTGGTAAAATACATGGGAAGATCCCATTGGAGGAAAATTCCACTTAGGGTTAGGTCACCATGAACTCATAGAGAAAAATGGACATCGGCAACAAACTGGGAGTGCTTGGATATGGTTAGGAGGGAACTTATTTTCTAGGCTGCCCTATCTTTGTTTCCTGCTAAAATACATGGGAAGATCCCATTGGAGGAAAATTCCACTTAGGGTTAGGGTTAGGTCACCATGAACTCATAGAGAGAAATGGATATCGGCAACAAACTGGGAGTGCTTGGATATGGTTAGGAGGGAACTTACTTTTCTAGCCTGCCCTATCTATGTTTCCTGCTAAAATGCATGGGAAAATCCCATTGGAGGAAAATTCCACTTAGGCTTAGGGTTAGGTCACCATGAACTCATAGAGAAAAATGGACATCGGCAACAAACTGGGAGTGCTTGGATATGGTTAGGAGGGAACTTACTTTTCTAGCCTGCCCTATCTATGTTTCCTGCTAAAATGCATGGGAAAATCCCATTGGAGGAAAATTCCACTTAGGCTTAGGGTTAGGTCACCATGAACTCATAGAGAAAAATGGACATCGGCAACAAACTGGGAGTGCTTGGATATGGTTAGGAGGGAACTTACTTTTCTAGGCTGCCCTATCTTTGTTTCCTGCTAAAATACATGGGAAGATCCCATTGGAGGAAAATTCCACTTAGGGTTAGGGTTAGGTCACCATGAACTCATAGAGAAAAATGGATATCGGCAACAAACTGGGAGTGCTTGGATATGGTTTGGAGGGAACTTACTTTTCTAGGCTGCCCTATCTTTGTTTCCTGCTAAAATACATGGGAAGATCCCATTGGAGGAAAATTCCACCTAGAGTTAGGGTTAGGTCACCATGAACACATAGAGAAAAATGGATATCGGCAAGAAACTGGGAGTGCTTGGATATGGTTAGGAGGGAACTTACTTTTCTAGGCTGCCCTATCTATGTTTCCTGCTAAAATGCATGGGACAATCCCATTGGAGAAAAATTCCACTTAGGGTTAGGGTTAGGTCACCATGAACTCATAGAGAAAAATGGACATCGGCAACAAACTGGGAGTGCTTGGATATGGTTAGGAGGGAACTTACTTTTCTAGGCTGCCCTATCTTTGTTTCCTGCTAAAATACATGGGAAGATCCCATTGGAGGAAAATTCCACTTAGGGTTAGGGTTAGGTCACCATGAACTCATAGAGAGAAATGGATATCGGCAACAAACTGGGAGTGCTTGGATATGGTTAGGAGGGAACTTACTTTTCTAGCCTGCCCTATCTATGTTTCCTGCTAAAATGCATGGGAAAATCCCATTGGAGGAAAATTCCACTTAGGCTTAGGGTTAGGTCACCATGAACTCATAGAGAAAAATGGACATCGGCAACAAACTGGGAGTGCTTGGATATGGTTAGGAGGGAACTTACTTTTCTAGCCTGCCCTATCTATGTTTCCTGCTAAAATGCATGGGAAAATCCCATTGGAGGAAAATTCCACTTAGGCTTAGGGTTAGGTCACCATGAACTCATAGAGAAAAATGGACATCGGCAACAAACTGGAAGTGCTTGGATATGGTTAGGAGGGAACTTACTTTTCTAGGCTGCCCTATCTTTGTTTCCTGCTAAAATACATGGGAAGATCCCATTGGAGGAAAATTCCACCTAGAGTTAGGGTTAGGTCACCATGAACACATAGAGAAAAATGGATATCGGCAAGAAACTGGGAGTGCTTGGATATGGTTAGGAGGGAACTTACTTTTCTAGGCTGCCCTATCTATGTTTCCTGCTAAAATGCATGGGACAATCCCATTGGAGAAAAATTCCACTTAGGGTTAGGGTTAGGTCACCATGAACTCATAGAGAAAAATGGACATCGGCAACAAACTGGGAGTGCTTGGATATGGTTAGGAGGGAACTTACTTTTCTAGTTTGCCGTATCTACGTGTCCTGGTAAAATACATGGAAAAATCCCATTGAAGGAAAATTCCACTTAGGGTTAGGGTTAGGTCACCATGAACTCATAGAGAAAAATGGACATCGGCAACAAACTGGGAGTGCTTGGATATGGTTAGGAGGGCACTTACTTTTCTAGGCTGCCCTATCTTTGTTTCCTGCTAAAATACATGGGAAAATCTCATTGGAGGAAAATTCCACTTAGCGTTTGGGATAGGTCACCATGAACATGGAGAGAAACATGGACATTGCCAATAAATTCGGAGTGGTTGGGAATGGTTAGGAGGGAACTTACTTTTCTAGGCTGCCCTATCTATGTTTCCTGCTAAAATACATGGGAAGATCCCATTGGAGGAAAATTCCACTTAGTGTTAGGGTTAGGTCACCATGAACTCATAGAGAAAAATGGACATCGGCAACAAACTGGGAGTGCTTGGATATGGTTAGGAGGGAACTTACTTTTCTAGGCTGCCCTATCTATGTTTCCTGCTAAAATACATGGGAAGATCCCATTGGAGGAAAATTCCACTTAGGGTTAGGGTTAGGTCACCATGAACTCATAGAGAAAAATGGACATCGGCAACAAACTGGGAGTGTTTGGATATGGTTAGGAGGGAACTTACTTTTTTGGCTGCGGTATCTATGTTTTCTTCTAAAATACATGGGAAAATCCCATTGGAGGAAAATTCCACTTAGGGTTAGGTCACCATGAACTCATAGAGAAAAATGGACATCGGCAACAAACTGGGAGTGCTTGGATATGATTAGGAGGGAACTTACTTTTCTAGGCTGCCCAATCTATGTTTCCTGCTAAAATGCATGGGAAAATCCCATTGGAGGAAAATTCCACTTAGGGTTAGGGTTAGGTCACCATGAACTCATAGAGAAAAATGGACATCGGCAACAAACTTGGAGAGCTTGGATATGGTTAGGAGGGAACTTACTTTTCTAGGCTTCCCTATCTATGTTTCCAGGTAAAATACATGGGAAAATCCCATTGGAGGAAAATTCCACTTAGCGTTTGGGTTAGGTCACCATGAACATGGAGAGAAACATGGACATTGCCAATAAATTCAGAGTGGTTGGGAATGATTAGGAGGGCAAAGAAATTTCTAGGCTGCCCTATCTTTGTTTCCTGCTAAAATACATGGGAAAATCCCATTGGAGGAAAATTCCTCTTAGGGTTAGGGTTAGGTCACCATGAACTCATAGAGAAAAATGGACATCGGCAACAAACCGGGTGTGCTTGGATATGGTTAGGAGGGAACTTACTTTTCTAGGCTGCCGTATCTACGTTTCCTGCTAAAATACATAGGAAAATCCCATTGGAGGAAAGTTCCACTTAGGCTTAGGGTTAGGTCACCATGAACTCATAGAGAAAAATGGACATCGGCAAGAAACTGGGAGTGCTTCGATATGGTTAGGAGGGAACTTACTTTTCTAGGCTGCGGTATCTATGTTTCCTGGTAAAATACATGGGAAAATCCAATTGGAGGAAAATTCCCCTTAGGGTTAGGGTTAGGTCACGTTCAACTCATAGAGAAAAATGGACTTTGGCAACAAACTGGGAGTGCTTGGATATGGTTAGGAGGGAACTTACTTTTCTGGGCTGCCCTATCTATGTTTCCTGCTAAAATACATGGGAAGATCCCATTGGAGGAATATTCCACTTAGGGTTAGGGTTAGGTCACCATGAACTCATAGAGAAAAATGGACATCGGCAACAAACTGGGAGTGCTTCGATATGGTTAGGAGGGAACTTACTTTTCTAGGCTGCCCTATCTACGTTTCGTGCTAAAATACATGGGAAGATCCCACTGGAGGAAAATTCCACTTAGGGTTAGGGTTAGGTCACCATGAACACATAGAGAAAAATGGATATCGGCAAGAAACTGGGAGTGCTTGGATATGGTTAGGAGGGAACTTACTTTTCTAGGCTGCCCTATCTATGTTTCCTGCTAAAATGCATGGGACAATCCCATTGGAGAAAAATTCCACTTAGGGTTAGGGTTAGGTCACCATGAACTCATAGAGAAAAATGGACATCGGCAACAAACTGGGAGTGCTTGGATATGGTTAGGAGGGAACTTACTTTTCTAGTTTGCCGTATCTACGTGTCCTGGTAAAATACATGGAAAAATCCCATTGAAGGAAAATTCCACTTAGGGTTAGGGTTAGGTCACCATGAACTCATAGAGAAAAATGGACATCGGCAACAAACTGGGAGTGCTTGGATATGGTTAGGAGGGCACTTACTTTTCTAGGCTGCCCTATCTTTGTTTCCTGCTAAAATACATGGGAAAATCTCATTGGAGGAAAATTCCACTTAGCGTTTGGGATAGGTCACCATGAACATGGAGAGAAACATGGACATTGCCAATAAATTCGGAGTGGTTGGGAATGGTTAGGAGGGAACTTACTTTTCTAGGCTGCCCTATCTATGTTTCCTGCTAAAATACATGGGAAGATCCCATTGGAGGAAAATTCCACTTAGTGTTAGGGTTAGGTCACCATGAACTCATAGAGAAAAATGGACATCGGCAACAAACTGGGAGTGCTTGGATATGGTTAGGAGGGAACTTACTTTTCTAGGCTGCCCTATCTATGTTTCCTGCTAAAATACATGGGAAGATCCCATTGGAGGAAAATTCCACTTAGGGTTAGGGTTAGGTCACCATGAACTCATAGAGAAAAATGGACATCGGCAACAAACTGGGAGTGTTTGGATATGGTTAGGAGGGAACTTACTTTTTTGGCTGCGGTATCTATGTTTTCTTCTAAAATACATGGGAAAATCCCATTGGAGGAAAATTCCACTTAGGGTTAGGTCACCATGAACTCATAGAGAAAAATGGACATCGGCAACAAACTGGCAGTGCTTGGATATGGTTAGGAGGGAACTTACTTTTCTAGGCTGCCCAATCTATGTTTCCTGCTAAAATGCATGGGAAAATCCCATTGGAGGAAAATTCCACTTAGGGTTAGGGTTAGGTCACCATGAACTCATAGAGAAAAATGGACATCGGCAACAAACTTGGAGAGCTTGGATATGGTTAGGAGGGAACTTACTTTTCTAGGCTTCCCTATCTATGTTTCCAGGTAAAATACATGGGAAAATCCCATTGGAGGAAAATTCCACTTAGCGTTTGGGTTAGGTCACCATGAACATGGAGAGAAACATGGACATTGCCAATAAATTCAGAGTGGTTGGGAATGATTAGGAGGGCAAAGAAATTTCTAGGCTGCCCTATCTTTGTTTCCTGCTAAAATACATGGGAAAATCCCATTGGAGGAAAATTCCTCTTAGGGTTAGGGTTAGGTCACCATGAACTCATAGAGAAAAATGGACATCGGCAACAAACCGGGTGTGCTTGGATATGGTTAGGAGGGAACTTACTTTTCTAGGCTGCCGTATCTACGTTTCCTGCTAAAATACATAGGAAAATCCCATTGGAGGAAAGTTCCACTAAGGCTTAGGGTTAGGTCACCATGAACTCATAGAGAAAAATGGACATCGGCAAGAAACTGGGAGTGCTTCGATATGGTTAGGAGGGAACTTACTTTTCTAGGCTGCGGTATCTATGTTTCCTGGTAAAATACATGGGAAAATCCAATTGGAGGAAAATTCCCCTTAGGGTTAGGGTTAGGTCACGTTAAACTCATAGAGAAAAATGGACTTTGGCAACAAACTGGGAGTGCTTGGATATGGTTAGGAGGGAACTTACTTTTCTGGGCTGCCCTATCTATGTTTCCTGCTAAAATACATGGGAAGATCCCATTGGAGGAAAATTCCACTTAGGGTTAGGGTTAGGTCACCATGAACTCATAGAGAAAAATGGACATCGGCAACAAACTGGGAGTGCTTCGATATGGTTAGGAGGGAACTTACTTTTCTAGGCTGCCCTATCTACGTTTCGTGCTAAAATACATGGGAAGATCCCACTGGAGGAAAATTCCACTTAGGGTTAGGGTTAGGTCACCATGAACTCATAGAGAAAAATGGACATCGGCAACAAACTGGGAGTGCTTGGATATGTTTAGGAGGGAACTTACTTTTCTAATTTGCCGTATCTACGTTTCCTGGTAAAATACATGGGAAAATCCCATTGGAGGAAAATTCCACCTAGGGTTAGGTTTAGGTAACCATGAATATGGAGAGCAACATGGACATTGTCAATAAATTCGGAGTGCTTGGGAATGGTTAGGAGGGCACTTACTTTTCTAGGCTTCCCTATCTATGTTTCCTGGTAAAATACATGGGAAAATCCCATTGGAGGAAAATTCCACTTAGCGTTTGGGTTAGGTCACCATGAACATGGAGAGAAACATGGACATTGCCAATAAATTCGGAGTGTTTGGGAATGATTAGGAGGGCAAAGAAATTTCTAGGCTGCCCTATCTTTGTTTCCTGCTAAAATACATGGGAAAATCCCATTGGAGGAAAATTCCACTTAGTGTTAGGGTTAGGTCACCATGAACTCATAGAGAAAAATGGACATCGGCAACAAACTGGGAGTGCTTGGATATGGTTAGGAGGGAACTTACCTTTTTGGCTGCGGTATCTATGTTTTCTTCTAAAATACATGGGAAAATCCCATTGGAGGAAAATTCCACTTAGGGTTAGGTCACCATGAACTCATAGAGAAAAATGCACATCGGCAACAAACTGGGAGTGCTTGGATATGGTTAGGAGGGAACTTACTTTTCTAGACTGCCGTATCTACGTTTCCTGGTAAAATACATGGGAAGACCCCAATGGAGGAAAATTCCACCTAGGGTTAGGGTTAGGTCAACATGAACTCATAGAGAAAAATGGACATCGGCAACAAACTGGGAGTGCTTGGATATGGTTAGGAGGGAACTTACTTTTCTAGGCTGCCCAATCTATGTTTCCTGCTAAAATGCATGGGAAAATCCCATTGGAGGAAAATTCCACTTAGGGTTAGGGTTAGATCACCATGAACTCATAGAGAAAAATGGACATCGGCAACAAACTGGGAGAGCTTGGATATGGTTAGGAGGGAACTTACTTTTCTAGGCTTCCCTATCTATGTTTCCTGGTAAAATACATGGGAAAATCCAATTGGAGGAAAATTCCACTTAGCGTTTGGGTTAGGTCACCATGAACATGGAGAGAAACATGGACATTGCCAATAAATTCGGAGTGGTTGGGAATGATTAGGAGGGCAAAGAAATTTCTAGGCTGCCCTATCTTTGTTTCCTGCTAAAATACATGGGAAAATCCCATTGGAGGAAAATTCCTCTTAGGGTTAGGGTTAGGTCACAATGAACTCATAGAGAAAAATGGACATCGGCAACAAACTAGGAGTGCTTCGATATGGTTAGGAGGGAACTTACTTTTCTAGGCTGCGGTATCTATGTTTCCTGGTAAAATACATGGGAAAATCCAATTGGAGGAAAATTCCCCTTAGGGTTAGGGTTAGGTCACGTTCAACTCATAGAGAAAAATGGACATTGGCAACAAACTGGGAGTGCTTGGATATGGTTAGGAGGGAACTTACTTTTCTGGGCTGCCCTATCTATGTTTCCTGCTAAAATACATGGGAAGATCCCATTGGAGGAAAATTCCACTTAGGGTTAGGGTTAGGTCAACATGAACTCATAGAGAAAAATGGACATCGGCAACAAACTGGGAGTGCTTCGATATGGTTAGGAGGGAACTTACTTTTCTAGACTGCCCTATCTACGTTTCGTGCTAAAATACATGAGAAGATCCCACTGGAGGAAAATTCCACTTAGGGTTAGGGTTAGGTCACCATGAACTCATAGAGAAAAATGGACATCGGCAACAAACTGGGAGTGCTTCGATATGGTTAGGAGGGAACTTACTTTTCTAGGCTGCCCTATCTACGTTTCGTGCTAAAATACATGGGAAGATCCCACTGGAGGAAAATTCCACTTAGGGTTAGGGTTAGGTCACCATGAACTCATACAGAAAAATGGACATCGGCAACAAACTGGGTGTGCTTGGATATGGTTAGGAGGGAACTTACTTTTTTGGCTGCGGTATCTATGTTTTCTTCTAAAATACATGGGAAAATCCCATTGGAGGAAAATTCCACTTAGGGTTAGGTCACCATGAACTCATAGAGAAAAATGGACATCGGCAACAAACTGGCAGTGCTTGGATATGGTTAGGAGGGAACTTACTTTTCTAGGCTGCCGTATCTACGTTTCCTGGTAAAATACATGGGAAGATCCCATTGGAGGAAAATTCCACCTAGGGTTAGGGTTAGGTCACCATGAACTCATAGAGAAAAATGGACATTGGCAACAAACTGGGAGTGCTTGGATATGGTTAGGAGGGAACTTACTTTTCTAGGCTGCCGTATCTACGTTTCCTGGTAAAATACATGGGAAAATCCCATTGGAGGAAAATTCCTCTTAGGGTTAGGTCACCATGAACTCATAGAGAAAAATGGACATCGGCAACAAACTGGGAGTGCTTGGATATGGTTAGGAGGGAACTTACTTTTCTAGGCTGCCCAATCTATGTTTCCTGCTAAAATGCATGCTAAAATCCCATTGGAGGAAAATTCCACTTAGGGTTAGGGTTAGGTCACCATGAACTCATAGAGAAAAATGGACATCGGCAACAAACTGGGAGAGCTTGGATATGGTTAGGAGGGAACTTACTTTTCTAGGCTTCCCTATCTATGTTTCCTGGTAAAATACATGGGAAAATCCCATTGGAGGAAAATTCCACTTAGCGTTTGGGTTAGGTCACCATGAACATGGAGAGAAACATGGACATTGCCAATAAATTCGGAGTGGTTGGGAATGATTAGGAGGGCAAAGAAATTTCTAGGCTGCCCTATCTTTGTTTCCTGCTAAAATACATGGGAAAATCCCATTGGAGGAAAATTCCTCTTAGGGTTAGGGTTAGGTCACCATGAACTCATAGAGAAAAATGGACATCGGCAACAAACTGGGAGTGCTTCGATATGGTTAGGAGGGAACTTACTTTTCTAGGCTTCCCTATCTACGTTTCGTGCTAAAATACATGGGAAGATCCCACTGGAGGAAAATTCCACTTAGGGTTAGGGTTAGGTCACCATGAACTCATAGAGAAAAATGAACATCGGCAACAAACTGGGTGTGCTTGGATATGGTTAGGAGGGAACTTACTTTTCTAGGCTGCCGTATCTACGTTTCCTGCTAAAATACATGGGAAGATCCCATTGGAGGAAAATTCCACCTAAGGTTAGGGTTAGGTCACCTTCAACTCATAGAGAAAAATGGACATTGGCAACAAACTGGGAGTGCTTGGATATGGTTAGGAGGGAACTTACTTTTCTAGGCTGCCCTATCTATGTTTCCTGCTAAAATACATGGGAAGATCCCATTGGAGGAAAATTCCACTTAGGGTTAGGGTTAGGTCACCATGAACGCATAGAGAAAAATGGACATCGGCAACAAACTGGGAGTGCTTCGATATGGTTAGGAGGGAAATTACTTTTCTAGGCTTCCCTATCTACGTTTCGTGCTAAAATACATGGGAAGATCACACTGGAGGAAAATTCCACTTAGGGTTAGGGTTAGGTCACCATAAACTCATAGAGAAAAATGGACATCGGCAACAAACTGGGAGTGCTTGGATATGGTTAGGAGGGAACTTACTTTTCTAGGCTACCGTATCTACGTTTCCTGGTAAAATACATGGGAAGATCCCATTGGAGGAAAATTCCACCTAGGGTTAGGGTTAGGTCGCCATGAACTCATAGAGAAAAATGGACATTGCCAATAAATTCGGAGTGGTTGGGAATGATTAGGAGGGCAAAGAAATTTCTAGGCTGCCCTATCTTTGTTTCCTGCTAAAATACATGGGAAAATCCCATTGGAGGAAAATTCCACTTAGTGTTAGGGTTAGGTCACCATGAACTCATAGAGAAAAATGGACATCGGCAACAAACTGGGAGTGCTTGGATATGGTTAGGAGGGAACTTACCTTTTTGGCTGCGGTATCTATGTTTTCTTCTAAAATACATGGGAAAATCCCATTGGAGGAAAATTCCACTTAGGGTTAGGTCACCATGAACTCATAGAGAAAAATGCACATCGGCAACAAACTGGGAGTGCTTGGATATGGTTAGGAGGGAACTTACTTTTCTAGACTGCCGTATCTACGTTTCCTGGTAAAATACATGGGAAGACCCCAATGGAGGAAAATTCCACCTAGGGTTAGGGTTAGGTCAACATGAACTCATAGAGAAAAATGGACATCGGCAACAAACTGGGAGTGCTTGGATATGGTTAGGAGGGAACTTACTTTTCTAGGCTGCCCAATCTATGTTTCCTGCTAAAATGCATGGGAAAATCCCATTGGAGGAAAATTCCACTTAGGGTTAGGGTTAGATCACCATGAACTCATAGAGAAAAATGGACATCGGCAACAAACTGGGAGAGCTTGGATATGGTTAGGAGGGAACTTACTTTTCTAGGCTTCCCTATCTATGTTTCCTGGTAAAATACATGGGAAAATCCAATTGGAGGAAAATTCCACTTAGCGTTTGGGTTAGGTCACCATGAACATGGAGAGAAACATGGACATTGCCAATAAATTCGGAGTGGTTGGGAATGATTAGGAGAGCAAAGAAATTTCTAGGCTGCCCTATCTTTGTTTCCTGCTAAAATACATGGGAAAATCCCATTGGAGGAAAATTCCTCTTAGGGTTAGGGTTAGGTCACAATGAACTCATAGAGAAAAATGGACATCGGCAACAAACTAGGAGTGCTTCGATATGGTTAGGAGGGAACTTACTTTTCTAGGCTGCGGTATCTATGTTTCCTGGTAAAATACATGGGAAAATCCAATTGGAGGAAAATTCCCCTTAGGGTTAGGGTTAGGTCACGTTCAACTCATAGAGAAAAATGGACATTGGCAACAAACTGGGAGTGCTTGGATATGGTTAGGAGGGAACTTACTTTTCTGGGCTGCCCTATCTATGTTTCCTGCTAAAATACATGGGAAGATCCCATTGGAGGAAAATTCCACTTAGGGTTAGGGTTAGGTCAACATGAACTCATAGAGAAAAATGGACATCGGCAACAAACTGGGAGTGCTTCGATATGGTTAGGAGGGAACTTACTTTTCTAGACTGCCCTATCTACGTTTCGTGCTAAAATACATGAGAAGATCCCACTGGAGGAAAATTCCACTTAGGGTTAGGGTTAGGTCACCATGAACTCATAGAGAAAAATGGACATCGGCAACAAACTGGGAGTGCTTCGATATGGTTAGGAGGGAACTTACTTTTCTAGGCTGTCCTATCTACGTTTCGTGCTAAAATACATGGGAAGATCCCACTGGAGGAAAATTCCACTTAGGGTTAGGGTTAGGTCACCATGAACTCATACAGAAAAATGGACATCGGCAACAAACTGGGTGTGCTTGGATATGGTTAGGAGGGAACTTACTTTTTTGGCTGCGGTATCTATGTTTTCTTCTAAAATACATGGGAAAATCCCATTGGAGGAAAATTCCACTTAGGGTTAGGTCACCATGAACTCATAGAGAAAAATGGACATCGGCAACAAACTGGCAGTGCTTGGATATGGTTAGGAGGGAACTTACTTTTCTAGGCTGCCGTATCTACGTTTCCTGGTAAAATACATGGGAAGATCCCATTGGAGGAAAATTCCACCTAGGGTTAGGGTTAGGTCACCATGAACTCATAGAGAAAAATGGACATTGGCAACAAACTGGGAGTGCTTGGATATGGTTAGGAGGGAACTTACTTTTCTAGGCTGCCGTATCTACGTTTCCTGGTAAAATACATGGGAAAATCCCATTGGAGGAAAATTCCTCTTAGGGTTAGGTCACCATGAACTCATAGAGAAAAATGGACATCGGCAACAAACTGGGAGTGCTTGGATATGGTTAGGAGGGAACTTACTTTTCTAGGCTGCCCAATCTATGTTTCCTGCTAAAATGCATGCTAAAAT
The DNA here is from genome assembly GCA_034064705.1 of Bothrops alternatus. Taxonomy (NCBI): domain Eukaryota; kingdom Metazoa; phylum Chordata; class Lepidosauria; order Squamata; family Viperidae; genus Bothrops; species Bothrops alternatus. The sequence continues at coordinate 296,087 of JARGCV010000012.1, read as the reverse complement.
CCCATTGGAGGAAAATTCCACTTAGGGTTAGGGTTAGGTCACCATGAACTCATAGAGAAAAATGGACATCGGCAACAAACTGGGAGAGCTTGGATATGGTTAGGAGGGAACTTACTTTTCTAGGCTTCCCTATCTATGTTTCCTGGTAAAATACATGGGAAAATCCCATTGGAGGAAAATTCCACTTAGCGTTTGGGTTAGGTCACCATGAACATGGAGAGAAACATGGACATTGCCAATAAATTCGGAGTGGTTGGGAATGATTAGGAGGGCAAAGAAATTTCTAGGCTGCCCTATCTTTGTTTCCTGCTAAAATACATGGGAAAATCCCATTGGAGGAAAATTCCTCTTAGGGTTAGGGTTAGGTCACAATGAACTCATAGAGAAAAATGGACATCGGCAACAAACTAGGAGTGCTTCGATATGGTTAGGAGGGAACTTACTTTTCTAGGCTGCGGTATCTATGTTTCCTGGTAAAATACATGGGAAAATCCAATTGGAGGAAAATTCCCCTTAGGGTTAGGGTTAGGTCACGTTCAACTCATAGAGAAAAATGGACATTGGCAACAAACTGGGAGTGCTTGGATATGGTTAGGAGGGAACTTACTTTTCTGGGCTGCCCTATCTATGTTTCCTGCTAAAATACATGGGAAGATCCCATTGGAGGAAAATTCCACTTAGGGTTAGGGTTAGGTCAACATGAACTCATAGAGAAAAATGGACATCGGCAACAAACTGGGAGTGCTTCGATATGGTTAGGAGGGAACTTACTTTTCTAGACTGCCCTATCTACGTTTCGTGCTAAAATACATGAGAAGATCCCACTGGAGGAAAATTCCACTTAGGGTTAGGGTTAGGTCACCATGAACTCATAGAGAAAAATGGACATCGGCAACAAACTGGGAGTGCTTCGATATGGTTAGGAGGGAACTTACTTTTCTAGGCTGCCCTATCTACGTTTCGTGCTAAAATACATGGGAAGATCCCACTGGAGGAAAATTCCACTTAGGGTTAGGGTTAGGTCACCATGAACTCATAGAGAAAAATGGACATCGGCAACAAACTGGGTGTGCTTGGATATGGTTAGGAGGGAACTTACTTTTTTGGCTGCGGTATCTATGTTTTCTTCTAAAATACATGGGAAAATCCCATTGGAGGAAAATTCCACTTAGGGTTAGGTCACCATGAACTCATAGAGAAAAATGGACATCGGCAACAAACTGGCAGTGCTTGGATATGGTTAGGAGGGAACTTACTTTTCTAGGCTGCCGTATCTACGTTTCCTGGTAAAATACATGGGAAGATCCCATTGGAGGAAAATTCCACCTAGGGTTAGGGTTAGGTCACCATGAACTCATAGAGAAAAATGGACATTGGCAACAAACTGGGAGTGCTTGGATATGGTTAGGAGGGAACTTACTTTTCTAGGCTGCCGTATCTACGTTTCCTGGTAAAATACATGGGAAAATCCCATTGGAGGAAAATTCCTCTTAGGGTTAGGTCACCATGAACTCATAGAGAAAAATGGACATCGGCAACAAACTGGGAGTGCTTGGATATGGTTAGGAGGGAACTTACTTTTCTAGGCTGCCCAATCTATGTTTCCTGCTAAAATGCATGCTAAAATCCCATTGGAGGAAAATTCCACTTAGGGTTAGGGTTAGGTCACCATGAACTCATAGAGAAAAATGGACATCGGCAACAAACTGGGAGAGCTTGGATATGGTTAGGAGGGAACTTACTTTTCTAGGCTTCCCTATCTATGTTTCCTGGTAAAATACATGGGAAAATCCCATTGGAGGAAAATTCCACTTAGCGTTTGGGTTAGGTCACCATGAACATGGAGAGAAACATGGACATTGCCAATAAATTCGGAGTGGTTGGGAATGATTAGGAGGGCAAAGAAATTTCTAGGCTGCCCTATCTTTGTTTCCTGCTAAAATACATGGGAAAATCCCATTGGAGGAAAATTCCTCTTAGGGTTAGGGTTAGGTCACCATGAACTCATAGAGAAAAATGGACATCGGCAACAAACTGGGAGTGCTTCGATATGGTTAGGAGGGAACTTACTTTTCTAGGCTTCCCTATCTACGTTTCGTGCTAAAATACATGGGAAGATCCCACTGGAGGAAAATTCCACTTAGGGTTAGGGTTAGGTCACCATGAACTCATAGAGAAAAATGAACATCGGCAACAAACTGGGTGTGCTTGGATATGGTTAGGAGGGAACTTACTTTTCTAGGCTGCCGTATCTACGTTTCCTGCTAAAATACATGGGAAGATCCCATTGGAGGAAAATTCCACCTAAGGTTAGGGTTAGGTCACCTTCAACTCATAGAGAAAAATGGACATTGGCAACAAACTGGGAGTGCTTGGATATGGTTAGGAGGGAACTTACTTTTCTAGGCTGCCCTATCTATGTTTCCTGCTAAAATACATGGGAAGATCCCATTGGAGGAAAATTCCACTTAGGGTTAGGGTTAGGTCACCATGAACGCATAGAGAAAAATGGACATCGGCAACAAACTGGGAGTGCTTCGATATGGTTAGGAGGGAAATTACTTTTCTAGGCTTCCCTATCTACGTTTCGTGCTAAAATACATGGGAAGATCACACTGGAGGAAAATTCCACTTAGGGTTAGGGTTAGGTCACCATAAACTCATAGAGAAAAATGGACATCGGCAACAAACTGGGAGTGCTTGGATATGGTTAGGAGGGAACTTACTTTTCTAGGCTACCGTATCTACGTTTCCTGGTAAAATACATGGGAAGATCCCATTGGAGGAAAATTCCACCTAGGGTTAGGGTTAGGTCGCCATGAACTCATAGAGAAAAATGGACATTGCCAATAAATTCGGAGTGGTTGGGAATGATTAGGAGGGCAAAGAAATTTCTAGGCTGCCCTATCTTTGTTTCCTGCTAAAATACATGGGAAGATCCCACTGGAGGAAAATTCCACTTAGGGTTAGGGTTAGGTCACCATGAACTCATAGAGAAAAATGGACATCGGCAACAAACCGGGTGTGCTTGGATATGGTGAGGAGGGAACTTACTTTTCTAGGCTGCCGTATCTACGTTTCCTGCTAAAATACATAGGAAGATCCCATTGGAGGAAAATTCCACCTAGGGTTAGGGTTAGGTCACCTTCAACTCATAGAGAAAAATGGACATTGGCAACAAACTGGGAGTGCTTGGATATAGTTAGGAGGGAACTTACTTTTTTGGCTGCGGTATCTATGTTTTCTTCTAAAATACATGGGAAAATCCCATTGGAGGAAAATTCCACTTAGGGTTAGGTCACCATGAACTCATAGAGAAAAATGGACATCGGCAACAAACTGGGAGTGCTTGGATATGGTTAGGAGGGAACTTACTTTTCTAGGCTGCCGTATCTACGTTTCGTGCTAAAATACATGGGAAGATCCCACTGGAGGAAAATTCCACTTAGGGTTAGGGTTAGGTCACCATGAACTCATAGAGAAAAATGAACATCGGCAACAAACTGGGTGTGCTTGGATATGGTTAGGAGGGAACTTACTTTTCTAGGCTGCCGTATCTACGTTTCCTGCTAAAATACATGGGAAGATCCCATTGGAGGAAAATTCCACCTAAGGTTAGGGTTAGGTCACCATGAACTCATAGAGAAAAATGGACATCGGCAACAAACTGGGAGTGCTTCGATATGGTTAGGAGGGAACTTACTCTTCTAGGCTGCCCAATCTATGTTTCCTGCTAAAATGCATGGGAAAATCCCATTGGAGGAAAATTCAACTTAGGGTTAGGGTTAGGTCACCATGAACTCATAGAGAAAAATGGACATCGGCAACAAACTGGGAGAGCTTGGATATGGTTAGGAGGGAACTTACTTTTCTAGGCTTCCCTATCTATGTTTCCTGGTAAAATACATGGGAAAATCCCATTAGAGGAAAATTCCACTTAGCGTTTGCGTTAGGTCACCATGAACATGGAGAGAAACATGGACATTGCCAATAAATTCGGAGTGGTTGGGAATGATTAGGAGGGCAAAGAAATTTCTAGGCTGCCCTATCTTTGTTTCCTGCTAAAATACATGGGAAAATCCCATTGCAGGAAAATTCCTCTTAGGGTTAGGGTTAGGTCACCATGAACTCATAGAGAAAAATGGACATCGGCAACAAACTGGGAGTGCTTCGATATGGTTAGGAGGGAACTTACTTTTCTAGGCTGCCCTATCTACGTTTCGTGCTAAAATACATGGGAAGATCCCACTGGAGGAAAATTCCACTTAGGGTTAGGGTTAGGTCACCATGAACTCATAGAGAAAAATGGACATCGGCAACAAACTGGGTGTGCTTGGATATGGTTAGGAGGGAACTTACTTTTCTAGGCTGCCGTATCTAAGTTTCCTGCTAAAATACATAGGAAGATCCCATTGGAGGAAAATTCCACCTAGGGTTAGGGTTAGGTCACCTTCAACTCATAGAGAAAAATGGACATTGGCAACAAACTGGGAGTGCTTGGATATGGTTAGGAGGGAACTTACTTTTTTGGCTGCGGTATCTATGTTTTCTTCTAAAATACATGGGAAAATCCCATTGGAGGAAAATTCCACTTAGGGTTAGGTCACCATGAACTCATAGAGAAAAATGGACATCGGCAACAAACTGGGAGTGCTTGGATATGGTTAGGAGGGAACTTACTTTTCTAGGCTGCCGTATCTACGTTTCCTGGTAAAATACATGGGAAGATCCCATTGGAGGAAAATTCCACCTAGGGTTAGGGTTAGGTCACCATGAACTCATAGAGAAAAATGGACATTGGCAACAAACTGGGAGTGCTTGGATATGGTTAGGAGGGAACTTACTTTTCTAGGCTGCCGTATCTACGTTTCCTGGTAAAATACATGGGAAAATCCCATTGGAGGAAAATTCCTCTTAGGGTTAGGTCACCATGAACTCATAGAGAAAAATGGACATCAGCAACAAACTGGGAGTGCTTCGATATGGTTAGGAGGGAACTTACTTTTCTAGGCTGCCCAATCTATGTTTCCTGCTAAAATGCATGGGAAAATCCCATTGGAGGAAAATTCCACTTAGGGTTAGGGTTAGGTCACCATGAACTCATAGAGAAAAATGGACATCGGCAACAAACTGGGAGAGCTTGGATATGGTTAGGAGGGAACTTACTTTTCTAGGCTTCCCTATCTATGTTTCCTGGTAAAATACATGGGAAAATCCCATTAGAGGAAAATTCCACTTAGCGTTTGCGTTAGGTCACCATGAACATGGAGAGAAACATGGACATTGCCAATAAATTCGGAGTGGTTGGGAATGATTAGGAGGGCAAAGAAATTTCTAGGCTGCCCTATCTTTGTTTCCTGCTAAAATACATGGGAAGATCCCACTGGAGGAAAATTCCACTTAGGGTTAGGGTTAGGTCACCATGAACTCATAGAGAAAAATGGACATCGGCAACAAACCGGGTGTGCTTGGATATGGTGAGGAGGGAACTTACTTTTCTAGGCTGCCGTATCTACGTTTCCTGCTAAAATACATAGGAAGATCCCATTGGAGGAAAATTCCACCTAGGGTTAGGGTTAGGTCACCTTCAACTCATAGAGAAAAATGGACATTGGCAACAAACTGGGAGTGCTTGGATATGGTTAGGAGGGAACTTACTTTTTTGGCTGCGGTATCTATGTTTTCTTCTAAAATACATGGGAAAATCCCATTGGAGGAAAATTCCACTTAGGGTTAGGTCACCATGAACTCATAGAGAAAAATGGACATCGGCAACAAACTGGGAGTGCTTGGATATGGTTAGGAGGGAACTTACTTTTCTAGGCTGCCGTATCTACGTTTCCTGGTAAAATACATGGGAAGATCCCATTGGAGGAAAATTCCACCTAGGGTTAGGGTTTGGTCACCATGAACTCATAGAGAAAAATGGACATCGGCAACAAACTGGGAGTGCTTCGATATGGTTAGGAGGGAAATTACTTTTCTAGGCTTCCCTATCTACGTTTCGTGCTAAAATACATGGGAAGATCACACTGGAGGAAAATTCCACTTAGGGTTAGGGTTAGGTCACCATGAACTCATAGAGAAAAATGGACATCGGCAACAAACTGGGAGTGCTTCGATATGGTTAGGAGGGAACTTACTCTTCTAGGCTGCCCAATCTATGTTTCCTGCTAAAATGCATGGGAAAATCCCATTGGAGGAAAATTCCACTTAGGGTTAGGGTTAGGTCACCATGAACTCATAGAGAAAAATGGACATCGGCAACAAACTGGGAGAGCTTGGATATGGTTAGGAGGGAACTTACTTTTCTAGGCTTCCCTATCTATGTTTCCTGGTAAAATACATGGGAAAATCCCATTAGAGGAAAATTCCACTTAGCGTTTGCGTTAGGTCACCATGAACATGGAGAGAAACATGGACATTGCCAATAAATTCGGAGTGGTTGGGAATGATTAGGAGGGCAAAGAAATTTCTAGGCTGCCCTATCTTTGTTTCCTGCTAAAATACATGGGAAAATCCCATTGCAGGAAAATTCCTCTTAGGGTTAGGGTTAGGTCACCATGAACTCATAGAGAAAAATGGACATCGGCAACAAACTGGGAGTGCTTCGATATGGTTAGGAGGGAACTTACTTTTCTAGGCTGCCCTATCTACGTTTCGTGCTAAAATACATGGGAAGATCCCACTGGAGGAAAATTCCACTTAGGGTTAGGGTTAGGTCACCATGAACTCATAGAGAAAAATGGACATCGGCAACAAACTGGGTGTGCTTGGATATGGTTAGGAGGGAACTTACTTTTCTAGGCTGCCGTATCTACGTTTCCTGCTAAAATACATAGGAAGATCCCATTGGAGGAAAATTCCACCTAGGGTTAGGGTTAGGTCACCTTCAACTCATAGAGAAAAATGGACATTGGCAACAAACTGGGAGTGCTTGGATATGGTTAGGAGGGAACTTACTTTTTTGGCTGCGGTATCTATGTTTTCTTCTAAAATACATGGGAAAATCCCATTGGAGGAAAATTCCACTTAGGGTTAGGTCACCATGAACTCATAGAGAAAAATGGACATCGGCAACAAACTGGGAGTGCTTGGATATGGTTAGGAGGGAACTTACTTTTCTAGGCTGCCGTATCTACGTTTCCTGGTAAAATACATGGGAAGATCCCATTGGAGGAAAATTCCACCTAGGGTTAGGGTTAGGTCACCATGAACTCATAGAGAAAAATGGACATTGGCAACAAACTGGGAGTGCTTGGATATGGTTAGGAGGGAACTTACTTTTCTAGGCTGCCGTATCTACGTTTCCTGGTAAAATACATGGGAAAATCCCATTGGAGGAAAATTCCACCTAGGGTTAGGGTTAGGTCACCATGAACTCATAGAGAAAAATGGACATCAGCAACAAACTGGGAGTGCTTGGATATGGTTAGGAGGGAACTTACTTTTCTAGGCTGCCCAATCTATGTTTCCTGCTAAAATGCATGGGAAAATCCCATTGGAGGAAAATTCCACTTAGGGTTAGGGTTAGGTCACCATGAACTCATAGAGAAAAATGGACATCGGCAACAAACTGGGAGAGCTTGGATATGGTTAGGAGGGAACTTACTTTTCTAGGCTTCCCTATCTATGTTTCCTGGTAAAATACATGGGAAAATCCCATTGGAGGAAAATTCCACTTAGCGTTTGGGTTAGGTCACCATGAACATGGAGAGAAACATGGACATTGCCAATAAATTCGGAGTGGTTGGGAATGATTAGGAGGGCAAAGAAATTTCTAGGCTGCCCTATCTTTGTTTCCTGCTAAAATACATGGGAAAATCCCATTGGAGGAAAATTCCTCTTAGGGTTAGGGTTAGGTCACCATGAACTCATAGAGAAAAATGGACATTGGCAACAAACTGGGAGTGCTTGGATAAGGTTAGGAGGGAACTTACTTTTCTAGGCTGCCGTATCTACGTTTCCTGGTAAAATACATGGGAAAATCCCATTGGAGGAAAATTCCTCTTAGGGTTAGGTCACCATGAACTCATAGAGAAAAATGGACATCGGCAACAAACTGGGAGTGCTTCGATATGGTTAGGAGGGAACTTACTTTTCTAGGCTGCCCTATCTACGTTTCGTGCTAAAATACATGGGAAGATCCCACTGGAGGAAAATTCCACTTAGGGTTAGGGTTAGGTCACCATGAACTCATAGAGAAAAATGGACATCGGCAACAAACTGGGTGTGCTTGGATATGGTTAGGAGGGAACTTACTTTTTTGGCTGCGCTATCTATGTTTTCTTCTAAAATACATGGGAAAATCCCATTGGAGGAAAATTCCACTTAGGGTTAGGGTTAGGTCACCATGAACTCATAGAGAAAAATGGACATCGGCAACAAACTGGGAGTGCTTGGATATGGTTAGGAGGGAACTTACTTTTCTAGGCTGCCCAATCTATGTTTCCTGCTAAAATGCATGGGAAAATCCCATTGGAGGAAAATTCCACTTAGGGTTAGGGTTAGGTCACCATGAACTCATAGAGAAAAATGGACATCGGCAACAAACTGGGAGAGCTTGGATATGGTTAGGAGGGAACTTACTTTTCTAGGCTTCCCTATCTATGTTTCCTGGTAAAATACATGGGAAAATCCCATTGGAGGAAAATTCCACTTAGCGTTTGGGTTAGGTCACCATGAACATGGAGAGAAACATGGACATTGCCAATAAATTCGGAGTGGTTGGGAATGATTAGGAGGGCAAAGAAATTTCTAGGCTGCCCTATCTTTGTTTCCTGCTAAAATACATGGGAAAATCCCATTGGAGGAAAATTCCTCTTAGGGTTAGGGTTAGGTCACCATGAACTCATAGAGAAAAATGGACATTGGCAACAAACTGGGAGTGCTTGGATAAGGTTAGGAGGGAACTTACTTTTCTAGGCTGCCGTATCTACGTTTCCTGGTAAAATACATGGGAAAATCCCATTGGAGGAAAATTCCTCTTAGGGTTAGGTCACCATGAACTCATAGAGAAAAATGGACATCGGCAACAAACTGGGAGTGCTTCGATATGGTTAGGAGGGAACTTACTTTTCTAGGCTGCCCTATCTACGTTTCGTGCTAAAATACATGGGAAGATCCCACTGGAGGAAAATTCCACTTAGGGTTAGGGTTAGGTCACCATGAACTCATAGAGAAAAATGGACATCGGCAACAAACTGGGTGTGCTTGGATATGGTTAGGAGGGAACTTACTTTTTTGGCTGCGCTATCTATGTTTTCTTCTAAAATACATGGGAAAATCCCATTGGAGGAAAATTCCACTTAGGGTTAGGGTTAGGTCACCATGAACTCATAGAGAAAAATGGACATCGGCAACAAACTGGGAGTGCTTGGATATGGTTAGGAGGGAACTTACTTTTCTAGGCTGCCGTATCTACGTTTCCTGGTAAAATACATGGGAAGATCCCATTGGAGGAAAATTCCACCTAGGGTTAGGGTTAGGTCACCATGAACTCATAGAGAAAAATGGACATTGGCAACAAACTGGGAGTGCTTGGATATGGTTAGGAGGGAACTTACTTTTCTAGGCTGCCGTATCTACGTTTCCTGGTAAAATACATGGGAAGATCCCATTGGAGGAAAATTCCACCTAGGGTTAGGGTTAGGTCACCATGAACTCATAGAGAAAAATGGACATTGGCAACAAACTGGGAGTGCTTGGATATGGTTAGGAGGGAACTTACTTTTCTAGGCTGCCGTATCTACGTTTCCTGGTAAAATACATGGGAAGATCCCATTGGAGGAAAATTCCACCTAGGGTTAGGGTTAGGTCACCATGAACTCATAGAGAAAAATGGACATCGGCAACAAACTGGGAGTGCTTGGATATGGTTAGGAGGGAACTTACTTTTCTAGGCTGCCGTATCTACGTTTCCTGGTAAAATACATGGGAAGATCCCATTGGAGGAAAATTCCACCTAGGGTTAGGGTTTGGTCACCATGAACTCATAGAGAAAAATGGACATCGGCAACAAACTGGGAGTGCTTCGATATGGTTAGGAGGGAAATTACTTTTCTAGGCTTCCCTATCTACGTTTCGTGCTAAAATACATGGGAAGATCACACTGGAGGAAAATTCCACTTAGGGTTAGGGTTAGGTCACCATAAACTCATAGAGAAAAATGGACATCGGCAACAAACTGGGAGTGCTTGGATATGGTTAGGAGGGAACTTACTTTTCTAGGCTGCCGTATCTACGTTTCCTGGTAAAATACATGGGAAAATCCCATTGGAGGAAAATTCCTCTTAGGGTTAGGTCACCATGAACTCATAGAGAAAAATGGACATCGGCAACAAACTGGGAGTGCTTCGATATGGTTAGGAGGGAACTTACTCTTCTAGGCTGCCCAATCTATGTTTCCTGCTAAAATGCATGGGAAAATCCCATTGGAGGAAAATTCCACTTAGGGTTAGGGTTAGGTCACCATGAACTCATAGAGAAAAATGGACATCGGCAACAAACTGGGAGAGCTTGGATATGGTTAGGAGGGAACTTACTTTTCTAGGCTTCCCTATCTATGTTTCCTGGTAAAATACATGGGAAAATCCCATTAGAGGAAAATTCCACTTAGCGTTTGCGTTAGGTCACCATGAACATGGAGAGAAACATGGACATTGCCAATAAATTCGGAGTGGTTGGGAATGATTAGGAGGGCAAAGAAATTTCTAGGCTGCCCTATCTTTGTTTCCTGCTAAAATACATGGGAAAATCCCATTGCAGGAAAATTCCTCTTAGGGTTAGGGTTAGGTCACCATGAACTCATAGAGAAAAATGGACATCGGCAACAAACTGGGAGTGCTTCGATATGGTTAGGAGGGAACTTACTTTTCTAGGCTGCCCTATCTACGTTTCGTGCTAAAATACATGGGAAGATCCCACTGGAGGAAAATTCCACCTAGGGTTAGGGTTAGGTCACCTTCAACTCATAGAGAAAAATGGACATTGGCAACAAACTGGGAGTGCTTGGATATGGTTAGGAGGGAACTTACTTTTCTAGGCTGCCGTATCTACGTTTCCTGGTAAAATACATGGGAAGATCCCATTGGAGGAAAATTCCACCTAGGGTTAGGGTTAGGTCACCATGAACTCATAGAGAAAAATGGACATTGGCAACAAACTGGGAGTGCTTGGATATGGTTAGGAGGGAACTTACTTTTCTAGGCTGCCGTATCTACGTTTCCTGGTAAAATACATGGGAAGATCCCATTGGAGGAAAATTCCACCTAGGGTTAGGGTTAGGTCACCATGAACTCATAGAGAAAAATGGACATCGGCAACAAACTGGGAGTGCTTGGATATGGTTAGGAGGGAACTTACTTTTCTAGGCTGCCGTATCTACGTTTCCTGGTAAAATACATGGGAAGATCCCATTGGAGGAAAATTCCACCTAGGGTTAGGGTTAGGTCACCATGAACTCATAGAGAAAAATGGACATTGGCAACAAACTGGGAGTGCTTGGATATGGTTAGGAGGGAACTTACTTTTCTAGGCTGCCGTATCTACGTTTCCTGGTAAAATACATGGGAAAATCCCATTGGAGGAAAATTCCTCTTAGGGTTAGGTCACCATGAACTCATAGAGAAAAATGGACATCAGCAACAAACTGGGAGTGCTTGGATATGGTTAGGAGGGAACTTACTTTTCTAGACTGCCCAATCTATGTTTCCTGCTAAAATGCATGGGAAAATCCCATTGGAGGAAAATTCCACTTAGGGTTAGGGTTAGGTCACCATGAACTCATAGAGAAAAATGGACATCGGCAACAAACTGGGAGAGCTTGGATATGGTTAGGAGGGAACTTACTTTTCTAGGCTTCCCTATCTATGTTTCCTGGTAAAATACATGGGAAAATCCCATTGGAGGAAAATTCCACTTAGCGTTTGGGTTAGGTCACCATGAACATGGAGAGAAACATGGACATTGCCAATAAATTCGGAGTGGTTGGGAATGATTAGGAGGGCAAAGAAATTTCTAGGCTGCCCTATCTTTGTTTCCTGCTAAAATACATGGGAAAATCCCATTGGAGGAAAATTCCTCTTAGGGTTAGGGTTAGGTCACCATGAACTCATAGAGAAAAATGGACATTGGCAACAAACTGGGAGTGCTTCGATATGGTTAGGAGGGAACTTACTTTTCTAGGCTGCCGTATCTACGTTTCCTGGTAAAATACATGGGAAAATCCCATTGGAGGAAAATTCCTCTTAGGGTTAGGTCACCATGAACTCATAGAGAAAAATAGACATCGGCAACAAACTGGGAGTGCTTCGATATGGTTAGGAGGGAACTTACTTTTCTAGGCTGCCCTATCTACGTTTCGTGCTAAAATACATGGGAAGATCCCACTGGAGGAAAATTCCACTTAGGGTTAGGGTTAGGTCACCATGAACTCATAGAGAAAAATGGACATCGGCAACAAACTGGGTGTGCTTGGATATGGTTAGGAGGGAACTTACTTTTTTGGCTGCGCTATCTATGTTTTCTTCTAAAATACATGGGAAAATCCCATTGGAGGAAAATTCCACTTAGGGTTAGGTCACCATGAACTCATAGAGAAAAATGGACATCGGCAACAAACTGGGAGTGCTTGGATATGGTTAGGAGGGAACTTACTTTTCTAGGCTGCCGTATCTACGTTTCCTGCTAAAATACATGGGAAGATCCCATTGGAGGAAAATTCCACTTAGGGTTAGGGTTAGGTCACCATGAACTCATAGAGAAAAATGGACATTGGCAACAAACTGGGAGTGCTTGGATATGGTTAGGAGGGAACTTACTTTTCTAGGCTGCCGTATCTACGTTTCCTGGTAAAATACATGGGAAAATCCCATAGGAGGAAAATTCCTCTTAGGGTTAGGTCACCATGAACTCATAGAGAAAAATGGACATCGGCAACAAACTGGGAGTGCTTCGATATGGTTAGGAGGGAACTTACTTTTCTAGGCTGCCCAATCTATGTTTCCTGCTAAAATGCATGGGAAAATCCCATTGGAGGAAAATTCCATTTAGGATTAGGGTTAGGTCACCATGAACTCATAGAGAAAAATGGACATCGGCAACAAACTGGGAGAGCTTGGATATGGTTAGGAGGGAACTTACTTTTCTAGGCTTCCCTATCTATGTTTCCTGGTAAAATACATGGGAAAATCCCATTGGAGGAAAATTCCACTTAGCGTTTGCGTTAGGTCACCATGAACATGGAGAGAAACATGGACATTGCCAATAAATTCGGAGTGGTTGGGAATGATTAGGAGGGCAAAGAAATTTCTAGGCTGCCCTATCTTTGTTTCCTGCTAAAATACATGGGAAAATCCCATTGGAGGAAAATTCCTCTTAGGGTTAGGGTTAGGTCACCATGAACTCATAGAGAAAAATGGACATCGGCAACAAACTGCGAGTGCTTCGATATGGTTAGGAGGGAACTTACTTTTCTAGGCTGCCCTATCTACGTTTCGTGCTAAAATACATGGGAAGATCCCACTGGAGGAAAATTCCACTTAGGGTTAGGTCACCATGAACTCATAGAGAAAAATGGACATCGGCAACAAACTGGGTGTGCTTGGATATGGTTATGAGGGAACTTACTTTTTTGGCTGCGGTATCTATGTTTTCTTCTAAAATACATGGGAAAATCCCATTGGAGGAAAATTCCACTTAGGGTTAGGTCACCATGAACTCATAGAGAAAAATGGACATCGGCAACAAACTGGGAGTGCTTGGATATGGTTAGGAGGGAATTTACTTTTCTAGGCTGCCGTATCTACGTTTCCTGGTAAAATACATGGGAAGATCCCATTGGAGGAAAATTCCACTTAGGGTTAGGGTTAGGTCACCATGAACTCATAGAGAAAAATGGACATTGGCAACAAACTGGGAGTGCTTGGATATGGTTAGGAGGGAACTTACTTTTCTAGGCTGCCGTATCTACGTTTCCTGGTAAAATACATGGGAAAATCCCATTGGAGGAAAATTCCACCTAGGGTTAGGGTTAGGTCACCATGAACTCATAGAGAAAAATGGACATTGGCAACAAACTGGGAGTGCTTGGATATGGTTAGGAGGGAACTTACTTTTCTAGGCTGCCGTATCTACGTTTCCTGGTAAAATACATGGGAAAATCCCATTGGAGGAAAATTCCTCTTAGGGTTAGGGTTAGGTCACCATGAACTCATAGAGAAAAATGGACATCGGCAACAAACTGGGAGTGCTTCGATATGGTTAGGAGGGAACTTACTTTTCTAGGCTGCCGTATCTACGTTTCCTGCTAAAATACATGGGAAGATCCCATTGGAGGAAAATTCCACTTAGGTTTAGGGTTAGGTCACCATGAACTCATAGAGAAAAATGGACATTGGCAACAAACTGGGAGTGCTTCGATATGGTTAGGAGGGAACTTACTTTTCTAGGCTGCCCTATCTACGTTTCGTGCTAAAATACATGGGAAGATCCCACTGGAGGAAAATTCCACTTAGGGTTAGGGTTAGGTCACCATGAATTCATAGAGAAAAATGGACATCGGTAACAAACGGGGAGTGCTTGGATATGGTTAGGAGGGAACTTACTTTTCTAGGCTGCCGTATCTACGTTTCCTGCTAAAATACATGGGAAGATCCCATTGGAGGAAAATTCCACTTAGGGTTAGGGTTAGGTCACCATGAACTCATAGAGAAAAATGGACATTGGCAACAAACTGGGAGTGCTTGGATATGGTTAGGAGGGAACTTACTTTTCTAGGCTGCCGTATCTACGTTTCCTGGTAAAATACATGGGAAAATCCCATTGGAGGAAAATTCCACCTAGGGTTAGGGTTAGGTCACCATGAACTCATAGAGAAAAATGGACATTGGCAACAAACTGGGAGTGCTTGGATATGGTTAGGAGGGAACTTACTTTTCTAGGCTGCCGTATCTACGTTTCCTGGTAAAATACATGGGAAAATCCCATTGGAGGAAAATTCCTCTTAGGGTTAGGGTTAGGTCACCATGAACTCATAGAGAAAAATGGACATCGGCAACAAACTGGGAGTGCTTCGATATGGTTAGGAGGGAACTTACTTTTCTAGGCTGCCGTATCTACGTTTCCTGCTAAAATACATGGGAAGATCCCATTGGAGGAAAATTCCACTTAGGGTTAGGGTTAGGTCACCATGAACTCATAGAGAAAAATGGACATTGGCAACAAACTGGGAGTGCTTCGATATGGTTAGGAGGGAACTTACTTTTCTAGGCTGCCCTATCTACGTTTCGTGCTAAAATACATGGGAAGATCCCACTGGAGGAAAATTCCACTTAGGGTTAGGGTTAGGTCACCATGAACTCATAGAGAAAAATGGACATCGGTAACAAACGGGGAGTGCTTGGATATGGTTAGGAGGGAACTTACTTTTCTAGGCTGCCGTATCTACGTTTCCTGCTAAAATACATGGGAAGATCCCATTGGAGGAAAATTCCACTTAGGGTTAGGGTTAGGTCACCATGAACTCATAGAGAAAAATGGACATTGGCAACAAACTGGGAGTGCTTCGATATGGTTAGGAGGGAACTTACTTTTCTAGGCTGCCCTATCTACGTTTCGTGCTAAAATACATGGGAAGATCCCACTGGAGGAAAATTCCACTTAGGGTTAGGGTTAGGTCACCATGAACTCATAGAGAAAAATGGACATCGGTAACAAACGGGGAGTGCTTGGATATGGTTAGGAGGGAACTTACTTTTCTAGGCTGCCCTATCTATGTTTCCTGCTAAAATGCATGGGAAAATCCCATTGGAGGAAAATTCCACTTAGCGTTTGGGTTAGGTCACCATGAACATGGAGAGAAACATGGACATTGCCAATAAATTCGGAGTCGTTGGGAATGATTAGGAGGGCAAGGAAATTTCTAGGCTGCCTTATCTTTGTTTCCTGCTAAAATACATGGGAAAATCCCATTGGAGGAAAATTCCACTTAGGGTTAGTGTTAGGTCACCATGAACTCATAGAGAAAAATGGACATCGGCAACAAACTGGGAGTGCTTCGATATGGTTAGGAGGGAACTTATTTTTCTATGCTGCCCAATCTACGTTTCGTGCTAAAATACATGGGAACATCCCACTGGAGGAAAATTCCACTTAGGGTTAGGTCACCATGAACTCATAGAGAAAAATGGACATCGGCAACAAACTGGGAGTGCTTGGATATGGTTAGGAGGGAACTTACTTTTCTAGGCTGCCCTATCTATGTTTCCTGCTAAAATGCATGGGAAAATCCCATTGGAGGAAAATTTCACTTAGCGTTTGGGTTAGGTCACCATGAACTCATAGAGAAAAATGGACATTGGCAACAAACTGGGAGTGCTTGGATATGGTTAGGAGGAAACTTACTTTTTTGGTTGCGGTATCTATGTTTTCTTCTAAAATACATGGGAAAATCCCATTGGAGGAAAATTCCACTTAGGGTTAGGTCACCATGAACTCATAGAGAAAAATGGACATCGGCAACAAACTGGGAGTGCTTGGATATGGTTAGGAGGGAACTTACTTTTCTAGGCTGCCGTATCTACGTTTACTGGTAAAATACATGGGAAGATCCCATTGGAGGAAAATTCCACCTAGGGTTAGGGTTAGGTCACCATGAACTCATAGAGAAAAATGGACATTGGCAACAAACTGGGAGTGCTTGGATATGGTTAGGAGGGAACTTACTTTTCTAGGCTGCCGTATCTACGTTTACTGGTAAAATACATGGGAAGATCCCATTGGAGGAAAATTCCACCTAGGGTTAGGGTTAGGTCACCATGAACTCATAGAGAAAAATGGACATTGGCAACAAACTGGGAGTGCTTGGATATGGTTAGGAGGGAACTTACTTTTCTAGGCTGCCCTATCTATGTTTCCTGCTAAAATACATGGGAAGATCCCATTGGAGGAAAATTCCACTTAGGGTTAGGGTTAGGTCACCATGAACTCATAGAGAAAAATGGACATCGGCAACAAACTGGGAGTGTTTGGATATGGTTGGGAGGGAACTTACTTTTTTGGCTGCGGTATCTATGTTTTCTTCTAAAATACATGGGAAAATCCCATTGGAGGAAAATTCCACTTAGGGTTAGGTCACCATGAACTCATAGAGAAAAATGGACATCGGCAACAAACTGGGAGTGCTTGGATATGGTTAGGAGGGAACTTACTTTTCTAGGCTGCCGTATCTACGTTTACTTGTAAAATACATGGGAAGATCCCATTGGAGGAAAATTCCACTTAGGGTTAGGGTTAGGTCACCATGAACTCATAGAGAAAAATGGACATCGGCAACAAACTGGGAGTGCTTGGATATGGTTAGGAGGGAACTTACTTTTCTAGGCTGCCCTATCTATGTTTCCTGCTAAAATGCATGGGAAAATCCCATTGGAGGAAAATTCCACTTAGGGTTAGGTCACCATGAACTCATAGAGAAAAATGGACATCGGCAACAAACTGGGAGTGCTTGGATATGGTTAGGAGGGAACTTACTTTTCTAGGCTGCCCTATCTTTGTTTCCTGCTAAAATACATGGGAAGATCCCATTGGAGGAAAATTCCACTTAGGGTTAGGGTTAGGTCACCATGAACTCATAGAGAGAAATGGATATCGGCAACAAACTGGGAGTGCTTGGATATGGTTAGGAGGGAACTTACTTTTCTAGCCTGCCCTATCTATGTTTCCTGCTAAAATGCATGGGAAAATCCCATTGGAGGAAAATTCCACTTAGGCTTAGGGTTAGGTCACCATGAACTCATAGAGAAAAATGGACATCGGCAACAAACTGGGAGTGCTTGGATATGGTTAGGAGGGAACTTACTTTTCTAGCCTGCCCTATCTATGTTTCCTGCTAAAATGCATGGGAAAATCCCATTGGAGGAAAATTCCACTTAGGCTTAGGGTTAGGTCACCATGAACTCATAGAGAAAAATGGACATCGGCAACAAACTGGGAGTGCTTGGATATGGTTAGGAGGGAACTTACTTTTCTAGGCTGCCCTATCTTTGTTTCCTGCTAAAATACATGGGAAGATCCCATTGGAGGAAAATTCCACTTAGGGTTAGGGTTAGGTCACCATGAACTCATAGAGAAAAATGGATATCGGCAACAAACTGGGAGTGCTTGGATATGGTTAGGAGGGAACTTACTTTTCTAGGCTGCCCTATCTTTGTTTCCTGCTAAAATACATGGGAAGATCCCATTGGAGGAAAATTCCACCTAGAGTTAGGGTTAGGTCACCATGAACACATAGAGAAAAATGGATATCGGCAACAAACTGGGAGTGCTTGGATATGGTTAGGAGGGAACTTACTTTTCTAGGCTGCCCTATCTTTGTTTCCTGCTAAAATACATGGGAAGATCCCATTGGAGGAAAATTCCACTTAGGGTTAGGGTTAGGTCACCATGAACTCATAGAGAAAAATGGACATCGGCAAGAAACTGGGAGTGCTTGGATATGGTTAGGAGGGAACTTACTTTTCTAGGCTGCCCTATCTATGTTTCCTGCTAAAATGCATGGGACAATCCCATTGGAGAAAAATTCCACTTAGGGTTAGGGTTAGGTCACCATGAACTCATAGAGAAAAATGGACATCGGCAACAAACTGGGAGTGCTTGGATATGGTTAGGAGGGAACTTACTTTTCTAGTTTGCCGTATCTACGTGTCCTGGTAAAATACATGGAAAAATCCCATTGAAGGAAAATTCCACTTAGGGTTAGGGTTAGGTCACCATGAACTCATAGAGAAAAATGGACATCGGCAACAAACTGGGAGTGCTTGGATATGGTTAGGAGGGCACTTACTTTTCTAGGCTGCCCTATCTTTGTTTCCTGCTAAAATACATGGGAAAATCTCATTGGAGGAAAATTCCACTTAGCGTTTGGGATAGGTCACCATGAACATGGAGAGAAACATGGACATTGCCAATAAATTCGGAGTGGTTGGGAATGGTTAGGAGGGAACCTACTTTTCTAGGCTGCCCTATCTATGTTTCCTGCTAAAATACATGGGAAGATCCCATTGGAGGAAAATTCCACTTAGTGTTAGGGTTAGGTCACCATGAACTCATAGAGAAAAATGGACATCGGCAACAAACTGGGAGTGCTTGGATATGGTTAGGAGGGAACTTACTTTTCTAGGCTGCCCTATCTATGTTTCCTGCTAAAATGCATGGGAAAATCCCATTGGAGGAAAATTCCACTTAGGGTTAGGTCACCATGAACTCATAGAGAAAAATGGACATCGGCAACAAACTGGGAGTGCTTGGATATGGTTAGGAGGGAACTTACTTTTCTAGGCTGCCCTATCTTTGTTTCCTGCTAAAATACATGGGAAGATCCCATTGGAGGAAAATTCCACTTAGGGTTAGGGTTAGGTCACCATGAACTCATAGAGAAAAATGGATATCGGCAACAAACTGGGAGTGCTTGGATATGGTTAGGAGGGAACTTACTTTTCTAGGCTGCCCTATCTTTGTTTCCTGCTAAAATACATGGGAAGATCCCATTGGAGGAAAATTCCACCTAGAGTTAGGGTTAGGTCACCATGAACACATAGAGAAAAATGGATATCGGCAACAAACTGGGAGTGCTTGGATATGGTTAGGAGGGAACTTACTTTTCTAGGCTGCCCTATCTTTGTTTCCTGCTAAAATACATGGGAAGATCCCATTGGAGGAAAATTCCACTTAGGGTTAGGGTTAGGTCACCATGAACTCATAGAGAAAAATGGACATCGGCAAGAAACTGGGAGTGCTTGGATATGGTTAGGAGGGAACTTACTTTTCTAGGCTGCCCTATCTTTGTTTCCTGCTAAAATACATGGGAAGATCCCATTGGAGAAAAATTCCACTTAGGGTTAGGGTTAGGTCACCATGAACTCATAGAGAAAAATGGACATCGGCAACAAACTGGGAGTGCTTGGATATGTTTAGGAATGAACTTACTTTTCTAGTTTGCCGTATCTACGTGTCCTGGTAAAATACATGGGAAAATCCCATTGGAGGAAAATTCCACCTAGGGTTAGGGTTAGGTCACCATGAATATGGAGAGCAACATGGACATTGTCAATAAATTCGGAGTGCTTGGGAATGGTTCGGAGGGCACTTACTTTTCTAGGCTTCCCTATCTATGTTTCCTGGTAAAATACATGGGAAAATCCCATTGGAGGAAAATTCCACTTAGCGTTTGGGTTTTCACCATGAACATGGAGAGAAACATGGACATTGCCAATAAATTCGGAGTGGTTGGGAATGATTAGGAGGGCAAAGAAATTTCTAGGCTGCCCTATCTTTGTTTCCTGCTAAAATACATGGGAAAATCCCATTGGAGGAAAATTCCTCTTAGGGTTAGGGTTAGGTCACCATGAACTCATAGAGAATAATGGACATCGGCAACAAACTGGGAGTGCTTGGATATGGTTAGGAGGGAACTTACTTTTCTAGCCTGCCCTATCTATGTTTCCTGCTAAAATGCATGGGAAAATCCCATTGGAGGAAAATTCCACTTAGGCTTAGGGTTAGGTCACCATGAACTCATAGAGAAAAATGGACATCGGCAACAAACTGGGAGTGCTTCGATATGGTTAGGAGGGAACTTACTTTTCTAGGCTGCCGTATCTACGTTTCCTGCTAAAATACATGGGAAGATCCCATTGGAGGAAAATTCCACCTAGGGTTAGGGTTAGGTCACCTTCAACTCATAGAGAAAAATGGACATCGGCAACAAACTGGGAGTGCTTGGATATGGTTAGGAGGGAACTTACTTTTCTAGGCTGCCCTATCTATCTTTCCTGCTAAAATGCATGGGAAAATCCCATTGGAGGAAAATTCCACTTAGGGTTAGGGTTAGGTCACCATGAACTCATAGAGAAAAATGGACATCGGCAACAAACTGGGAGTGCTTGGATATGGTTAGGAGGGAACTTACTTTTCTAGGCTGCCCTATCTATGTTTCCTGCTAAAATGCATGGGAAAATCCCATTGGAGGAAAATTCCACTTAGGCTTAGGGTTAGGTCACCATGAACTCATAGAGAAAAATGGACATCGGCAACAAACTGGGAGAGCTAGGATATGGTTAGGAGGGAACTTACTTTTCTAGCCTGCGGTATCTATATTTTCTTCTAATATACATGGGAAAATCCCATTGGAGGAAAATTCCACTTAGCTTTTGGGTTAGGTCACCATGAACATGGAGAGAAACATGGACATTGCCAATAAATTCGGAGTGGTTGGGAATGATTAGGAGGGCAAGGAAATTTCTAGGCTGCCTTATCTTTGTTTCCTGCTAAAATACATGGGAAAATCCCATTGGAGGAAAATTTCACCTAGGGATAGGGTTAGGTCACCATGAACTCATAGAGAAAAATGGACATCGGCAACAAACTGGGAGTGCTTGGATATGGTTAGGAGGGAACTTACTTTTCTAGGCTGCGGTATCTACGTTTCCTGGTAAAATACATGGGAAGATCCCATTGGAGGAAAATTCCACCTAGGGTTAGGGTTAGGTCACCATGAACTCATAGAGAAAAATGGACATTGGCAACAAACTGGGAGTGCTTGGATATGGTTAGGAGGGAACTTACTTTTCTAGGCTGCCCTATCTATGTTTCCTGCTAAAATACATGGGAAGATCCCATTGGAAGAACATTCCACTTAGGGTTAGGGTTAGGTCACCATGAACTCATAGAGAAAAATGGACAACGGCAACAAACTGGGAGTGCTTGGATATGGTTAGGAGGGAACTCACTTTTCTAGGCTGCCCTATCTATGTTTCCTGCTAAAATGCATGGGAAAATCCCATTGGAGGAAAATTCCACTTAGGGTTAGGTCACCATGAACTCATAGAGAAAAATGGACATCGGCAACAAACTGGGAGTGCTTGGATATGGTTAGGAGGGAACTTACTTTTCTAGGTTGCCGTATCAACGTTTCCTGGTAAAATACATTGGAAAATCCCATTGGAGGAAAATTCCACCTAGGGTTAGGGTTAGGTCACCATGAATATGGAGAGCAACATTGACATTGTCAATAAATTCGGAGTGCTTGGGAATGGATAGGAGGGCACTTACTTTTCTAGGCTTCCCTATCTATGTTTCCTGGTAAAATACATGGGAAAATCCCATTGGAGGAAAATTCCACATAGCATTTGGGTTAGGTCACCATGAACATGGAGAGAAACATGGACATTGCCAACAAATTCGGAGTGGTTGGGAATGATTAGGAGGGCAAAGAAATTTCTAGGCTGCCCTATTTTTGTTTCCTTCTAAAATAAATGGGAAAATCCCATTGGAGGAAAATTCCACTTAGTGTTAGGGTTAGGTCACCATGAACTCATAGAGAAAAATGGACATCGGCAACAAACTGGGAGTGCTTGGATATGGTTAGGAGGGAACTTACTTTTCTAGGCTGCGGTATCTATGTTTCCTGGTAAAATACATGGGAAAATTCAATTGGAGGAAAATTCCCCTTAGGGTTAGGGTTAGGTCCCCATGAACTCATAGAGAAAAATGGACATTGGCAACAAACTGGGAGTGGTTGGATATGTTTAGGAGGGAACTTACTTTTCTAGTTTGCCGTATCTACGTTTCCTGGTAAAATACATGGGAAAATCCCATTGGAGGAAAATTCCACTTAGCTTTTGGGTTAGGTCACCATGAACATGGAGAGAAACATGGACATTGCCAATAAATTCGGAGTGGTTGGGAATGATTAGGAGGGCAAAGAAATTTCTAGGCTGCCCTATCTTTGTTTCCTGCTAAAATACATGGGAAAATCCCATTGGAGGAAAATTCCACTTAGGCTTAGGTCACCATGAACTCATAGAGAAAAATGGACATCGGCAACAAACTGGGAGTGCTTGGATATGGTTAGGAGGGAACTTACTTTTCTAGGCTGCCCTATCTATGTTTCCTGCTAAAATGCATGGGAAAATCCCATTGGAGGAAAATTCCACCTAGGGTTAGGGTTAGGTCACCATGAATATGGAGAGCAACATTGACATTGTCAATAAATTCGGAGTGCTTGGGAATGGATAGGAGGGCACTTACTTTTCTAGGCTTCCCTATCTATGTTTCCTGGTAAAATAGATGGGAAAATCCCATTGGAGGAAAATTCCACATAGCATTTGGGTTAGGTCACCATGAACATGGAGAGAAACATGGACATTGCCAATAAATTCGGAGTGGTTGGGAATGATTAGGAGGGCAAAGAAATTTCTAGGCTGCCCTATCTTTGTTTCCTTCTAAAATACATGGGAAAATCCCATTGGAGGAAAATTCCACTTAGTGTTAGGGTTAGGTCACCATGAACTCATAGAGAAAAATGGACATCGGCAACAAACTGGGAGTGCTTGGATATGGTTAGGAGGGAACTTACTTTTCTAGGCTGCGGTATCTATGTTTCCTGGTAAAATACATGGGAAAATCCAATTGGAGGAAAATTCCCCTTAGGGTTAGGTCCCCATGAACTCATAGAGAAAAATGGACATTGGCAACAAACTGGGAGTGGTTGGATATGTTTAGGAGGGAACTTACTTTTCTAGTTTGCCGTATCTACGTTTCCTGGTAAAATACATGGGAAAATCCCATTGGAGGAAAATTCCACTTAGCTTTTGGGTTAGGTCACCATGAACATGGAGAGAAACATGGACATTGCCAATAAATTCGGAGTGGTTGGGAATGATTAGGAGGGCAAAGAAATTTCTAGGCTGCCCTATCTTTGTTTCCTGCTAAAATACATGGGAAAATCCCATTGGAGGAAAATTCCACTTAGTGTTAGGGTTAGGTCACCATGAAC
Source organism: Bothrops alternatus (assembly GCA_034064705.1). Lineage (NCBI taxonomy): Eukaryota > Metazoa > Chordata > Lepidosauria > Squamata > Viperidae > Bothrops > Bothrops alternatus. The sequence goes on along the minus strand of JARGCV010000012.1, from coordinate 272,251 downwards.
TCATAGAGAAAAATGGACATCGGCAACAAACTGGGAGTGCTTCGATATGGTTAGGAGGGAACTTACTTTTCTAGGCTGCCCTATCTACGTTTCGTGCTAAAATACATGGGAAGATCCCACTGGAGGAAAATTCCACTTAGGGTTAGGGTTAGGTCACCATGAACTGATAGAGAAAAATGGACATCGGCAACAAACTGGGAGTGCTTGGATATGGTTAGGAGGGAACTTACTTTTCTAGGCTGCCCTATCTTTGTTTCCTGCTAAAATACATGGGAAGATCCCATTGGAGGAAAATTTCTCCTTGGGTTAGGGTTAGGTCACCATGAACTCATAGAGAAAAATGGACATCAGCAACAAACTGGGAGTGCTTGGATATGGTTAGGAGGGAACTTACTTTTCTAGGCTGCCCTATCTATCTTTCTTGCTAAAATGCATGGGAAAATCCCATTGGAGGAAAATTCCACTTAGGCTTAGGGTTAGGTCACCATGAACTCATAGAGAAAAATGGACATCGGCAACAAACTGGGAGTGCTTGGATATGGTTAGGAGGGAACTAACTTTTCTAGGCTGCCCTATCTATGTTTCCTGCTAAAATGCATGGGAAAATCCCATTGGAGGAAAATTCTACTTAGGCTTAGGGTTAGGTCACCATGAACTCATAGAGAAAAATGGACATCGGCAACAAACTGGGAGTGCTTGGATATGGTTAGGAGGGAACTTACTTTTCTAGGCTTCCCTATCTATGTTTCCTGCTAAAATACATTGGAAAATCCCATTGGAGGAAAATTCCACTTAGTGTTAGGGTTAGGTCACCATGAACTCATAGAGAAAAATGGACATCGGCAACAAACTGGGAGTGCTTGCATATGGTTAGGAGGGAACTTACTTTTCTAGGCTGCGGTATCTACGTTTCCTGGTAAAATACATGGGAAGATCCCATTGGAGGAAAATTCCACCTAGGGTTAGGGTTAGGTCACCATGAACTCATAGAGAAAAATGGACATTGGCAACAAACTGGGAGTGCTTGGATATGGTTAGGAGGGAACTTACTTTTCTAGGCTGCCCTATCTATGTTTCCTGCTAAAATACACGGGAAGATCCCATTGGAGGAAAATTCCACTTAGGGTTAGGGCTAGGTCACCATGAACTCATAGAGAAAAATGGACATCGGCAACAAACTGGGAGTGCTTGGATATGGTTAGGAGGGAACTTACTTTTCTAGGCTGCCGTATCTACGTTTCCTGGTAAAATACATGGGAAGATCCCATTGGAGGAAAATTCCACTTAGGGTTAGGGTTAGGTCACCATGAAGTCATAGAGAAAAATGGACATCGGCAACAAACTGGGAGTGCTTGGATATGGTTAGGAGGGAACTTACTTTTCTAGGCTGCGGTATCTATGTTTCCTGGTAAAATACATGGGAAAATCCCATTGGAGGAAAATTCCACATAGCATTTGGGTTAGGTCACCATGAACATGGAGAGAAACATGGACATTGCCAATAAATTCGGAGTGGTTGGGAATGATTAGGAGGGCAAAGAAATTTCTAGGCTGCCCTATTTTTGTTTCCTTCTAAAATACATGGGAAAATCCCATTGGAAGAAAATTTCACTTAGTGTTAGGGTTAGGTCACCATGAACTCATAGAGAAAAATGGACATCGGCAAGAAACTGGGAGTGCTTGGATATGGTTAGGAGGGAACATACTTTTCTAGGCTGCGGTATCTATGTTTCCTGGTAAAATACATGGGAAAATCCCATTGGAGGAAAATTCCACTTAGGGTTAGGGTTAGGTCACCATGAACTCAGAGAGAAAAATGGACATCGGCAACAAACTGGGAGTGCTTCGATATGGTTAGGAGGGAACTTACTTTTCTAGGCTGCCCTATCTATGTTTCCTGCTAAAATGGATGGGAAAATCCAATTGGAGGAAAATTCCCCTTAGGGTTAGGGTTAGGTCCCCATGAACTCATAGATAAAAATGGACATTGGGAACAACCTGGGAGTGCTTGGATATGTTTAGGAGGGAACTTACTTTTCTAGTTTGCCGTATCTACGTTTCCTGGTAAAATACATGGGAAAATCCCATTGGAGGAAAATTCCACCTAGGGTTAGGGTTAGGTCACCATGAACTCATAGAGAAAAATGGACATCGGCAACAAACTGGGAGTGCTTGGATAAGGTTAGGAGGGAACTTATTTTCTAGGCTGCCCTATCTACGTTTCGTGCTAAAATACATGGGAAGATCCCACTGGAGGAAAATTCCACTTAGGGTTAGGTCACCATGAACTCATAGAGAAAAATGGACATCGGCAACAAACTGGGAGTGCTTGGATATGGTTAGGAGGGAACTTACTTTTCTGGGCTGCCCTATCTATGTTTCCTGCTAAAATGCATGGGAAAATACAATTGGAGGAAAATTCCCCTTAGGGTTAGGGTTAGGTCACCATGAACTCATAGAGAAAAATGGACATCGGCAACAAACTGGGAGTGCTTCGATATGGTTAGGAGGGAACTTACTTTTCTAGGCTGCCCTATCTACGTTTCGTGCTAAAATACATGGGAAGATCCCACTGGAGGAAAATTCCACTTAGGGTTAGGGTTAGGTCACCATGAACTGATAGAGAAAAATAGACATCGGCAACAAACTGGGAGTGCTTGGATAAGGTTAGGAGGGAACTTACTTTTCTAGGCTGCCCTATCTACGTTTCGTGCTAAAATACATGGGAAGATCCCACTGGAGGAAAATTCCACTTAGGGTTAGGTCACCATGAACTCATAGAGAAAAATGGACATCGGCAAAAAAGTGGGAGTGCTTGGATATGGTTAGGAGGGAACTTACTTTTCTAGGCTGCCGTATCTACGTTTCCTGCTAAAATACATGGGAAGATCCCATTGGAGGAAAATTCCACCTAGGGTTAGGGTTAGGTCACCATCAACTCATAGAGAAAAATGGACATCGGCAACAAACTGGGAGTGCTTGGATATGGTTAGGAGGGAACTTACTTTTCTAGGCTGCCCTATCTTTGTTTCCTGCTAAAATACATGGGAAAATCCCATTGGAGGAAAATTCCACTTAGGGTTAGGTCACCATGAACTCATAGAGAAAAATGGACATCGGCAACAAACTGGGAGTGCTTGGATATGGTTAGGAGGGAACTTACTTTTCTAGGCTGCCCTATCTTTGTTTCCTGCTAAAATACATGGGAAAATCCCATTGGAGGAAAATTCCACTTAGGGTTAGGTCACCATGAACTCATAGAGAAAAATGGACATCGGCAACAAACTGGGAGTGCTTGGATATGGTTAGGAGGGAACTTACTTTTCTAGGCTGCCGTATCTACGTTTCCTGCTAAAATACATGGGAAGATCCCATTGGAGGAAAATTTCACCTAGGGTTAGGGTTAGGTCACCATGAACTCATAGAGAAAACTGGACATCGGCAACAAACTGGGAGTGCTTGGATATGGTTAGGAGGGAACTTACTTTTCTAGGCTGCCCTATCTTTGTTTCCTGCTAAAATGCATGGGAAAATCCCATTGGAGGAAAATTCCACTTAGGGTTAGGGTTAGGTCACCATGAACTCATAGAGAAAAATGGACATCGGCAACAAACTGGGAGTGCTTGGATATGGTTAGGAGGGAACTTACTTTTCTAGGCTGCCGTATCTACGTTTCCTGCTAAAATACATGGGAAGATCCCATTGGAGGAAAATTTCACCTAGGGTTAGGGTTAGGTCACCATGAACTCATAGAGAAAAATGGACATCGGCAACAAACTGGGAGTGCTTGGATAAGGTTAGGAGGGAACTTACTTTTCTAGGCTGCCCTATCTACGTTTCGTGCTAAAATACATGGGAAGATCCCACTGGAGGAAAATTCCACTTAGGGTTAGGTCACCATGAACTCATAGAGAAAAATGGACATCGGCAACAAACTGGGAGTGCTTGGATATGGTTAGGAGGGAACTTACTTTTCTAGGCTGCCCTATCTATGTTTCCTGCTAAAATGCATGGGAAAATCCCATTGGACGAAAATTCCACTTAGGGTTAGGGTTAGGTCACCATGAACTAATAGAGAAAAATGGACATTGCCAATAAATTCGGAGTGGTTGGGAATGATTAGGAGGGCAAGGAAATTTCTAGGCTGCCTTATCTTTGTTTCCTGGTAAAATACATGGGAAGATCCCATTGGAGGAAAATTCCACCTAGGGTTAGGTCACCATGAACTCATAGAGAAAAATGGACATCAGCAACAAACTGGGAGTGCTTGGATATGGTTAGGAGGGCACTTACTTTTCTAGGCTTCCCTATCTATGTTTCCATGTAAAATACATGGGAAAATCCCATTGGAGGAAAATTCCACTTAGGGTTAGGGTTAGGTCACCATGAACTCATAGAGAAAAATGGACATTGGCAACAAACTGGGAGTGCTTGGATATGGTTAGGAGGGAACTTACTTTTCTAGGCTGCGCTATCTATGTTTCCTGCTAAAATGCATGGGAAAATCCCATTGGAGGAAAATTCCACCTAGGGTTAGGGTTAGGTCACCATGAACTCATAGAGAAAAATGGACATCGGCAACAAACTGGGAGTGCTTGGATATGGTTAGGAGGGAACTTACTTTTCTAGGCTGCCGTATCTACGTTTCCTGCTAAAATACATTGGAAGATCCCATTGGAGGAAAATTTCACCTAGGGTTAGGGTTAGGTCACCATGAACTCATAGAGAAAAATGGACATCGGCAACAAACTGGGAGTGCTTGGATAAGGTTAGGAGGGAACTTACTTTTCTAGGCTGCCCTATCTACGTTTCGTGCTAAAATACATGGGAAGATCCCACTGGAGGAAAATTCCACTTAGGGTTAGGTCACCATGAACTCATAGAGAAAAATGGACATCGGGAACAAACTGGGAGTGCTTGGATATGGTTAGGAGGGAACTTACTTTTCTAGGCTGCCCTATCTATGTTTCCTGCTAAAATGCATGGGAAAATCCAATTGGAGGAAAATTCCCCTTAGGGTTAGGGTTAGGTCACCATGAACTCATAGAGAAAAATGGACATCGGCAACAAACTGGGAGTGCTTCGATATGGTTAGGAGGGAACTTACTTTTCTAGGCTGCCCTATCTACGTTTCGTGCTAAAATACATGGGAAGTTTCCACTGGAGGAAAATTCCACTTAGGGTTAGGGTTAGGTCACCATGAACTGATAGAGAAAAATGGACATCGGCAACAAACTGGGAGTGCTTGGATAAGGTTAGGAGGGAACTTACTTTTCTAGGCTGCCCTATCTACGTTTCGTGCTAAAATACATGGGAAGATCCCACTGGAGGAAAATTCCACTTAGGGTTAGGTCACCATGAACTCATAGAGAAAAATGGACATCGGCAACAAACTGGGAGTGCTTGGATATGGTTAGGAGGGAACTTACTTTTCTAGGCTGCCGTTTCTACGTTTCCTGCTAAAATACATGGGAAGATCCCATTGGAGGAAAATTCCACCTAGGGTTAGGGTTAGGTCACCATCAACTCATAGAGAAAAATGGACATCGGCAACAAACTGGGAGTGCTTGGATATGGTTAGGAGGGAACTTAGTTTTCTAGGCTGCCCTATCTATGTTTCCTGCTAAAATGCATGGGAAAATCCCATTGGAGGAAAATTCCACTTAGGGTTAGGGTTAGGTCACCATGAACTCATAGAGAAAAATGGACATCGGCAACAAACTGGGAGTGCTTGGATATGGTTAGGAGGGAACTTACTTTTCTAGGCTGCCGTATCTACGTTTCCTGCTAAAATACATGGGAAGATCCCATTGGAGGAAAATTTCACCTAGGGTTAGGGTTAGGTCACCATGAACTCATAGAGAAAAATGGACATCGGCAACAAACTGGGAGTGCTTGGAGAAGGTTAGGAGGGAACTTACTTTTCTAGGCTGCCCTATCTACGTTTCGTGCTAAAATACATGGGAAGATCCCACTGGAGGAAAATTCCACTTAGGGTTAGGTCACCATGAACTCATAGAGAAAAATGGACATCGGCAACAAACTGGGAGTGCTTGGATATGGTTAGGAGGGAACTTACTTTTCTAGGCTGCCCTATCTATGTTTCCTGCTAAAATGCATGGGAAAATCCCATTGGACGAAAATTCCACTTAGGGTTAGGGTTAGGTCACCATGAACTAATAGAGAAAAATGGACATTGCCAATAAATTCGGAGTGGTTGGGAATGATTAGGAGGGCAAGGAAATTTCTAGGCTGCCTTATCTTTGTTTCCTGGTAAAATACATGGGAAGATCCCATTGGAGGAAAATTCCACCTAGGGTTAGGTCACCATGAACTCATAGAGAAAAATGGACATCAGCAACAAACTGGGAGTGCTTGGATATGGTTAGGAGGGCACTTACTTTTCTAGGCTTCCCTATCTATGTTTCCATGTAAAATACATGGGAAAATCCCATTGGAGGAAAATTCCACTTAGGGTTAGGGTTAGGTCACCATGAACTCATAGAGAAAAATGGACATTGGCAACAAACTGGGAGTGCTTGGATATGGTTAGGAGGGAACTTACTTTTCTAGGCTGCGCTATCTATGTTTCCTGCTAAAATGCATGGGAAAATCCCATTGGAGGAAAATTCCACCTAGGGTTAGGGTTAGGTCACCATGAACTCATAGAGAAAAATGGACATCGGCAACAAACTGGGAGTGCTTGGATACGGTTAGGAGGGAACTTACTTTTCTAGGCTGCCGTATCTACGTTTCCTGCTAAAATACATTGGAAGATCCCATTGGAGGAAAATTTCACCTAGGGTTAGGGTTAGGTCACCATGAACTCATAGAGAAAAATGGACATCGGCAACAAACTGGGAGTGCTTGGATAAGGTTAGGAGGGAACTTACTTTTCTAGGCTGCCCTATCTACGTTTCGTGCTAAAATACATGGGAAGATCCCACTGGAGGAAAATTCCACTTAGGGTTAGGTCACCATGAACTCATAGAGAAAAATGGACATCGGGAACAAACTGGGAGTGCTTGGATATGGTTAGGAGGGAACTTACTTTTCTAGGCTGCCCTATCTATGTTTCCTGCTAAAATGCATGGGAAAATCCAATTGGAGGAAAATTCCCCTTAGGGTTAGGGTTAGGTCACCATGAACTCATAGAGAAAAATGGACATCGGCAACAAACTGGGAGTGCTTCGATATGGTTAGGAGGGAACTTACTTTTCTAGGCTGCCCTATCTACGTTTCGTGCTAAAATACATGGGAAGTTTCCACTGGAGGAAAATTCCACTTAGGGTTAGGGTTAGGTCACCATGAACTGATAGAGAAAAATGGACATCGGCAACAAACTGGGAGTGCTTGGATAAGGTTAGGAGGGAACTTACTTTTCTAGGCTGCCCTATCTACGTTTCGTGCTAAAATACATGGGAAGATCCCACTGGAGGAAAATTCCACTTAGGGTTAGGTCACCATGAACTCATAGAGAAAAATGGACATCGGCAACAAACTGGGAGTGCTTGGATATGGTTAGGAGGGAACTTACTTTTCTAGGCTGCCGTTTCTACGTTTCCTGCTAAAATACATGGGAAGATCCCATTGGAGGAAAATTCCACCTAGGGTTAGGGTTAGGTCACCATCAACTCATAGAGAAAAATGGACATCGGCAACAAACTGGGAGTGCTTGGATATGGTTAGGAGGGAACTTACTTTTCTAGGCTGCCCTATCTATGTTTCCTGCTAAAATGCATGGGAAAATCCCATTGGAGGAAAATTCCACTTAGGGTTAGGGTTAGGTCACCATGAACTCATAGAGAAAAATGGACATCGGCAACAAACTGGGAGTGCTTGGATATGGTTAGGAGGGAACTTACTTTTCTAGGCTGCCGTATCTACGTTTCCTGCTAAAATACATGGGAAGATCCCATTGGAGGAAAATTTCACCTAGGGTTAGGGTTAGGTCACCATGAACTCATAGAGAAAAATGGACATCGGCAACAAACTGGGAGTGCTTGGATAAGGTTAGGAGGGAACTTACTTTTCTAGGCTGCCCTATCTACGTTTCGTGCTAAAATACATGGGAAGATCCCACTGGAGGAAAATTCCACTTAGGGTTAGGTCACCATGAACTCATAGAGAAAAATGGACATCGGCAACAAACTGGGAGTGCTTGGATATGGTTAGGAGGGAACTTACTTTTCTAGGCTGCCCTATCTATGTTTCCTGCTAAAATGCATGGGAAAATCCCATTGGACGAAAATTCCACTTAGGGTTAGGGTTAGGTCACCATGAACTAATAGAGAAAAATGGACATTGCCAATAAATTCGGAGTGGTTGGGAATGATTAGGAGGGCAAGGAAATTTCTAGGCTGCCTTATCTTTGTTTCCTGGTAAAATACATGGGAAGATCCCATTGGAGGAAAATTCCACCTAGGGTTAGGTCACCATGAACTCATAGAGAAAAATGGACATCAGCAACAAACTGGGAGTGCTTGGATATGGTTAGGAGGGCACTTACTTTTCTAGGCTTCCCTATCTATGTTTCCATGTAAAATACATGGGAAAATCCCATTGGAGGAAAATTCCACTTAGGGTTAGGGTTAGGTCACCATGAACTCATAGAGAAAAATGGACATTGGCAACAAACTGGGAGTGCTTGGATATGTTTAGGAGGGAACTTACTTTTCTAGGCTGCCCTATCTTTGTTTCCTGCTAAAATACATGGGAAAATCCCATTGGAGGAACATTCCACTTAGGGTTAGGGTTAGGTCACCATGAACTCATAGAGAAAAATGGACATCGGCAACAAACTGGGAGTGCTTGGATATGGTTAGGAGGGAACTTACTTTTCTAGGCTTCCGTATCTACGTTTCCTGCTAAAATACATGGTAAGATCCCATTGGAGGAAAATTCCACCTAGGGTTAGGGTTAGGTCACCATCAACTCATAGAGAAAAATGGACATCGGCAACAAACTGGGAGTGCTTGGATATGGTTAGGAGGGAACTTACTTTTCTAGGCTGCGGTATCTATGTTTTCTTCTAAAATATATGGGAAAATCCCATTGGAGGAAAATTCCACTTAGGGTTAGGTCACCATGAACTCATAGGGAAAAATGGACATCGGCAACAAACTGGGAGTGCTTGGATATGGTTAGGAGGGAACTTACTTTTCTAGGCTGCCGTATCTACGTTTCCTGCTAAAATACATGGGAAGATCCCATTGGAGGAAAATTCCACCTAGGGTTAGGGTTAGGTCACCATCAACTCATAGAGAAAAATGGACATCGGCAACAAACTGGGAGTGCTTGGATATGGTTAGGAGGGAACTTACTTTTCTAGGCTGCCCTATCTATGTTTCCTGCTAAAATGCATGGGAAAATCCCATTGGAGGAAAATTCCACTTAGGGTTAGGGTTAGGTCACCATGAACTCATAGAGAAAAATGGACATCGGCAACAAACTGGGAGTGCTTGGATATGGTTAGGAGGGAACTTACTTTTCTAGGCTGCCGTATCTACGTTTCCTGCTAAAATACATGGGAAGATCCCATTGGAGGAAAATTTCACCTAGGGTTAGGGTTAGGTCACCATGAACTCATAGAGAAAAATGGACATCGGCAACAAACTGGGAGTGCTTGGATAAGGTTAGGAGGGAACTTACTTTTCTAGGCTGCCCTATCTACGTTTCGTGCTAAAATACATGGGAAGATCCCACTGGAGGAAAATTCCACTTAGGGTTAGGTCACCATGAACTCATAGAGAAAAATGGACATCGGCAACAAACTGGGAGTGCTTGGATATGGTTAGGAGGGAACTTACTTTTCTAGGCTGCCCTATCTATGTTTCCTGCTAAAATGCATGGGAAAATCCCATTGGACGAAAATTCCACTTAGTGTTAGGGTTAGGTCACCATGAACTAATAGAGAAAAATGGACATTGCCAATAAATTCGGAGTGGTTGGGAATGATTAGGAGGGCAAGGAAATTTCTAGGCTGCCTTATCTTTGTTTCCTGGTAAAATACATGGGAAGATCCCATTGGAGGAAAATTCCACCTAGGGTTAGGTCACCATGAACTGATAGAGAAAAATGGACATCAGCAACAAACTGGGAGTGCTTGGATATGGTTAGGAGGGCACTTACTTTTCTAGGCTTCCCTATCTATGTTTCCATGTAAAATACATGGGAAAATCCCATTGGAGGAAAATTCCACTTAGGGTTAGGGTTAGGTCACCATGAACTCATAGAGAAAAATGGACATTGGCAACAAACTGGGAGTGCTTGGATATGTTTAGGAGGGAACTTACTTTTCTAGGCTGCCCTATCTTTGTTTCCTGCTAAAATACATGGGAAAATCCCATTGGAGGAACATTCCACTTAGGGTTAGGGTTAGGTCACCATGAACTCATAGAGAAAAATGGACATCGGCAACAAACTGGGAGTGCTTGGATATGGTTAGGAGGGAACTTACTTTTCTAGGCTGCCGTATCTACGTTTTTTGCTAAAATACATGGGAAGATCCCATTGGAGGAAAATTCCACCTAGGGTTAGGGTTAGGTCACCATCAACTCATAGAGAAAAATGGACATCGGCAACAAACTGGGAGTGCTTGGATATGGTTAGGAGCGAACTTACTTTTCTAGGCTGCCCTATCTATGTTTCCTGCTAAAATGCATGGGAAAATCCCATTGGAGGAAAATTCCACTTAGTGTTAGGGTTAGGTCACCATGAACTCATAGAGAAAAATGGACATCCGCAACAAACTGGGAGTGCTTGGATATGGTTAGGAGGGAACTTACTTTTCTAGGCTGCGGTATCTATGTTTTCTTCTAAAATACATGGGAAAATCCCATTGGAGGAAAATTCCACTTAGGGTTAGGTCACCATGAACTCATAGAGAAAAATGGACATCAGCAACAAACTGGGAGTGCTTGGATATGGTTAGGAGGGCACTTACTTTTTTGGCTTCCCTATCTATGTTTCCATGTAAAATACATGGGAAAATCCCATTGGAGGAAAATTCCACTTAGGGTTAGGGTTAGGTCACCATGAACTCATAGAGAAAAATGGACATTGGCAACAAACTGGGAGTGCTTGGATATGTTTAGGAGGGAACTTACTTTTCTAGGCTGCCCTATCTTTGTTTCCTGCTAAAATACATGGGAAAATCCCATTGGAGGAACATTCCACTTAGGGTTAGGGTTAGGTCACCATGAACTCATAGAGAAAAATGGACATCGGCAACAAACTGGGAGTGCTTGGATATGGTTAGGAGGGAACTTACTTTTCTAGGCTTCCGTATCTACGTTTCCTGCTAAAATACATGGGAAGATCCCATTGGAGGAAAATTCCACCTAGGGTTAGGGTTAGGTCACCATCAACTCATAGAGAAAAATGGACATCGGCAACAAACTGGGAGTGCTTGGATATGGTTAGGAGGGAACTTACTTTTCTAGGCTGCGGTATCTATGTTTTCTTCTAAAATATATGGGAAAATCCCATTGGAGGAAAATTCCACTTAGGGTTAGGTCACCATGAACTCATAGGGAAAAATGGACATCGGCAACAAACTGGGAGTGCTTGGATATGGTTAGGAGGGAACTTACTTTTCTAGGCTGCCGTATCTACGTTTCCTGCTAAAATACATGGGAAGATCCCATTGGAGGAAAATTCCACCTAGGGTTAGGGTTAGGTCACCATCAACTCATAGAGAAAAATGGACATCGGCAACAAACTGGGAGTGCTTGGATATGGTTAGGAGGGAACTTACTTTTCTAGGCTGCCCTATCTATGTTTCCTGCTAAAATGCATGGGAAAATCCCATTGGAGGAAAATTCCACTTAGGGTTAGGGTTAGGTCACCATGAACTCATAGAGAAAAATGGACATCGGCAACAAACTGGGAGTGCTTGGATATGGTTAGGAGGGAACTTACTTTTCTAGGCTGCCGTATCTACGTTTCCTGCTAAAATACATGGGAAGATCCCATTGGAGGAAAATTTCACCTAGGGTTAGGGTTAGGTCACCATGAACTCATAGAGAAAAATGGACATCGGCAACAAACTGGGAGTGCTTGGATAAGGTTAGGAGGGAACTTACTTTTCTAGGCTGCCCTATCTACGTTTCGTGCTAAAATACATGGGAAGATCCCACTGGAGGAAAATTCCACTTAGGGTTAGGTCACCATGAACTCATAGAGAAAAATGGACATCGGCAACAAACTGGGAGTGCTTGGATATGGTTAGGAGGGAACTTACTTTTCTAGGCTGCCCTATCTATGTTTCCTGCTAAAATGCATGGGAAAATCCCATTGGACGAAAATTCCACTTAGTGTTAGGGTTAGGTCACCATGAACTAATAGAGAAAAATGGACATTGCCAATAAATTCGGAGTGGTTGGGAATGATTAGGAGGGCAAGGAAATTTCTAGGCTGCCTTATCTTTGTTTCCTGGTAAAATACATGGGAAGATCCCATTGGAGGAAAATTCCACCTAGGGTTAGGTCACCATGAACTGATAGAGAAAAATGGACATCAGCAACAAACTGGGAGTGCTTGGATATGGTTAGGAGGGCACTTACTTTTCTAGGCTTCCCTATCTATGTTTCCATGTAAAATACATGGGAAAATCCCATTGGAGGAAAATTCCACTTAGGGTTAGGGTTAGGTCACCATGAACTCATAGAGAAAAATGGACATTGGCAACAAACTGGGAGTGCTTGGATATGTTTAGGAGGGAACTTACTTTTCTAGGCTGCCCTATCTTTGTTTCCTGCTAAAATACATGGGAAAATCCCATTGGAGGAACATTCCACTTAGGGTTAGGGTTAGGTCACCATGAACTCATAGAGAAAAATGGACATCGGCAACAAACTGGGAGTGCTTGGATATGGTTAGGAGGGAACTTACTTTTCTAGGCTGCGGTATCTATGTTTTCTTCTAAAATATATGGGAAAATCCCATTGGAGGAAAATTCCACTTAGGGTTAGGTCACCATGAACTCATAGGGAAAAATGGACATCGGCAACAAACTGGGAGTGCTTGGATATGGTTAGGAGGGAACTTACTTTTCTAGGCTGCCGTATCTACGTTTCCTGCTAAAATACATGGGAAGATCCCATTGGAGGAAAATTCCACCTAGGGTTAGGGTTAGGTCACCATCAACTCATAGAGAAAAATGGACATCGGCAACAAACTGGGAGTGCTTGGATATGGTTAGGAGGGAACTTACTTTTCTAGGCTGCCCTATCTATGTTTCCTGCTAAAATGCATGGGAAAATCCCATTGGAGGAAAATTCCACTTAGGGTTAGGGTTAGGTCACCATGAACTCATAGAGAAAAATGGACATCGGCAACAAACTGGGAGTGCTTGGATATGGTTAGGAGGGAACTTACTTTTCTAGGCTGCCGTATCTACGTTTCCTGCTAAAATACATGGGAAGATCCCATTGGAGGAAAATTTCACCTAGGGTTAGGGTTAGGTCACCATGAACTCATAGAGAAAAATGGACATCGGCAACAAACTGGGAGTGCTTGGATAAGGTTAGGAGGGAACTTACTTTTCTAGGCTGCCCTATCTACGTTTCGTGCTAAAATACATGGGAAGATCCCACTGGAGGAAAATTCCACTTAGGGTTAGGTCACCATGAACTCATAGAGAAAAATGGACATCGGCAACAAACTGGGAGTGCTTGGATATGGTTAGGAGGGAACTTACTTTTCTAGGCTGCCCTATCTATGTTTCCTGCTAAAATGCATGGGAAAATCCCATTGGACGAAAATTCCACTTAGTGTTAGGGTTAGGTCACCATGAACTAATAGAGAAAAATGGACATTGCCAATAAATTCGGAGTGGTTGGGAATGATTAGGAGGGCAAGGAAATTTCTAGGCTGCCTTATCTTTGTTTCCTGGTAAAATACATGGGAAGATCCCATTGGAGGAAAATTCCACCTAGGGTTAGGTCACCATGAACTGATAGAGAAAAATGGACATCAGCAACAAACTGGGAGTGCTTGGATATGGTTAGGAGGGCACTTACTTTTCTAGGCTTCCCTATCTATGTTTCCATGTAAAATACATGGGAAAATCCCATTGGAGGAAAATTCCACTTAGGGTTAGGGTTAGGTCACCATGAACTCATAGAGAAAAATGGACATTGGCAACAAACTGGGAGTGCTTGGATATGTTTAGGAGGGAACTTACTTTTCTAGGCTGCCCTATCTTTGTTTCCTGCTAAAATACATGGGAAAATCCCATTGGAGGAACATTCCACTTAGGGTTAGGGTTAGGTCACCATGAACTCATAGAGAAAAATGGACATCGGCAACAAACTGGGAGTGCTTGGATATGGTTAGGAGGGAACTTACTTTTCTAGGCTGCCGTATCTACGTTTTTTGCTAAAATACATGGGAAGATCCCATTGGAGGAAAATTCCACCTAGGGTTAGGGTTAGGTCACCATCAACTCATAGAGAAAAATGGACATCGGCAACAAACTGGGAGTGCTTGGATATGGTTAGGAGCGAACTTACTTTTCTAGGCTGCCCTATCTATGTTTCCTGCTAAAATGCATGGGAAAATCCCATTGGAGGAAAATTCCACTTAGGCTTAGGGTTAGGTCACCATGAACTCATAGAGAAAAATGGACATCGGCAACAAACTGGGAGTGCTTGGATATGGTTAGGAGGGAACTTACTTTTCTAGGCTGCGGTATCTATGTTTTCTTCTAAAATACATGGGAAAATCCCATTGGAGGAAAATTCCACTTAGGGTTAGGTCACCATGAACTCATAGGGAAAAATGGACATCGGCAACAAACTGGGAGTGCTTGGATATGGTTAGGAGGGAACTTACTTTTCTAGGCTGCCGTATCTACGTTTTTTGCTAAAATACATGGGAAGATCCCATTGGAGGAAAATTCCACCTAGGGTTAGGGTTAGGTCACCATCAACTCATAGAGAAAAATGGACATCGGCAACAAACTGGGAGTGCTTGGATATGGTTAGGAGCGAACTTCCTTTTCTAGGCTGCCCTATCTATGTTTCCTGCTAAAATGCATGGGAAAATCCCATTGGAGGAAAATTCCACTTAGGGTTAGGGTTAGGTCACCATGAACTCATAGAGAAAAATGGACATCGGCAACAAACTGGGAGTGCTTGGATATGGTTAGGAGGGAACTTACTTTTCTAGGCTGCGGTATCTATGTTTTCTTCTAAAATACATGGGAAAATCCCATTGGAGGAAAATTCCACTTAGTGTTAGGGTTAGGTCACCATGAACTCATAGGGAAAAATGGACATCGGCAACAAACTGGGAGTGCTTGGATATGGTTAGGAGGGAACTTACTTTTCTAGGCTGCCGTATCTACGTTTTTTGCTAAAATACATGGGAAGATCCCATTGGAGGAAAATTCCACCTAGGGTTAGGTTTAGGTCACCATCAACTCATAGGGAAAAATGGACATCGGCAACAAACTGGGAGTGCTTGGATATGGTTAGGAGGGAACTTACTTTTCTAGGCTGCCGTATCTACGTTTTTTGCTAAAATACATGGGAAGATCCCATTGGAGGAAAATTCCACCTAGGGTTAGGTTTAGGTCACCATCAACTCATAGAGAAAAATGGACATCGGCAACAAACTGGGAGTGCTTGGATATGGTTAGGAGCGAACTTACTTTTCTAGGCTGCCCTATCTATGTTTCCTGCTAAAATGCATGGGAAAATCCCATTGGAGGAAAATTCCACTTAGGGTTAGGGTTAGGTCACCATGAACTAATAGAGAAAAATGGACATCGGCAACAAACTGGGAGTGCTTGGATATGGTTAGGAGGGAACTTACTTTTCTAGGCTCCCCTATCTATGTTTCCTGCTAAAATGCATGGGAAAATCCCATTGGAGGAAAATTCCACTTAGTTTTAGGGTTAGGTCACCATGAACTCATAGAGAAAAATGGACATCGGCAACAAACTGGGAGTGCTTGGATATGGTTAGGAGGGAACTTACTTTTCTAGGCTGCGGTATCTATGTTTTCTTCTAAAATACATGGGAAAATCCCATTGGAGGAAAATTCCACTTAGGGTTAGGTCACCATGAACTCATAGAGAAAAATGGACATTGGCAACAAACTGGGAGTGCTTGGATATGGTTAGGAGGGAACTTACTTTTCTAGGCTGCCGTATCTAAGTTTCCTCGTAAAATACATGGGAAGATCCCATTGGAGGAAAATTCCACCTAGGGTTAGGGTTAGGTCACCATGAACTCATAGAGAAAAATGGACATTGGCAACAAACTGGGAGTGCTTGGATATGGTTAGGAGGGAACTTACTTTTCTAGGCTGCCCTATCTATGTTTCCTGCTAAAATACATGGGAAGATCCCATTGGAGGAAAATTCCACTTAGGGTTAGGGTTAGGTCACCATGAACTCATAGAGAAAAATGGACATCGGCAACAAACTGGGAGTGCTTGGATAAGGTTAGGAGGGAACTTACTTTTCTAGGCTGCCCTATCTACGTTTCGTGCTAAAATACATGGGAAGATCCCACTGGAGGAAAATTCCACTTAGGGTAAGGGTTAGGTCACCATGAACTCATAGAGAAAAATGGACATCGGCAACAAACTGGGAGTGCTTGGATATGGTTAGGAGGGAACTTACTTTTCTAGGCTGCCGTATCTACGTTTCCTGCTAAAATACATGGGAAGATCCCATTGGAGGAAAATTCCACTTAGGCTTAGGGTTAGGTCACCATGAACATGGAGAGAAACATGGACATTGCCAATAAATTCGGAGTGGTTGGGAATGATTAGAAGGGCAAGGAAATTTCTAGGCTGCCTTATCTTTGTTTCCTGCTAAAATACATGGGAAAATCCCATTGGAGGAAAATTCCACTTAGTGTTAGGGTTAGGTCACCATGAACTCATAGAGAAAAATGGACATCGACAACAAACTGGGAGTGCTTGGATATGGTTAGGAGGGAACTTACTTTTCTAGGCTGCGGTATCTATGTTTTCTTCTAAAATACATGGGAAAATCCCATTGGAGGAAAATTCCACTTAGGGTTAGGTCACCATGAACTCATAGAGAAAAATGGACATCGGCAACAAACTGGGAGTGCTTGGATGAGGTTAGGAGGGAACTTACTTTTCTAGGCTGCCCTATCTACGTTTCGTGCTAAAATACATGGGAAGATCCCACTGGAGGAAAATTCCACTTAGGGTTAGGGTTAGGTCACCATGAACTCATAGAGAAAAATGGACATCGGCAACAAACTGGGAGGGAACTTACTTTTCTAGGCTGCCGTATCTACGTTTCCTGCTAAAATACATGGGAAGATCCCATTGGAGGAAAATTCCACCTAGGGTTAGGGTTAGGTCACCATCAACTCATAGAGAAAAATGGACATCGGCAACAAACTGGGAGTGCTTGAATATGGTTAGGAGGGAACTTACTTTTCTAGGCTGCCCTATCTATGTTTCCTGCTAAAATGCATGGGAAAATCCCGTTGGAGGAAACTTCCACTTAGGGTTAGGGTTAGGTCACCATGAACTCATAGAGAAAAATGGACATCGGCAACAAACTGGGAGTGCTTGGATATGGTTAGGAGGGAACTTACTTTTCTAGGCTGCCCTATCTTTGTTTCCTGCTGAAATACATGGGAAGATCCCATTGGAGGAAAATTTCACCTTGGGTTAGGGTTAGGTCACCATGAACTCATAGAGAAAAATGGACATCGGCAACAAACTGGGAGTGCTTGGATAAGGTTAGGAGGGAACTTACTTTTCTAGGCTGCGGTATCTATATTTTCTTCTAAAATACATGGGAAAATCCCATTGGAGGAAAATTACACTTAGGGTTAGGTCACCATGAACTCATAGAGAAAAATGGACATCGGCAACAAACTGGGAGTGCTTGGATATGGTTAGGAGGGAACTTACTTTTCTAGGCTGCCGTATCTACGTTTTTTGCTAAAATACATGGGAAGATCCCATTGGAGGACAATTCCACCTAGGTTTAGGGTTAGGTCACCATCAACTCATAGAGAAGAATGGACATCGGCAACAAACTGGAAGTGCTTGGATATGGTTAGGAGGGAACTTACTTTTCTAGGCTGCCCTATCTATGTTTCACGCTAAAATGCATGGGAAAATCCCATTGGAGGAAAATTCCACTTAGGGTTAGGGTTAGGTCACCATGAACTCATAGAGAAAAATGGACATCGGCAACAAACTGGGAGTGCTTGGATAAGGTTAGGAGGGAACTTACTTTTCTAGGCTGCCCTATCTACGTTTCGTGCTAAAATATATGGGAAGATCCCACTGGAGGAAAATTCCACTTAGGGTAAGGGTTAGGTCACCATGAACTCGTAGAGAAAAATGGACATCGGCAACAAACTGGGAGTGCTTGGATATGGTTAGGAGGGAACTTACTTTTCTAGGCTGCCGTATCTACGTTTCCTGCTAAAATACATGGGAAGATCCCATTGGAGGAAAATTCCACTTAGGCTTAGGGTTAGGTCACCATGAACTCATAGAGAAAAATGGACATCGGCAACAAACTGGGAGTGCTTGGATATGGTTAGGAGGGAACTTACTTTTCTAGGCTGCCGTATCTACGTTTCCTGCTAAAATACATGGGAAGATCCCATTGGAGGAAAATTCCACTTAGCGTTAGGGTTAGGTCACCATGAACTAATAGAGAAAAATGGACATCGGCAACAAACTGGGAGTGCTTGGATATGGTTAGGAGGGAACTTACTTTTCTAGGCTGCCCTATCTATGTTTCCTGCTAAAATGCATGGGAAAATCCCATTGGAGGAAAATTCCACTTAGCGTTTGGGTTAGGTCACCATGAACATGGAGAGAAACATGGACATTGCCAATAAATTCGGAGTGGTTGGGAATGATTAGAAGGGCAAGGAAATTTCTAGGCTGCCTTATCTTTGTTTCCTGCTAAAATACATGGGAAAATCCCATTGGAGGAAAATTCCACCTAGGTTTAGGGTTAGGTCACCATCAACTCATAGAGAAGAATGGACATCGGCAACAAACTGGGAGTGCTTGGATATGGTTAGGAGGGAACTTACTTTTCTAGGCTGCCCTATCTATGTTTCCTGCTAAAATGCATGGGAAAATCCCATTGGAGGAAAATTCCACTTAGGGTTAGGGTTAGGTCACCATGAACTCATAGAGAAAAATGGACATCGGCAACAAACTGGGAGTGCTTGGATATGGTTAGGAGGGAACTTACTTTTCTAGGCTGCGGTATCTATGTTTTCTTCTAAAATACATGGGAAAATCCCATTGGAGGAAAATTCCACTTAGGGTTAGGTCACCATGAACTCATAGAGAAAAATGGACATCCGCAACAAACTGGGAGTGCTTGGATATGGTTAGGAGGGAACTTACTTTTCTAGGCTGCCGTATCTACGTTTCCTGGTAAAATACATGGGAAGATCCCATTGGAGGAAAATTCCACCTAGGGTTAGGGTTAGGTCACCATGAACTCATAGAGAAAAATGGACATTGGCAACAAACTGGGAGTGCTTGGATATGGTTAGGAGGGAACTTACTTTTCTAGGCTGCCCTATCTATGTTTCGTGCTAAAATACATGGGAAGATCCCACCCGGAGAAAAATTCCACTTAGGGTTAGGGTTAGGTCACCATGAACTCATAGAGAAAAATGGACATCGGCAACAAACTGGGAGTGCTTGGATAAGGTTAGGAGGGAACTTACTTTTCTAGGCTGCCC
The DNA here is from genome assembly GCA_034064705.1 of Bothrops alternatus. Classification (NCBI taxonomy): domain Eukaryota; kingdom Metazoa; phylum Chordata; class Lepidosauria; order Squamata; family Viperidae; genus Bothrops; species Bothrops alternatus. The sequence continues at coordinate 252,521 of JARGCV010000012.1, read as the reverse complement.
TATCTACGTTTCGTGCTAAAATACATGGGAAGATCCCACTGGAGGAAAATTCCACTTAGGGTAAGGGTTAGGTCACCATGAACTCGTAGAGAAAAATGGACATCGGCAACAAACTGGGAGTGCTTGGATATGGTTAGGAGGGAACTTACTTTTCTAGGCTGCCGTATCTACGTTTCCTGCTAAAATACATGGGAAGATCCCATTGGAGGAAAATTCCACTTAGCGTTACGGTTAGGTCACCATGAACTAATAGAGAAAAATGGACATCGGCAACAAACTGGGAGTGCTTGGATATGGTTAGGAGGGAACTTACTTTTCTAGGCTGCCCTATCTATGTTTCCTGCTAAAATGCATGGGAAAATCCCATTGGAGGAAAATTCCACTTAGCGTTTGGGTTAGGTCACCATGAACATGGAGAGAAACATGGACATTGCCAATAAATTCGGAGTGGTTGGGAATGATTAGAAGGGCAAGGAAATTTCTAGGCTGCCTTATCTTTGTTTCCTGCTAAAATACATGGGAAAATCCCATTGGAGGAAAATTCCACTTAGTGTTAGGGTTAGGTCACCATGAACTCATAGAGAAAAATGGACATCGACAACAAACTGGGAGTGCTTGGATATGGTTAGGAGGGAACTTACTTTTCTAGGCTGCGGTATCTATGTTTTCTTCTAAAATACATGGGAAAATCCCATTGGAGGAAAATTCCGCTTAGGGTTAGGTCACCATGAACTCATAGAGAAAAATGGACATCGGCAACAAACTGGGAGTGCTTGGATGAGGTTAGGAGGGAACTTACTTTTCTAGGCTGCCCTATCTACGTTTCGTGCTAAAATACATGGGAAGATCCCACTGGAGGAAAATTCCACTTAGGGTTAGGGTTAGGTCACCATGAACTCATAGAGAAAAATGGACATCGGCAACAAACTGGGAGTGCTTAGATATGGTTAGGAGGGAACTTACTTTTCTAGGCTGCCGTATCTACGTTTCCTGCTAAAATACATGGGAAGATCCCATTGGAGGAAAATTCCACCTAGGGTTAGGGTTAGGTCACCATCAACTCATAGAGAAAAATGGACATCGGCAACAAACTGGGAGTGCTTGAATATGGTTAGGAGGGAACTTACTTTTCTAGGCTGCCCTATCTATGTTTCCTGCTAAAATGCATGGGAAAATCCCATTGGAGGAAACTTCCACTTAGGGTTAGGGTTAGGTCACCATGAACTCATAGAGAAAAATGGACATCGGCAACAAACTGGGAGTGCTTGGATATGGTTAGGAGGGAACTTACTTTTCTAGGCTGCCCTATCTTTGTTTCCTGCTAAAATACATGGGAAGATCCCATTGGAGGAAAATTTCACCTTGGGTTAGGGTTAGGTCACCATGAACTCATAGAGAAAAATGGACATCGGCAACAAACTGGGAGTGCTTGGATAAGGTTAGGAGGGAACTTACTTTTCTAGGCTGCCCTATCTATGTTTCGTGCTAAAATACATGGGAAGATCCCACTGGAGGAAAATTCCACTTAGGGTTAGGGTTAGGTCACCATGAACTCATAGAGAAAAATGGACATCGGCAACAAACTGAGAGTGCTTGGATATGGTTAGGAGGGAATTTACTTTTCTAGGCTGCCCTATCTATCTTTCCTGCTAAAATGCATGGGAAAATCCCATTGGAGGAAAATTCCACTTAAGCTTAGGGTTAGGTCACCATGAACTCATAGAGAAAAATGGACATTGGCAACAAACTGGGAGTTCTTGGATATAGTTAGGAGGGAACTTACTTTTCTAGGCTGCGGTATCTATATTTTCTTCTAAAATACATGGGAAAATCCCATTGGAGGAAAATTACACTTAGGGTTAGGTCACCATGAACTCATAGAGAAAAATGGACATCGGCAACAAACTGGGAGTGCTTGGATATGGTTAGGAGGGAACTTACTTTTCTAGGCTGCCGTATCTACGTTTTTTGCTAAAATACATGGGAAGATCCCATTGGAGGAAAATTCCACCTAGGTTTAGGGTTAGGTCACCATCAACTCATAGAGAAGAATGGACATCGGCAACAAACTGGGAGTGCTTGGATATGGTTAGGAGGGAACTTACTTTTCTAGGCTGCCCTATCTATGTTTCCTGCTAAAATGCATGGGAAAATCCCATTGGAGGAAAATTCCACTTAGGGTTAGGGTTAGGTCACCATGAACTCATAGAGAAAAATGGACATCGGCAACAAACTGGGAGTGCTTGGATATGGTTAGGAGGGAACTTACTTTTCTAGGCTGCGGTATCTATGTTTTCTTCTAAAATACATGGGAAAATCCCATTGGAGGAAAATTCCACTTAGGGTTAGGTCACCATGAACTCATAGAGAAAAATGGACATCGGCAACAAACTGGGAGTGCTTGGATATGGTTAGGAGGGAACTTACTTTTCTAGGCTGCCGTATCTACGTTTCCTGGTAAAATACATGGGAAGATCCCATTGGAGGAAAATTCCACCTAGGGTTAGGGTTAGGTCACCATGAACTCATAGAGAAAAATGGACATTGGCAACAAACTGGGAGTGCTTGGATATGGTTAGGAGGGAACTTACTTTTCTAGGCTGCCCTATCTATGTTTCGTGCTAAAATACATGGGAAGATCCCACTGGAGGAAAATTCCACTTAGGGTTAGGGTTAGGTCACCATGAACTCATAGAGAAAAATGGACATCGGCAACAAACTGGGAGTGCTTGGATATGGTTAGGAGGGAACTTACTTTTCTAGGCTGCCCTATCTATGTTTCCTGCTAAAATGCATGGGAAAATCCCATTGGAGGAAAATTCCACTTAGGCTTAGGGTTAGGTCACCATGAACTCATAGAGAAAAATGGACATCGGCAACAAACTGGGAGTGCTTGGATATGGTTAGGAGGGAACTTACTTTTCTAGGCTGCCCTATCTATGTTTCCTGCTAAAATGCATGGGAAAATCCCATTGGAGGAAAATTCCACTTATGCTTAGGGTTAGGTCACCATGAACTCATAGAGAAAAATGGACATCGGCAACAAACTGGGAGTGCTTGGATATGGTTAGGAGGGAACTTACTTTTCTAGGCTGCCCTATCTATGTTTCCTGCTAAAATGCATGGGAAAATCCCATTGGAGGAAAATTCCACTTATGCTTAGGGTTAGGTCACCATGAACTCATAGAGAAAAATGGACATCGGCAACAAACTGGGAGTGCTTGGATATGGTTAGGAGGGAACTTACTTTTCTAGGCTGCCCTATCTATGTTTCCTGCTAAAATGCATGGGAAAATCCCATTGGAGGAAAATTCCACTTAGGCTTAGGGTTAGGTCACCATGAACTCATAGAGAAAAATGGACATCGGCAACAAACTGGGAGTGCTTGGATATGGGTAGGAGGGAACTTACTTTTCTAGGCTGCCCTATCTATGTTTCCTGCTAAAATGCATGGGAAAATCCCATTGGAGGAAAATTCCACTTAGGCTTAGGGTTAGGTCACCATGAACTCATAGAGAAAAATGGACATCGGCAACAAACTGGGAGTTCTTGGATATGGTTAGTGTTGTATCTGGCCCTTCTCAGCTTAGTAAAATCCACATAAATATTTCTTTAAGAGTTTTATTTAACACATTTCAAAAGATTCACTTCAAAGCAAGGTGCTGGCAGTTTGTTGGCCGGAACGGCCAAGTGTGATATATGTACATTTAGTTTAAACATTCTCCCACCTTCCAATTAACTCACTCTTTATCTCACATTGTCCAAGACTTCATTAATCTTCCGTAGATTTCAAGAACACCAGAAAACTGAGTTCAAACGAACTCGGTGATGCATCAGACTGCCTCTGGATATTAACGTTGCTCGTGACAAAGAATTAGTCTCTTCTTCCTCTTCTAATATAGTTTTCAATACGTCACTTCCTTTTTCCACTTAACTGACACCTCCGACTATCAAACCATCGGAATCTCGGATCAAGCCATCAAATCTGACGCATCACTTTGAGAGTCTGACTCAGATTGCATACAAATCTCCTCATTGTCTAGCTCGGCTGCTGGGAGGGGAAAATACCCAGAGGGGCCTGGTTGTGCTTCGTCATGCTCTGATATGTCCCCAGCCGGTCTAGAGACACTCACAACACTTAGGAGGGAACTTACTTTTCTAGGCTGCGGTATCTATATTTTCTTCTAAAATACATGGGAAAATCCCATTGGAGGAAAATTACACTTAGGGTTAGGTCACCATGAACTCATAGAGAAAAATGGACATCGGCAACAAACTGGGAGTGCTTGGATATGGTTAGGAGGGAACTTACTTTTCTAGGCTGCCCTATCTATGTTTCCTGCTAAAATGCATGGGAAGATCCCATTGGAGGAAAATTCCACCTAGGTTTAGGGTTAGGTCACCATCAACTCATAGAGAAGAATGGACATCGGCAACAAACTGGGAGTGCTTGGATATGGTTAGGAGGGAACTTACTTTTCTAGGCTGCCCTATCTATGTTTCCTGCTAAAATGCATGGGAAAATCCCATTGGAGGAAAATTCCACTTAGGGTTAGGGTTAGGTCACCATGAACTCATAGAGAAAAATGGACATCGGCAACAAACTGGGAGTGCTTGGATATGGTTAGGAGGGAACTTACTTTTCTAGGCTGCGGTATCTATGTTTTCTTCTAAAATACATGGGAAAATCCCATTGGAGGAAAATTCCACTTAGGGTTAGGTCACCATGAACTCATAGAGAAAAATGGACATCGGCAACAAACTGGGAGTGCTTGGATATGGTTAGGAGGGAACTTACTTTTCTAGGCTGCCGTATCTACGTTTCCTGGTAAAATACATGGGAAGATCCCATTGGAGGAAAATTCCACCTAGGGTTAGGTCACCATGAACTCATAGAGAAAAATGGACATCCGCAACAAACTGGGAGTGCTTGGATATGGTTAGGAGGGAACTTACTTTTCTAGGCTGCCGTATCTACGTTTCCTGGTAAAATACATGGGAAGATCCCATTGGAGGAAAATTCCACCTAGGGTTAGGGTTAGGTCACCATGAACTCATAGAGAAAAATGGACATTGGCAACAAACTGGGAGTGCTTGGATATGGTTAGGAGGGAACTTACTTTTCTAGGCTGCCCTATCTATGTTTCGTGCTAAAATACATGGGAAGATCCCACCCGGAGAAAAATTCCACTTAGGGTTAGGGTTAGGTCACCATGAACTCATAGAGAAAAATGGACATTGGCAACAAACTGGGAGTGCTTGGATAAGGTTAGGAGGGAACTTACTTTTCTAGGCTGCCCTATCTACGTTTCGTGCTAAAATACATGGGAAGATCCCACTGGAGGAAAATTCCACTTAGGGTAAGGGTTAGGTCACCATGAACTCGTAGAGAAAAATGGACATCGGCAACAAACTGGGAGTGCTTGGATATGGTTAGGAGGGAACTTACTTTTCTAGGCTGCCGTATCTACGTTTCCTGCTAAAATACATGGGAAGATCCCATTGGAGGAAAATTCCACTTAGGCTTAGGGTTAGGTCACCATGAACTCATAGAGAAAAATGGACATCGGCAACAAACTGGGAGTGCTTGGATATGGTTAGGAGGGAACTTACTTTTCTAGGCTGCCGTATCTACGTTTCCTGCTAAAATACATGGGAAGATCCCATTGGAGGAAAATTCCACTTAGCGTTACGGTTAGGTCACCATGAACTAATAGAGAAAAATGGACATCGGCAACAAACTGGGAGTGCTTGGATATGGTTAGGAGGGAACTTACTTTTCTAGGCTGCCCTATCTATGTTTCCTGCTAAAATGCATGGGAAAATCCCATTGGAGGAAAATTCCACTTAGCGTTTGGGTTAGGTCACCATGAACATGGAGAGAAACATGGACATTGCCAATAAATTCGGAGTGGTTGGGAATGATTAGAAGGGCAAGGAAATTTCTAGGCTGCCTTATCTTTGTTTCCTGCTAAAATACATGGGAAAATCCCATTGGAGGAAAATTCCACTTAGTGTTAGGGTTAGGTCACCATGAACTCATAGAGAAAAATGGACATTGACAACAAACTGGGAGTGCTTGGATATGGTTAGGAGGGAACTTACTTTTCTAGGCTGCGGTATCTATGTTTTCTTCTAAAATACATGGGAAAATCCCATTGGAGGAAAATTCCACTTAGGGTTAGGTCACCATGAACTCATAGAGAAAAATGGACATCGGCAACAAACTGGGAGTGCTTGGATGAGGTTAGGAGGGAACTTACTTTTCTAGGCTGCCCTATCTACGTTTCGTGCTAAAATACATGGGAAGATCCCACTGGAGGAAAATTCCACTTAGGGTTAGGGTTAGGTCACCATGAACTCATAGAGAAAAATGGACATCAGCAACAAACTGGGAGTGCTTAGATATGGTTAGGAGGGAACTTACTTTTCTAGGCTGCCGTATCTACGTTTCCTGCTAAAATACATGGGAAGATCCCATTGGAGGAAAATTCCACCTAGGGTTAGGGTTAGGTCACCATCAACTCATAGAGAAAAATGGACATCGGCAACAAACTGGGAGTGCTTGAATATGGTTAGGAGGGAACTTACTTTTCTAGGCTGCCCTATCTATGTTTCCTGCTAAAATGCATGGGAAAATCCCATTGGAGGAAACTTCCACTTAGGGTTAGGGTTAGGTCACCATGAACTCATAGAGAAAAATGGACATCGGCAACAAACTGGGAGTGCTTGGATATGGTTAGGAGGGAACTTACTTTTCTAGGCTGCCCTATCTTTGTTTCCTGCTAAAATACATGGGAAGATCCCATTGGAGGAAAATTTCACCTTGGGTTAGGGTTAGGTCACCATGAACTCATAGAGAAAAATGGACATCGGCAACAAACTGGGAGTGCTTGGATAAGGTTAGGAGGGAACTTACTTTTCTAGGCTGCCCTATCTATGTTTCGTGCTAAAATACATGGGAAGATCCCACTGGAGGAAAATTCCACTTAGGGTTAGGGTTAGGTCACCATGAACTCATAGAGAAAAATGGACATTGGCAACAAACTGAGAGTGCTTGGATATGGTTAGGAGGGAACTTACTTTTCTAGGCTGCCCTATCTATCTTTCCTGCTAAAATGCATGGGAAAATCCCATTGGAGGAAAATTCCACTTAAGCTTAGGGTTAGGTCACCATGAACTCATAGAGAAAAATGGACATTGGCAACAAACTGGGAGTTCTTGGATATAGTTAGGAGGGAACTTACTTTTCTAGGCTGCGGTATCTATATTTTCTTCTAAAATACATGGGAAAATCCCATTGGAGGAAAATTACACTTAGGGTTAGGTCACCATGAACTCATAGAGAAAAATGGACATCGGCAACAAACTGGGAGTGCTTGGATATGGTTAGGAGGGAACTTACTTTTCTAGGCTGCCGTATCTACGTTTTTTGCTAAAATACATGGGAAGATCCCATTGGAGGAAAATTCCACCTAGGTTTAGGGTTAGGTCACCATCAACTCATAGAGAAGAATGGACATCGGCAACAAACTGGGAGTGCTTGGATATGGTTAGGAGGGAACTTACTTTTCTAGGCTGCCCTATCTATGTTTCCTGCTAAAATGCATGGGAAAATCCCATTGGAGGAAAATTCCACTTAGGGTTAGGGTTAGGTCACCATGAACTCATAGAGAAAAATGGACATCGGCAACAAACTGGGAGTGCTTGGATATGGTTAGGAGGGAACTTACTTTTCTAGGCTGCGGTATCTATGTTTTCTTCTAAAATACATGGGAAAATCCCATTGGAGGAAAATTCCACTTAGGGTTAGGTCACCATGAACTCATAGAGAAAAATGGACATCGGCAACAAACTGGGAGTGCTTGGATATGGTTAGGAGGGAACTTACTTTTCTAGGCTGCCGTATCTACGTTTCCTGGTAAAATACATGGGAAGATCCCATTGGAGGAAAATTCCACCTAGGGTTAGGGTTAGGTCACCATGAACTCATAGAGAAAAATGGACATTGGCAACAAACTGGGAGTGCTTGGATATGGTTAGGAGGGAACTTACTTTTCTAGGCTGCCCTATCTATGTTTCGTGCTAAAATACATGGGAAGATCCCACTGGAGGAAAATTCCACTTAGGGTTAGGGTTAGGTCACCATGAACTCATAGAGAAAAATGGACATCGGCAACAAACTGGGAGTGCTTGGATATGGTTAGGAGGGAACTTACTTTTCTAGGCTGCCCTATCTATGTTTCCTGCTAAAATGCATGGGAAAATCCCATTGGAGGAAAATTCCACTTAGGCTTAGGGTTAGGTCACCATGAACTCATAGAGAAAAATGGACATCGGCAACAAACTGGGAGTGCTTGGATATGGTTAGGAGGGAACTTACTTTTCTAGGCTGCCCTATCTATGTTTCCTGCTAAAATGCATGGGAAAATCCCATTGGAGGAAAATTCCACTTATGCTTAGGGTTAGGTCACCATGAACTCATAGAGAAAAATGGACATCGGCAACAAACTGGGAGTGCTTGGATATGGTTAGGAGGGAACTTACTTTTCTAGGCTGCCCTATCTATGTTTCCTGCTAAAATGCATGGGAAAATCCCATTGGAGGAAAATTCCACTTAGGCTTAGGGTTAGGTCACCATGAACTCATAGAGAAAAATGGACATCGGCAACAAACTGGGAGTGCTTGGATATGGTTAGGAGGGAACTTACTTTTCTAGGCTGCCCTATCTATGTTTCCTGCTAAAATGCATGGGAAAATCCCATTGGAGGAAAATTCCACTTATGCTTAGGGTTAGGTCACCATGAACTCATAGAGAAAAATGGACATCGGCAACAAACTGGGAGTGCTTGGATATGGTTAGGAGGGAACTTACTTTTCTAGGCTGCCCTATCTATGTTTCCTGCTAAAATGCATGGGAAAATCCCAATGGAGGAAAATTCCACCTAGGCTTAGGGTTAGGTCACCATGAACTCATAGAGAAAAATGGACATCGGCAACAAACTGGGAGTGCTTGGATATGGGTAGGAGGGAACTTACTTTTCTAGGCTGCCCTATCTATGTTTCCTGCTAAAATGCATGGGAAAATCCCATTGGAGGAAAATTCCACTTAGGCTTAGGGTTAGGTCACCATGAACTCATAGAGAAAAATGGACATCGGCAACAAACTGGGAGTTCTTGGATATGGTTAGTGTTGTATCTGGCCCTTCTCAGCTTAGTAAAATCCACATAAATATTTCTTTAAGAGTTTTATTTAACACATTTCAAAAGATTCACTTCAAAGCAAGGTGCTGGCAGTTTGTTGGCCGGAACGGCCAAGTGTGATATATGTACATTTAGTTTAAACATTCTCCCACCTTCCAATTAACTCACTCTTTATCTCACATTGTCCAAGACTTCATTAATCTTCCGTAGATTTCAAGAACACCAGAAAACTGAGTTCAAACGAACTCGGTGATGCATCAGACTGCCTCTGGATATTAACGTTGCTCGTGACAAAGAATTAGTCTCTTCTTCCTCTTCTAATATAGTTTTCAATACGTCACTTCCTTTTTCCACTTAACTGACACCTCCGACTATCAAACCATCGGAATCTCGGATCAAGCCATCAAATCTGACTCATCACTTTGAGAGTCTGACTCAGATTGCATACAAATCTCCTCATTGTCTAGCTCGGCTGCTGGGAGGGGAAAATACCCAGAGGGGCCTGGTTGTGCTTCGTCATGCTCTGATATGTCCCCAGCCGGTCTAGAGACACTCACAACACTTAGGAGGGAACTTACTTTTCTAGGCTGCCCTATCTATGTTTCCTGCTAAAATGCATGGGAAAATCCCATTGGAGGAAAATTCCACTTAGGCTTAGGGTTAGGTCACCATGAACTCATAGAGAAAAATGGACATCGGCAACAAACTGGGAGTGCTTGGATATGGTTAGGAGGGAACTTACTTTTCTAGGCTGCCCTATCTATGTTTCCTGCTAAAATGCATGGGAAAATCCCATTGGAGGAAAATTCCACTTATGCTTAGGGTTAGGTCACCATGAACTCATAGAGAAAAATGGACATCGGCAACAAACTGGGAGTGCTTGGATATGGTTAGGAGGGAACTTACTTTTCTAGGCTGCCCTATCTATGTTTCCTGCTAAAATGCATGGGAAAATCCCATTGGAGGAAAATTCCACTTATGCTTAGGGTTAGGTCACCATGAACTCATAGAGAAAAATGGACATCGGCAACAAACTGGGAGTGCTTGGATATGGTTAGGAGGGAACTTACTTTTCTAGGCTGCCCTATCTATGTTTCCTGCTAAAATGCATGGGAAAATCCCATTGGAGGAAAATTCCACTTAGGCTTAGGGTTAGGTCACCATGAACTCATAGAGAAAAATGGACATCGGCAACAAACTGGGAGTGCTTGGATATGGTTAGGAGGGAACTTACTTTTCTAGGCTGCCCTATCTATGTTTCCTGCTAAAATGCATGGGAAAATCCCATTGGAGGAAAATTCCACTTATGCTTAGGGTTAGGTCACCATGAACTCATAGAGAAAAATGGACATCGGCAACAAACTGGGAGTGCTTGGATATGGTTAGGAGGGAACTTACTTTTCTAGGCTGCCCTATCTATGTTTCCTGCTAAAATGCATGGGAAAATCCCATTGGAGGAAAATTCCACTTAGGCTTAGGGTTAGGTCACCATGAACTCATAGAGAAAAATGGACATCGGCAACAAACTGGGAGTGCTTGGATATGGGTAGGAGGGAACTTACTTTTCTAGGCTGCCCTATCTATGTTTCCTGCTAAAATGCATGGGAAAATCCCATTGGAGGAAAATTCCACTTAGGCTTAGGGTTAGGTCACCATGAACTCATAGAGAAAAATGGACATCGGCAACAAACTGGGAGTTCTTGGATATGGTTAGTGTTGTATCTGGCCCTTCTCAGCTTAGTAAAATCCACATAAATATTTCTTTAAGAGTTTTATTTAACACATTTCAAAAGATTCACTTCAAAGCAAGGTGCTGGCAGTTTGTTGGCCGGAACGGCCAAGTGTGATATATGTACATTTAGTTTAAACATTCTCCCACCTTCCAATTAACTCACTCTTTATCTCACATTGTCCAAGACTTCATTAATCTTCCGTAGATTTCAAGAACACCAGAAAACTGAGTTCAAACGAACTCGGTGATGCATCAGACTGCCTCTGGATATTAACGTTGCTCGTGACAAAGAATTAGTCTCTTCTTCCTCTTCTAATATAGTTTTCAATACGTCACTTCCTTTTTCCACTTAACTGACACCTCCGACTATCAAACCATCGGAATCTCGGATCAAGCCATCAAATCTGACTCATCACTTTGAGAGTCTGACTCAGATTGCATACAAATCTCCTCATTGTCTAGCTCGGCTGCTGGGAGGGGAAAATACCCAGAGGGGCCTGGTTGTGCTTCGTCATGCTCTGATATGTCCCCAGCCGGTCTAGAGACACTCACAACACTTAGGAGGGAACTTACTTTTCTAGGCTGCGGTATCTATATTTTCTTCTAAAATACATGGGAAAATCCCATTGGAGGAAAATTCCACTTAGGGTTAGGTCACGATGAACTCATAGAGAAAAATGGATATCGGCAACAAACTGGGAGTGCTTGGATATGGTTAGGAGGGAACTTACTTTTCTAGGCTGCCGTATCTATGTTTCCTGCTAAAATACATGGGAAGATCCCATTGGAGGAAAATTCCACCTAGGGTTAGGGTTACGTCACCATGAACTCATAGAGAAAAATGGACATTGGCAACAAACTGGGAGTTCTTGGATATAGTTAGGAGGGAACTTACTTTTCTAGGCTGCGGTATCTATATTTTCTTCTAAAATACATGGGAAAATCCCATTGGAGGAAAATTACACTTAGGGTTAGGTCACCATGAACTCATAGAGAAAAATGGACATCGGCAACAAACTGGGAGTGCTTGGATATGGTTAGGAGGGAACTTACTTTTCTAGGCTGCCCTATCTATGTTTCCTGCTAAAATGCATGGGAAGATCCCATTGGAGGAAAATTCCACCTAGGTTTAGGGTTAGGTCACCATCAACTCATAGAGAAGAATGGACATCGGCAACAAACTGGGAGTGCTTGGATATGGTTAGGAGGGAACTTACTTTTCTAGGCTGCCCTATCTATGTTTCCTGCTAAAATGCATGGGAAAATCCCATTGGAGGAAAATTCCACTTAGGGTTAGGGTTAGGTCACCATGAACTCATAGAGAAAAATGGACATCGGCAACAAACTGGGAGTGCTTGGATATGGTTAGGAGGGAACTTACTTTTCTAGGCTGCGGTATCTATGTTTTCTTCTAAAATACATGGGAAAATCCCATTGGAGGAAAATTCCACTTAGGGTTAGGTCACCATGAACTCATAGAGAAAAATGGACATCGGCAACAAACTGGGAGTGCTTGGATATGGTTAGGAGGGAACTTACTTTTCTAGGCTGCCGTATCTACGTTTCCTGGTAAAATACATGGGAAGATCCCATTGGAGGAAAATTCCACCTAGGGTTAGGGTTAGGTCACCATGAACTCATAGAGAAAAATGGACATTGGCAACAAACTGGGAGTGCTTGGATATGGTTAGGAGGGAACTTACTTTTCTAGGCTGCCCTATCTATGTTTCGTGCTAAAATACATGGGAAGATCCCACTGGAGGAAAATTCCACTTAGGGTTAGGGTTAGGTCACCATGAACTCATAGAGAAAAATGGACATCGGCAACAAACTGGGAGTGCTTGGATATGGTTAGGAGGGAACTTACTTTTCTAGGCTGCCCTATCTATGTTTCCTGCTAAAATGCATGGGAAAATCCCATTGGAGGAAAATTCCACTTATGCTTAGGGTTAGGTCACCATGAACTCATAGAGAAAAATGGACATCGGCAACAAACTGGGAGTGCTTGGATATGGTTAGGAGGGAACTTACTTTTCTAGGCTGCCCTATCTATGTTTCCTGCTAAAATGCATGGGAAAATCCCATTGGAGGAAAATTCCACTTAGGCTTAGGGTTAGGTCACCATGAACTCATAGAGAAAAATGGACATCGGCAACAAACTGGGAGTGCTTGGATATGGTTAGGAGGGAACTTACTTTTCTAGGCTGCCCTATCTATGTTTCCTGCTAAAATGCATGGGAAAATCCCATTGGAGGAAAATTCCACTTATGCTTAGGGTTAGGTCACCATGAACTCATAGAGAAAAATGGACATCGGCAACAAACTGGGAGTGCTTGGATATGGTTAGGAGGGAACTTACTTTTCTAGGCTGCCCTATCTATGTTTCCTGCTAAAATGCATGGGAAAATCCCATTGGAGGAAAATTCCACTTATGCTTAGGGTTAGGTCACCATGAACTCATAGAGAAAAATGGACATCGGCAACAAACTGGGAGTGCTTGGATATGGGTAGGAGGGAACTTACTTTTCTAGGCTGCCCTATCTATGTTTCCTGCTAAAATGCATGGGAAAATCCCATTGGAGGAAAATTCCACTTAGGCTTAGGGTTAGGTCACCATGAACTCATAGAGAAAAATGGACATCGGCAACAAACTGGGAGTTCTTGGATATGGTTAGTGTTGTATCTGGCCCTTCTCAGCTTAGTAAAATCCACATAAATATTTCTTTAAGAGTTTTATTTAACACATTTCAAAAGATTCACTTCAAAGCAAGCTGCTGGCAGTTTGTTGGCCGGAACGGCCAAGTCTGATATATGTACATTTAGTTTAAACATTCTCCCACCTTCCAATTAACTCACTCTTTATCTCACATTGTCCAAGACTTCATTAATCTTCCGTAGATTTCAAGAACACCAGAAAACTGAGTTCAAACGAACTCGGTGATGCATCAGACTGCCTCTGGATATTAACGTTGCTCGTGACAAAGAATTAGTCTCTTCTTCCTCTTCTAATATAGTTTTCAATACGTCACTTCCTTTTTCCACTTAACTGACACCTCCGACTATCAAACCATCGGAATCTCGGATCAAGCCATCAAATCTGACTCATCACTTTGAGAGTCTGACTCAGATTGCATACAAATCTCCTCATTGTCTAGCTCGGCTGCTGGGAGGGGAAAATACCCAGAGGGGCCTGGTTGTGCTTCGTCATGCTCTGATATGTCCCCAGCCGGTCTAGAGACACTCACAACACTTAGGAGGGAACTTACTTTTCTAGGCTGCGGTATCTATATTTTCTTCTAAAATACATGGGAAAATCCCATTGGAGGAAAATTCCACTTAGGGTTAGGTCACGATGAACTCATAGAGAAAAATGGATATCGGCAACAAACTGGGAGTGCTTGGATATGGTTAGGAGGGAACTTACTTTTCTAGGCTGCCGTATCTATGTTTCCTGCTAAAATACATGGGAAGATCCCATTGGAGGAAAATTCCACCTACGGTTAGGGTTACGTCACCATGAACTCATAGAGAAAAATGGACATCGGCAACAAACTGGGAGTGCTTGGATATGGTTAGGAGGGAACTTACTTTTCTAGGCTGCCGTATCTACGTTTCCTGCTAAAATACATGGGAAGATCCCATTGGAGGAAAATTCCACCTAGGGTTAGGGTTAGGACACCATCAACTCATAGAGAAAAATGGACATCGGCAACAAACTGGGAGTGCTTGGATATGGTTAGGAGGGAACTTACTTTTCTAGGCTGCCCTATCTATGTTTCCTGCTAAAATGCATGGGAAAATCCCATTGGAGGAAAATTCCACTTAGGGTTAGGGTTAGGTCACCATGAACTCATAGAGAAAAATGGACATCGGCAACAAACTGGGAGTGCTTGGATAAGGTTAGGAGGGAACTTACTTTTCTAGGCTGCCCTATCTATGTTTCGTGCTAAAATACATGGGAAGATCCCACTGGAGGAAAATTCCACTTAGGGTTAGGGTTAGGTCACCATGAACTCATAGAAAAAAATGGACATAGGCAACAAACTGGGAGTGCTTGGATATGGTTAGGAGGGAACTTACTTTTCTAGGCTGCCCTATCTATGTTTCCTGCTAAAATGCATAGGAAAATCCCATTGGAGGAAAATTCCACTTAGGCTTAGGGTTAGGTCACCATGAACTCATAGAGAAAAATGGACATCGGCAACAAACTGGGAGTGCTTGGATATGGTTAGGAGGGAACTTACTTTTCTAGGCTGCCCTATCTATGTTTCCTGCTAAAATGCATGGGAAAATCCCATTGGAGGAAAATTCCACTTAGCGTTAGGGTTAAGTCACCATGAATATGGAGAGCAACAGGGACATTGTCAATAAATTCGGAGTGGTTGGGAATGATTAGGACGGCAAAGAAATTTCTAGGCTGTCCTATCTTTGTTTCCTGCTAAAATACATGGGAAAATCCCATTGGAGGAAAATTCCACTTAGTGTTAGGGTTAGGTCACCATGAACTCATAGAGAAAAATGGACATCGGCAACAAACTGGGAGTGCTTGGATATGGTTAGGAGGGCAAAGAAATTTCTAGGCTGCCCTATCTTTATTTCCTGCTAAAATACATGGGAAAATCCCATTTGAGGAAAATTCCACTTAGTGTTATGGTTAGGTCACCATGAACTCATAGAGAAAAATGGACATTGGTAACAAACGGGGACTGCTTGGATATGGTTACGAGGGAACTTACTTTTCTAGGCTGCCGTATCTACGTTGCCTGCTAAAATACATGGGAAGATCCCATTGGAGGAAAATTCCACCTAGGGTTAGGGTTAGGTCACCATGAACTCACAGAGAAAAATGGACATCGGCAGCAAACTGGGAGTGCTTGGATATGGTTAGGAGGGAACTTACTTTTCTAGGCTGCCCTATCTATGTTTCCTGCTAAAATGCATGGGAAAATCCCATTGGAGGAAAATTCCACTTAGGGTTAGGGTTAGGTCACCATGAACTCATAGAGAAAAATGGACATCGGCAACAAACTGGGAGTGCTTGGATATGGTTAGGAGGGAACTTACTTTTCTAGGCTGCGGTATCTATGTTTTCTTCTAAAATACATGGGAAAATCCCATTGGAGGAAAATTCCACTTAGGGTTAGGTCACCATGAACTCATAGAGAAAAATGGACATCGGCAACAAACTGGGAGTGCTTGGATATGGTTAGGAGGGAACTTACTTTTCTAGGCTGCCGTATCTACGTTTCCTGGTAAAATACATGGGAAGATCCCATTGGAGGAAAATTCCACCTAGGGTTAGGGTTAGGTCACCATGAACTCATAGAGAAAAATGGACATTGGCAACAAACTGGGAGTGCTTGGATATGGTTAGGAGGGAACTTACTTTTCTAGGCTGCCCTATCTATGTTTCGTGCTAAAATACATGGGAAGATCCCACTGGAGGAAAATTCCACTTAGGGTTAGGGTTAGGTCACCATGAACTCATAGAGAAAAATGGACATCGGCAACAAACTGGGAGTGCTTGGATATGGTTAGGAGGGAACTTACTTTTCTAGGCTGCCCTATCTATGTTTCCTGCTAAAATGCATGGGAAAATCCCATTGGAGGAAAATTCCACTTAGGCTTAGGGTTAGGTCACCATGAACTCATAGAGAAAAATGGACATCGGCAACAAACTGGGAGTGCTTGGATATGGTTAGGAGGGAACTTACTTTTCTAGGCTGCCCTATCTATGTTTCCTGCTAAATTGCATGGGAAAATCCCATTGGAGGAAAATTCCACTTATGCTTAGGGTTAGGTCACCATGAACTCATAGAGAAAAATGGACATCGGCAACAAACTGGGAGTGCTTGGATATGGTTAGGAGGGAACTTACTTTTCTAGGCTGCCCTATCTATGTTTCCTGCTAAAATGCATGGGAAAATCCCATTGGAGGAAAATTCCACTTAGGCTTAGGGTTAGGTCACCATGAACTCATAGAGAAAAATGGACATCGGCAACAAACTGGGAGTGCTTGGATATGGGTAGGAGGGAACTTACTTTTCTAGGCTGCCCTATCTATGTTTCCTGCTAAAATGCATGGGAAAATCCCATTGGAGGAAAATTCCACTTAGGCTTAGGGTTAGGTCACCATGAACTCATAGAGAAAAATGGACATCGGCAACAAACTGGGAGTTCTTGGATATGGTTAGTGTTGTATCTGGCCCTTCTCAGCTTAGTAAAATCCACATAAATATTTCTTTAAGAGTTTTATTTAACACATTTCAAAAGATTCACTTCAAAGCAAGCTGCTGGCAGTTTGTTGGCCGGAACGGCCAAGTCTGATATATGTACATTTAGTTTAAACATTCTCCCACCTTCCAATTAACTCACTCTTTATCTCACATTGTCCAAGACTTCATTAATCTTCCGTAGATTTCAAGAACACCAGAAAACTGAGTTCAAACGAACTCGGTGATGCATCAGACTGCCTCTGGATATTAACGTTGCTCGTGACAAAGAATTAGTCTCTTCTTCCTCTTCTAATATAGTTTTCAATACGTCACTTCCTTTTTCCACTTAACTGACACCTCCGACTATCAAACCATCGGAATCTCGGATCAAGCCATCAAATCTGACTCATCACTTTGAGAGTCTGACTCAGATTGCATACAAATCTCCTCATTGTCTAGCTCGGCTGCTGGGAGGGGAAAATACCCAGAGGGGCCTGGTTGTGCTTCGTCATGCTCTGATATGTCCCCAGCCGGTCTAGAGACACTCACAACACTTAGGAGGGAACTTACTTTTCTAGGCTGCGGTATCTATATTTTCTTCTAAAATACATGGGAAAATCCCATTGGAGGAAAATTCCACTTAGGGTTAGGTCACGATGAACTCATAGAGAAAAATGGATATCGGCAACAAACTGGGAGTGCTTGGATATGGTTAGGAGGGAACTTACTTTTCTAGGCTGCCCTATCTATGTTTCCTGCTAAAATGCATGGGAAAATCCCATTGGAGGAAAATTCCACTTAGCGTTAGGGTTAAGTCACCATGAACTCATAGAGAAAAATGGACATCGGCAATAAACTGGGAGTGCTTGGATATGGTTAGGAGGGCAAAGAAATTTCTAGGCTGCCCTATCTTTGTTTCCTGCTAAAATACATGGGAAAATCCCATTGGAGGAAAATTCCACTTAGTGTTATGGTTAGGTCACCATGAACTCATAGAGAAAAATGGACATTGGTAACAAACGGGGACTGCTTGGATATGGTTACGAGGGAACTTACTTTTCTAGGCTGCCATATCTACGTTTCCTGGTAAAATACATGGGAAGATCCCATTCGAGGAAAATTCCACCTAGGGTTAGGGTTAGGTCACCATGAACTCACAGAGAAAAATGGACATCGGCAACAAACTGGGAGTGCTTGGATATGGTTAGGAGGGAACTTACTTTTCTAGGCTGCCCTATCTATGTTTCCTGCTAAAATACATGGGAAGATCCCATTGGAGGAAAATTCCACTTAGGGTTAGGGTTAAGTCACCATGAACTCATAGAGAAAAATGGACATCGGCAACAAACTGGGAGTGCTTGCATATGGTTAGGAGGGAACTTACTTTTCTAGGCTGCCGTATCTACGTTGCCTGCTAAAATACATGGGAAGATCCCATTGGAGGAAAATTCCACCTAGGGTTAGGGTTAGGTCACCATGAACTCACAGAGAAAAATGGACATCGGCAACAAACTGGGAGTGCTTGGATATGGTTAGGACGGAACTTACTTTTCTAGGCTGCCCTATCTATGTTTCCTGCAAAAATACATGGGAAGATCCCATTGGAGGAAAATTCCACTTAGGGTTAGGGTTAAGTCACCATGAACTCATAGAGAAAAATGGACATCGGCAACAAACTGGGAGTGCTTGGATATGGTTAGGAGGGAACTTACTTTTCTAGGCTGCCGTATCTACGTTTCCTGGTAAAATACATGGGAAAATCCCATTGGAGGAAAATTCCACCTAGGGTTAGGGTTAGGTCACCATGAATATGGAGAGCAACAGGGACATTGTCAATAAATTCGGAGTGCTTGGGAATGGTTAGGAGGGCACTTACTTTTCTAGGCTTCCCTATCTATGTTTCCTGGTAAAATACATGGAAAAATCCCATTGGAAGAAAATTCCACTTAGTGTTTCGGTTAGGTCACCATGAACATGGAGAGAAACATGGACATTGCCAATTAATTCGGAGTGGTTGGGAATGATTAGGACGGCAAAGAAATTTCTAGGCTGCCCTATCTTTGTTTCCTGCTAAAATACACGGGAAAATCCCATTGGAGGAAAATTCCACTTAGTGTTAGGGTTAGGTCACCATGAACTCATAGAGAAAAATGGACATCGGCAACAAACTGGGAGTGCTTGGATATGGTTAGGAGGGCAAAGAAATTTCTAGGCTGCCCTATCTTTGTTTCATGCTAAAATACATGGGAAAATCCCATTGGAGGAAAATTCCACTTAGTGTTAGGGTTAGGTCACCATGAACTCATAGAGAAAAATGGACATCGGCAACAAACTGGGAGTGCTTGGATATGGTTAGGAGGGAACTTACTTTTCTAGGCTGCCGTATCTACGTTTTCTGCTAAAATACATGGGAAGATCCCATTGGAGGAAAATTCCACCTAGGGTTAGGGTTAGGTCACCATCAACTCATAGAGAAAAATGGACATCGGCAACAAACTGGGAGTGCTTGGATATGGTTAGGAGGGAACTTACTTTTCTAGGCTCCCTATCTATGTTTCCTGCTAAAATGCATGGGAAAATCCCATTGGAGGAAAATTCCACTTAGGCTTAGGGTTAGGTCACCATGAAGTAATAGAGAAAAATGGACATCGGCAACAAACTGGGAGTGCTTGGATATGGTTAGGAGGGAACTTACTTTTCTAGGCTGCCCTATCTATGTTTCCTGCTAAAATGCATGGGAAAATCCCATTGGAGGAAAATTCCACTTAGCGTTTGGGTTAGGTCACCATGAACATGGAGAGAAACATGGACATTGCCAATAAATTCGGAGTGGTTGGGAATGATTAGAAGGGCAAGGAAATTTCTAGGCTGCCCTATCTATGTTTCCTGCTAAAATGCATGGGAAAATCCCATTGGAGGAAAGTTCCACTTAGGCTTAGGGTTAGGTCACCATGAACTCATAGAGAAAAATGGACATTGGCAACAAACTGGGAGTGCTTGGATATGGTTAGGAGGGAACTTACTTTTCTAGGCTGCCCTATCTATGTTTCCTGCTAAAATGCATGGGAAAATCCCATTGGAGGAAAATTCAACTTAGGCTTAGGGTTAGGTCACCATGAACTCACAGAGAAAAATGGACATCGGCAACAAACTGGGAGTTCTTGGATATGGTTAGGAGGGAACTTACTTTTCTAGGCTGCGGTATCTATATTTTCTTCTAAAATACATGGGGAAATCCCATTGGAGGAAAATTACACTTAGGGTTAGGTCACCATGAACTCATAGAGAAAAATGGACATCGGCAACAAACTGGGAGTGCTTGGATATGGTTAGGAGGGAACTTACTTTTCTAGGCTGCCGTATCTACGTTTTCTGCTAAAATACATGGGAAGATCCCATTGGAGGAAAATTCCACCTAGGGTTAGGGTTAGGTCACCATCAACTCATAGAGAAAAATGGACATCGGCAACAAACTGGGAGTGCTTGGATATGGTTAGGAGGGAACTTACTTTTCTAGGCTCCCTATCTATGTTTCCTGCTAAAATGCATGGGAAAATCCCATTGGAGGAAAATTCCACTTAGGCTTAGGGTTAGGTCACCATGAAGTAATAGAGAAAAATGGACATCGGCAACAAACTGGGAGTGCTTGGATATGGTTAGGAGGGAACTTACTTTTCTAGGCTGCCCTATCTATGTTTCCTGCTAAAATGCATGTGAAAATCCCATTGGAGGAAAATTCCACTTAGCGTTTGGGTTAGGTCACCATGAACATGGAGAGAAACATGGACATTGCCAATAAATTCGGAGTGGTTGGGAATGATTAGAAGGGCAAGGAAATTTCTAGGCTGCCTTATCTTTGTTTCCTGCTAAAATACATGGGAAAATCCCATTGGAGGAAAATTCCACTTAGTGTTAGGGTTAGGTCACCATGAACTCATAGAGAAAAATGGACATCGGCAACAAACTGGGAGTGCTTGGATATGGTTAGGAGGGAACTTACTTTTCTAGGCTGCCCTATCTATGTTTCCTGCTAAAATGCATGGGAAAATCCCATTGGAGGAAAGTTCCACTTAGGCTTAGGGTTAGGTCACCATGAACTCATAGAGAAAAATGGACATTGGCAACAAACTGGGAGTGCTTGGATATGGTTAGGAGGGAACTTACTTTTCTAGGCTGCCCTATCTATGTTTCCTGCTAAAATGCATGGGAAAATCCCATTGGAGGAAAATTCAACTTAGGCTTAGGGTTAGGTCACCATGAACTCACAGAGAAAAATGGACATCGGCAACAAACTGGGAGTTCTTGGATATGGTTAGGAGGGAACTTACTTTTCTAGGCTGCGGTATCTATATTTTCTTCTAAAATACATGGGGAAATCCCATTGGAGGAAAATTACACTTAGGGTTAGGTCACCATGAACTCATAGAGAAAAATGGACATCGGCAACAAACTGGGAGTGCTTGGATATGGTTAGGAGGGAACTTACTTTTCTAGGCTGCCGTATCTACGTTTTCTGCTAAAATACATGGGAAGATCCCATTGGAGGAAAATTCCACCTAGGGTTAGGGTTAGGTCACCATCAACTCATAGAGAAAAATGGACATCGGCAACAAACTGGGAGTGCTTGGATATGGTTAGGAGGGAACTTACTTTTCTAGGCTGCCCTATCTATGTTTCCTGCTAAAATCCATGGGAAAATCCCATTGGAGGAAAATTCCACTTAGGGTTAGGGTTAGGTCACCATGAAGTAATAGAGAAAAATGGACATCGGCAACAAACTGGGAGTGCTTGGATATGGTTAGGAGGGAACTTACTTTTCTAGGCTGCCCTATCTATGTTTCCTGCTAAAATGCATGGGAAAATCCCATTGGAGGAAAATTCCACTTAGCGTTTGGGTTAGGTCACCATGAACATGGAGAGAAACATGGACATTGCCAATAAATTCGGAGTGGTTGGGAATGATTAGAAGGGCAAGGAAATTTCTAGGCTGCCTTATCTTTGTTTCCTGCTAAAATACATGGGAAAATCCCATTGGAGGAAAATTCCACTTAGTGTTAGGGTTAGGTCACCATGAACTCATAGAGAAAAATGGACATCGGCAACAAACTGGGAGTGCTTGGATATGGTTAGGAGGGAACTTACTTTTCTAGGCTGCGGTATCTATGTTTTCTTCTAAAATACATGGGAAAATCCAATTGGAGGAAAATTCCACTTACGGTTAGGTCACCATGAACTCATAGAGAAAAATGGACATCGGCAACAAACTGGGAGTGCTTGGATATGGTTAGGAGGGAACTTACTTTTCTAGGCTGCCGTATCTACGTTTCCTGGTAAAATACATGGGAAGATCCCATTGGAGGAAAATTCCACCTAGGGTTAGGGTTAGGTCACCATGAACTTATAGAGAAAAATGGACATTGGCAACAAACTGGGAGTGCTTGGATATGGTTAGGAGGGAACTTACTTTTCTAGGCTGCCCTATCTACGTTTCGTGATAAAATACATGGGAAGATCCCACTGGAGGAAAATTCCACTTAGGGTTAGGGTTAGGTCACCATGAACTCATAGAGAAAAATGGACATAGGCAACAAACTGGGAGTGCTTTGATATGGTTAGGAGGGAACTTACTTTTCTAGGCTGCGCTATCTATGTTTCCTGCTAAAATGCATGGGAAAATCCCATTGGAGGAAAATTCCACTTAGCGTTAGGGTTAAGTCACCATGAATATGGAGAGCAACAGGGACATTGTCAATAAAATCGGAGTGGTTGGGAATGATTAGGACGGCAAAGAAATTTCTAGGCTGCCCTATCTTTGTTTCCTGCTAAAATACATGGGAAAATCCCATTGGAGGAAAATTCCACTTAGTGTTAGGGTTAGGTCACCATGAACTCATAGAGAAAAATGGACATCAGCAACAAACTGGGAGTGCTTGGATATGGTTAGGAGGGCAAAGAAATTTCTAGGCTGCCCTATCTTTGTTTCCTGCTAAAATACATGGGAAAATCCCATTGGAGGAAAATTCCACTTAGTGTTATGGTTAGGTCACCATGAACTCATAGAGAAAAATGGACATTGGGAACAAACGGGGACTGCTTGAATATGGTTACGAGGGAACTTACTTTTCTAGGCTGCCATATCTACGTTTCCTGGTAAAATACATGGGAAGATCCCATTCGAGGAAAATTCCACCTAGGGTTAGGGTTAGGTCACCATGAACTCACAGAGAAAAATGGACATCGGCAACAAACTGGGAGTGCTTGGATATGGTTAGGAGGGAACTTACTTTTCTAGGCTGCCCTATCTATGTTTCCTGCTAAAATACATGGGAAGATCCCATTGGAGGAAAATTCCACTTAGGGTTAGGGTTAAGTCACCATGAACTCATAGAGAAAAATGGACATCGGCAACAAACTGGGAGTGCTTGCATATGGTTAGGAGGGAACTTACTTTTCTAGGCTGCCGTATCTACGTTGCCTGCTAAAATACATGGGAAGATCCCATTGGAGGAAAATTCCACCTAGGGTTAGGGTTAGGTCACCATGAACTCACAGAGAAAAATGGACATCGGCAACAAACTGGGAGTGCTTGGATATGGTTAGGACGGAACTTACTTTTCTAGGCTTCCCTATCTATGTTTCCTGCAAAAATACATGGGAAGATCCCATTGGAGGAAAATTCCACTTAGGGTTAGGGTTAAGTCACCATGAACTCATAGAGAAAAATGGACATCGGCAACAAACTGGGAGTGCTTGGATATGGTTAGGAGGGAACTTACTTTTCTAGGCTGCCGTATCTACGTTTCCTGGTAAAATACATGGGAAAATCCCATTGGAGGAAAATTCCACCTAGGGTTAGGGTTAGGTCACCATGAATATGGAGAGCAACAGGGACATTGTCAATAAATTCGGAGTGCTTGGGAATGGTTAGGAGGGCACTTACTTTTCTAGGCTTCCCTATCTATGTTTCCTGGTAAAATACATGGAAAAATCCCATTGGAAGAAAATTCCACTTAGTGTTTCGGTTAGGTCACCATGAAAATGGAGAGAAACATGGACATTGCCAATTAATTCGGAGTGGTTGGGAATGATTAGGACGGCAAAGAAATTTCTAGGCTGCCCTATCTTTGTTTCCTGCTAAAATACACGGGAAAATCCCATTGGAGGAAAATTCCACTTAGTGTTAGGGTTAGGTCACCATGAACTCATAGAGAAAAATGGACATCGGCAACAAACTGGGAGTGCTTGGATATGGTTAGGAGGGCAAAGAAATTTCTAGGCTGCCCTATCTTTGTTTCATGCTAAAATACATGGGAAAATCCCATTGGAGGAAAATTCCACTTAGTGTTAGGGTTAGGTCACCATGAACTCATAGAGAAAAATGGACATCGGCAACAAACTGGGAGTGCTTGGATATGGTTAGGAGGGAACTTACTTTTCTAGGCTGCCGTATCTACATTTTCTGCTAAAATACATGGGAAGATCCCATTGGAGGAAAATTCCACCTAGGGTTAGGGTTAGGTCACCATCAACTCATAGAGAAAAATGGACATCGGCAACAAACTGGGAGTGCTTGGATATGGTTAGGAGGGAACTTACTTTTCTAGGCTGCCGTATCTACGTTTTCTGCTAAAATACATGGGAAGATCCCATTGGAGGAAAATTCCACCTAGGGTTAGGGTTAGGTCACCATCAACTCATAGAGAAAAATGGACATCGGCAACAAACTGGGAGTGCTTGGATATGGTTAGGAGGGAACTTACTTTTCTAGGCTGCCCTATCTATGTTTCCTGCTAAAATGCATGGGAAAATCCCATTGGAGGAAAATTCCACTTAGGGTTAGGGTTAGGTCACCATGAAGTAATAGAGAAAAATGGACATCGGCAACAAACTGGGAGTGCTTGGATATGGTTAGGAGGGAACTTACTTTTCTAGGCTGCCCTATCTATGTTTCCTGCTAAAATACATGGGAAAATCCCATTGGAGGAAAATTCCACTTAGTGTTAGGGTTAGGTCACCATGAACTCATAGAGAAAAATGGACATCGGCAACAAACTGGGAGTGCTTGGATATGGTTAGGAGGGAACTTACTTTTCTAGGCTGCGGTATCTATGTTTTCTTCTAAAATACATGGGAAAATCCAATTGGAGGAAAATTCCACTTAGGGTTAGGTCACCATGAACTCATAGAGAAAAATGGACATCGGCAACAAACTGGGAGTGCTTGGATATGGTTAGGAGGGAACTTACTTTTCTAGGCTGCCGTATCTACGTTTCCTGGTAAAATACATGGGAAGATCCCATTGGAGGAAAATTCCACTTAGGGTTAGGGTTAGGTCACCATGAACTCATAGAGAAAAATGGGCATCGGCAACAAACTGGGAGTGCTTGGATAAGGTTAGGAGGGAACTTACTTTTCTAGGCTCCCTATCTATGTTTCCTGCTAAAATGCATGGGAAAATCCCATTGGAGGAAAATTCCACTTAGGCTTAGGGTTAGGTCACCATGAAGTAATAGAGAAAAATGGACATCGGCAACAAACTGGGAGTGCTTGGATATGGTTAGGAGGGAACTTACTTTTCTAGGCTGCCCTATCTATGTTTCCTGCTAAAATGCATGTGAAAATCCCATTGGAGGAAAATTCCACTTAGCGTTTGGGTTAGGTCACCATGAACATGGAGAGAAACATGGACATTGCCAATAAATTCGGAGTGGTTGGGAATGATTAGAAGGGCAAGGAAATTTCTAGGCTGCCTTATCTTTGTTTCCTGCTAAAATACATGGGAAAATCCCATTGGAGGAAAATTCCACTTAGTGTTAGGGTTAGGTCACCATGAACTCATCGAGAAAAATGGACATCGGCAACAAACTGGGAGTGCTTGGATATGGTTAGGAGGGAACTTACTTTTCTAGGCTGCCCTATCTATGTTTCCTGCTAAAATGCATGGGAAAATCCCATTGGAGGAAAGTTCCACTTAGGGTTAGGGTTAGGTCACCATGAACTCATAGAGAAAAATGGACATTGGCAACAAACTGGGAGTGCTTGGATATGGTTAGGAGGGAACTTACTTTTCTAGGCTGCCCTATCTATGTTTCCTGCTAAAACGCATGGGAAAATCCCATTGGAGGAAAATTCAACTTAGGCTTAGGGTTAGGACACCATGAACTCACAGAGAAAAATGGACATCGGCAACAAACTGGGAGTTCTTGGATATGGTTAGGAGGGAACTTACTTTTCTAGGCTGCGGTATCTATATTTTCTTCTAAAATACATGGGAAAATCCCATTGGAGGAAAATTACACTTAGGGTTAGGTCACCATGAACTCATAGAGAAAAATGGACATCGGCAACAAACTGGGAGTGCTTGGATATGGTTAGGAGGGAACTTACTTTTCTAGGCTGCCGTATCTACGTTTTCTGCTAAAATACATGGGAAGATCCCATTGGAGGAAAATTCCACCTAGGGTTAGGGTTAGGTCACCATCAACTCATAGAGAAAAATGGACATCGGCAACAAACTGGGAGTGCTTGGATATGGTTAGGAGGGAACTTACTTTTCTAGGCTGCCCTATCTATGTTTCCTGCTAAAATGCATGGGAAAATCCCATTGGAGGAAAATTCCACTTAGGGTTAGGGTTAGGTCACCATGAAGTAATAGAGAAAAATGGACATCGGCAACAAACTGGGAGTGCTTGGATATGGTTAGGAGGGAACTTACTTTTCTAGGCTGCCCTATCTATGTTTCCTGCTAAAATGCATGGGAAAATCCCATTGGAGGAAAATTCCACTTAGCGTTTGGGTTAGGTCACCATGAACATGGAGAGAAACATGGACATTGCCAATAAATTCGGAGTGGTTGGGAATGATTAGAAGGGCAAGGAAATTTCTAGGCTGCCTTATCTTTATTTCCTGCTAAAATACATGGGAAAATCCCATTGGAGGAAAATTCCACTTAGTGTTAGGGTTAGGTCACCATGAACTCATCGAGAAAAATGGACATCGGCAACAAACTGGGAGTGCTTGGATATGGTTAGGAGGGAACTTACTTTTCTAGGCTGCCCTATCTATGTTTCCTGCTAAAATGCATGGGAAAATCCCATTGGAGGAAAGTTCCACTTAGGCTTAGGGTTAGGTCACCATGAACTCATAGAGAAAAATGGACATTGGCAACAAACTGGGAGTGCTTGGATATGGTTAGGAGGGAACTTACTTTTCTAGGCTGCCCTATCTATGTTTCCTGCTAAAATGCATGGGAAAATCCCATTGGAGGAAAATTCAACTTAGGCTTAGGGTTAGGACACCATGAACTCACAGAGAAAAATGGACATCGGCAACAAACTGGGAGTTCTTGGATATGGTTAGGAGGGAACTTACTTTTCTAGGCTGCGGTATCTATATTTTCTTCTAAAATACATGGGAAAATCCCATTGGAGGAAAATTACACTTAGGGTTAGGTCACCATGAACTCATAGAGAAAAATGGACATCGTCAACAAACTGGGAGTGCTTGGATATGGTTAGGAGGGAACTTACTTTTCTAGGCTGCCGTATCTACGTTTTCTGCTAAAATACATGGGAAGATCCCATTGGAGGAAAATTCCACCTAGGGTTAGGGTTAGGTCACCATCAACTCATAGAGAAAAATGGACATCGGCAACAAACTGGGAGTGCTTGGATATGGTTAGGAGGGAACTTACTTTTCTAGGCTGCCCTATCTATGTTTCCTGCTAAAATGCATGGGAAAATCCCATTGGAGGAAAATTCCACTTAGGGTTAGGGTTAGGTCACCATGAAGTAATAGAGAAAAATGGACATCGGCAACAAACTGGGAGTGCTTGGATATGGTTAGGAGGGAACTTACTTTTCTAGGCTGCCCTATCTATGTTTCCTGCTAAAATACATGGGAAAATCCCATTGGAGGAAAATTCCACTTAGTGTTAGGGTTAGGTCACCATGAACTCATAGAGAAAAATGGACATCGGCAACAAACTGGGAGTGCTTGGATATGGTTAGGAGGGAACTTACTTTTCTAGGCTGCGGTATCTATGTTTTCTTCTAAAATACATGGGAAAATCCAATTGGAGGAAAATTCCACTTAGGGTTAGGTCACCATGAACTCATAGAGAAAAATGGACATCGGCAACAAACTGGGAGTGCTTGGATATGGTTAGGAGGGAACTTACTTTTCTAGGCTGCCGTATCTACGTTTCCTGGTAAAATACATGGGAAGATCCCATTGGAGGAAAATTCCACCTAGGGTTAGGGTTAGGTCACCATGAACTCATAGAGAAAAATGGACATTGGCAACAAACTGGGAGTGCTTGGATATGGTTAGGAGGGAACTAACTTTTCTAGGCTGCCCTATCTATGTTTCCTGCTAAAATACATGGGAAGATCCCATTGGAGGAAAATTCCACTTAGGGTTAGGGTTAGGTCACCATGAACTCATAGAGAAAAATGGACATCGGCAACAAACTGGGAGTGCTTGGATAAGGTTAGGAGGGAACTTACTTTTCTAGGCTGCCCTATCTACGTTTCGTGCTAAAATACATGGGAAGATCCCACTGGAGGAAAATTCCACTTAGGGTTAGGGTTAGGTCACCATGAACTCATAGAGAAAAATGGACATAGGCAACAAACTGGGAGTGCTTGGATATGGTTAGGAGGGAACTTACTTTTCTAGGCTGCCCTATCTATGTTTCCTGCTAAAATGCATGGGAAAATCCCATTGGAGGAAAATTCCACTTAGCGTTTGGGTTAGGTCACCATGAACATGGAGAGAAACATGGACATTGCCAATAAATTCGGAGTGGTTGGGAATGATTAGAAGGGCAAGGAAATTTCTAGGCTGCCTTATCTTTGTTTCCTGCTAAAATACATGGGAAAATCCCATTGGAGGAAAATTCCACTTAGTGTTAGGGTTAGGTCACCATGAACTCATCGAGAAAAATGGACATCGGCAACAAACTGGGAGTGCTTGGATATGGTTAGGAGGGAACTTACTTTTCTAGGCTGCCCTATCTATGTTTCCTGCTAAAATGCATGGGAAAATCCCATTGGAGGAAAGTTCCACTTAGGCTTAGGGTTAGGTCACCATGAACTCATAGAGAAAAATGGACATTGGCAACAAACTGGGAGTGCTTGGATATGGTTAGGAGGGAACTTACTTTTCTAGGCTGCCCTATCTATGTTTCCTGCTAAAATGCATGGGAAAATCCCATTGGAGGAAAATTCAACTTAGGCTTAGGGTTAGGACACCATGAACTCACCCAGAAAAATGGACATCGGCAACAAACTGGGAGTTCTTGGATATGGTTAGGAGGGAACTTACTTTTCTAGGCTGCGGTATCTATATTTTCTTCTAAAATACATGGGAAAATCCCATTGGAGGAAAATTACACTTAGGGTTAGGTCACCATGAACTCATAGAGAAAAATGGACATCGGCAACAAACTGGGAGTGCTTGGATATGGTTAGGAGGGAACTTACTTTTCTAGGCTGCCGTATCTACGTTTTCTGCTAAAATACATGGGAAGATCCCATTGGAGGAAAATTCCACCTAGGGTTAGGGTTAGGTCACCATCAACTCATAGAGAAAAATGGACATCGGCAACAAACTGGGAGTGCTTGGATATGGTTAGGAGGGAACTTACTTTTCTAGGCTGCCCTATCTATGTTTCCTGCTAAAATGCATGGGAAAATCCCATTGGAGGAAAATTCCACTTAGGGTTAGGGTTAGGTCACCATGAAGTAATAGAGAAAAATGGACATCGGCAACAAACTGGGAGTGCTTGGATATGGTTAGGAGGGAACTTACTTTTCTAGGCTGCCCTATCTATGTTTCCTGCTAAAATGCATGGGAAAATCCCATTGGAGGAAAATTCCACTTAGCGTTTGGGTTAGGTCACCATGAACATGGAGAGAAACATGGACATTGCCAATAAATTCGGAGTGGTTGGGAATGATTAGAAGGGCAAGGAAATTTCTAGGCTGCCTTATCTTTGTTTCCTGCTAAAATACATGGGAAAATCCCATTGGAGGAAAATTCCACTTAGTGTTAGGGTTAGGTCACCATGAACTCATAGAGAAAAATGGACATCGACAACAAACTGGGAGTGCTTGGATATGGTTAGGAGGGAACTTACTTTTCTAGGCTGCGGTATCTATGTTTTCTTCTAAAATACATGGGAAAATCCCATTGGAGGAAAATTCCACTTAGGGTTAGGTCACCATGAACTCATAGAGAAAAATGGACATCGGCAACAAACTGGGAGTGCTTGGATGAGGTTAGGAGGGAACTTACTTTTCTAGGCTGCCGTATCTATGTTTCCTGCTAAAATACATGGGAAGATCCCATTGGAGGAAAATTCCACCTAGGGTTAGGGTTACGTCACCATGAACTCATAGAGAAAAATGGACATTGGCAACAAACTGGGAGTTCTTGGATATAGTTAGGAGGGAACTTACTTTTCTAGGCTGCGGTATCTATATTTTCTTCTAAAATACATGGGAAAATCCCATTGGAGGAAAATTACACTTAGGGTTAGGTCACCATGAACTCATAGAGAAAAATGGACATCGGCAACAAACTGGGAGTGCTTGGATATGGTTAGGAGGGAACTTACTTTTCTAGGCTGCCGTATCTACGTTTTTTGCTAAAATACATGGGAAGATCCCATTGGAGGAAAATTCCACCTAGGTTTAGGGTTAGGTCACCATCAACTCAAAGAGAAGAATGGACATCGGCAACAAACTGGGAGTGCTTGGATATGGTTAGGAGGGAACTTACTTTTCTAGGCTGCCCTATCTATGTTTCCTGCTAAAATGCATGGGAAAATCCCATTGGAGGAAAATTCCACTTAGGGTTAGGGTTAGGTCACCATGAACTCATAGAGAAAAATGGACATCGGCAACAAACTGGGAGTGCTTGGATATGGTTAGGAGGGAACTTACTTTTCTAGGCTGCGGTATCTATGTTTTCTTCTAAAATACATGGGAAAATCCCATTGGAGGAAAATTCCACTTAGGGTTAGGTCACCATGAACTCATAGAGAAAAATGGACATCGGCAACAAACTGGGAGTGCTTGGATATGGTTAGGAGGGAACTTACTTTTCTAGGCTGCCGTATCTACGTTTCCTGGTAAAATACATGGGAAGATCCCATTGGAGGAAAATTCCACCTAGGGTTAGGGTTAGGTCACCATGAACTCATAGAGAAAAATGGACATTGGCAACAAACTGGGAGTGCTTGGATATGGTTAGGAGGGAACTTACTTTTCTAGGCTGCCCTATCTATGTTTCGTGCTAAAATACATGGGAAGATCCCACTGGAGGAAAATTCCACTTAGGGTTAGGGTTAGGTCACCATGAACTCATAGAGAAAAATGGACATCGGCAACAAACTGGGAGTGCTTGGATATGGTTAGGAGGGAACTTACTTTTCTAGGCTGCCCTATCTATGTTTCCTGCTAAAATGCATGGGAAAATCCCATTGGAGGAAAATTCCACTTAGGCTTAGGGTTAGGTCACCATGAACTCATAGAGAAAAATGGACATCGGCAACAAACTGGGAGTGCTTGGATATGGTTAGGAGGGAACTTACTTTTCTAGGCTGCCCTATCTATGTTTCCTGCTAAATTGCATGGGAAAATCCCATTGGAGGAAAATTCCACTTATGCTTAGGGTTAGGTCACCATGAACTCATAGAGAAAAATGGACATCGGCAACAAACTGGGAGTGCTTGGATATGGTTAGGAGGGAACTTACTTTTCTAGGCTGCCCTATCTATGTTTCCTGCTAAAATGCATGGGAAAATCCCATTGGAGGAAAATTCCACTTAGGCTTAGGGTTAGGTCACCATGAACTCATAGAGAAAAATGGACATCGGCAACAAACTGGGAGTGCTTGGATATGGGTAGGAGGGAACTTACTTTTCTAGGCTGCCCTATCTATGTTTCCTGCTAAAATGCATGGGAAAATCCCATTGGAGGAAAATTCCACTTAGGCTTAGGGTTAGGTCACCATGAACTCATAGAGAAAAATGGACATCGGCAACAAACTGGGAGTTCTTGGATATGGTTAGTGTTGTATCTGGCCCTTCTCAGCTTAGTAAAATCCACATAAATATTTCTTTAAGAGTTTTATTTAACACATTTCAAAAGATTCACTTCAAAGCAAGCTGCTGGCAGTTTGTTGGCCGGAACGGCCAAGTCTGATATATGTACATTTAGTTTAAACATTCTCCCACCTTCCAATTAACTCACTCTTTATCTCACATTGTCCAAGACTTCATTAATCTTCCGTAGATTTCAAGAACACCAGAAAACTGAGTTCAAACGAACTCGGTGATGCATCAGACTGCCTCTGGATATTAACGTTGCTCGTGACAAAGAATTAGTCTCTTCTTCCTCTTCTAATATAGTTTTCAATACGTCACTTCCTTTTTCCACTTAACTGACACCTCCGACTATCAAACCATCGGAATCTCGGATCAAGCCATCAAATCTGACTCATCACTTTGAGAGTCTGACTCAGATTGCATACAAATCTCCTCATTGTCTAGCTCGGCTGCTGGGAGGGGAAAATACCCAGAGGGGCCTGGTTGTGCTTCGTCATGCTCTGATATGTCCCCAGCCGGTCTAGAGACACTCACAACACTTAGGAGGGAACTTACTTTTCTAGGCTGCGGTATCTATATTTTCTTCTAAAATACATGGGAAAATCCCATTGGAGGAAAATTCCACTTAGGGTTAGGTCACGATGAACTCATAGAGAAAAATGGATATCGGCAACAAACTGGGAGTGCTTGGATATGGTTAGGAGGGAACTTACTTTTCTAGGCTGCCCTATCTATGTTTCCTGCTAAAATGCATGGGAAAATCCCATTGGAGGAAAATTCCACTTAGCGTTAGGGTTAAGTCACCATGAACTCATAGAGAAAAATGGACATCGGCAATAAACTGGGAGTGCTTGGATATGGTTAGGAGGGCAAAGAAATTTCTAGGCTGCCCTATCTTTGTTTCCTGCTAAAATACATGGGAAAATCCCATTGGAGGAAAATTCCACTTAGTGTTATGGTTAGGTCACCATGAACTCATAGAGAAAAATGGACATTGGTAACAAACGGGGACTGCTTGGATATGGTTACGAGGGAACTTACTTTTCTAGGCTGCCATATCTACGTTTCCTGGTAAAATACATGGGAAGATCCCATTCGAGGAAAATTCCACCTAGGGTTAGGGTTAGGTCACCATGAACTCACAGAGAAAAATGGACATCGGCAACAAACTGGGAGTGCTTGGATATGGTTAGGAGGGAACTTACTTTTCTAGGCTGCCCTATCTATGTTTCCTGCTAAAATACATGGGAAGATCCCATTGGAGGAAAATTCCACTTAGGGTTAGGGTTAAGTCACCATGAACTCATAGAGAAAAATGGACATCGGCAACAAACTGGGAGTGCTTGCATATGGTTAGGAGGGAACTTACTTTTCTAGGCTGCCGTATCTACGTTGCCTGCTAAAATACATGGGAAGATCCCATTGGAGGAAAATTCCACCTAGGGTTAGGGTTAGGTCACCATGAACTCACAGAGAAAAATGGACATCGGCAACAAACTGGGAGTGCTTGGATATGGTTAGGACGGAACTTACTTTTCTAGGCTGCCCTATCTATGTTTCCTGCAAAAATACATGGGAAGATCCCATTGGAGGAAAATTCCACTTAGGGTTAGGGTTAAGTCACCATGAACTCATAGAGAAAAATGGACATCGGCAACAAACTGGGAGTGCTTGGATATGGTTAGGAGGGAACTTACTTTTCTAGGCTGCCGTATCTACGTTTCCTGGTAAAATACATGGGAAAATCCCATTGGAGGAAAATTCCACCTAGGGTTAGGGTTAGGTCACCATGAATATGGAGAGCAACAGGGACATTGTCAATAAATTCGGAGTGCTTGGGAATGGTTAGGAGGGCACTTACTTTTCTAGGCTTCCCTATCTATGTTTCCTGGTAAAATACATGGAAAAATCCCATTGGAAGAAAATTCCACTTAGTGTTTCGGTTAGGTCACCATGAACATGGAGAGAAACATGGACATTGCCAATTAATTCGGAGTGGTTGGGAATGATTAGGACGGCAAAGAAATTTCTAGGCTGCCCTATCTTTGTTTCCTGCTAAAATACACGGGAAAATCCCATTGGAGGAAAATTCCACTTAGTGTTAGGGTTAGGTCACCATGAACTCATAGAGAAAAATGGACATCGGCAACAAACTGGGAGTGCTTGGATATGGTTAGGAGGGCAAAGAAATTTCTAGGCTGCCCTATCTTTGTTTCATGCTAAAATACATGGGAAAATCCCATTGGAGGAAAATTCCACTTAGTGTTAGGGTTAGGTCACCATGAACTCATAGAGAAAAATGGACATCGGCAACAAACTGGGAGTGCTTGGATATGGTTAGGAGGGAACTTACTTTTCTAGGCTGCCGTATCTACGTTTTCTGCTAAAATACATGGGAAGATCCCATTGGAGGAAAATTCCACCTAGGGTTAGGGTTAGGTCACCATCAACTCATAGAGAAAAATGGACATCGGCAACAAACTGGGAGTGCTTGGATATGGTTAGGAGGGAACTTACTTTTCTAGGCTCCCTATCTATGTTTCCTGCTAAAATGCATGGGAAAATCCCATTGGAGGAAAATTCCACTTAGGCTTAGGGTTAGGTCACCATGAAGTAATAGAGAAAAATGGACATCGGCAACAAACTGGGAGTGCTTGGATATGGTTAGGAGGGAACTTACTTTTCTAGGCTGCCCTATCTATGTTTCCTGCTAAAATGCATGGGAAAATCCCATTGGAGGAAAATTCCACTTAGCGTTTGGGTTAGGTCACCATGAACATGGAGAGAAACATGGACATTGCCAATAAATTCGGAGTGGTTGGGAATGATTAGAAGGGCAAGGAAATTTCTAGGCTGCCCTATCTATGTTTCCTGCTAAAATGCATGGGAAAATCCCATTGGAGGAAAGTTCCACTTAGGCTTAGGGTTAGGTCACCATGAACTCATAGAGAAAAATGGACATTGGCAACAAACTGGGAGTGCTTGGATATGGTTAGGAGGGAACTTACTTTTCTAGGCTGCCCTATCTATGTTTCCTGCTAAAATGCATGGGAAAATCCCATTGGAGGAAAATTCAACTTAGGCTTAGGGTTAGGTCACCATGAACTCACAGAGAAAAATGGACATCGGCAACAAACTGGGAGTTCTTGGATATGGTTAGGAGGGAACTTACTTTTCTAGGCTGCGGTATCTATATTTTCTTCTAAAATACATGGGGAAATCCCATTGGAGGAAAATTACACTTAGGGTTAGGTCACCATGAACTCATAGAGAAAAATGGACATCGGCAACAAACTGGGAGTGCTTGGATATGGTTAGGAGGGAACTTACTTTTCTAGGCTGCCGTATCTACGTTTTCTGCTAAAATACATGGGAAGATCCCATTGGAGGAAAATTCCACCTAGGGTTAGGGTTAGGTCACCATCAACTCATAGAGAAAAATGGACATCGGCAACAAACTGGGAGTGCTTGGATATGGTTAGGAGGGAACTTACTTTTCTAGGCTCCCTATCTATGTTTCCTGCTAAAATGCATGGGAAAATCCCATTGGAGGAAAATTCCACTTAGGCTTAGGGTTAGGTCACCATGAAGTAATAGAGAAAAATGGACATCGGCAACAAACTGGGAGTGCTTGGATATGGTTAGGAGGGAACTTACTTTTCTAGGCTGCCCTATCTATGTTTCCTGCTAAAATGCATGTGAAAATCCCATTGGAGGAAAATTCCACTTAGCGTTTGGGTTAGGTCACCATGAACATGGAGAGAAACATGGACATTGCCAATAAATTCGGAGTGGTTGGGAATGATTAGAAGGGCAAGGAAATTTCTAGGCTGCCTTATCTTTGTTTCCTGCTAAAATACATGGGAAAATCCCATTGGAGGAAAATTCCACTTAGTGTTAGGGTTAGGTCACCATGAACTCATAGAGAAAAATGGACATCGGCAACAAACTGGGAGTGCTTGGATATGGTTAGGAGGGAACTTACTTTTCTAGGCTGCCCTATCTATGTTTCCTGCTAAAATGCATGGGAAAATCCCATTGGAGGAAAGTTCCACTTAGGCTTAGGGTTAGGTCACCATGAACTCATAGAGAAAAATGGACATTGGCAACAAACTGGGAGTGCTTGGATATGGTTAGGAGGGAACTTACTTTTCTAGGCTGCCCTATCTATGTTTCCTGCTAAAATGCATGGGAAAATCCCATTGGAGGAAAATTCAACTTAGGCTTAGGGTTAGGTCACCATGAACTCACAGAGAAAAATGGACATCGGCAACAAACTGGGAGTTCTTGGATATGGTTAGGAGGGAACTTACTTTTCTAGGCTGCGGTATCTATATTTTCTTCTAAAATACATGGGGAAATCCCATTGGAGGAAAATTACACTTACGGTTAGGTCACCATGAACTCATAGAGAAAAATGGACATCGGCAACAAACTGGGAGTGCTTGGATATGGTTAGGAGGGAACTTACTTTTCTAGGCTGCCGTATCTACGTTTTCTGCTAAAATACATGGGAAGATCCCATTGGAGGAAAATTCCACCTAGGGTTAGGGTTAGGTCACCATCAACTCATAGAGAAAAATGGACATCGGCAACAAACTGGGAGTGCTTGGATATGGTTAGGAGGGAACTTACTTTTCTAGGCTGCCCTATCTATGTTTCCTGCTAAAATCCATGGGAAAATCCCATTGGAGGAAAATTCCACTTAGGGTTAGGGTTAGGTCACCATGAAGTAATAGAGAAAAATGGACATCGGCAACAAACTGGGAGTGCTTGGATATGGTTAGGAGGGAACTTACTTTTCTAGGCTGCCCTATCTATGTTTCCTGCTAAAATGCATGGGAAAATCCCATTGGAGGAAAATTCCACTTAGCGTTTGGGTTAGGTCACCATGAACATGGAGAGAAACATGGACATTGCCAATAAATTCGGAGTGGTTGGGAATGATTAGAAGGGCAAGGAAATTTCTAGGCTGCCTTATCTTTGTTTCCTGCTAAAATACATGGGAAAATCCCATTGGAGGAAAATTCCACTTAGTGTTAGGGTTAGGTCACCATGAACTCATAGAGAAAAATGGACATCGGCAACAAACTGGGAGTGCTTGGATATGGTTAGGAGGGAACTTACTTTTCTAGGCTGCGGTATCTATGTTTTCTTCTAAAATACATGGGAAAATCCAATTGGAGGAAAATTCCACTTACGGTTAGGTCACCATGAACTCATAGAGAAAAATGGACATCGGCAACAAACTGGGAGTGCTTGGATATGGTTAGGAGGGAACTTACTTTTCTAGGCTGCCGTATCTACGTTTCCTGGTAAAATACATGGGAAGATCCCATTGGAGGAAAATTCCACCTAGGGTTAGGGTTAGGTCACCATGAACTTATAGAGAAAAATGGACATTGGCAACAAACTGGGAGTGCTTGGATATGGTTAGGAGGGAACTTACTTTTCTAGGCTGCCCTATCTACGTTTCGTGATAAAATACATGGGAAGATCCCACTGGAGGAAAATTCCACTTAGGGTTAGGGTTAGGTCACCATGAACTCATAGAGAAAAATGGACATAGGCAACAAACTGGGAGTGCTTTGATATGGTTAGGAGGGAACTTACTTTTCTAGGCTGCGCTATCTATGTTTCCTGCTAAAATGCATGGGAAAATCCCATTGGAGGAAAATTCCACTTAGCGTTAGGGTTAAGTCACCATGAATATGGAGAGCAACAGGGACATTGTCAATAAAATCGGAGTGGTTGGGAATGATTAGGACGGCAAAGAAATTTCTAGGCTGCCCTATCTTTGTTTCCTGCTAAAATACATGGGAAAATCCCATTGGAGGAAAATTCCACTTAGTGTTAGGGTTAGGTCACCATGAACTCATAGAGAAAAATGGACATCAGCAACAAACTGGGAGTGCTTGGATATGGTTAGGAGGGCAAAGAAATTTCTAGGCTGCCCTATCTTTGTTTCCTGCTAAAATACATGGGAAAATCCCATTGGAGGAAAATTCCACTTAGTGTTATGGTTAGGTCACCATGAACTCATAGAGAAAAATGGACATTGGGAACAAACGGGGACTGCTTGAATATGGTTACGAGGGAACTTACTTTTCTAGGCTGCCATATCTACGTTTCCTGGTAAAATACATGGGAAGATCCCATTCGAGGAAAATTCCACCTAGGGTTAGGGTTAGGTCACCATGAACTCACAGAGAAAAATGGACATCGGCAACAAACTGGGAGTGCTTGGATATGGTTAGGAGGGAACTTACTTTTCTAGGCTGCCCTATCTATGTTTCCTGCTAAAATACATGGGAAGATCCCATTGGAGGAAAATTCCACTTAGGGTTAGGGTTAAGTCACCATGAACTCATAGAGAAAAATGGACATCGGCAACAAACTGGGAGTGCTTGCATATGGTTAGGAGGGAACTTACTTTTCTAGGCTGCCGTATCTACGTTGCCTGCTAAAATACATGGGAAGATCCCATTGGAGGAAAATTCCACCTAGGGTTAGGGTTAGGTCACCATGAACTCACAGAGAAAAATGGACATCGGCAACAAACTGGGAGTGCTTGGATATGGTTAGGACGGAACTTACTTTTCTAGGCTTCCCTATCTATGTTTCCTGCAAAAATACATGGGAAGATCCCATTGGAGGAAAATTCCACTTAGGGTTAGGGTTAAGTCACCATGAACTCATAGAGAAAAATGGACATCGGCAACAAACTGGGAGTGCTTGGATATGGTTAGGAGGGAACTTACTTTTCTAGGCTGCCGTATCTACGTTTCCTGGTAAAATACATGGGAAAATCCCATTGGAGGAAAATTCCACCTAGGGTTAGGGTTAGGTCACCATGAATATGGAGAGCAACAGGGACATTGTCAATAAATTCGGAGTGCTTGGGAATGGTTAGGAGGGCACTTACTTTTCTAGGCTTCCCTATCTATGTTTCCTGGTAAAATACATGGAAAAATCCCATTGGAAGAAAATTCCACTTAGTGTTTCGGTTAGGTCACCATGAAAATGGAGAGAAACATGGACATTGCCAATTAATTCGGAGTGGTTGGGAATGATTAGGACGGCAAAGAAATTTCTAGGCTGCCCTATCTTTGTTTCCTGCTAAAATACACGGGAAAATCCCATTGGAGGAAAATTCCACTTAGTGTTAGGGTTAGGTCACCATGAACTCATAGAGAAAAATGGACATCGGCAACAAACTGGGAGTGCTTGGATATGGTTAGGAGGGCAAAGAAATTTCTAGGCTGCCCTATCTTTGTTTCATGCTAAAATACATGGGAAAATCCCATTGGAGGAAAATTCCACTTAGTGTTAGGGTTAGGTCACCATGAACTCATAGAGAAAAATGGACATCGGCAACAAACTGGGAGTGCTTGGATATGGTTAGGAGGGAACTTACTTTTCTAGGCTGCCGTATCTACATTTTCTGCTAAAATACATGGGAAGATCCCATTGGAGGAAAATTCCACCTAGGGTTAGGGTTAGGTCACCATCAACTCATAGAGAAAAATGGACATCGGCAACAAACTGGGAGTGCTTGGATATGGTTAGGAGGGAACTTACTTTTCTAGGCTGCCGTATCTACGTTTTCTGCTAAAATACATGGGAAGATCCCATTGGAGGAAAATTCCACCTAGGGTTAGGGTTAGGTCACCATCAACTCATAGAGAAAAATGGACATCGGCAACAAACTGGGAGTGCTTGGATATGGTTAGGAGGGAACTTACTTTTCTAGGCTGCCCTATCTATGTTTCCTGCTAAAATGCATGGGAAAATCCCATTGGAGGAAAATTCCACTTAGGGTTAGGGTTAGGTCACCATGAAGTAATAGAGAAAAATGGACATCGGCAACAAACTGGGAGTGCTTGGATATGGTTAGGAGGGAACTTACTTTTCTAGGCTGCCCTATCTATGTTTCCTGCTAAAATACATGGGAAAATCCCATTGGAGGAAAATTCCACTTAGTGTTAGGGTTAGGTCACCATGAACTCATAGAGAAAAATGGACATCGGCAACAAACTGGGAGTGCTTGGATATGGTTAGGAGGGAACTTACTTTTCTAGGCTGCGGTATCTATGTTTTCTTCTAAAATACATGGGAAAATCCAATTGGAGGAAAATTCCACTTAGGGTTAGGTCACCATGAACTCATAGAGAAAAATGGACATCGGCAACAAACTGGGAGTGCTTGGATATGGTTAGGAGGGAACTTACTTTTCTAGGCTGCCGTATCTACGTTTCCTGGTAAAATACATGGGAAGATCCCATTGGAGGAAAATTCCACTTAGGGTTAGGGTTAGGTCACCATGAACTCATAGAGAAAAATGGGCATCGGCAACAAACTGGGAGTGCTTGGATAAGGTTAGGAGGGAACTTACTTTTCTAGGCTCCCTATCTATGTTTCCTGCTAAAATGCATGGGAAAATCCCATTGGAGGAAAATTCCACTTAGGCTTAGGGTTAGGTCACCATGAAGTAATAGAGAAAAATGGACATCGGCAACAAACTGGGAGTGCTTGGATATGGTTAGGAGGGAACTTACTTTTCTAGGCTGCCCTATCTATGTTTCCTGCTAAAATGCATGTGAAAATCCCATTGGAGGAAAATTCCACT
This sequence comes from Bothrops alternatus, assembly GCA_034064705.1. NCBI lineage: Eukaryota > Metazoa > Chordata > Lepidosauria > Squamata > Viperidae > Bothrops > Bothrops alternatus. The sequence goes on along the minus strand of JARGCV010000012.1, from coordinate 211,626 downwards.
TAGCGTTTGGGTTAGGTCACCATGAACATGGAGAGAAACATGGACATTGCCAATAAATTCGGAGTGGTTGGGAATGATTAGAAGGGCAAGGAAATTTCTAGGCTGCCTTATCTTTGTTTCCTGCTAAAATACATGGGAAAATCCCATTGGAGGAAAATTCCACTTAGTGTTAGGGTTAGGTCACCATGAACTCATCGAGAAAAATGGACATCGGCAACAAACTGGGAGTGCTTGGATATGGTTAGGAGGGAACTTACTTTTCTAGGCTGCCCTATCTATGTTTCCTGCTAAAATGCATGGGAAAATCCCATTGGAGGAAAGTTCCACTTAGGGTTAGGGTTAGGTCACCATGAACTCATAGAGAAAAATGGACATTGGCAACAAACTGGGAGTGCTTGGATATGGTTAGGAGGGAACTTACTTTTCTAGGCTGCCCTATCTATGTTTCCTGCTAAAACGCATGGGAAAATCCCATTGGAGGAAAATTCAACTTAGGCTTAGGGTTAGGACACCATGAACTCACAGAGAAAAATGGACATCGGCAACAAACTGGGAGTTCTTGGATATGGTTAGGAGGGAACTTACTTTTCTAGGCTGCGGTATCTATATTTTCTTCTAAAATACATGGGAAAATCCCATTGGAGGAAAATTACACTTAGGGTTAGGTCACCATGAACTCATAGAGAAAAATGGACATCGGCAACAAACTGGGAGTGCTTGGATATGGTTAGGAGGGAACTTACTTTTCTAGGCTGCCGTATCTACGTTTTCTGCTAAAATACATGGGAAGATCCCATTGGAGGAAAATTCCACCTAGGGTTAGGGTTAGGTCACCATCAACTCATAGAGAAAAATGGACATCGGCAACAAACTGGGAGTGCTTGGATATGGTTAGGAGGGAACTTACTTTTCTAGGCTGCCCTATCTATGTTTCCTGCTAAAATGCATGGGAAAATCCCATTGGAGGAAAATTCCACTTAGGGTTAGGGTTAGGTCACCATGAAGTAATAGAGAAAAATGGACATCGGCAACAAACTGGGAGTGCTTGGATATGGTTAGGAGGGAACTTACTTTTCTAGGCTGCCCTATCTATGTTTCCTGCTAAAATGCATGGGAAAATCCCATTGGAGGAAAATTCCACTTAGCGTTTGGGTTAGGTCACCATGAACATGGAGAGAAACATGGACATTGCCAATAAATTCGGAGTGGTTGGGAATGATTAGAAGGGCAAGGAAATTTCTAGGCTGCCTTATCTTTATTTCCTGCTAAAATACATGGGAAAATCCCATTGGAGGAAAATTCCACTTAGTGTTAGGGTTAGGTCACCATGAACTCATCGAGAAAAATGGACATCGGCAACAAACTGGGAGTGCTTGGATATGGTTAGGAGGGAACTTACTTTTCTAGGCTGCCCTATCTATGTTTCCTGCTAAAATGCATGGGAAAATCCCATTGGAGGAAAGTTCCACTTAGGCTTAGGGTTAGGTCACCATGAACTCATAGAGAAAAATGGACATTGGCAACAAACTGGGAGTGCTTGGATATGGTTAGGAGGGAACTTACTTTTCTAGGCTGCCCTATCTATGTTTCCTGCTAAAATGCATGGGAAAATCCCATTGGAGGAAAATTCAACTTAGGCTTAGGGTTAGGACACCATGAACTCACAGAGAAAAATGGACATCGGCAACAAACTGGGAGTTCTTGGATATGGTTAGGAGGGAACTTACTTTTCTAGGCTGCGGTATCTATATTTTCTTCTAAAATACATGGGAAAATCCCATTGGAGGAAAATTACACTTAGGGTTAGGTCACCATGAACTCATAGAGAAAAATGGACATCGTCAACAAACTGGGAGTGCTTGGATATGGTTAGGAGGGAACTTACTTTTCTAGGCTGCCGTATCTACGTTTTCTGCTAAAATACATGGGAAGATCCCATTGGAGGAAAATTCCACCTAGGGTTAGGGTTAGGTCACCATCAACTCATAGAGAAAAATGGACATCGGCAACAAACTGGGAGTGCTTGGATATGGTTAGGAGGGAACTTACTTTTCTAGGCTGCCCTATCTATGTTTCCTGCTAAAATGCATGGGAAAATCCCATTGGAGGAAAATTCCACTTAGGGTTAGGGTTAGGTCACCATGAAGTAATAGAGAAAAATGGACATCGGCAACAAACTGGGAGTGCTTGGATATGGTTAGGAGGGAACTTACTTTTCTAGGCTGCCCTATCTATGTTTCCTGCTAAAATACATGGGAAAATCCCATTGGAGGAAAATTCCACTTAGTGTTAGGGTTAGGTCACCATGAACTCATAGAGAAAAATGGACATCGGCAACAAACTGGGAGTGCTTGGATATGGTTAGGAGGGAACTTACTTTTCTAGGCTGCGGTATCTATGTTTTCTTCTAAAATACATGGGAAAATCCAATTGGAGGAAAATTCCACTTAGGGTTAGGTCACCATGAACTCATAGAGAAAAATGGACATCGGCAACAAACTGGGAGTGCTTGGATATGGTTAGGAGGGAACTTACTTTTCTAGGCTGCCGTATCTACGTTTCCTGGTAAAATACATGGGAAGATCCCATTGGAGGAAAATTCCACCTAGGGTTAGGGTTAGGTCACCATGAACTCATAGAGAAAAATGGACATTGGCAACAAACTGGGAGTGCTTGGATATGGTTAGGAGGGAACTAACTTTTCTAGGCTGCCCTATCTATGTTTCCTGCTAAAATACATGGGAAGATCCCATTGGAGGAAAATTCCACTTAGGGTTAGGGTTAGGTCACCATGAACTCATAGAGAAAAATGGACATCGGCAACAAACTGGGAGTGCTTGGATAAGGTTAGGAGGGAACTTACTTTTCTAGGCTGCCCTATCTACGTTTCGTGCTAAAATACATGGGAAGATCCCACTGGAGGAAAATTCCACTTAGGGTTAGGGTTAGGTCACCATGAACTCATAGAGAAAAATGGACATAGGCAACAAACTGGGAGTGCTTGGATATGGTTAGGAGGGAACTTACTTTTCTAGGCTGCCCTATCTATGTTTCCTGCTAAAATGCATGGGAAAATCCCATTGGAGGAAAATTCCACTTAGCGTTTGGGTTAGGTCACCATGAACATGGAGAGAAACATGGACATTGCCAATAAATTCGGAGTGGTTGGGAATGATTAGAAGGGCAAGGAAATTTCTAGGCTGCCTTATCTTTGTTTCCTGCTAAAATACATGGGAAAATCCCATTGGAGGAAAATTCCACTTAGTGTTAGGGTTAGGTCACCATGAACTCATCGAGAAAAATGGACATCGGCAACAAACTGGGAGTGCTTGGATATGGTTAGGAGGGAACTTACTTTTCTAGGCTGCCCTATCTATGTTTCCTGCTAAAATGCATGGGAAAATCCCATTGGAGGAAAGTTCCACTTAGGCTTAGGGTTAGGTCACCATGAACTCATAGAGAAAAATGGACATTGGCAACAAACTGGGAGTGCTTGGATATGGTTAGGAGGGAACTTACTTTTCTAGGCTGCCCTATCTATGTTTCCTGCTAAAATGCATGGGAAAATCCCATTGGAGGAAAATTCAACTTAGGCTTAGGGTTAGGACACCATGAACTCACCCAGAAAAATGGACATCGGCAACAAACTGGGAGTTCTTGGATATGGTTAGGAGGGAACTTACTTTTCTAGGCTGCGGTATCTATATTTTCTTCTAAAATACATGGGAAAATCCCATTGGAGGAAAATTACACTTAGGGTTAGGTCACCATGAACTCATAGAGAAAAATGGACATCGGCAACAAACTGGGAGTGCTTGGATATGGTTAGGAGGGAACTTACTTTTCTAGGCTGCCGTATCTACGTTTTCTGCTAAAATACATGGGAAGATCCCATTGGAGGAAAATTCCACCTAGGGTTAGGGTTAGGTCACCATCAACTCATAGAGAAAAATGGACATCGGCAACAAACTGGGAGTGCTTGGATATGGTTAGGAGGGAACTTACTTTTCTAGGCTGCCCTATCTATGTTTCCTGCTAAAATGCATGGGAAAATCCCATTGGAGGAAAATTCCACTTAGGGTTAGGGTTAGGTCACCATGAAGTAATAGAGAAAAATGGACATCGGCAACAAACTGGGAGTGCTTGGATATGGTTAGGAGGGAACTTACTTTTCTAGGCTGCCCTATCTATGTTTCCTGCTAAAATACATGGGAAAATCCCATTGGAGGAAAATTCCACTTAGTGTTAGGGTTAGGTCACCATGAACTCATAGAGAAAAATGGACATCGGCAACAAACTGGGAGTGCTTGGATATGGTTAGGAGGGAACTTACTTTTCTAGGCTGCCGTATCTACGTTTCCTGGTAAAATACATGGGAAGATCCCATTGGAGGAAAATTCCACCTAGGGTTAGGGTTAGGTCACCATGAACTCATAGAGAAAAATGGACATTGGCAACAAACTGGGAGTGCTTGGATATGGTTAGGAGGGAACTAACTTTTCTAGGCTGCCCTATCTATGTTTCCTGCTAAAATACATGGGAAGATCCCATTGGAGGAAAATTCCACTTAGGGTTAGGGTTAGGTCACCATGAACTCATAGAGAAAAATGGACATCGGCAACAAACTGGGAGTGCTTGGATAAGGTTAGGAGGGAACTTACTTTTCTAGGCTGCCCTATCTACGTTTCGTGCTAAAATACATGGGAAGATCCCACTGGAGGAAAATTCCACTTAGGGTTAGGGTTAGGTCACCATGAACTCATAGAGAAAAATGGACATCGGCAACAAACTGGGAGTGCTTGGATATGGTTAGGAGGGAACTTACTTTTCTAGCCTGCCCTATCTATGTTTCCTGCTAAAATGCATGGGAAAATCCCATTGGAGGAAAATTCCACTTAGGCTTAGGGTTAGGTCACCATGAACTCATAGAGAAAAATGGACATTTTTCTCTAGACAACCCAAGAAAGGGATCTTGGGGTTTTGGTGGACAGCTCGATGAAGATGACAACCCAAGAAAGGGATCTTGGGGTTTTGGTGGACAGCTCGATGAAGATGTCAACCCAATGCGCAGCAGCAGTAAAAAAAGCAAATTCCATGCTTGGCATGATTAGGAAGGGAATCGAAAATAAGTCAGCAAGTGTTGTATTGCCTCTGTACAAATCGATGGTGAGACCACACTTGGAGTACTGTGTACAGTTCTGGTCACCGCACCTCAAGAAGGATATAATGGAACTGGAAAAGGTGCAAAAAAGGGCAACAAGAATGATCAAGGAAATGGAGCGCCTCCCTTATGAAACCAGATTGCAACGCCTTGGTCTCTTCAGCCTTGAAAGACGGCGTTTAAGGGGTGACTTGATCGAAGTGTATAAAATCATGCATGGGATAGAAAAGGTGGATAGAGAAAAATTATTTTCTCTATCACACAATACCAGGACAAGGGGGCACTCCCTAAAGCTCATAGCTAAGAAAGTGAGGACAAATAAAGGGAAATATTTCTTCACCCAGAGAGTCGTTGATTTATGGAATTCACTTCCTGAAGGGGTCGTGACAGCTGTCAGCCTTGACAGCTTCAAGGCAGGGCTAGATAGATTCATGGATGCAAAGTGTATCGGTGGTTATTAAAACGGATGTCCATGTGCCGCCTCTATGTTGGTTGAGGCAGGCAGGATTCCCTTGAGTACCATTTGTTTGGGGGTCAAGGGAAAGGGAGGGTTTTGCCTTCTCTTTCTGCTCAAGATCCCCATGTACATTTGGTGGGCCACTGTGTGACACAGAATGCTGGACTCGATGGGCTTTGGCCTGATTCAGCATGGCTCTTCTTATGTTCTTATATGTTCTTATGACATCGGCAACAAACTGGGAGTGCTTGGATATGGTTAGGAGGGAACTTACTTTTCTAGGCTGCCCTATCTATGTTTCCTGCTAAAATGCATGGGAAAATCCCATTGGAGGAAAATTCCACTTAGGGTTAGGGTTAGGTCACCATGAACTCATAGAGAAAAATGGACATCGGCAACAAACTGGGAGTGCTTGGATATGGTTAGGAGGGAACTTACTTTTCTAGGCTGCCCTATCTATGTTTCCTGCTAAAATGCATGGGAAAATCCCATTGGAGGAAAATTCCACTTAGCGTTTGGGTTAGGTCACCATGAACATGGAGAGAAACATGGACATTGCCAATAAATTCGGAGTGGTTGGGAATGATTAGAAGGGCAAGGAAATTTCTAGGCTGCCTTATCTTTGTTTCCTGCTAAAATACATGGGAAAATCCCATTGGAGGAAAATTCCACTTAGTGTTAGGGTTAGGTCACCATGAACTCATCGAGAAAAATGGACATCGGCAACAAACTGGGAGTGCTTGGATATGGTTAGGAGGGAACTTACTTTTCTAGGCTGCCCTATCTATGTTTCCTGCTAAAATGCATGGGAAAATCCCATTGGAGGAAAGTTCCACTTAGGCTTAGTGTTAGGTCACCATGAACTCATAGAGAAAAATGGACATTGGCAACAAACTGGGAGTGCTTGGATATGGTTAGGAGGGAACTTACTTTTCTAGGCTGCCCTATCTATGTTTCCTGCTAAAATGCATGGGAAAATCCCATTGGAGGAAAATTCAACTTAGGCTTAGGGTTAGGACACCATGAACTCACAGAGAAAAATGGACATCGGCAACAAACTGGGAGTTCTTGGATATGGTTAGGAGGGAACTTACTTTTCTAGGCTGCGGTATCTATATTTTCTTCTAAAATACATGGGAAAATCCCATTGGAGGAAAATTACACTTAGGGTTAGGTCACCATGAACTCATAGAGAAAAATGGACATCGGCAACAAACTGGGAGTGCTTGGATATGGTTAGGAGGGAACTTACTTTTCTAGGCTGCCGTATCTACGTTTTCTGCTAAAATACATGGGAAGATCCCATTGGAGGAAAATTCCACCTAGGGTTAGGGTTAGGTCACCATCAACTCATAGAGAAAAATGGACATCGGCAACAAACTGGGAGTGCTTGGATATGGTTAGGAGGGAACTTACTTTTCTAGGCTGCCCTATCTATGTTTCCTGCTAAAATGCATGGGAAAATCCCATTGGAGGAAAATTCCACTTAGGGTTAGGGTTAGGTCACCATGAAGTAATAGAGAAAAATGGACATCGGCAACAAACTGGGAGTGCTTGGATATGGTTAGGAGGGAACTTACTTTTCTAGGCTGCCCTATCTATGTTTCCTGCTAAAATACATGGGAAAATCCCATTGGAGGAAAATTCCACTTAGTGTTAGGGTTAGGTCACCATGAACTCATAGAGAAAAATGGACATCGGCAACAAACTGGGAGTGCTTGGATATGGTTAGGAGGGAACTTACTTTTCTAGGCTGCGGTATCTATGTTTTCTTCTAAAATACATGGGAAAATCCAATTGGAGGAAAATTCCACTTAGGGTTAGGTCACCATGAACTCATAGAGAAAAATGGACATCGGCAACAAACTGGGAGTGCTTGGATATGGTTAGGAGGGAACTTACTTTTCTAGGCTGCCGTATCTACGTTTCCTGGTAAAATACATGGGAAGATCCCATTGGAGGAAAATTCCACTTAGGGTTAGGGTTAGGTCACCATGAACTCATAGAGAAAAATGGGCATCGGCAACAAACTGGGAGTGCTTGGATAAGGTTAGGAGGGAACTTACTTTTCTAGGCTGCCCTATCTACGTTTCGTGCTAAAATACATGGGAAGATCCCACTCGAGGAAAATTCCACTTAGGGTTAGGGTTAGGTCACCATGAACTCATAGAGAAAAATGGACATAGGCAACAAACTGGGAGTGCTTGGATATGGTTAGGAGGGAACTTACTTTTCTAGGCTGCCCAATCTATGTTTCCTGCTAAAATGCATAGGAAAATCCCATTGGAGGAAAATTCCACTTAGGCTTAGGGTTAGGTCACCATGAACTCATAGAGAAAAATGGACATCGGCAACAAACTGGGAGTGCTTGGATATGGTTAGGAGGGAACTTACTTTTCTAGCCTGCCCTATCTATGTTTCCTGCTAAAATGCATGGGAAAATCCCATTGGAGGAAAATTCCACTTAGGCTTAGGGTTAGGTCACCATGAACTCATAGAGAAAAATGGACATCGGCAACAAACTGGGAGTGCTTGGATATGGTTAGGAGGGAACTTACTTTTCTAGGCTGCCCTATCTATGTTTCCTGCTAAAATGCATGGGAAAATCCCATTGGAGGAAACTTCCACTTAGGCTTAGGGTTAGGTCACCATGAACTCATAGAGAAAAATGGACATCGGCAACAAACTGGGAGTGCTTGGATAAGGTTAGGAGGGAACTTACTTTTCTAGGCTGCCCTATCTACGTTTCGTGCTAAAATACATGGGAAGATCCCATTGGAGGAAAATTTCACCTTGGGTTAGGGTTAGGTCACCATGAACTCATAGAGAAAAATGGACATCGGCAACAAACTGGGAGTGCTTGGATATGGTTAGGAGGGAACTTACTTTTCTAGGCTGCCCTATCTATGTTTCCTGCTAAAATGCATGGGAAAATCCCATTGGAGGAAAATTCCACTTAGGCTTAGGGTTAGGTCACCATGAAATCATAGAGAAAAATGGATATCGGCAACAAACTGGGAGTGCTTGGATAAGGTTAGGAGGGAACTTACTTTTCTAGGCTGCCCTATCTACGTTTCGTGCTAAAATACATGGGAAGATCCCACTGGAGGAAAATTCCACTTAGGGTTAGGGTTAGGTCACCATCAACTCATAGAGAAAAATGGACATCGGCAACAAACTGGGAGTGCTTGGATATGGTTAGGAGGGAACTTACTTTTCTAGGCTGCGCTATCTATGTTTCCTGCTAACATGCATGGGAAAATCCCATTGCAGGAAAATTCCACTTAGGGTTAGGGTTAGGTCACCATGAACTCATAGAGAAAAATGGACATCGGCAACAAACTGGGAGTGCTTGGATATGGTTAGGAGGGAAGTTACTTTTCTAGGCTGCCCTATCTTTGTTTCCTGCTAAAATACATGGGAAGATCCCATTGGAGGAAAATTTCACCTTGGGTTAGGGTTAGGTCACCATGAACTCATAGAGAAGAATGGACATCGGCAACAAACTGGGAGTGCTTGGATATGGTTAGGAGGGAACTTACTTTTCTAGGCTGCCCTATCTATGTTTCCTGCTAAAATGCATGGGAAAATCCCATTGGAGGAAAATTCCACTTAGGCTTAGGGTTAGGTCACCATGAACTCATAGAGAAAAATGGACATCGGCAACAAACTGGGAGTGCTTGGATATGGTTAGGAGGGAACTTACTTTTCTAGGCTGCCCTATCTATGTTTCCTGCTAAAATGCATGGGAAAATCCCATTGGAGGAAAATTCCACTTAGGCTTAGGGTTAGGTCACCATGAACTCATAGAGAAAAATGGACATCTGCAACAAACTGGGAGTTCTTGGATATGGTTAGGAGGGAACTTACTTTTCTAGGCTGTGGTATCTATATTTTCTTCTAAAATACATGGGAAAATCCCATTGGAGGAAAATTACACTTAGGGTTAGGTCACCATGAACTCATAGAGAAAAATGGACATCGGCAACAAACTGGGAGTGCTTGGATATGGTTAGGAGGGAACTTACTTTTCTAGGGTGCCGTATCTATGTTTCCTGCTAAAATGCATGGGAAAATCCCATTGGAGGAAAATTCCACTTAGGGTTAGGGTTAGGTCACCATGAACTAATAGAGAGAAATAGACATCGGCAACAACCTGGGAGTGCTTGGATATGGTTAGGAGGGAACTTACTTTTCTAGGCTGCCCTATCTATGTTTCCTGCTAAAATGCATGGGAAAATCCCATTGGAGGAAAATTCCACTTAGGGTTAGGGTTAGGTCACCATGAACTAATAGAGAAAAATGGACATCGGCAAAAAACTGGGAGTGCTTGGATATGGTTAGGAGGGAACTTACTTTTCTAGGCTGCCCTATCTATGTTTCCTGCTAAAATGCATGGGAAAATCCCATTGGAGGAAAATTCCACTTAGCGTTTGGGTTAGGTCACCATGAACATGGAGAGAAACATGGACATTGCCAATAAATTCGGAGTGGTTGGGAATGATTAGAAGGGCAAGGAAATTTCTAGGCTGCCTTATCTTTGTTTCCTGCTAAAATACATGGGAAAATCCCATTGGAGGAAAGTTCCACTTAGGCTTAGGGTTAGGTCACCATGAACTCATAGAGAAAAATGGACATCGGCAACAAACTGGGAGTGCTTGGATATGGTTAGGAGGGAACTTACTTTTCTAGGCTGCGGTATCTATGTTTTCTTCTAAAATACATGGGAAAATCCAATTGGAGGAAAATTCCACTTAGGGTTAGGTCACCATGAACTCATAGAGAAAAATGGACATCGGCAACAAACTGGGAGTGCTTGGATATGGTTAGGAGGGAACTTACTTTTCTAGGCTGCCGTATCTACGTTTCCTGCTAAAATACATGGGAAGATCCCATTGGAGGAAAATTCCACCTAGGGTTAGGGTTAGGTCACCATGAACTCATAGAGAAAAATGGACATTGGCAACAAACTGGGAGTGCTTGGATATGGTTAGGAGGGAACTTACTTTTCTAGGCTGCCCTATCTATGTTTCCTGCTAAAATACATGGGAAGATCCCATTGGAGGAAAATTCCACTTAGGCTTAGGGTTAGGTCACCATGAACTCATAGAGAAAAATGGACATAGGCAACAAACTGGGAGTGCTTGGATATGGTTAGGAGGGAACTTACTTTTCTAGGCTGCCCTATCTATGTTTCCTGCTAAAATGCATAGGAAAATCCCATTGGAGGAAAATTCCACTTAGGCTTAGGGTTAGGTCACCATGAACTCATAGAGAAAAATGGACATCGGCAACAAACTGGGAGTGCTTGGATATGGTTAGGAGGGAACTTACTTTTCTAGGCTGCGGTATCTATATTTTCTTCTAAAATACACGGGAAAATCCCATTGGAGGAAAATTACACTTAGGGTTAGGTCACCATGAACTCATAGAGAAAAATGGACATCGGCAACAAACTGGGAGTGCTTGGATATGGTTAGGAGGGAACTTACTTTTCTAGGCTGCCGTATCTACGTTTTCTGCTAAAATACATGGGAAGATCCCATTGGAGGAAAATTCCACCTAGGGTTAGGGTTAGGTCACCATCAACTCATAGAGAAAAATGGACATCGGCAACAAACTGGGAGTGCTTGGATATGGTTAGGAGGGAACTTACTTTTCTAGGCTGCCCTATCTATGTTTCCTGCTAAAATGCATGGGAAAATCCCATTGGAGGAAAATTCCACTTAGGGTTAGGGTTAGGTCACCATGAAGTAATAGAGAAAAATGGACATCGGCAACAAACTGGGAGTGCTTGGATATGGTTAGGAGGGAACTTACTTTTCTAGGCTGCCCTATCTATGTTTCCTGCTAAAATGCATGGGAAAATCCCATTGGAGGAAAATTCCACTTAGCGTTTGGGTTAGGTCACCATGAACATGGAGAGAAACATGGACATTGCCAATAAATTCGGAGTGGTTGGGAATGATTAGAAGGGCAAGGAAATTTCTAGGCTGCCTTATCTTTGTTTCCTGCTAAAATACATGGGAAAATCCCATTGGAGGAAAATTCCACTTAGTGTTAGGGTTAGGTCACCATGAACTCATAGAGAAAAATGGACATCGGCAACAAACTGGGAGTGCTTGGATATGGTTAGGAGGGAACTTACTTTTCTAGGCTGCGGTATCTATGTTTTCTTCTAAAATACATGGGAAAATCCAATTGGAGGAAAATTCCACTTAGGGTTAGGTCACCATGAACTCATAGAGAAAAATGGACATCGGCAACAAACTGGGAGTGCTTGGATATGGTTAGGAGGGAACTTACTTTTCTAGGCTGCCGTATCTACGTTTCCTGCTAAAATACATGGGAAGATCCCATTGGAGGAAAATTCCACCTAGGGTTAGGGTTAGGTCACCATGAACTCATAGAGAAAAATGGACATTGGCAACAAACTGGGAGTGCTTGGATATGGTTAGGAGGGAACTTACTTTTCTAGGCTGCCCTATCTATGTTTCCTGCTAAAATACATGGGAAGATCCCATTGGAGGAAAATTCCACTTAGGCTTAGGGTTAGGTCACCATGAACTCATAGAGAAAAATGGACATAGGCAACAAACTGGGAGTGCTTGGATATGGTTATGAGGGAACTTACTTTTCTAGGCTGCCCTATCTATGTTTCCTGCTAAAATGCATGGGAAAATCCCATTGGAGGAAAATTCCACTTAGGCTTAGGGTTAGGTCACCATGAACTCATAGAGAAAAATGGACATCGGCAACAAACTGGGAGTGCTTGGATATGGTTAGGAGGGAACTTACTTTTCTAGCCTGCCCTATCTATGTTTCCTGCTAAAATGCATGGGAAAATCCCATTGGAGGAAAATTCCACTTAGGCTTAGGGTTAGGTCACCATGAAGTAATAGAGAAAAATGGACATCGGCAACAAACTGGGAGTGCTTGGATATGGTTAGGAGGGAACTTACTTTTCTAGGCTGCCCTATCTATGTTTCCTGCTAAAATGCATGGGAAAATCCCATTGGAGGAAAATTCCACTTAGCGTTTGGGTTAGGTCACCATGAACATGGAGAGAAACATGGACATTGCCAATAAATTCGGAGTGGTTGGGAATGATTAGAAGGGCAAGGAAATTTCTAGGCTGCCTTATCTTTGTTTCCTGCTAAAATACATGGGAAAATCCCATTGGAGGAAAATTCCACTTAGTGTTAGGGTTAGGTCACCATGAACTCATCGAGAAAAATGGACATCGGCAACAAACTGGGAGTGCTTGGATATGGTTAGGAGGGAACTTACTTTTCTAGGCTGCCCTATCTATGTTTCCTGCTAAAATGCATGGGAAAATCCCATTGGAGGAAAGTTCCACTTAGGCTTAGGGGTAGGTCACCATGAACTCATCGAGAAAAATGGACATCGGCAACAAACTGGGAGTGCTTGGATATGGTTAGGAGGGAACTTACTTTTCTAGGCTGCCCTATCTATGTTTCCTGCTAAAATGCATGGGAAAATCCCATTGGAGGAAAATTCCACTTAGGGTTAGGGTTAGGACACCATGAACTCACAGAGAAAAATGGACATCGGCAACAAACTGGGAGTTCTTGGATATGGTTAGGAGGGAACTTACTTTTCTAGGCTGCGGTATCTATATTTTCTTCTAAAATACATGGGAAAATCCCATTGGAGGAAAATTACACTTAGGGTTAGGTCACCATGAACTCATAGAGAAAAATGGACATCGGCAACAAACTGGGAGTGCTTGGATATGGTTAGGAGGGAACTTACTTTTCTAGGCTGCCGTATCTACGTTTTCTGCTAAAATACATGGGAAGATCCCATTGGAGGAAAATTCCACCTAGGGTTAGGGTTAGGTCACCATCAACTCATAGAGAAAAATGGACATCGGCAACAAACTGGGAGTGCTTGGATATGGTTAGGAGGGAACTTACTTTTCTAGGCTGCCCTATCTATGTTTCCTGCTAAAATGCATGGGAAAATCCCATTGGAGGAAAATTCCACTTAGGGTTAGGGTTAGGTCACCATGAAGTAATAGAGAAAAATGGACATCGGCAACAAACTGGGAGTGCTTGGATATGGTTAGGAGGGAACTTACTTTTCTAGGCTGCCCTATCTATGTTTCCTGCTAAAATACATGGGAAAATCCCATTGGAGGAAAATTCCACTTAGTGTTAGGGTTAGGTCACCATGAACTCATAGAGAAAAATGGACATCGGCAACAAACTGGGAGTGCTTGGATATGGTTAGGAGGGAACTTACTTTTCTAGGCTGCGGTATCTATGTTTTCTTCTAAAATACATGGGAAAATCCAATTGGAGGAAAATTCCACTTAGGGTTAGGTCACCATGAACTCATAGAGAAAAATGGACATCGGCAACAAACTGGGAGTGCTTGGATATGGTTAGGAGGGAACTTACTTTTCTAGGCTGCCGTATCTACGTTTCCTGCTAAAATACATGGGAAGATCCCATTGGAGGAAAATTCCACCTAGGGTTAGGGTTAGGTCACCATGAACTCATAGAGAAAAATGGACATTGGCAACAAACTGGGAGTGCTTGGATATGGTTAGGAGGGAACTTACTTTTCTAGGCTGCCCTATCTATGTTTCCTGTTAAAATGCATAGGAAAATCCCATTGGAGGAAAATTCCACTTAGGCTTAGGGTTAGGTCACCATGAACTCATAGAGAAAAATGGACATCGGCAACAAACTGGGAGTGCTTGGATATGGTTAGGAGGGAACTTACTTTTCTAGCCTGCCCTATCTATGTTTCCTGCTAAAATGCATGGGAAAATCCCATTGGAGGAAAATTCCACTTAGGCTTAGGGTTAGGTCACCATGAACTCATAGAGAAAAATGGACATCGGCAACAAACTGGGAGTGCTTGGATATGGTTAGGAGGGAACTTACTTTTCTAGGCTGCCCTATCTATGTTTCCTGCTAAAATGCATGGGAAAATCCCATTGGAGGAAAATTCCACTTAGGCTTAGGGTTAGGTCACCATGAACTCATAGAGAAAAATGGACATCGGCAACAAACTGGGAGTGCTTGGATAAGGTTAGGAGGGAACTTACTTTTCTAGCCTGCCCTATCTACGTTTCGTGCTAAAATACATGGGAGGATCCCATTGGAGGAAAATTTCACCTTGGGTTAGGGTTAGGTCACCATGAACTCATAGAGAAAAATGGACATCAGCAACAAACTGGGAGTGCTTGGATATGGTTAGGAGGGAACTTACTTTTCTAGGCTGCCCTATCTATGTTTCCTGCTAAAATGCATGGGAAAATCCCATTGGAGGAAAATTCCACTTAGGCTTAGGGTTAGGTCACCATGAACTCATAGAGAAAAATGGATATCGGCAACAAACTGGGAGTGCTTGGATAAGGTTAGGAGGGAACTTACTTTTCTAGGCTGCCCTATCTACGTTTCGTGCTAAAATACATGGGAAGATCCCACTGGAGGAAAATTCCACTTAGGGTTAGGGTTAGGTCACCATCAACTCATAGAGAAAAATGGACATCGGCAACAAACTGGGAGTGCTTGCATATGGTTAGGAGGGAACTTACTTTTCTAGGCTGCGCTATCTATGTTTCCTGCTAACATGCATGGGAAAATCCCATTGCAGGAAAATTCCACTTAGGGTTAGGGTTAGGTCACCATGAACTCATAGAGAAAAATGGACATCGGCAACAAACTGGGAGTGCTTGGATATGGTTAGGAGGGAAGTTACTTTTCTAGGCTGCCCTATCTTTGTTTCCTGCTAAAATACATGGGAAGATCCCATTGGAGGAAAATTTCACCTTGGGTTAGGGTTAGGTCACCATGAACTCATAGAGAAGAATGGACATCGGCAACAAACTGGGAGTGCTTGGATATGGTTAGGAGGGAACTTACTTTTCTAGGCTGCCCTATCTATGTTTCCTGCTAAAATGCATGGGAAAATCCCATTGGAGGAAAATTCCACTTAGGCTTAGGGTTAGGTCACCATGAACTCATAGAGAAAAATGGACATCGGCAACAAACTGGGAGTGCTTGGATATGGTTAGGAGGGAACTTACTTTTCTAGGCTGCCCTATCTATGTTTCCTGCTAAAATGCATGGGAAAATCCCATTGGAGGAAAATTCCACTTAGGCTTAGGGTTAGGTCACCATGAACTCATAGAGAAAAATGGACATCTGCAACAAACTGGGAGTTCTTGGATATGGTTAGGAGGGAACTTACTTTTCTAGGCTGTGGTATCTATATTTTCTTCTAAAATACATGGGAAAATCCCATTGGAGGAAAATTACACTTAGGGTTAGGTCACCATGAACTAATAGAGAGAAATAGACATCGGCAACAACCTGGGAGTGCTTGGATATGGTTAGGAGGGAACTTACTTTTCTAGGCTGCCCTATCTATGTTTCCTGCTAAAATGCATGGGAAAATCCCATTGGAGGAAAATTCCACTTAGGGTTAGGGTTAGGTCACCATGAACTAATAGAGAAAAATGGACATCGGCAACAAACTGGGAGTGCTTGGATATGGTTAGGAGGGAACTTACTTTTCTAGGCTGCCCTATCTATGTTTCCTGCTAAAATGCATGGGAAAATCCCATTGGAGGAAAATTCCACTTAGCGTTTGGGTTAGGTCACCATGAACATGGAGAGAAACATGGACATTGCCAATAAATTCGGAGTGGTTGGGAATGATTAGAAGGGCAAGGAAATTTCTAGGCTGCCTTATCTTTGTTTCCTGCTAAAATACATGGGAAAATCCCATTGGAGGAAAATTCCACTTAGTGTTAGGGTTAGGTCACCATGAACTCATAGAAAAAAATGGACATCGGCAACAAACTGGGAGTGCTTGGATATGGTTAGGAGGGAACTTACTTTTCTAGCCTGCCCTATCTATGTTTCCTGCTAAAATGCATGGGAAAATCCCATTGGAGGAAAATTCCACTTAGGCTTAGGGTTAGGTCACCATGAACTCATAGAGAAAAATGGACATCGGCAACAAACTGGGATTGCTTGGATATGGTTAGGAGGGAACTTACTTTTCTAGGCTGCCGTATCTACGTTTTCTGCTAAAATACATGGGAAGATCCCATTGGAGGAAAATTCCACCTAGGGTTAGGGTTAGGTCACCATCAACTCATAGAGAAAAATGGACATCGGCAACAAACTGGGAGTGCTTGGATATGGTTAGGAGGGAACTTACTTTTCTAGGCTGCCCTATCTACGTTTCGTGCTAAAATACATGGGAGGATCCCATTGGAGGAAAATTTCACCTTGGGTTAGGGTTAGGTCACCATGAACTCATAGAGAAAAATGGACATCAGCAACAAACTGGGAGTGCTTGGATATGGTTAGGAGGGAACTTACTTTTCTAGGCTGCCCTATCTATGTTTCCTGCTAAAATGCATGGGAAAATCCCATTGGAGGAAAATTCCACTTAGGCTTAGGGTTAGGTCACCATGAACTCATAGAGAAAAATGGATATCGGCAACAAACTGGGAGTGCTTGGATAAGGTTAGGAGGGAACTTACTTTTCTAGGCTGCCCTATCTACGTTTCGTGCTAAAATACATGGGAAGATCCCACTGGAGGAAAATTCCACTTAGGGTTAGGGTTAGGTCACCATCAACTCATAGAGAAAAATGGACATCGGCAACAAACTGGGAGTGCTTGCATATGGTTAGGAGGGAACTTACTTTTCTAGGCTGCGCTATCTATGTTTCCTGCTAACATGCATGGGAAAATCCCATTGCAGGAAAATTCCACTTAGGGTTAGGGTTAGGTCACCATGAACTCATAGAGAAAAATGGACATCGGCAACAAACTGGGAGTGCTTGGATATGGTTAGGAGGGAAGTTACTTTTCTAGGCTGCCCTATCTTTGTTTCCTGCTAAAATACATGGGAAGATCCCATTGGAGGAAAATTTCACCTTGGGTTAGGGTTAGGTCACCATGAACTCATAGAGAAAAATGGACATCGGCAACAAACTGGGAGTGCTTGGATATGGTTAGGAGGGAACTTACTTTTCTAGGCTGCCCTATCTATGTTTCCTGCTAAAATGCATGGGAAAATCCCATTGGAGGAAAATTCCACTTAGGCTTAGGGTTAGGTCACCATGAACTCATAGAGAAAAATGGACATCGGCAACAAACTGGGAGTGCTTGGATATGGTTAGGAGGGAACTTACTTTTCTAGGCTGCCCTATCTATGTTTCCTGCTAAAATGCATGGGAAAATCCCATTGGAGGAAAATTCCACTTAGGCTTAGGGTTAGGTCACCATGAACTCATAGAGAAAAATGGACATCTGCAACAAACTGGGAGTTCTTGGATATGGTTAGGAGGGAACTTACTTTTCTAGGCTGTGGTATCTATATTTTCTTCTAAAATACATGGGAAAATCCCATTGGAGGAAAATTACACTTAGGGTTAGGTCACCATGAACTAATAGAGAGAAATAGACATCGGCAACAACCTGGGAGTGCTTGGATATGGTTAGGAGGGAACTTACTTTTCTAGGCTGCCCTATCTATGTTTCCTGCTAAAATGCATGGGAAAATCCCATTGGAGGAAAATTCCACTTAGGGTTAGGGTTAGGTCACCATGAACTAATAGAGAAAAATGGACATCGGCAACAAACTGGGAGTGCTTGGATATGGTTAGGAGGGAACTTACTTTTCTAGGCTGCCCTATCTATGTTTCCTGCTAAAATGCATGGGAAAATCCCATTGGAGGAAAATTCCACTTAGCGTTTGGGTTAGGTCACCATGAACATGGAGAGAAACATGGACATTGCCAATAAATTCGGAGTGGTTGGGAATGATTAGAAGGGCAAGGAAATTTCTAGGCTGCCTTATCTTTGTTTCCTGCTAAAATACATGGGAAAATCCCATTGGAGGAAAATTCCACTTAGTGTTAGGGTTAGGTCACCATGAACTCATAGAAAAAAATGGACATCGGCAACAAACTGGGAGTGCTTGGATATGGTTAGGAGGGAACTTACTTTTCTAGCCTGCCCTATCTATGTTTCCTGCTAAAATGCATGGGAAAATCCCATTGGAGGAAAATTCCACTTAGGCTTAGGGTTAGGTCACCATGAACTCATAGAGAAAAATGGACATCGGCAACAAACTGGGATTGCTTGGATATGGTTAGGAGGGAACTTACTTTTCTAGGCTGCCGTATCTACGTTTTCTGCTAAAATACATGGGAAGATCCCATTGGAGGAAAATTCCACCTAGGGTTAGGGTTAGGTCACCATCAACTCATAGAGAAAAATGGACATCGGCAACAAACTGGGAGTGCTTGGATATGGTTAGGAGGGAACTTACTTTTCTAGGCTGCCCTATCTATGTTTCCTGCTAAAATGCATGGGAAAATCCCATTGGAGGAAAATTCCACTTAGGGTTAGGGTTAGGTCACCATGAAGTAATAGAGAAAAATGGACATCGGCAACAAACTGGGAGTGCTTGGATATGGTTAGGAGGGAACTTACTTTTCTAGGCTGCCCTATCTATGTTTCCTGCTAAAATACATGGGAAAATCCCATTGGAGGAAAATTCCACTTAGTGTTAGGGTTAGGTCACCATGAACTCATAGAGAAAAATGGACATCGGCAACAAACTGGGAGAGCTTGGATATGGTTAGGAGGGAACTTACTTTTCTAGGCTGCGGTATCTATGTTTTCTTCTAAAATACATGGGAAAATCCAATTGGAGGAAAATTCCACTTAGGGTTAGGTCACCATGAACTCATAGAGAAAAATGGACATCGGCAACAAACTGGGAGTGCTTGGATATGGTTAGGAGGGAACTTACTTTTCTAGGCTGCCGTATCTACGTTTCCTGGTAAAATACATGGGAAGATCCCATTGGAGGAAAATTCCACCTAGGGTTAGGGTTAGGTCACCATGAACTCATAGAGAAAAATGGACATTGGCAACAAACTGGGAGTGCTTGGATATGGTTAGGAGGGAACTTACTTTTCTAGGCTGCCCTATCTATGTTTCCTGCTAAAATGCATAGGAAAATCCCATTGGAGGAAAATTCCACTTAGGCTTAGGGTTAGGTCACCATGAACTCATAGAGAAAAATGGACATCGGCAACAAACTGGGAGTGCTTGGATATGGTTAGGAGGGAACTTACTTTTCTAGCCTGCCCTATCTATGTTTCCTGCTAAAATGCATGGGAAAATCCCATTGGAGGAAAATTCCACTTAGGCTTAGGGTTAGGTCACCATGAACTCATAGAGAAAAATGGACATCGGCAACAAACTGGGAGTGCTTGGATATGGTTAGGAGGGAACTTACTTTTCTAGGCTGCCCTATCTATGTTTCCTGCTAAAATGCATGGGAAAATCCCATTGGAGGAAAATTCCACCTTGGGTTAGGGTTAGGTCACCATGAACTCATAGAGAAAAATGGACATCGGCAACAAACTGGGAGTGCTTGCATATGGTTAGGAGGGAACTTACTTTTCTAGGCTGCGCTATCTATGTTTCCTGCTAACATGCATGGGAAAATCCCATTGCAGGAAAATTCCACTTAGGGTTAGGGTTAGGTCACCATGAACTCATAGAGAAAAATGGACATCGGCAACAAACTGGGAGTGCTTGGATATGGTTAGGAGGGAAGTTACTTTTCTAGGCTGCCCTATCTTTGTTTCCTGCTAAAATACATGGGAAGATCCCATTGGAGGAAAATTTCACCTTGGGTTAGGGTTAGGTCACCATGAACTCATAGAGAAGAATGGACATCGGCAACAAACTGGGAGTGCTTGGATATGGTTAGGAGGGAACTTACTTTTCTAGGCTGCCCTATCTATGTTTCCTGCTAAAATGCATGGGAAAATCCCATTGGAGGAAAATTCCACTTAGGCTTAGGGTTAGGTCACCATGAACTCATAGAGAAAAATGGACATCGGCAACAAACTGGGAGTGCTTGGATATGGTTAGGAGGGAACTTACTTTTCTAGGCTGCCCTATCTATGTTTCCTGCTAAAATGCATGGGAAAATCCCATTGGAGGAAAATTCCACTTAGGCTTAGGGTTAGGTCACCATGAACTCATAGAGAAAAATGGACATTGGCAACAAACTGGGAGTGCTTGGATATGGTTAGGAGGGAACTTACTTTTCTAGGCTGCCCTATCTATGTTTCCTGCTAAAATGCATAGGAAAATCCCATTGGAGGAAAATTCCACTTAGGCTTAGGGTTAGGTCACCATGAACATGGAGAGAAACATGGACATTGCCAATAAATTCGGAGTGGTTGGGAATGATTAGAAGGGCAAGGAAATTTCTAGGCTGCCTTATCTTTGTTTCCTGCTAAAATACATGGGAAAATCCCATTGGAGGAAAATTCCACTTAGTGTTAGGGTTAGGTCACCATGAACTCATAGAAAAAAATGGACATCGGCAACAAACTGGGAGTGCTTGGATATGGTTAGGAGGGAACTTACTTTTCTAGCCTGCCCTATCTATGTTTCCTGCTAAAATGCATGGGAAAATCCCATTGGAGGAAAATTCCACTTAGGCTTAGGGTTAGGTCACCATGAACTCATAGAGAAAAATGGACATCGGCAACAAACTGGGAGTGCTTGGATATGGTTAGGAGGGAACTTACTTTTCTAGGCTGCCCTATCTATGTTTCCTGCTAAAATGCATGGGAAAATCCCATTGGAGGAAAGTTCCACTTAGGCTTAGGGTTAGGTCACCATGAACTCATAGAGAAAAATGGACATTGGCAACAAACTGGGAGTGCTTGGATATGGTTAGGAGGGAACTTACTTTTCTAGGCTGCCCTATCTATGTTTCCTGCTAAAATGCATGGGAAAATCCCATTGGAGGAAAATTCAACTTAGGCTTAGGGTTAGGTCACCATGAACTCACAGAGAAAAATGGACATCGGCAACAAACTGGGAGTTCTTGGATATGGTTAGGAGGGAACTTACTTTTCTAGGCTGCGGTATCTATATTTTCTTCTAAAATACATGGGAAAATCCCATTGGAGGAAAATTACACTTAGGGTTAGGTCACCATGAACTCATAGAGAAAAATGGACATCGGCAACAAACTGGGAGTGCTTGGATATGGTTAGGAGGGAACTTACTTTTCTAGGCTGCCGTATCTACGTTTTCTGCTAAAATACATGGGAAGATCCCATTGGAGGAAAATTCCACCTAGGGTTAGGGTTAGGTCACCATCAACTCATAGAGAAAAATGGACATCGGCAACAAACTGGGAGTGCTTGGATATGGTTAGGAGGGAACTTACTTTTCTAGGCTGCCCTATCTATGTTTCCTGCTAAAATGCATGGGAAAATCCCATTGGAGGAAAGTTCCACTTAGGCTTAGGGTTAGGTCACCATGAACTCATAGAGAAAAATGGACATTGGCAACAAACTGGGAGTGCTTGGATATGGTTAGGAGGGAACTTACTTTTCTAGGCTGCCCTATCTATGTTTCCTGCTAAAATGCATGGGAAAATCCCACTGGAGGAAAATTCAACTTAGGCTTAGGGTTAGGTCACCATGAACTCACAGAGAAAAATGGACATCGGCAACAAACTGGGAGTTCTTGGATATGGTTAGGAGGGAACTTACTTTTCTAGGCTGCGGTATCTATATTTTCTTCTAAAATACACGGGAAAATCCCATTGGAGGAAAATTACACTTAGGGTTAGGTCACCATGAACTCATAGAGAAAAATGGACATCGGCAACAAACTGGGAGTGCTTGGATATGGTTAGGAGGGAACTTACTTTTCTAGGCTGCGCTATCTATGTTTCCTGCTAACATGCATGGGAAAATCCCATTGGAGGAAAATTCCACTTGGGTTAGGCTTTGGTCACCATGAACTCATAGAGAAAAATGGACATCGGCAACAAACTGGGAGTGCTTGGATATGGTTAGGAGGGAAGTTACTTTTCTAGGCTGCCCTATCTTTGTTTCCTGCTAAAATACATGGGAAGATCCCATTGGAGGAAAATTTCACCTTGGGTTAGGGTTAGGTCACCATGAACTCACAGAGAAAAATGGACATCGGCAACAAACTGGGAGTGCTTGGATATGGTTAGGAGGGAACTTACTTTTCTAGGCTGCCCTATCTATGTTTCCTGCTAAAATGCATGGGAAAATCCCATTGGAGGAAAATTCCACTTAGGCTTAGGGTTAGGTCACCATGAACTCATAGAGAAAAATGGATATCGGCAACAAACTGGGAGTGCTTGGATAAGGTTAGGAGGGAACTTACTTTTCTAGGCTGCCCTATCTACGTTTCGTGCTAAAATACATGGGAAGATCCCACTGGAGGAAAATTCCACTTAGGCTTAGGGTTAGGTCACCATGAACTCATAGAGAAAAATGGACATCGGCAACAAACTGGGAGTGCTTGGATATGGTTAGGAGGGAAGTTACTTTTCTAGGCTGCCCTATCTTTGTTTCCTGCTAAAATACATGGGAAGATCCCATTGGAGGAAAATTTCACCTTGGGTTAGGGTTAGGTCACCATGAACTCATAGAGAAAAATGGACATCGGCAACAAACTGGGAGTGCTTGGATATGGTTAGGAGGGAACTTACTTTTCTAGGCTGCCCTATCTCTGTTTCCTGCTAAAATGCATGGGAAAATCCCATTGGAGGAAAATTCAACTTAGGCTTAGGGTTAGGTCACCATGAACTCACAGAGAAAAATGGACATCGGCAACAAACTGGGAGTTCTTGGATATGGTTAGGAGGGAACTTACTTTTCTAGGCTGCGGTATCTATATTTTCTTCTAAAATACATGGGAAAATCCCATTGGAGGAAAATTACACTTAGGGTTAGGTCACCATGAACTCATAGAGAAAAATGGACATCGGCAACAAACTGGGAGTGCTTGGATATGGTTAGGAGGGAACTTACTTTTCTAGGCTGCCGTATCTACGTTTTCTACTAAAATACATGGGAAGATCCCATTGGAGGAAAATTCCACCTAGGGTTAGGGTTAGGTCACCATCAACTCATAGAGAAAAATGGACATCGGCAACAAACTGGGAGTGCTTGGATATGGTTAGGAGGGAACTTACTTTTCTAGGCTGCCCTATCTATGTTTCCTGCTAAAATGCATGGGAAAATCCCATTGGAGGAAAATTCCACTTAGGGTTAGGGTTAGGTCACCATGAAGTAATAGAGAAAAATGGACATCGGCAACAAACTGGGAGTGCTTGGATATGGTTAGGAGGGAACTTACTTTTCTAGGCTGCCCTATCTATGTTTCCTGCTAAAATGCATGGGAAAATCCCATTGGAGGAAAATTCCACTTAGCGTTTGGGTTAGGTCACCATGAACATGGAGAGAAACATGGACATTGCCAATAAATTCGGAGTGGTTGGGAATGATTAGAAGGGCAAGGAAATTTCTAGGCTGCCTTATCTTTGTTTCCTGCTAAAATACATGGGAAAATCCCATTGGAGGAAAATTCCACTTAGTGTTAGGGTTAGGTCACCATGAACTCATAGAGAAAAATGGACATCGGCAACAAACTGGGAGTGCTTGGATATGGTTAGGAGGGAACTTACTTTTCTAGGCTGCGGTATCTATGTTTTCTTCTAAAATACATGGGAAAATCCAATTGGAGGAAAATTCCACTTAGGGTTAGGTCACCATGAACTCATAGAGAAAAATGGACATCGGCAACAAACTGGGAGTGCTTGGATATGGTTAGGAGGGAACTTACTTTTCTAGGCTGCCGTATCTACGTTTCCTGGTAAAATACATGGGAAGATCCCATTGGAGGAAAATTCCACCTAGGGTTAGGGTTAGGTCACCATGAACTCATAGAGAAAAATGGACATTGGCAACAAACTGGGAGTGCTTGGATATGGTTAGGAGGGAACTTACTTTTCTAGGCTGCCCTATCTATGTTTCCTGCTAAAATACATGGGAAGATCCCATTGGAGGAAAATTCCACTTAGGGTTAGGGTTAGGTCACCATGAACTCATAGAGAAAAATGGACATCGGCAACAAACTGGGAGTGCTTGGATAAGGTTAGGAGGGAACTTACTTTTCTAGGCTGCCCTATCTATGTTTCCTGCTAAAATGCATGGGAAAATCCCATTGGAGGAAAATTCCACTTAGGCTTAGGGTTAGGTCACCATGAACTCATAGAGAAAAATGGATATCGGCAACAAACTGGGAGCGCTTGGATAAGGTTAGGAGGGGACTTACTTTTCTAGGCTGCCCTATCTACGTTTCGTGCTAAAATACATGGGAAGATCCCACTGGAGGAAAATTCCACTTAGGGTTAGGGTTAGGTCACCATCAACTCATAGAGAAAAATGGACATCGGCAACAAACTGGGAGTGCTTGGATATGGTTAGGAGGGAACTTACTTTTCTAGGCTGCGCTATCTATGTTTCCTGCTAACATGCATGGGAAAATCCCATTGGAGGAAAATTCCACTTAGGGTTAGGGTTAGGTCACCATGAACTCATAGAGAAAAATGGACATCGGCAACAAACTGGGAGTGCTTGGATATGGTTAGGAGGGAAGTTACTTTTCTAGGCTGCCCTATCTTTGTTTCCTGCTAAAATACATGGGAAGATCCCATTGGAGGAAAATTTCACCTTGGGTTAGGGTTAGGTCACCATGAACTCATAGAGAAAAATGGACATCGGCAACAAACTGGGAGTGCTTGGATATGGTTAGGAGGGAACTTACTTTTCTAGGCTGCCCTATCTATGTTTCCTGCTAAAATGCATGGGAAAATCCCATTGGAGGAAAATTTCACTTAGGCTTAGGGTTAGGTCACCATGAACTCATAGAGAAAAATGGACATCGGCAACAAACTGGTTGTGCTTGGATATGGTTAGGAGGGAACTTACTTTTCTAGGCTGCCCTATCTATGTTTCCTGCTAAAATGCATGGGAAAATCCCATTGGAGGAAAATTCCACTTAGGGTTAGGGTTAGGTCACCATGAACTAATAGAGAAAAATGGACATCGGCAACAAACTGGGAGTGCTTGGATATGGTTAGGAGGGAACTTACTTTTCTAGGCTGCCCTATCTATGTTTCCTGCTAAAATGCATGGGAAAATCCCATTGGAGGAAAATTCCACTTAGCGTTTGGGTTAGGTCACCATGAACATGGAGAGAAACATGGACATTGCCAATAAATTCGGAGTGGTTGGGAATGATTAGAAGGGCAAGGAAATTTCTAGGCTGCCTTATCTTTGTTTCCTGCTAAAATACATGGGAAAATCCCATTGGAGGAAAATTCCACTTAGTGTTAGGGTTAGGTCACCATGAACTCATAGAAAAAAATGGACATCGGCAACAAACTGGGAGTGCTTGGATATGGTTAGGAGGGAACTTACTTTTCTAGGCTGCGGTATCTACGTTTCCTGGTAAAATACATGGGAAGATCCCATTGGAGGAAAATTCCACCTAGGGTTAGGTCACCATGTACTCATAGAGAAAAATGGACATCGGCAACAAACTGGGAGTGCTTGGATATGGTTAGGAGGGAACTTACTTTTCTAGGCTGCTGTATCTACGTTTCCTGGTAAAATACATGGGAAGATCCCATTGGAGGAAAATTCCACCTAGGGTTAGGGTTAGGTCACCATGAACTCATAGAGAAAAATGGACATTGGCAACAAACTGGGAGTGCTTGGATATGGTTAGGAGGGAACTTACTTTTCTAGGCTGCCCTATCTATGTTTCCTGCTAAAATGCATGGGAAAATCCCATTGGAGGAAAATTCCACTTAGCGTTTGGGTTAGGTCACCATGAACATGGAGAGAAACATGGACATTGCCAATAAATTCGGAGTGGTTGGGAATGATTAGAAGGGCAAGGAAATTTCTAGGCTGCCTTATCTTTGTTTCCTGCTAAAATACATGGGAAGATCCCATTGGAGGAAAATTCCACTTAGGGTTAGGGTTAGGTCACCATGAACTCATAGAGAAAAATGGACATCGGCAACAAACTGGGAGTGCTTGGATATGGTTAGGAGGGAACTTACTTTTCTAGGCTGCCCTATCTACGTTTCCTGCTAAAATGCATGGGAAAATCCCATTGGAGGAAAATTCCACTTAGGGTTAGGGTTAGGTCACCATGAACTAATAGAGAAAAATGGACATCGGCAACAAACTGGGAGTGCTTGGATATGGTTAGGAGGGAACTTACTTTTCTAGGCTGCCCTATCTATGTTTCCTGCTAAAATGCATGGGAAAATCCCATTGGAGGAAAATTCCACTTAGCGTTTGGGTTAGGTCACCATGAACATGGAGAGAAACATGGACATTGCCAATAAATTCGGAGTGGTTGGGAATGATTAGAAGGGCAAGGAAATTTCTAGGCTGCCTTATCTTTGTTTCCTGCTAAAATACATGGGAAAATCCCATTGGAGGAAAATTCCACTTAGTGTTAGGGTTAGGTCACCATGAACTCATAGAAAAAAATGGACATCGGCAACAAACTGGGAGTGCTTGGATATGGTTAGGAGGGAACTTACTTTTCTAGGCTGCCGTATCTACGTTTCCTGGTAAAATACATGGGAAGATCCCATTGGAGGAAAATTCCACCTAGGGTTAGGGTTAGGTCACCATGAACTCATAGAGAAAAATGGACATTGGCAACAAACTGGGAGTGCTTGGATATGGTTAGGAGGGAACTTACTTTTCTAGGCTGCCCTATCTATGTTTCCTGCTAAAATACATGGGAAGATCCCATTGGAGGAAAATTCCACTTAGGGTTAGGGTTAGGTCACCATGAACTCATAGAGAAAAATGGACATCGGCAACAAACTGGGAGTGCTTGGATAAGGTTAGGAGGGAACTTACTTTTCTAGGCTGCCCTATCTATGTTTCCTGCTAAAATGCATGGGAAAATCCCATTGGAGGAAAATTCCACTTAGGCTTAGGGTTAGGTCACCATGAACTCATAGAGAAAAATGGATATCGGCAACAAACTGGGAGTGCTTGGATATGGTTAGGAGGGAACTTACTTTTCTAGGCTGCGCTATCTATGTTTCCTGCTAACATGCATGGGAAAATCCCATTGGAGGAAAATTCCACTTAGGGTTAGGGTTAGGTCACCATGAACTCATAGAGAAAAATGGACATCGGCAACAAACTGGGAGTGCTTGGATATGGTTAGGAGGGAAGTTACTTTTCTAGGCTGCCCTATCTTTGTTTCCTGCTAAAATACATGGGAAGATCCCATTGGAGGAAAATTTCACCTTGGGTTAGGGTTAGGTCACCATGAACTCATAGAGAAAAATGGACATCGGCAACAAACTGGGAGTGCTTGGATATGGTTAGGAGGGAACTTACTTTTCTAGGCTGCCCTATCTATGTTTCCTGCTAAAATGCATGGGAAAATCCCATTGGAGGAAAATTTCACTTAGGCTTAGGGTTAGGTCACCATGAACTCATAGAGAAAAATGGACATCGGCAACAAACTGGGAGTGCTTGGATATGGTTAGGAGGGAACTTACTTTTCTAGGCTGCCCTATCTATGTTTCCTGCTAAAATGCATGGGAAAATCCCATTGGAGGAAAATTCCACTTAGGGTTAGGGTTAGGTCACCATGAACTAATAGAGAAAAATGGACATTGCCAATAAATTCGGAGTGGTTGGGAATGATTAGAAGGGCAAGGAAATTTCTAGGCTGCCTTATCTTTGTTTCCTGCTAAAATACATGGGAAAATCCCATTGGAGGAAAATTCCACTTAGTGTTAGGGTTAGGTCACCATGAACTCATAGAAAAAAATGGACATCGGCAACAAACTGGGAGTGCTTGGATATGGTTAGGAGGGAACTTACTTTTCTAGGCTGCGGTATCTATGTTTTCTTCTAAAATACATGGGAAAATCCCATTGGAGGAAAATTCCACTTAGGGTTAGGTCACCATGTACTCATAGAGAAAAATGGACATCGGCAACAAACTGGGAGTGCTTGGATATGGTTAGGAGGGAACTTACTTTTCTAGGCTGCTGTATCTACGTTTCCTGGTAAAATACATGGGAAGATCCCATTGGAGGAAAATTCCACCTAGGGTTAGGGTTAGGTCACCATGAACTCATAGAGAAAAATGGACATTGGCAACAAACTGGGAGTGCTTGGATATGGTTAGGAGGGAACTTACTTTTCTAGGCTGCCCTATCTATGTTTCCTGCTAAAATGCATGGGAAAATCCCATTGGAGGAAAATTCCACTTAGCGTTTGGGTTAGGTCACCATGAACATGGAGAGAAACATGGACATTGCCAATAAATTCGGAGTGGTTGGGAATGATTAGAAGGGCAAGGAAATTTCTAGGCTGCCTTATCTTTGTTTCCTGCTAAAATACATGGCAAGATCCCATTGGAGGAAAATTCCACTTAGGGTTAGGGTTAGGTCACCATGAACTCATAGAGAAAAATGGATATCGGCAACAAACTGGGAGCGCTTGGATAAGGTTAGGAGGGAACTTACTTTTCTAGGCTGCCCTATCTACGTTTCGTGCTAAAATACATGGGAAGATCCCACTGGAGGAAAATTCCACTTAGGGTTAGGGTTAGGTCACCATGAACTCATAGAGAAAAATGGATATCGGCAACAAACTGGGAGCGCTTGGATAAGGTTAGGAGGGAACTTACTTTTCTAGGCTGCCCTATCTACGTTTCGTGCTAAAATACATGGGAAGATCCCACTGGAGGAAAATTCCACTTAGGGTTAGGGTTAGGTCACCATCAACTCATAGAGAAAAATGGACATCGGCAACAAACTGGGAGTGCTTGGATATGGTTAGGAGGGAACTTACTTTTCTAGGCTGCGCTATCTATGTTTCCTGCTAACATGCATGGGAAAATCCCATTGGAGGAAAATTCCACTTAGGCTTAGGGTTAGGTCACCATGAACTCATAGAGAAAAATGGACATCGGCAACAAACTGGGAGTTCTTGGATATGGTTAGGAGGGAACTTACTTTTCTAGGCTGTGGTATCTATATTTTCTTCTAAAATACATGGGAAAATCCCATTGGAGGAAAATTACACTTAGGGTTAGGGCACCATGAACTCATAGAGAAAAATGGACATCGGCAACAAACTGGGAGTGCTTGGATATGGTTAGGAGGGAACTTGCTTTTCTAGGGTGCCGTATCTATGTTTCCTGCTAAACTGCATGGGAAAATCCCATTGGAGGAAAATTCCACTTAGGGTTAGGGTTAGGTCACCATGAACTCATAGAGAAAAATGGACATTGGCAACAAACTGGGAGTGCTTGGATATGGTTAGGAGGGAACTTACTTTTCTAGGCTGCCCTATCTATGTTTCCTGCTAAAATGCATGGGAAAATCCCATTGGAGGAAAATTCCACTTAGAGTTTGGGTTAGGTCACCATGAACATGGAGAGAAACATGGACATTGCCAATAAATTCGGAGTGGTTGGGAATGATTAGAAGGGCAAGGAAATTTCTAGGCTGCCTTATCTTTGTTTCCTGCTAAAATACATGGGAAGATCCCATTGGAGGAAAATTCCACTTAGGGTTAGGGTTAGGTCACCATGAACTCATAGAGAAAAATGGATATCGGCAACAAACTGGGAGCGCTTGGATAAGGTTAGGAGGGAACTTACTTTTCTAGGCTGCCCTATCTACGTTTCGTGCTAAAATATATGGGAAGATCCCACTGGAGGAAAATTCCACTTAGGGTTAGGGTTAGGTCACCATGAACTCATAGAGAAAAATGGATATCGGCAACAAACTGGGAGCGCTTGGATAAGGTTAGGAGGGAACTTACTTTTCTAGGCTGCCCTATCTACGTTTCGTGCTAAAATACATGGGAAGATCCCACTGGAGGAAAATTCCACTTAGGGTTAGGGTTAGGTCACCATCAACTCATAGAGAAAAATGGACATCGGCAACAAACTGGGAGTGCTTGGATATGGTTAGGAGGGAACTTACTTTTCTAGGCTGCGCTATCTATGTTTCCTGCTAACATGCATGGGAAAATCCCATTGGAGGAAAATTCCACTTAGGGTTAGGGTTAGGTCACCATTAACTCATAGAGAAAAATGGACATCGGCAACAAACTGGGAGTGCTTGGATATGGTTAGGAGGGAAGTTACTTTTCTAGGCTGCCCTATCTTTGTTTCCTGCTAAAATACATGGGAAGATTCCATTGGAGGAAAATTTCACCTTGGGTTAGGGTTAGGTCACCATGAACTCATAGAGAAAAATGGACATCGGCAACAAACTGGGAGTGCTTGGATATGGTTAGGAGGGAACTTACTTTTCTAGGCTGCCCTATCTATGTTTCCTGCTAAAATGCATGGGAAAATCCCATTGGAGGAAAATTCCACTTAGGCTTAGGGTTAGGTCACCATGAACTCATAGAGAAAAATGGACATCGGCAACAAACTGGGAGTGCTTGGATATGGTTAGGAGGGAACTTACTTTTCTAGGCTGCCCTATCTATGTTTCCTGCTAAAATGCATGGGAAAATCCCATTGGAGGAAAATTCCACTTAGGCTTAGGGTTAGGTCACCATGAACTCATAGTGAAAAATGGACATCTGCAACAAACTGGGAGTTCTTGGATATGGTTAGGAGGGAACTTACTTTTCTAGGCTGTGGTATCTATATTTTCTTCTAAAATACATGGGAAAATCCCATTGGAGGAAAATTACACTTAGGGTTAGGTCACCATGAACTCATAGAGAAAAATGGACATCGGCAACAAACTGGGAGTGCTTGGATATGGTTAGGAGGGAACTTACTTTTCTAGGGTGCCGTATCTATGTTTCCTGCTAAAATGCATGGGAAAATCCCATTGGAGGAAAATTCCACTTAGGGTTAGGGTTAGGTCACCATGAACTAATAGAGAAAAATGGACATCGGCAACAACCTGGGAGTGCTTGGATATGGTTAGGAGGGAACTTACTTTTCTAGGCTGCCCTATCTATGTTTCCTGCTAAAATGCATGGGAAAATCCCATTGGAGGAAAATTCCACTTAGGGTTAGGGTTAGGTCACCATGAACTAATAGAGAAAAATGGACATCGGCAACAAACTGGGAGTGCTTGGATATGGTTAGGAGGGAACTTACTTTTCTAGGCTGCGCTATCTATGTTTCCTGCTAACATGCATGGGAAAATCCCATTGGAGGAAAATTCCACTTAGGGTTAGGGTTAGGTCACCATGAACTCATAGAGAAAAATGGACATCGGCAACAAACTGGGAGTGCTTGGATATGGTTAGGAGGGAAGTTACTTTTCTAGGCTGCCCTATCTTTGTTTCCTGCTAAAATACATGGGAAGATTCCATTGGAGGAAAATTTCACCTTGGGTTAGGGTTAGGTCACCATGAACTCATAGAGAAAAATGGACATCGGCAACAAACTGGGAGTGCTTGGATATGGTTAGGAGGGAACTTACTTTTCTAGGGTGCCGTATCTATGTTTCCTGCTAAAATGCATGGGAAAATCCCATTGGAGGAAAATTCCACTTAGGGTTAGGGTTAGGTCACCATGAACTAATAGAGAAAAATGGACATCGGCAACAACCTGGGAGTGCTTGGATATGGTTAGGAGGGAAGTTACTTTTCTAGGCTGCCCTATCTATGTTTCCTGCTAAAATGCATGGGAAAATCCCATTGGAGGAAAATTCCACTTAGGGTTAGGGTTAGGTCACCATGAACTAATAGAGAAAAATGGACATCGGCAACAAACTGGGAGTGCTTGGATATGGTTAGGAGGGAACTTACTTTTCTAGGCTGCCCTATCTATGTTTCCTGCTAAAATGCATGGGAAAATCCCATTGGAGGAAAATTCCACTTAGCGTTTGGGTTAGGTCACCATGAACATGGAGAGAAACATGGACATTGCCAATAAATTCGGAGTCGTTGGGAATGATTAGAAGGGCAAGGAAATTTCTAGGCTGCCTTATCTTTGTTTCCTGCTAAAATACATGGGAAAATCCCATTGGAGGAAAATTCCACTTAGTGTTAGGGTTAGGTCACCATGAACTCATAGAAAAAAATGGACATCGGCAACAAACTGGGAGTGCTTGGATATGGTTAGGAGGGAACTTACTTTTCTAGCCTGCGGTATCTATGTTTTCTTCTAAAATACATGGGAAAATCCCATTGGAGGAAAATTCCACTTAGGGTTAGGTCACCATGAACTCATAGAGAAAAATGGACATTGGCAACAAACTGGGAGTGCTTGGATATGGTTAGGAGGGAACTTACTTTTCTAGGCTGCCCTATCTATGTTTCCTGCTAAAATGCATGGGAAAATCCCATTGGAGGAAAATTCCACTTAGCGTTTGGGTTAGGTCACCATGAACATGGAGAGAAAAATTGACATTGCCAATAAATTCGGAGTGGTTGGGAATGATTAGAAGGGCAAGGAAATTTCTAGGCTGCCTTATCTTTGTTTCCTGCTAAAATACATGGGAAGATCCCATTGGAGGAAAATTCCACTTAGGGTTAGGGTTAGGTCACCATGAACTCATAGAGAAAAATGGATATCGGCAACAAACTGGGAGCGCTTGGATAAGGTTAGGAGGGAACTTACTTTTCTAGGCTGCCCTATCTACGTTTCGTGCTAAAATACATGGGAAGATCCCACTGGAGGAAAATTCCACTTAGGGTTAGGGTTAGGTCACCATGAACTCATAGAGAAAAATGGATATCGGCAACAAACTGGGAGCGCTTGGATAAGGTTAGGAGGGAACTTACTTTTCTAGGCTGCCCTATCTACGTTTCGTGCTAAAATACATGGGAAGATCCCACTGGAGGAAAATTCCACTTAGGGTTAGGGTTAGGTCACCATCAACTCATAGAGAAAAATGGACATCGGCAAAAAACTGGGAGTGCTTGGATATGGTTAGGAGGGAACTTACTTTTCTAGGCTGCGCTATCTATGTTTCCTGCTAACATGCATGGGAAAATCCCATTGGAGGAAAATTCCACTTAGGGTTAGGGTTAGGTCACCATGAACTCATAGAGAAAAATGGACATCGGCAACAAACTGGGAGTGCTTGGATATGGTTAGGAGGGAAGTTACTTTTCTAGGCTGCCCTATCTTTGTTTCCTGCTAAAATACATGGGAAGATCCCATTGGAGGAAAATTTCACCTTGGGTTAGGGTTAGGTCACCATGAACTCATAGAGAAAAATGGACATCGGCAACAAACTGGGAGTGCTTGGATATGGTTAGGAGGGAACTTACTTTTCTAGGCTGCCCTATCTATGTTTCCTGCTAAAATGCATGGGAAAATCCCATTGGAGGAAAATTCCACTTAGGCTTAGGGTTAGGTCACCATGAACTCATACAGAAAAATGGACATCGGCAACAAACTGGGAGTGCTTGGATATGGTTAGGAGGGAACTTACTTTTCTAGGCTGCCCTATCTATGTTTCCTGCTAAAATGCATGGGAAAATCCCATTGGAGGAAAATTCCACTTAGGCTTAGGGTTAGGTCACCATGAACTCATAGAGAAAAATGGACATCTGCAACAAACTGGGAGTTCTTGGATATGGTTAGGAGGGAACTTACTTTTCTAGGCTGTGGTATCTATATTTTCTTCTAAAATACATGGGAAAATCCCATTGGAGGAAAATTACACTTAGGGTTAGGTCACCATGAACTCATAGAGAAAAATGGACATCGGCAACAAACTGGGAGTGCTTGGATATGGTTAGGAGGGAACTTACTTTTCTAGGGTGCCGTATCTAGGTTTCCTGCTAAAATGCATGGGAAAATCCCATTGGAGGAAAATTCCACTTAGGGTTAGGGTTAGGTCACCATGAACTCATAGAGAAAAATGGACATCGGCAACAAACTGGGAGTGCTTGGATATGGTTAGGAGGGAACTTAACTTTTCTAGGCTGCTGTATCTACGTTTCCTGGTAAAATACATGGGAAGATCCCATTGGAAGAAAATTCCACCTAGGGTTAGGGTTAGGTCACCATGAACTCATAGAGAAAAATGGACATTGGCAACAAACTGGGAGTGCTTGGATATGGTTAGGAGGGAACTTACTTTTCTAGGCTGCCCTATCTATGTTTCCTGCTAAAATGCATGGGAAAATCCCATTGGAGGAAAATTCCACTTAGCGTTTGGGTTAGGTCACCATGAACATGGAGAGAAACATGGACATTGCCAATAAATTCGGAGTGGTTGGGAATGATTAGAAGGGCAAGGAAATTTCTAGGCTGCCTTATCTTTGTTTCCTGCTAAAATACATGGGAAGATCCCATTGGAGGAAAATTCCACTTAGGGTTAGGGTTAGGTCACCATGAACTCATAGAGAAAAATGGACATCGGCAACAAACTGGGAGTGCTTGGATAAGGTTAGGAGGGAACTTACTTTTCTAGGCTGCCCTATCTACGTTTCGTGCTAAAATACATGGGAAGATCCCACTGGAGGAAAATTCCACTTAGGGTTAGGGTTAGGTCACCATGAACTCATAGAGAAAAATGGACATCGGCAACAAACTGGGAATGCTTGGATATGGTTAGGAGGGAACTTACTTTTCTAGGCTGACGTATCTACGTTTCCTGGTAAAATACATGGGAAGATCCCATTGGAGGAAAATTCCACCTAGGGTTAGGGTTAGGTCACCATGAACTCATAGAGAAAAATGGACATCGGCAACAAACTGGGAGTGCTTGGATATGGTTAGGAGGGAACTTACTTTTCTAGGCTGCCCTATCTATGTTTCCTGCTAAAATGCATGGGAAAATCCCATTGGAGGAAAATTCCACTTAGGCTTAGGGTTAGGTCACCATGAACTCATAGAGAAAAATGGACATCGGCAACAAACTGGGAGTGCTTGGATAAGGTTAGGAGGGAACTTACTTTTCTAGGCTGACCTATCTACGTTTCGTGCTAAAATACATGGGAAGATCCCACTGGAGGAAAATTCCACTTAGGGTTAGGGTTAGGTCACCATCAACTCATAGAGAAAAATGGACATCGGCAACAAACTGGGAGTGCTTGGATATGGTTAGGAGGGAACTTACTTTTCTAGGCTGCGCTATCTATGTTTCCTGCTAACATGCATGGGAAAATCCCATTGGAGGAAAATTCCACTTAGGGTTAGGGTTAGGTCACCATGAACTCATAGAGAAAAATGGATATCGGCAACAAACTGGGAGTGCTTGGATATGGTTAGGAGGGAAGTTACTTTTCTAGGCTGCCCTATCTTTCTTTCCTGCTAAAATACATGGGAAGATCCCATTGGAGGAAAATTTCACCTTGGGTTAGGGTTAGGTCACCATGAACTCACAGAGAAAAATGGACATCGGCAACAACCTGGGAGTGCTTGGATATGGTTAGGAGGGAACTTACTTTTCTAGGCTGCCCTATCTATGTTTCCTGCTAAAATGCAAGGGAAAATCCCATTGGAGGAAAATTCCACTTAGGCTTAGGGTTAGGTCACCATGAACTCATAGAGAAAAATGGATATCGGCAACAAACTGGGAGCGCTTGGATAAGGTTAGGAGGGAACTTACTTTTCTAGGCTGCCCTATCTATGTTTCCTGCTAAAATGCATGGGAAAATCCCATTGGAGGAAAATTCCACTTTGGCTTAGGGTTAGGTCACCATGAACTCATAGAGAAAAATGGACATCTGCAACAAACTGGGAGTTCTTGGATATGGTTAGGAGGGAACTTACTTTTCTGGGCTGTGGTATCTATATTTTCTTCTAAAATACATGGGAAAATCCCATTGGAGGAAAATTACACTTAGGGTTAGGTCACCATGAACTCATAGAGAAAAATGGACATCGGCAACAAACTGGGAGTGCTTGGATATGGTTAGGAGGGAACTTACTTTTCTAGGGTGCCGTATCTATGTTTCCTGCTAAAATGCATGGGAAAATCCCATTGGAGGAAAATTCCACTTAGGGTTAGGGTTAGGTCACCATGAACTAATAGAGAAAAATGGACATCGGCAACAAACTGGGAGTGCTTGGATATGGTTAGGAGGGAACTTACTTTTCTAGGCTGCCCTATCTATGTTTCCTGCTAAAATGCATGGGAAAATCCCATTGGAGGAAAATTCCACTTAGGCTTAGGGTTAGGTCACCATGAACTCATAGAGAAAAATGGATATCGGCAACAAACTGGGAGCGCTTGGATAAGGTTAGGAGGGAACTTACTTTTCTAGGCTGCCCTATCTACGTTTCGTGCTAAAATACATGGGAAGATCCCACTGGAGGAAAATTCCACTTAGGGTTAGGGTTAGGTCACCATCAAACTCATAGAGAAAAATGGACATCGGCAACAAACTGGGAGTGCTTGGATATGGTTAGGAGGGAACTTAATTTTCTAGGCTGCGCTATCTATGTTTCCTGCTAACATGCATGGGAAAATCCCATTGGAGGAAAATTCCACTTAGGGTTAGGGTTAGGTCACCATGAACTCATAGAGAAAAATGGACATCGGCAACAAACTGGGAGTGCTTGGATATGGTTAGGAGGGAAGTTACTTTTCTAGGCTGCCCTATCTTTGTTTCCTGCTAAAATACATGGGAAGATCCCATTGGAGGAAAATTTCACCTTGGGTTAGGTTTAGGTCACCATGAACTCATAGAGAAAAATGGACATCGGCAACAAACTGGGAGTGCTTGGATATGGTTAGGAGGGAACTTACTTTTCTAGGCTGCCCTATCTATGTTTCCTGCTAAAATGCATGGGAAAATCCCATTGGAGGAAAATTCCACTTAGGCTTAGGGTTAGGTCACCATGAACTCATAGAGAAAAATGGACATCTGCAACAAACTGGGAGTTCTTGGATATGGTTAGGAGGGAACTTACTTTTCTAGGCTGTGGTATCTATGTTTCCTGCTAAAATGCATGGGAAAATCCCATTGGAGGAAAATTCCAATTAGCGTTTGGGTTAGGTCACCATGAACATGGAGAGAAACATGGACATTGCCAATAAATTCGGAGTGGTTGGGAATGATTAGAAGGGCAAGGAAATTTCTAGGCTGCCTTATCTTTGTTTCCTGCTAAAATACATGGGAAGATCCCATTGGAGGAAAATTCCACTTAGGGTTAGGGTTAGGTCACCATGAACTCATAGAGAAAAATGGACATTGGCAACAAACTGGGAGTGCTTGGATATGGTTAGGAGGGAACTTACTTTTCTAGGCTGCCCTATCTACGTTTCCTGCTAAAATACA
The DNA here is from genome assembly GCA_034064705.1 of Bothrops alternatus. Taxonomy (NCBI): domain Eukaryota; kingdom Metazoa; phylum Chordata; class Lepidosauria; order Squamata; family Viperidae; genus Bothrops; species Bothrops alternatus. Next base: position 173,845 of record JARGCV010000012.1, on the reverse strand, counting down.
TGGGAAAATCCCATTGGAGGAAAATTCCACTTAGGGTTAGGGTTAGGTCACCATGAACTCATAGAGAAAAATGGACATCGGCAACAAACTGGGAGTGCTTGGATATGGTTAGGAGGGAACTTACTTTTCTAGGCTGCCGTATGTACGTTTCCTGCTAAAATACATGGGAAGATCCCATTGGAGGAAAATTCCACCTAGGGTTAGGGTTAGGTCACCATCAACTCATAGAGAAAAATGGACATCGGCAACAAACTGGGAGTGCTTGGATATGGTTAGGAGGGAACTTACTTTTCTAGGCTGCGCTATCTATGTTTCCTGCTAAAATGCATGGGAAAATCCCATTGGAGGAAAATTCCTCTTAGGGTTAGGGTTAGGTCACCATGAACTCATAGAGAAAAATGGACATCGGCAACAAACTGGGAATGCTTGGATATGGTTAGGAGGGAACTTACTTTTCTAGGCTGCCGTATCTACGTTTCCTGCTAAAATACATGGGAAGATCCCATTGGAGGAAAATTCCACCTAGGGTTAGGGTTAGGTCACCATCAACTCATAGAGAAAAATGGACATCGGCAACAAACTGGGAGTGCTTGGATATGGTTAGGAGGGAACTTACTTTTCTAGGCTGCGCTATCTATGTTTCCTGCTAAAATGCATGGGAAAATCCCATTGGAGGAAAATTCCTCTTAGGGTTAGGGTTAGGTCACCATGAACTCATAGAGAAAAATGTACATCGGCAACAAACTGGGAGTGCTTGGATATGGTTAGGAGGGAAGTTACTTTTCTAGGCTGCCCAATCTTTGTTTCCTGCTAAAATGCATGGGGAAATCCCATTGGAGGAAAATTCCAATTAGCGTTTGGGTTAGGTCACCAAGAACATGGAGAGAAACATGGACATTGCCAATAAATTTGGAGTGGTTGGGAATGATTAGAAGGGCAAGGAAATTTCTAGGCTGCCTTATCTTTGTTTCCTGCTAAAATACATGGGAAGATCCCATTGGAGGAAAATTCCACTTAGGGTTAGGGTTAGGTCACCATGAACTCATAGAGAAAAATGGACATTGGCAACAAACTGGGAGTGCTTGGATATGGTTAGGAGGGAACTTACTTTTCTAGGCTGCCCTATCTACGTTTCCTGCTAAAATACATGGGAAAATCCCATTGGAGGAAAATTCCACTTAGGGTTAGGGTTAGGTCACCATGAACTCATAGAGAAAAATGGACATCGGCAACAAACTGGGAATGCTTGGATATGGTTAGGAGGGAACTTACTTTTCTAGGCTGCCGTATCTACGTTTCCTGCTAAAATACATGGGAAGATCCCATTGGAGGAAAATTCCACCTAGGGTTAGGGTTAGGTCACCATCAACTCATAGAGAAAAATGGACATCGGCAACAAACTGGGAGTGCTTGGATATGGTTAGGAGGGAACTTACTTTTCTAGGCTGCGCTATCTATGTTTCCTGCTAAAATGCATGGGAAAATCCCATTGGAGGAAAATTCCTCTTAGGGTTAGGGTTAGGTCACCATGAACTCATAGAGAAAAATGGACATCGGCAACAAACTGGGAATGCTTGGATATGGTTAGGAGGGAACTTACTTTTCTAGGCTGCCGTATCTACGTTTCCTGCTAAAATACATGGGAAGATCCCATTGGAGGAAAATTCCACCTAGGGTTAGGGTTAGGTCACCATCAACTCATAGAGAAAAATGGACATCGGCAACAAACTGGGAGTGCTTGGATATGGTTAGGAGGGAACTTACTTTTCTAGGCTGCGCTATCTATGTTTCCTGCTAAAATGCATGGGAAAATCCCATTGGAGGAAAATTCCTCTTAGGGTTAGGGTTAGGTCACCATGAACTCATAGAGAAAAATGTACATCGGCAACAAACTGGGAGTGCTTGGATATGGTTAGGAGGGAAGTTACTTTTCTAGGCTGCCCAATCTTTGTTTCCTGCTAAAATACATGGGAAGATCCCATTGGAGGAAAATTTCACCTTGGGTTAGGGTTAGGTCACCATGAACTCATAGAGAAAAATGGACATCGGCAACAAACTGGGAGTGCTTGGATAAGGTTAGGAGGGAACTTACTTTTCTAGGCTGCCCTATCTATGTTTCGTACTAAAATACATGGGAAGATCCCATTGGAGGAAAATTCCACCTAGGGTTAGGGTTAGGTCACCATCAACTCATAGAGAAAAATGGACATCGGCAACAAACTGGGAGTGCTTGGATATGGTTAGGAGGGAACTTACTTTTCTAGGCTGCGCTATCTATGTTTCCTGCTAAAATGCATGGGAAAATCCCATTGGAGGAAAATTCCTCTTAGGGTTAGGGTTAGGTCACCATGAACTCATAGAGAAAAATGTACATCGGCAACAAACTGGGAGTGCTTGGATATGGTTAGGAGGGAAGTTACTTTTCTAGGCTGCCCAATCTTTGTTTCCTGCTAAAATACATGGGAAGATCCCATTGGAGGAAAATTTCACCTTGGGTTAGGGTTAGGTCACCATGAACTCATAGAGAAAAATGGACATCGGCAACAAACTGGGAGTGCTTGGATAAGGTTAGGAGGGAACTTACTTTTCTAGGCTGCCCTATCTATGTTTCGTACTAAAATACATGGGAAGATCCCATTGGAGGAAAATTCCACCTAGGGTTAGGGTTAGGTCACCATGAACTCATAGAGAAAAATGGACATCGGCAACAAACTGGGAGTGCTTGGATAAGGTTAGGAGGGAACTTACTTTTCTAGGCTGCCCTATCTATGTTTCGTACTAAAATACATGGGAAGATCCCATTGGAGGAAAATTCCACCTAGGGTTAGGGTTAGGTCACCATGAACTCATAGAGAAAAATGGACATCGGCAACAAACTGGGAGTGCTTGGATATGGTTAGGAGGGAAGTTACTTTTCTAGGCTGCCCTATCTTTGTTTCCTGCTAAAATACATGGGAAAATCCCATTGGAGGAAAATTCCACTTAGTGTTAGGGTTAGGTCACCATGAACTCATAGAGAAAAATGGACATCGGCAACAAACTGGGAGTGCTTGGATATGGTTAGGAGGGCACTTACTTTTCTAGGCTGCGGTATCTATGTTTTCTTCTAAAATACATGGGAAAATCCCATTGGAGGAAAATTCCACTTAGGGTTAGGTCACCATGAACTCATAGAGAAAAATGGACATCGGCAACAAACTGGGAGTGCTTGGATAAGGTTAGGAGGGAACTTACTTTTCTAGGCTGCCCTATCTACGTTTCGTGCTAAAATACATGGGAAGATCCCACTGGAGGAAAATTCCACTTAGGGTTAGGGTTAGGTCACCATGAACTCATAGAGAAAAATGGACATAGGCAACAAACTGGGAGTGCTTGGATATGGTTAGGAGGGAACTTACTTTTCTAGGCTGCCCTATCTAAGTTTCCTGCTAAAATGCATAGGAAAATCCCATTGGAGGAAAATTCCACTTAGGCTTAGGGTTAGGTCACCATGAACTCATAGAGAAAAATGGACATCGGCAACAAACTGGGAGTGCTTGGATATGGTTAGGAGGGAACTTACTTTTCTAGGCTGCCCTATCTATGTTTCCTGCTAAAATGCATGGGAAAATCCCATTGGAGGAAAATTCCACTTAGGCTTAGGGTTAGGTCACCATGAACTCATAGAGAAAAATGGACATCGGCAACAAACTGGGAGTGCTTGGATAAGGTAAGGAGGGAACTTACTTTTCTAGGCTGACCTATCTACGTTTCGTGCTGAAATACATGGGAAGATCCCACTGGAGGAAAATTCCACTTAGGGTTAGGGTTAGGAAACCATCAACTCATAGAGAAAAATGGACATCGGCAACAAACTGGGAGTGCTTGGATATGGTTAGGAGGGAACCTACTTTTCTAGGCTGCGCTATCTATGTTTCCTGCTAACATGCATGGGAAAATCCCATTGGAGGAAAATTCCACTTAGGGTTAGGGTTAGGTCACCATGAACTCATAGAGAAAAATGGACATCGGCAACAAACTGGGAGTGCTTGGATATGGTTAGGAGGGAAGTTACTTTTCTAGGCTGCCCTATCTTTGTTTCCTGCTAAAATACATGGGAAGATCCCATTGGAGGAAAATTTCACCTTGGGTTAGGGTTAGGTCACAGTGAACTCACAGAGAAAAATGGACATCGGCAACAAACTGGGAGTGCTTGGATATGGTTAGGAGGGAACTTACTTTTCTAGGCTGCCCTATCTATGTTTCCTGCTAAAATGCATGGGAAAATCCCATTGGAGGAAAATTCCACTTAGGCTTAGGGTTAGGTCACCATGAACTCATAGAGAAAAATGGACATCGGCAACAAACTGGGAGTGCTTGGATAAGGTTAGGAGGGAACTTACTTTTCTAGGCTGACCTATCTACGTTTCGTGCTAAAATACATGGGAAGATCCCACTGGAGGAAAATTCCACTTAGGGTTAGGGTTAGGTCACCATCAACTCATAGAGAAAAATGGACATCGGCAACAAACTGGGAGTGCTTGGATATGGTTAGGAGGGAACTTACTTTTCTAGGCTGCGCTATCTATGTTTCCTGCTAACATGCATGGGAAAATCCCATTGGAGGAAAATTCCACTTAGGGTTAGGGTTAGGTCACCATGAACTCATAGAGAAAAATGGACATCGGCAACAAACTGGGAGTGCTTGGATATGGTTAGGAGGGAAGTTACTTTTCTAGGCTGCCCTATCTTTGTTTCCTGCTAAAATACATGGGAAGATCCCATTGGAGGAAAATTTCACCTTGGGTTAGGGTTAGGTCACCATGAACTCACAGAGAAAAATGGACATCGGCAACAAACTGGGAGTGCTTGGATATGGTTAGGAGGGAACTTACTTTTCTAGGCTGCCCTATCTATGTTTCCTGCTAAAATGCATGGGAAAATCCCATTGGAGGAAAATTCCACTTAGGCTTAGGGTTAGGTCACCATGAACTCATAGAGAAAAATGGATATCGGCAACAAACTGGGAGTGCTTGGATAAGATTAGGAGGGAACTTACTTTTCTAGGCTGCCCTATCTATGTTTCGTGCTAAAATACATGGGAAGATCCCACTGGAGGAAAATTCCACTTAGGGTTAGGGTTAGGTCACCATCAACTCATAGAGAAAAATGGACATCGGCAACAAACTGGGAGTGCTTGGATATGGTTAGGAGGGAACTTACTTTTCTAGGCTGCGCTATCTATGTTTCCTGCTAACATGCATGGGAAAATCCCACTGGAGGAAAATTCCACTTAGGGTTAGGGTTAGGTCACCATGAACTCATAGAGAAAAATGGACATCGGCAACAAACTGGGAGTGCTTGGATATGGTTAGGAGGGAAGTTACTTTTCTAGGCTGCCCTATCTTTGTTTCCTGCTAAAATACATGGGAAGATCCCATTGTAGGAAAATTTCACCTTGGGTTAGGGTTAGGTCACCATGAACTCATAGAGAAAAATGGACATCGGCAACAAACTGGGAGTGCTTGGATATGGTTAGGAGGGAACTTACTTTTCTAGGCTGCCCTATCTATGTTTCCTGCTAAAATGCATGGGAAAATCCCATTGGAGGAAAATTCCACTTAGGCTTAGGGTTAGGTCACCATGAACTCATAGAGAAAAATGGACATCGGCAACAAACTGGGAGTGCTTGGATATGGTTAGGAGGGAACTTACTTTTCTAGGCTGCCCTATCTATGTTTCCTGCTAAAATGCATGGGAAAATCCCATTGGAGGAAAATTCCACTTAGGCTTAGGGTTAGGTCACCATGAACTCATAGAGAAAAATGGACATCTGCAACAAACTGGGAGTTCTTGGATATGGTTAGGAGGGAACTTACTTTTCTAGGCTGCGGTATCTAGGTTTTCTTCTAAAATACATGGGAAAATCCCATTGGAGGAAAATTCCACTTAGGGTTAGGTCACCATGAACTCATAGAGAAAAATGGACATCGGCAACAAACTGGGAGTGCTTGGATAAGGTTAGGAGGGAACTTACTTTTCTAGGCTGCCCTATCTACGTTTCGTGCTAAAATACATGGGAAGATCCCACTGGAGGAAAATTCCACTTAGGGTTAGGGTTAGGTCACCATGAACTCATAGAGAAAAATGGACATAGGCAACAAACTGGGAGTGCTTGGATATGGTTAGGAGGGAACTTACTTTTCTAGGCTGCCCTATCTAAGTTTCCTGCTAAAATGCATAGGAAAATCCCATTGGAGGAAAATTCCACTTAGGCTTAGGGTTAGGTCACCATGAACTCATAGAGAAAAATGGACATCGGCAACAAACTGGGAGTGCTTGGATATGGTTAGGAGGGAACTTACTTTTCTAGGCTGCCCTATCTATGTTTCCTGCTAAAATGCATGGGAAAATCCCATTGGAGGAAAATTCCACTTAGGCTTAGGGTTAGGTCACCATGAACTCATAGAGAAAAATGGACATCGGCAACAAACTGGGAGTGCTTGGATAAGGTAAGGAGGGAACTTACTTTTCTAGGCTGACCTATCTACGTTTCGTGCTGAAATACATGGGAAGATCCCACTGGAGGAAAATTCCACTTAGGGTTAGGGTTAGGTCACCATCAACTCATAGAGAAAAATGGACATCGGCAACAAACTGGGAGTGCTTGGATATGGTTAGGAGGGAACTTACTTTTCTAGGCTGCGCTATCTATGTTTCCTGCTAACATGCATGGGAAAATCCCATTGGAGGAAAATTCCACTTAGGGTTAGGGTTAGGTCACCATGAACTCATAGAGAAAAATGGACATCGGCAACAAACTGGGAGTGCTTGGATATGGTTAGGAGGGAAGTTACTTTTCTAGGCTGCCCTATCTTTGTTTCCTGCTAAAATACATGGGAAGATCCCATTGGAGGAAAATTTCACCTTGGGTTAGGGTTAGGTCACAGTGAACTCACAGAGAAAAATGGACATCGGCAACAAACTGGGAGTGCTTGGATATGGTTAGGAGGGAACTTACTTTTCTAGGCTGCCCTATCTATGTTTCCTGCTAAAATGCATGGGAAAATCCCATTGGAGGAAAATTCCACTTAGGCTTAGGGTTAGGTCACCATGAACTCATAGAGAAAAATGGACATCGGCAACAAACTGGGAGTGCTTGGATATGGTTAGGAGGGAACTTACTTTTCTAGGCTGCCCTATCTATGTTTCCTGCTAAAATGCATGGGAAAATCCCATTGGAGGAAAATTCCACTTAGGCTTAGGGTTAGGTCACCATGAACTCATAGAGAAAAATGGACATCGGCAACAAACTGGGAGTGCTTGGATAAGGTTAGGAGGGAACTTACTTTTCTAGGCTGACCTATCTACGTTTCGTGCTAAAATACATGGGAAGATCCCACTGGAGGAAAATTCCACTTAGGGTTAGGGTTAGGTCACCATCAACTCATAGAGAAAAATGGACATCGGCAACAAACTGGGAGTGCTTGGATATGGTTAGGAGGGAACTTACTTTTCTAGGCTGCCCTATCTAAGTTTCCTGCTAAAATGCATAGGAAAATCCCATTGGAGGAAAATTCCACTTAGGCTTAGGGTTAGGTCACCATGAACTCATAGAGAAAAATGGACATCGGCAACAAACTGGGAGTGCTTGGATATGGTTAGGAGGGAACTTACTTTTCTAGGCTGCGGTATCTATGTTTTCTTCTAAAATACATGGAAAAATCCCATTGGAGGAAAATTCCACTTAGGGTTAGGTCACCATGAACTCATAGAGAAAAATGGACATCGGCAACAAACTGGGAGTGCTTGGATAAGGTTAGGAGGGAACTTACTTTTCTAGGCTGCCCTATCTACGTTTCGTGCTAAAATACATGGGAAGATCCCACTGGAGGAAAATTCCACTTAGGGTTAGGGTTAGGTCACCATGAACTCATAGAGAAAAATGGACATAGGCAACAAACTGGGAGTGCTTGGATATGGTTAGGAGGGAACTTACTTTTCTAGGCTGCCCTATCTAAGTTTCCTGCTAAAATGCATAGGAAAATCCCATTGGAGGAAAATTCCACTTAGGCTTAGGGTTAGGTCACCATGAACTCATAGAGAAAAATGGACATCGGCAACAAACTGGGAGTGCTTGGATATGGTTAGGAGGGAACTTACTTTTCTAGGCTGCCCTATCTATGTTTCCTGCTAAAATGCATGGGAAAATCCCATTGGAGGAAAATTCCACTTAGGCTTAGGGTTAGGTCACCATGAACTCATAGAGAAAAATGGACATCGGCAACAAACTGGGAGTGCTTGGATAAGGTAAGGAGGGAACTTACTTTTCTAGGCTGACCTATCTACGTTTCGTGCTGAAATACATGGGAAGATCCCACTGGAGGAAAATTCCACTTAGGGTTAGGGTTAGGTCACCATCAACTCATAGAGAAAAATGGACATCGGCAACAAACTGGGAGTGCTTGGATATGGTTAGGAGGGAACTTACTTTTCTAGGCTGCGCTATCTATGTTTCCTGCTAACATGCATGGGAAAATCCCATTGGAGGAAAATTCCACTTAGGCTTAGGGTTAGGTCACCATGAACTCATAGAGAAAAATGGACATCGGCAACAAACTGGGAGTGCGTGGATATGGTTAGGAGGGAAGTTACTTTTCTAGGCTGCCCTATCTTTGTTTCCTGCTAAAATACATGGGAAGATCCCATTGGAGGAAAATTTCACCTTGGGTTAGGGTTAGGTCACAGTGAACTCACAGAGAAAAATGGACATCGGCAACAAACTGGGAGTGCTTGGATATGGTTAGGAGGGAACTTACTTTTCTAGGCTGCCCTATCTATGTTTCCTGCTAAAATGCATGGGAAAATCCCATTGGAGGAAAATTCCACTTAGGCTTAGGGTTAGGTCACCATGAACTCATAGAGAAAAATGGACATCGGCAACAAACTGGGAGTGCTTGGATATGGTTAGGAGGGAACTTACTTTTCTAGGCTGCCCTATCTATGTTTCCTGCTAAAATGCATGGGAAAATCCCATTGGAGGAAAATTCCACTTAGGCTTAGGGTTAGGTCACCATGAACTCATAGAGAAAAATGGACATCGGCAACAAACTGGGAGTGCTTGGATAAGGTTAGGAGGGAACTTACTTTTCTAGGCTGACCTATCTACGTTTCGTGCTAAAATACATGGGAAGATCCCACTGGAGGAAAATTCCACTTAGGGTTAGGGTTAGGTCACCATCAACTCATAGAGAAAAATGGACATCGGCAACAAACTGGGAGTGCTTGGATATGGTTAGGAGGGAACTTACTTTTCTAGGCTGCGCTATCTATGTTTCCTGCTAACATGCATGGGAAAATCCCATTGGAGGAAAATTCCACTTAGGGTTAGGGTTAGGTCACCATGAACTCATAGAGAAAAATGGACATCGGCAACAAACTGGGAGTGCTTGGATATGGTTAGGAGGGAAGTTACTTTTCTAGGCTGCCCTATCTTTGTTTCCTGCTAAAATACATGGGAAGATCCCATTGGAGGAAAATTTCACCTTGGGTTAGGGTTAGGTCACCATGAACTCACAGAGAAAAATGGACATCGGCAACAAACTGGGAGTGCTTGGATATGGTTAGGAGGGAACTTACTTTTCTAGGCTGCCCTATCTATGTTTGCTGCTAAAATGCATGGGAAAATCCCATTGGAGGAAAATTCCACTTAGGCTTAGGGTAAGGTCACCATGAACTCATAGAGAAAAATGGATATCGGCAACAAACTGGGAGTGCTTGGATAAGGTTAGGAGGGAACTTACTTTTCTAGGCTGCCCTATCTATGTTTCGTGCTAAAATACATGGGAAGATCCCACTGGAGGAAAATTCCACTTAGGGTTAGGGTTAGGTCACCATCAACTCATAGAGAAAAATGGACATCGGCAACAAACTGGGAGTGCTTGGATATGGTTAGGAGGGAACTTACTTTTCTAGGCTGCGCTATCTATGTTTCCTGCTAACATGCATGGGAAAATCCCACTGGAGGAAAATTCCACTTAGGGTTAGGGTTAGGTCACCATGAACTCATAGAGAAAAATGGACATCGGCAACAAACTGGGAGTGCTTGGATATGGTTAGGAGGGAAGTTACTTTTCTAGGCTGCCCTATCTTTGTTTCCTGCTAAAATACATGGGAAGATCCCATTGGAGGAAAATTTCACCTTGGGTTAGGGTTAGGTCACCATGAACTCATAGAGAAAAATGGACATCGGCAACAAACTGGGAGTGCTTGGATATGGTTAGGAGGGAACTTACTTTTCTAGGCTGCCCTATCTATGTTTCCTGCTAAAATGCATGGGAAAATCCCATTGGAGGAAAATTCCACTTAGGCTTAGGGTTAGGTCACCATGAACTCATAGAGAAAAATGGACATCGGCAACAAACTGGGAGTGCTTGGATATGGTTAGGAGGGAACTTACTTTTCTAGGCTGCCCTATCTATGTTTCCTGCTAAAATGCATGGGAAAATCCCATTGGAGGAAAATTCCACTTAGGCTTAGGGTTAGGTCACCATGAACTCATAGAGAAAAATGGACATCTGCAACAAACTGGGAGTTCTTGGATATGGTTAGGAGGGAACTTACTTTTCTAGGCTGCGGTATCTATGTTTTCTTCTAAAATACATGGGAAAATCCCATTGGAGGAAAATTCCACTTAGGGTTAGGTCACCATGAACTCATAGAGAAAAATGGACATCGGCAACAAACTGGGAGTGCTTGGATATGGTTAGGAGGGAACTTACTTTTCTAGGCTGCCGTATCTACGTTTCCTGGTAAAATACATGGGAAGATCCCATTGGAGGAAAATTCCACCTAGGGTTAGGGTTAGGTCACCATGAACTCATAGAGAAAAATGGACATCGGCAACAAACTTGGAGTGCTTGGATAAGGTTAGGAGGGAACTTACTTTTCTAGGCTGCCCTATCTATGTTTCGTGCTAAAATAAATGGGAAGATCCCACTGGAGGAAAATTCCACTTAGCGTTTGGGTTAGGTCACCATGAACATGGAGAGAAACATGGACATTGCCAATAAATTCGGAGTGGTTGGGAATGATTAGAAGGGCAAGGAAATTTCTAGGCTGCCTTATCTTTGTTTCCTGCTAAAATACATGGGAAGATCCCATTGGAGGAAAATTCCACTTAGGCTTAGGGTTAGGTCACCATGAACTCATAGAGAAAAATGGACATCTGCAACAAACTGGGAGTTCTTGGATATGGTTAGGAGGGAACTTACTTTTCTAGGCTGCGGTATCTATGTTTTCTTCTAAAATACATGGGAAAATCCCATTGGAGGAAAATTCCACTTAGGGTTAGGTCACCATGAACTCATAGAGAAAAATGGACATCGGCAACAAACTGGGAGTGCTTGGATATGGTTAGGAGGGAACTTACTTTTCTAGGCTGCCGTATCTACGTTTCCTGGTAAAATACATGGGAAGATCCCATTGGAGGAAAATTCCACCTAGGGTTAGGGTTAGGTCACCATGAACTCATAGAGAAAAATGGACATCGGCAACAAACTGGGAGTGCTTGGATATGGTTAGGAGGGAACTTACTTTTCTAGGCTACGGTATCTATATTTTCTTCTAAAATACATGGGAAAATCCCATTGGAGGAAAATTCCACTTAGCGTTTGGGTTAGGTCACCATGAACATGGAGAGAAACATGGACATTGCCAATAAATTCGGAGTGGTTGGGAATGATTAGAAGGGCAAGGAAATTTCTAGGCTGCCTTATCTTTGTTTCCTGCTAAAATACATGGGAAAATCCCATTGGAGGAAAATTCCACTTAGTGTTAGGGTTAGGTCACCATGAACTCATAGAGAAAAATGGACATCGGCAACAAACTGGGAGTGCTTGGATATGGTTAGGAGGGCACTTACTTTTCTAGGCTGCGGTATCTATGTTTCCTGCTAAAATACATGGGAAGATCCCATTGGAGGAAAATTTCACCTTGGGTTAGGGTTAGGTCACCATGAACTCATAGAGAAAAATGGACATCGGCAACAAACTGGGAGTGCTTGGATATGGTTAGGAGGGAACTTACTTTTCTAGGCTGCCCTATCTATGTTTCCTGCTAAAATGCATGGGAAAATCCCATTGGAGGAAAATTCCACTTAGGCTTAGGGTTAGGTCACCATGAACTCATAGAGAAAAATGGACATCGGCAACAAACTGGGAGTGCTTGGATATGGTTAGGAGGGAACTTACTTTTCTAGGCTGCCCTATCTATGTTTCCTGCTAAAATGCATGGGAAAATCCCATTGGAGGAAAATTCCACTTAGGCTTAGGGTTAGGTCACCATGAACTCATAGAGAAAAATGGACATCGGCAACAAACTGGGAGTGCTTGGATAAGGTTAGGAGGGAACTTACTTTTCTAGGCTGCCCTATCTACGTTTCGTGCTAAAATACATGGGAAGATCCCACTGGAGGAAAATTCCACTTAGGGTTAGGGTTAGGTCACCATCAACTCATAGAGAAAAATGGACATCGGCAACAAACTGGGAGTGCTTGGATATGGTTAGGAGGGAACTTACTTTTCTAGGCTGCGGTATCTATGTTTTCTTCTAAAATACATGGGAAAATCCCATTGGAGGAAAATTCCACTTAGGGTTAGGTCACCATGAACTCATAGAGAAAAATGGACATCGGCAACAAACTGGGAGTGCTTGGATAAGGTTAGGAGGGAACTTACTTTTCTAGGCTGCCCTATCTACGTTTCGTGCTAAAATACATGGGAAGATCCCACTGGAGGAAAATTCCACTTAGGGTTAGGGTTAGGTCACCATGAACTCATAGAGAAAAATGGACATAGGAAACAAACTGGGAGTGCTTGGATATGGTTAGGAGGGAACTTACTTTTCTAGGCTGCCCTATCTAAGTTTCCTGCTAAAATGCATAGGAAAATCCCATTGGAGGAAAATTCCACTTAGGCTTAGGGTTAGGTCACCATGAACTCATAGAGAAAAATGGACATCGGCAACAAACTGGGAGTGCTTGGATATGGTTAGGAGGGAACTTACTTTTCTAGCCTGCCCTATCTATGTTTCCTGCTAAAATGCATGGGAAAATCCCATTGGAGGAAAATTCCACTTAGGCTTAGGGTTAGGTCACCATGAACTCATAGAGAAAAATGGACATCGGCAACAAACTGGGAGTGCTTGGATATGGTTAGGAGGGAACTTACTTTTCTAGGCTGCCCTATCTATGTTTCCTGCTAAAATGCATGGGAAAATCCCATTGGAGGAAAATTCCACTTAGGCTTAGGGTTAGGTCACCATGAACTCATAGAGAAAAATGGACATCGGCAACAAACTGGGAGTGCTTGGATAAGGTTAGGAGGGAACTTACTTTTCTAGGCTGCCCTATCTACGTTTCGTGCTAAAATACATGGGAAGATCCCACTGGAGGAAAATTCCACTTAGGGTTAGGGTTAGGTCACCATCAACTCATAGAGAAAAATGGACATCGGCAACAAACTGGGAGTGCTTGGATATGGTTAGGAGGGAACTTACTTTTCTAGGCTGCGCTATCTATGTTTCCTGCTAACATGCATGGGAAAATCCCATTGGAGGAAAATTCCACTTAGGGTTAGGGTTAGGTCACCATGAACTCATAGAGAAAAATGGACATCGGCAACAAACTGGGAGTGCTTGGATATGGTTAGGAGGGAACTTACTTTTCTAGGCTGCGGTATCTATATTTTTTTCTAAAATACATGGGAAAATCCCATTGGAGGAAAATTCCACTTAGCGTTTGGGTTAGGTCACCATGAACATGGAGAGAAACATGGACATTGCCAATAAATTCAGAGTGGTTGGGAATGATTAGAAGGGCAAGGAAATTTCTAGGCTGCCTTATCTTTGTTTCCTGCTAAAATACATGGGAAAATCCCATTGGAGGAAAATTCCACTTAGTGTTAGGGTTAGGTCACCATGAACTCATAGAGAAAAATGGACATCGGCAACAAACTGGGAGTGCTTGGATATGGTTAGGAGGGCACTTACTTTTCTAGGCTGCGGTATCTATGTTTTCTTCTAAAATACATGGGAAAATCCCATTGGAGGAAAATTCCACTTAGGGTTAGGTCACCATGAACTCATAGAGAAAAATGGACATCGGCAACAAACTGGGAGTGCTTGGATAAGGTTAGGAGGGAACTTACTTTTCTAGGCTGCCCTATCTACGTTTCGTGCTAAAATACATGGGAAGATCCCACTGGAGGAAAATTCCACTTAGGCTTAGGGTTAGGTCACCATGAACTCATAGAGAAAAATGGACATAGGCAACAAACTGGGAGTGCTTGGATATGGTTAGGAGGGAACTTACTTTTCTAGGCTGCCCTATCTAAGTTTCCTGCTAAAATGCATAGGAAAATCCCATTGGAGGAAAATTCCACTTAGGCTTAGGGTTAGGTCACCATGAACTCATAGAGAAAAATGGACATCGGCAACAAACTGGGAGTGCTTGGATATGGTTAGGAGGGAACTTACTTTTCTAGCCTGCCCTATCTATGTTTCCTGCTAAAATGCATGGGAAAATCCCATTGGAGGAAAATTCCACTTAGGCTTAGGGTTAGGTCACCATGAACTCATAGAGAAAAATGGACATCGGCAACAAACTGGGAGTGCTTGGATATGGTTAGGAGGGAACTTACTTTTCTAGGCTGCCCTATCTATGTTTCCTGCTAAAATGCATGGGAAAATCCCATTGGAGGAAAATTCCACTTAGGCTTAGGGTTAGGTCACCATGAACTCATAGAGAAAAATGGACATCGGCAACAAACTGGGAGTGCTTGGATATGGTTAGGAGGGAACTTACTTTTCTAGCCTGCCCTATCTATGTTTCCTGCTAAAATGCATGGGAAAATCCCATTGGAGGAAAATTCCACTTAGGGTTAGGGTTAGGTCACCATGAACTCATAGAGAAAAATGGACATCGGCAACAAACTGGGAGTGCTTGGATATGGTTAGGAGGGAACTTACTTTTCTAGGCTGCCCTATCTATGTTTCCTGCTAAAATGCATGGGAAAATCCCATTGGAGGAAAATTCCACTTAGGCTTAGGGTTAGGTCACCATGAACTCATAGAGAAAAATGGACATCGGCAACAAACTGGGAGTGCTTGGATAAGGTTAGGAGGGAACTTACTTTTCTAGGCTGCCCTATCTACGTTTCGTGCTAAAATACATGGGAAGATCCCACTGGAGGAAAATTCCACTTAGGGTTAGGGTTAGGTCACCATCAACTCATAGAGAAAAATGGACATCGGCAACAAACTGGGATTGCTTGGATATGGTTAGGAGGGAACTTACTTTTCTAGGCTGCGCTATCTATGTTTCCTGCTAACATGCATGGGAAAATCCCATTGGAGGAAAATTCCACTTAGGGTTAGGGTTAGGTCACCATGAACTCATAGAAAAAAATGGACATCGGCAACAAACTGGGAGTGCTTGGATATGGTTAGGAGGGAAGTTACTTTTCTAGGCTGCCCTATCTTTGTTTCCTGCTAAAATACATGGGAAGATCCCATTGGAGGAAAATTTCACCTTGGGTTAGGGTTAGGTCACCATGAACTCATAGAGAAAAATGGACATCGGCAACAAACTGGGAGTGCTTGGATATGGTTAGGAGGGAACTTACTTTTCTAGCCTGCCCTATCTATGTTTCCTGCTAAAATGCATGGGAAAATCCCATTGGAGGAAAATTCCACTTAGGGTTAGGGTTAGGTCACCATGAACTCATAGAGAAAAATGGACATCGGCAACAAACTGGGAGTGCTTGGATATGGTTAGGAGGGAACTTACTTTTCTAGGCTGCCCTATCTATGTTTCCTGCTAAAATGCATGGGAAAATCACATTGGAGGAAAATTCCACTTAGGCTTAGGGTTAGGTCACCATGAACTCATAGAGAAAAATGGACATCGGCAACAAACTGGGAGTGCTTGGATAAGGTTAGGAGGGAACTTACTTTTCTAGGCTGCCCTATCTACGTTTCGTGCTAAAATACATGGGAAGATCCCACTGGAGGAAAATTCCACTTAGGGTTAGGGTTAGGTCACCATCAACTCATAGAGAAAAATGGACATCGGCAACAAACTGGGATTGCTTGGATATGGTTAGGAGGGAACTTACTTTTCTAGGCTGCGCTATCTATGTTTCCTGCTAACATGCATGGGAAAATCCCATTGGAGGAAAATTCCACTTAGGGTTAGGGTTAGGTCACCATGAACTCATAGAAAAAAATGGACATCGGCAACAAACTGGGAGTGCTTGGATATGGTTAGGAGGGAAGTTACTTTTCTAGGCTGCCCTATCTTTGTTTCCTGCTAAAATACATGGGAAGATCCCATTGGAGGAAAATTTCACCTTGGGTTAGGGTTAGGTCACCATGAACTCATAGAGAAAAATGGACATCGGCAACAAACTGGGAGTGCTTGGATATGGTTAGGAGGGAACTTACTTTTCTAGGCTGCCCTATCTATGTTTCCTGCTAAAATGCATGGGAAAATCCCATTGGAGGAAAATTCCACTTAGGCTTAGGGTTAGGTCACCATGAACTCATAGAGAAAAATGGACATCGGCAACAAACTGGGAGTGCTTGGATATGGTTAGGAGGGAACTTACTTTTCTAGGCTGCCCTATCTATGTTTCCTGCTAAAATGCATGGGAAAATCCCATTGGAGGAAAATTCCACTTAGGCTTAGGGTTAGGTCACCATGAACTCATAGAGAAAAATGGACATCGGCAACAAACTGGGAGTGCTTGGATAAGGTTAGGAGGGAACTTACTTTTCTAGGCTGCCCTATCTACGTTTCGTGCTAAAATACATGGGAAGATCCCACTGGAGGAAAATTCCACTTAGGGTTAGGGTTAGGTCACCATCAACTCATAGAGAAAAATGGACATCGGCAACAAACTGGGAGTGCTTGGATATGGTTAGGAGGGAACTTACTTTTCTAGGCTGCGGTATCTATATTTTCTTCTAAAATACATGGGAAAATCCCATTGGAGGAAAATTCCACTTAGCGTTTGGGTTAGGTCACCATGAACATGGAGAGAAACATGGACATTGCCAATAAATTCGGAGTGGTTGGGAATGATTAGAAGGGCAAGGAAATTTCTAGGCTGCCTTATCTTTGTTTCCTGCTAAAATACATGGGAAAATCCCATTGGAGGAAAATTCCACTTAGTGTTAGGGTTAGGTCACCATGAACTCATAGAGAAAAATGGACATCGGCAACAAACTGGGAGTGCTTGGATATGGTTAGGAGGGCACTTACTTTTCTAGGCTGCGGTATCTATGTTTTCTTCTAAAATACATGGGAAAATCCCATTGGAGGAAAATTCCACTTAGGGTTAGGTCACCATGAACTCATAGAGAAAAATGGACATCGGCAACAAACTGGGAGTGCTTGGATAAGGTTAGGAGGGAACTTACTTTTCTAGGCTGCCCTATCTAAGTTTCCTGCTAAAATGCATAGGAAAATCCCATTGGAGGAAAATTCCACTTAGGCTTAGGGTTAGGTCACCATGAACTCATAGAGAAAAATGGACATCGGCAACAAACTGGGAGTGCTTGGATATGGTTAGGAGGGAACTTACTTTTCTAGCCTGTCCTATCTATGTTTCCTGCTAAAATGCATGGGAAAATCCCATTGGAGGAAAATTCCACTTAGGCTTAGGGTTAGGTCACCATGAACTCATAGAGAAAAATGGACATCGGCAACAAACTGGGAGTGCTTGGATATGGTTAGGAGGGAACTTACTTTTCTAGGCTGCCCTATCTATGTTTCCTGCTAAAATGCATGGGAAAATCCCATTGGAGGAAAATTCCACTTAGGCTTAGGGTTAGGTCACCATGAACTCATAGAGAAAAATGGACATCGGCAACAAACTGGGAGTGCTTGGATAAGGTTAGGAGGGAACTTACTTTTCTAGGCTGCCCTATCTACGTTTCGTGCTAAAATACATGGGAAGATCCCACTGTAGGAAAATTCCACTTAGGGTTAGGGTTAGGTCACCATCAACTCATAGAGAAAAATGGACATCGGCAACAAACTGGGAGTGCTTGGATATGGTTAGGAGGGAACTTACTTTTCTAGGCTGCGGTATCTATATTTTCTTCTAAAATACATGGGAAAATCCCATTGGAGGAAAATTCCACTTAGCGTTTGGCTTAGGTCACCATGAACATGGAGATAAACATGGACATTGCCAATAAATTCGGAGTGGTTGGGAATGATTAGAAGGGCAAGGAAATTTCTAGGCTGCCTTATCTTTGTTTCCTGCTAAAATACATGGGAAAATCCCATTGGAGGAAAATTCCACTTAGTGTTAGGGTTAGGTCACCATGAACTCATAGAGAAAAATGGACATCGGCAACAAACTGGGAGTGCTTGGATATGGTTAGGAGGGCACTTACTTTTCTAGGCTGCGGTATCTATGTTTTCTTCTAAAATACATGGGAAAATCCCATTGGAGGAAAATTCCACTTAGGGTTAGGTCACCATGAACTCATAGAGAAAAATGGACATCGGCAACAAACTGGGAGTGCTTGGATAAGGTTAGGAGGGAACTTACTTTTCTAGGCTGCCCTATCTACGTTTCGTGCTAAAATACATGGGAAGATCCCACTGGAGGAAAATTCCACTTAGGGTTAGGGTTAGGTCACCATGAACTCATAGAGAAAAATGGACATAGGCAACAAACTGGGAGTGCTTGGATATGGTTAGGAGGGAACTTACTTTTCTAGGCTGCCCTATCTAAGTTTCCTGCTAAAATGCATAGGAAAATCCCATTGGAGGAAAATTCCACTTAGGCTTAGGGTTAGGTCACCATGAACTCATAGAGAAAAATGGACATCGGCAACAAACTGGGAGTGCTTGGATATGGTTAGGAGGGAACTTACTTTTCTAGGCTGCCCTATCTATGTTTCCTGCTAAAATGCATGGGAAAATCCCATTGGAGGAAAATTCCACTTAGGCTTAGGGTTAGGTCACCATGAACTCATAGAGAAAAATGGACATCGGCAACAAACTGGGAGTGCTTGGATAAGGTTAGGAGGGAACTTACTTTTCTAGGCTGCCCTATCTACGTTTCGTGCTAAAATACATGGGAAGATCCCACTGGAGGAAAATTCCACTTAGGGTTAGGGTTAGGTCACCATCAACTCATAGAGAAAAATGGACATCGGCAACAAACTGGGAGTGCTTGGATATGGTTAGGAGGGAACTTACTTTTCTAGGCTGCGCTATCTATGTTTCCTGCTAACATGCATGGGAAAATCCCATTGGAGGAAAATTCCACTTAGGGTTAGGGTTAGGTCACCATGAACTCATAGAGAAAAATGGACATCGGCAACAAACTGGGAGTGCTTGGATATGGTTAGGAGGGAACTTACTTTTCTAGGCTGCGGTATCTATATTTTCTTCTAAAATACATGGGAAAATCCCATTGGAGGAAAATTCCACTTAGCGTTTGGGTTAGGTCACCATGAACATGGAGAGAAACATGGACATTGCCAATAAATTCGGAGTGGTTGGGAATGATTAGAAGGGCAAGGAAATTTCTAGGCTGCCTTATCTTTGTTTCCTGCTAAAATACATGGGAAAATCCCATTGGAGGAAAATTCCACTTAGTGGTAGGGTTAGGTCACCATGAACTCATAGAGAAAAATGGACATCGGCAACAAACTGGGAGTGCTTGGATATGGTTAGGAGGGCACTTACTTTTCTAGGCTGCGGTATCTATGTTTTCTTCTAAAATACATGGGAAAATCCCATTGGAGGAAAATTCCACTTAGGGTTAGGTCACCATGAACTCATAGAGAAAAATGGACATCGGCAACAAACTGGGAGTGCTTGGATATGGTTAGGAGGGAACTTACTTTTCTAGGCTGCCGTATCTACGTTTCCTGCTAAAATACATGGGAAGATCCCATTGGAGGAAAATTCCACCTAGGGTTAGGGTTAGGTCACCATGAACTCATAGAGAAAAATGGACATCGGCAACAAACTGGGAGTGCTTGGATATGGTTAGGAGGGAAGTTACTTTTCTAGGCTGCCCTATCTTTGTTTCCTGCTAAAATACATGGGAAGATCCCATTGGAGGAAAATTTCATTTTGGGTTAGGGTTAGGTCACCATGAACTCATAGAGAAAAATGGACATCGGCAACAAACTGGGAGTGCTTGGATATGGTTAGGAGGGAACTTACTTTTCTAGGCTGCCCTATCTATGTTTCCTGCTAAAATGCATGGGAAAATCCCATTGGAGGAAAATTCCACTTAGGCTTAGGGTTAGGTCACCATGAACTCATAGAGAAAAATGGACATCGGCAACAAACTGGGAGTGCTTGGATATGGTTAGGAGGGAACTTACTTTTCTAGGCTGCCCTATCTATGTTTCCTGCTAAAATGCATGGGAAAATCCCATTGGAGGAAAATTCCACTTAGGCTTAGGGTTAGGTCACCATGAACTCATAGAGAAAAATGGACATCGGCAACAAACTGGGAGTGCTTGGATAAGGTTAGGAGGGAACTTACTTTTCTAGGCTGCCCTATCTACGTTTCGTGCTAAAATACATGGGAAGATCCCACTGGAGGAAAATTCCACTTAGGGTTAGGGTTAGGTCACCATCAACTCATAGAGAAAAATGGACATCGGCAACAAACTGGGAGTGCTTGGATATGGTTAGGAGGGAACTTACTTTTCTAGGCTGCGGTATCTATATTTTCTTCTAAAATACATGGGAAAATCCCATTGGAGGAAAATTCCACTTAGCGTTTGGGTTAGGTCACCATGAACATGGAGAGAAACATGGACATTGCCAATAAATTCGGAGTGGTTGGGAATGATTAGAAGGGCAAGGAAATTTCTAGGCTGCCTTATCTTTGTTTCCTGCTAAAATACATGGGAAAATCCCATTGGAGGAAAATTCCACTTAGTGTTAGGGTTAGGTCACCATGAACTCATAGAGAAAAATGGACATCGGCAACAAACTGGGAGTGCTTGGATATGGTTAGGAGGGAACTTACTTTTCTAGGCTGCGGTATCTATGTTTTCTTCTAAAATACATGGGAAAACCCCATTGGAGGAAAATTCCACTTAGGGTTAGGTCACCATGAACTCATAGAGAAAAATGGACATCGGCAACAAACTGGGAGTGCTTGGATATGGTTAGGAGGGAACTTACTTTTCTAGGCTGCCGTATCTACGTTTCCTGCTAAAATACATGGGAAGATCCCATTGGAGGAAAATTCCACCTAGGGTTAGGGTTAGGTCACCATCAACTCATAGAGAAAAATGGACATCGGCAACAAACTGGGAGTGCTTGGATATGGTTAGGAGGGAAGTTACTTTTCTAGGCTGCCCTATCTTTGTTTCCTGCTAAAATACATGGGAAGATCCCATTGGAGGAAAATTTCATTTTGGGTTAGGGTTAGGTCACCATGAACTCATAGAGAAAAATGGACATCGGCAACAAACTGGGAGTGCTTGGATATGGTTAGGAGGGAACTTACTTTTCTAGGCTGCCCTATCTATGTTTCCTGCTAAAATGCATGGGAAAATCCCATTGGAGGAAAATTCCACTTAGGCTTAGGGTTAGGTCACCATGAACTCATAGAGAAAAATGGACATCGGCAACAAACTGGGAGTGCTTGGATAAGGTTAGGAGGGAACTTACTTTTCTAGGCTGCCCTATCTACGTTTCGTGCTAAAATACATGGGAAGATCCCACTGGAGGAAAATTCCACTTAGGGTTAGGGTTAGGTCACCATCAACTCATAGAGAAAAATGGACATCGGCAACAAACTGGGAGTGCTTGGATATGGTTAGGAGGGAACTTACTTTTCTAGGCTGCGGTATCTATATTTTCTTCTAAAATACATGGGAAAATCCCATTGGAGGAAAATTCCACTTAGCGTTTGGGTTAGGTCACCATGAACATGGAGAGAAACATGGACATTGCCAATAAATTCGGAGTGGTTGGGAATGATTAGAAGGGCAAGGAAATTTCTAGGCTGCCTTATCTTTGTTTCCTGCTAAAATACATGGGAAAATCCCATTGGAGGAAAATTCCACTTAGTGTTAGGGTTAGGTCACCATGAACTCATAGAGAAAAATGGACATCGGCAACAAACTGGGAGTGCTTGGATATGGTTAGGAGGGAACTTACTTTTCTAGGCTGCGGTATCTATGTTTTCTTCTAAAATACATGGGAAAACCCCATTGGAGGAAAATTCCACTTAGGGTTAGGTCACCATGAACTCATAGAGAAAAATGGACATCGGCAACAAACTGGGAGTGCTTGGATATGGTTAGGAGGGAACTTACTTTTCTAGGCTGCCGTATCTACGTTTCCTGCTAAAATACATGGGAAGATCCCATTGGAGGAAAATTCCACCTAGGGTTAGGGTTAGGTCACCATCAACTCATAGAGAAAAATGGACATCGGCAACAAACTGGGAGTGCTTGGATATGGTTAGGAGGGAAGTTACTTTTCTAGGCTGCGCTATCTATGTTTCCTGCTAACATGCATGGGAAAATCCCATTGGAGGAAAATTCCACTTAGGGTTAGGGTTAGGTCACCATGAACTCATAGAGAAAAATGGACATCGGCAACAAACTGGGAGTGCTTGGATATGGTTAGGAGGGAACTTACTTTTCTAGGCTGCGGTATCTATATTTTCTTCTAAAATACATGGGAAAATCCCATTGGAGGAAAATTCCACTTAGCGTTTGGGTTAGGTCACCATGAACATGGAGAGAAACATGGACATTGCCAATAAATTCGGAGTGGTTGGGAATGATTAGAAGGGCAAGGAAATTTCTAGGCTGCCTTATCTTTGTTTCCTGCTAAAATACATGGGAAAATCCCATTGGAGGAAAATTCCACTTAGTGTTAGGGTTAGGTCACCATGAACTCATAGAGAAAAATGGACATCGGCAACAAACTGGGGGTGCTTGGATATGGTTAGGAGGGCACTTACTTTTCTAGGCTGCGGTATCTATGTTTTCTTCTAAAATACATGGGAAAATCCCATTGGAGGAAAATTCCACTTAGGGTTAGGTCACCATGAACTCATAGAGAAAAATGGACATCGGCAACAAACTGGGAGTGCTTGGATAAGGTTAGGAGGGAACTTACTTTTCTAGGCTGCCCTATCTACGTTTCGTGCTAAAATACATGGGAAGATCCCACTGGAGGAAAATTCCACTTAGGGTTAGGGTTAGGTCACCATGAACTCATAGAGAAAAATGGACATAGGCAACAAACTGGGAGTGCTTGGATATGGTTAGGAGGGAACTTACTTTTCTAGGCTGCCCTATCTAAGTTTCCTGCTAAAATGCATAGGAAAATCCCATTGGAGGAAAATTCCACTTAGGCTTAGGGTTAGGTCACCATGAACTCATAGAGAAAAATGGACATCGGCAACAAACTGGGAGTGCTTGGATAAGGTTAGGAGGGAACTTACTTTTCTAGGCTGCCCTATCTACGTTTCGTGCTAAAATACATGGGAAGATCCCACTGGAGGAAAATTCCACTTAGGGTTAGGGTTAGGTCACCATCAACTCATAGAGAAAAATGGACATCGGCAACAAACTGGGAGTGCTTGGTTATGGTTAGGAGGGAACTTACTTTTCTAGGCTGCGCTATCTATGTTTCCTGCTAACATGCATGGGAAAATCCCATTGGAGGAAAATTCCACTTAGGGTTAGGGTTAGGTCACCATGAACTCATAGAGAAAAATGGACATCGGCAACAAACTGGGAGTGCTTGGATATGGTTAGGAGGGAAGTTACTTTTCTAGGCTGCCCTATCTTTGTTTCCTGCTAAAATACATGGAAAGATCCCATTGGAGGAAAATTTCACCTTGGGTTAGGGTTAGGTCACCATGAACTCATAGAGAAAAATGGACATCGGCAACAAACTGGGAGTGCTTGGATATGGTTAGGAGGGAACTTACTTTTCTAGGCTGCCGTATCTACGTTTCCTGGTAAAATACATGGGAAGATCCCATTGGAGGAAAATTCCACCTAGGGTTAGGGTTAGGTCACCATGAACTCATAGAGAAAAATGGACATTGGCAACAAACTGGGAGTGCTTGGATATGGTTAGGAGGGAACTTACTTTTCTAGGCTGCCCTATCTATGTTTCCTGCTAAAATACATGGGAAGATCCCATTGGAGGAAAATTCCACTTAGGGTTAGGGTTAGGTCACCATGAACTCATAGAGAAAAATGGACATCGGCAACAAACTGGGAGTGCTTGGATAAGGTTAGGAGGGAACTTACTTTTCTAGGCTGCCCTATCTACGTTTCGTGCTAAAATACATGGGAAGATCCCACTGGAGGAAAATTCCACTTAGGGTTAGGGTTAGGTCACCATGAACTCATAGAGAAAAATGGACATAGGCAACAAACTGGGAGTGCTTGGATATGGTTAGGAGGGAACTTACTTTTCTAGGCTGCCCTATCTATGTTTCCTGCTAAAATGCATAGGAAAATCCCATTGGAGGAAAATTCCACTTAGGCTTAGGGTTAGGTCACCATGAACTCATAGAGAAAAATGGACATCGGCAACAAACTGGGAGTGCTTGGATATGGTTAGGAGGGAACTTACTTTTCTAGCCTGCCCTATCTATGTTTCCTGCTAAAATGCATGGGAAAATCCCATTGGAGGAAAATTCCACTTAGACTTAGGGTTAGGTCACCATGAACTCATAGAGAAAAATGGACATCGGCAACAAACTGGGAGTGCTTGGATATGGTTAGGAGGGAACTTACTTTTCTAGGCTGCCCTATCTATGTTTCCTGCTAAAATGCATGGGAAAATCCCATTGGAGGAAAATTCCACTTAGGCTTAGGGTTAGGTCACCATGAACTCATAGAGAAAAATGGACATCGGCAACAAACTGGGAGTGCTTGGATAAGGTTAGGAGGGAACTTACTTTTCTAGGCTGCCCTATCTACGTTTCGTGCTAAAATACATGGGAAGATCCCACTGGAGGAAAATTCCACTTAGGGTTAGGGTTAGGTCACCATCAACTCATAGAGAAAAATGGACATCGGCAACAAACTGGGAGTGCTTGGATATGGTTAGGAGGGAACTTACTTTTCTAGGCTGCGCTATCTATGTTTCCTGCTAACATGCATGGGAAAATCCCATTGGAGGAAAATTCCACTTAGGGTTAGGGTTAGGTCACCATGAACTCATAGAGAAAAATGGACATCGGCAACAAACTGGGAGTGCTTGGATATGGTTAGGAGGGAAGTTACTTTTCTAGGCTGCCCTATCTTTGTTTCCTGCTAAAATACATGGAAAGATCCCATTGGAGGAAAATTTCACCTTGGGTTAGGGTTAGGTCACCATGAACTCATAGAGAAAAATGGACATCGGCAACAAACTGGGAGTGCTTGGATATGGTTAGGAGGGAACTTACTTTTCTAGGCTGCCGTATCTACGTTTCCTGGTAAAATACATGGGAAGATCCCATTGGAGGAAAATTCCACCTAGGGTTAGGGTTAGGTCACCATGAACTCATAGAGAAAAATGGACATTGGCAACAAACTGGGAGTGCTTGGATATGGTTAGGAGGGAACTTACTTTTCTAGGCTGCCCTATCTATGTTTCCTGCTAAAATACATGGGAAGATCCCATTGGAGGAAAATTCCACTTAGGGTTAGGGTTAGGTCACCATGAACTCATAGAGAAAAATGGACATCGGCAACAAACTGGGAGTGCTTGGATAAGGTTAGGAGGGAACTTACTTTTCTAGGCTGCCCTATCTACGTTTCGTGCTAAAATACATGGGAAGATCCCACTGGAGGAAAATTCCACTTAGGGTTAGGGTTAGGTCACCATGAACTCATAGAGAAAAATGGACATAGGCAACAAACTGGGAGTGCTTGGATATGGTTAGGAGGGAACTTACTTTTCTAGGCTGCCCTATCTATGTTTCCTGCTAAAATGCATAGGAAAATCCCATTGGAGGAAAATTCCACTTAGGCTTAGGGTTAGGTCACCATGAACTCATAGAGAAAAATGGACATCGGCAACAAACTGGGAGTGCTTGGATATGGTTAGGAGGGAACTTACTTTTCTAGCCTGCCCTATCTATGTTTCCTGCTAAAATGCATGGGAAAATCCCATTGGAGGAAAATTCCACTTAGACTTAGGGTTAGGTCACCATGAACTCATAGAGAAAAATGGACATCGGCAACAAACTGGGAGTGCTTGGATATGGTTAGGAGGGAACTTACTTTTCTAGGCTGCCCTATCTATGTTTCCTGCTAAAATGCATGGGAAAATCCCATTGGAGGAAAATTCCACTTAGGCTTAGGGTTAGGTCACCATGAACTCATAGAGAAAAATGGACATCGGCAACAAACTGGGAGTGCTTGGATATGGTTAGGAGGGAAGTTACTTTTCTAGGCTGCCCTATCTTTGTTTCCTGCTAAAATACATGGGAAGATCCCATTGGAGGAAAATTTCACCTTGGGTTAGGGTTAGGTCACCATGAACTCATAGAGAAAAATGGACATCGGCAACAAACTGGGAGTGCTTGGATATGGTTAGGAGGGAACTTACTTTTCTAGGCTGCCCTATCTATGTTTCCTGCTAAAATGCATGGGAAAATCCCATTGGAGGAAAATTCCACTTAGGCTTAGGGTTAGGTCACCATGAACTCATAGAGAAAAATGGACATCGGCAACAAACTGGGAGTGCTTGGATATGGTTAGGAGGGAACTTACTTTTCTAGGCTGCCCTATCTATGTTTCCTGCTAAAATGCATGGGAAAATCCCATTGGAGGAAAATTCCACTTAGGCTTAGGGTTAGGTCACCATGAACTCATAGAGAAAAATGGACATCGGCAACAAACTGGGAGTGCTTGGATAAGGTTAGGAGGGAACTTACTTTTCTAGGCTGCCCTATCTACGTTTCGTGCTAAAATACATGGGAAGATCCCACTGGAGGAAAATTCCACTTAGGGTTAGGGTTAGGTCACCATCAACTCATAGAGAAAAATGGACATCGGCAACAAACTGGGAGTGCTTGGATATGGTTAGGAGGGAACTTACTTTTCTAGGCTGCGGTATCTATATTTTCTTCTAAAATACATGGGAAAATCCCATTGGAGGAAAATTCCACTTAGCGTTTGGGTTAGGTCACCATGAACATGGAGAGAAACATGGACATTGCCAATAAATTCGGAGTGGTTGGGAATGATTAGAAGGGCAAGGAAATTTCTAGGCTGCCTTATCTTTGTTTCCTGCTAAAATACATGGGAAAATCCCATTGGAGGAAAATTCCACTTAGGCTTAGGGTTAGGTCACCATGAACTCATAGAGAAAAATGGACATCGGCAACAAACTGGGAGTGCTTGGATATGGTTAGGAGGGAACTTACTTTTCTAGCCTGCCCTATCTATGTTTCCTGCTAAAATGCATGGGAAAATCCCATTGGAGGAAAATTCCACTTAGGCTTAGGGTTAGGTCACCATGAACTCATAGAGAAAAATGGACATCGGCAACAAACTGGGAGTGCTTGGATAAGGTTAGGAGGGAACTTACTTTTCTAGGCTGCCCTATCTAAGTTTCGTGCTAAAATACATGGGAAGATCCCACTGGAGGAAAATTCCACTTAGAGTTAGGGTTAGGTCACCATCAACTCATAGAGAAAAATGGACATCGGCAACAAACTGGGAGTGCTTGGATAAGGTTAGGAGGGAACTTACTTTTCTAGGCTGCGCTATCTATGTTTCCTGCTAACATGCATGGGAAAATCCCATTGGAGGAAAATTCCACTTAGGGTTAGGGTTAGGTCACCATGAACTCATAGAGAAAAATGGACATCGGCAACAAACTGGGAGTGCTTGGATATGGTTAGGAGGGAACTTACTTTTCTAGGCTGCCCTATCTATGTTTCCTGCTAAAATGCATGGGAAAATCCCATTGGAGGAAAATTCCACTTAGGCTTAGGGTTAGGTCACCATGAACTCATAGAGAAAAATGGACATCGGCAACAAACTGGGAGTGCTTGGATAAGGTTAGGAGGGAACTTACTTTTCTAGGCTGCCCTATCTACGTTTCGTGCTAAAATACATGGGAAGATCCCACTGGAGGAAAATTCCACTTAGGGTTAGGGTTAGGTCACCATCAACTCATAGAGAAAAATGGACATCGGCAACAAACTGGGAGTGCTTGGATATGGTTAGGAGGGAACTTACTTTTCTAGGCTGCGCTATCTATGTTTCCTGCTAACATGCATGGGAAAATCCCATTGGAGGAAAATTCCACTTAGGGTTAGGGTTAGGTCACCATGAACTCATAGAGAAAAATGGACATCGGCAACAAACTGGGAGTGCTTGGATATGGTTAGGAGGGAACTTAGTTTTCTAGGCTGCGGTATCTATATTTTCTTCTAAAATACATGGGAAAATCCCATTGGAGGAAAATTCCACTTAGCGTTTGGGTTAGGTCACCATGAACATGGAGAGAAACATGGACATTGCCAATAAATTCGGAGTGGTTGGGAATGATTAGAAGGGCAAGGAAATTTCTAGGCTGCCTTATCTTTGTTTCCTGCTAAAATACATGGGAAAATCCCATTGGAGGAAAATTCCACTTATTGTTAGGGTTAGGTCACCATGAACTCATAGAGAAAAATGGACATCGGCAACAAACTGGGAGTGCTTGGATATGGTTAGGAGGGCACTTACTTTTCTAGGCTGCGGTATCTATGTTTTCTTCTAAAATACATGGGAAAATCCCATTGGAGGAAAATTCCACTTAGGGTTAGGTCACCATGAACTCATAGAGAAAAATGGACATCGGCAACAAACTGGGAGTGCTTGGATAAGGTTAGGAGGGAACTTACTTTTCTAGGCTGCCCTATCTACGTTTCGTGCTAAAATACATGGGAAGATCCCACTGGAGGAAAATTCCACTTAGGGTTAGGGTTAGGTCACCATGAACTCATAGAGAAAAATGGACATAGGCAACAAACTGGGAGTGCTTGGATATGGTTAGGAGGGAACTTACTTTTCTAGGCTGCCCTATCTATGTTTCCTGCTAAAATGCATAGGAAAATCCCATTGGAGGAAAATTCCACTTAGGCTTAGGGTTAGGTCACCATGAACTCATAGAGAAAAATGGACATCGGCAACAAACTGGGAGTGCTTGGATATGGTTAGGAGGGAACTTACTTTTCTAGCCTGCCCTATCTATGTTTCCTGCTAAAATGCATGGGAAAATCCCATTGGAGGAAAATTCCACTTAGGCTTAGGGTTAGGTCACCATGAACTCATAGAGAAAAATGGACATCGGCAACAAACTGGGAGTGCTTGGATATGGTTAGGAGGGAACTTACTTTTCTAGGCTGCCCTATCTATGTTTCCTGCTAAAATGCATGGGAAAATCCCATTGTAGGAAAATTCCACTTAGGCTTAGGGTTAGGTCACCATGAACTCATAGAGAAAAATGGACATCGGCAACAAACTGGGAGTGCTTGGATATGGTTAGGAGGGAACTTACTTTTCTAGGCTGCCCTATCTATGTTTCCTGCTAAAATGCATGGGAAAATCCCATTGGAGGAAAATTCCACTTAGGCTTAGGGTTAGGTCACCATGAACTCATAGAGAAAAATGGACATCTGCAACAAACTGGGAGTTCTTGGATATGGTTAGGAGGGAACTTACTTTTCTAGGCTGTGGTATCTATATTTTCTTCTAAAATACATGGGAAAATCCCATTGGAGGAAAATTACACTTAGGGTTAGGTCACCATGAACTCATAGAGAAAAATGGACATCAGCAACAAACTGGGAGTGCTTGGATATGGTTAGGAGGGAACTTACTTTTCTAGGCTGCCGTATCTACGTTTCCTGGTAAAATACATGGGAAGATCCCATTGGAGGAAAATTCCACCTAGGGTTAGGGTTAGGTCACCATGAACTCATAGAGAAAAATGGACATTGGCAACAAACTGGGAGTGCTTGGATATGGTTAGGAGGGAACTTACTTTTCTAGGCTGCCCTATCTATGTTTCCTGCTAAAATACATGGGAAGATCCCATTGGAGGAAAATTCCACTTAGGGTTAGGGTTAGGTCACCATGAACTCATAGAGAAAAATGGACATCGGCAACAAACTGGGAGTGCTTGGATAAGGTTAGGAGGGAACTTACTTTTCTAGGCTGCCCTATCTACGTTTCGTGCTAAAATACATGGGAAGATCCCACTGGAGGAAAATTCCACTTAGGGTTAGGGTTAGGTCACCATGAACTCATAGAGAAAAATGGACATAGGCAACAAACTGGGAGTGCTTGGATATGGTTAGGAGGGAACTTACTTTTCTAGGCTGTGGTATCTATATTTTCTTCTAAAATACATGGGAAAATCCCATTGGAGGAAAATTACACTTAGGGTTAGGTCACCATGAACTAATAGAGAAAAATGGACATCGGCAACAACCTGGGAGTGCTTGGATATGGTTAGGAGGGAACTTACTTTTCTAGGCTGCCCTATCTATGTTTCCTGCTAAAATGCATGGGAAAATCCCATTGGAGGAAAATTCCACTTAGACTTAGGGTTAGGTCACCATGAACTCATAGAGAAAAATGGACATCGGCAACAAACTGGGAGTGCTTGGATATGGTTAGGAGGGAACTTACTTTTCTAGGCTGCCCTATCTATGTTTCCTGCTAAAATGCATGGGAAAATCCCATTGGAGGAAAATTCCACTTAGGCTTAGGGTTAGGTCACCATGAACTCATAGAGAAAAATGGACATCGGCAACAAACTGGGAGTGCTTGGATAAGGTTAGGAGGGAACTTACTTTTCTAGGCTGCCCTATCTACGTTTCGTGCTAAAATACATGGGAAGATCCCACTGGAGGAAAATTCCACTTAGGGTTAGGGTTAGGTCACCATCAACTCATAGAGAAAAATGGACATCGGCAACAAACTGGGAGTGCTTGGATATGGTTAGGAGGGAACTTACTTTTCTAGGCTGCGCTATCTATGTTTCCTGCTAACATGCATGGGAAAATCCCATTGGAGGAAAATTCCACTTAGGGTTAGGGTTAGGTCACCATGAACTCATAGAGAAAAATGGACATCGGCAACAAACTGGGAGTGCTTGGATATGGTTAGGAGGGAAGTTACTTTTCTAGGCTGCCCTATCTTTGTTTCCTGCTAAAATACATGGGAAGATCCCATTGGAGGAAAATTTCACCTTGGGTTAGGGTTAGGTCACCATGAACTCATAGAGAAAAATGGACATCGGCAACAAACTGGGAGTGCTTGGATATGGTTAGGAGGGAACTTACTTTTCTAGGCTGCCCTATCTATGTTTCCTGCTAAAATGCATGGGAAAATCCCATTGGAGGAAAATTCCACTTAGGCTTAGGGTTAGGTCACCATGAACTCATAGAGAAAAATGGACATCGGCAACAAACTGGGAGTGCTTGGATATGGTTAGGAGGGAACTTACTTTTCTAGGCTGCCCTATCTATGTTTCCTGCTAAAATGCATGGGAAAATCCCATTGGAGGAAAATTCCACTTAGGCTTAGGGTTAGGTCACCATGAACTCATAGAGAAAAATGGACATCGGCAACAAACTGGGAGTGCTTGGATAAGGTTAGGAGGGAACTTACTTTTCTAGGCTGCCCTATCTACGTTTCGTGCTAAAATACATGGGAAGATCCCACTGGAGGAAAATTCCACTTAGGGTTAGGGTTAGGTCACCATCAACTCATAGAGAAAAATGGACATCGGCAACAAACTGGGAGTGCTTGGATATGGTTAGGAGGGAACTTACTTTTCTAGGCTGCGGTATCTATATTTTCTTCTAAAATACATGGGAAAATCCCATTGGAGGAAAATTCCACTTAGCGTTTGGGTTAGGTCACCATGAACATGGAGAGAAACATGGACATTGCCAATAAATTCGGAGTGGTTGGGAATGATTAGAAGGGCAAGGAAATTTCTAGGCTGCCTTATCTTTGTTTCCTGCTAAAATACATGGGAAAATCCCATTGGAGGAAAATTCCACTTAGTGTTAGGGTTAGGTCACCATGAACTCATAGAGAAAAATGGACATCGGCAACAAACTGGGAGTGCTTGGATATGGTTAGGAGGGAACTTACTTTTCTAGGCTGCGGTATCTATGTTTTCTTCTAAAATACATGGGAAAATCCCATTGGAGGAAAATTCCACTTAGGGTTAGGTCACCATGAACTCATAGAGAAAAATGGACATCGGCAACAAACTGGGAGTGCTTGGATATGGTTAGGAGGGAACTTACTTTTCTAGGCTGCCGTATCTACGTTTCCTGCTAAAATACATGGGAAGATCCCATTGGAGGAAAATTCCACCTAGGGTTAGGGTTAGGCCACCATCAACTCATAGAGAAAAATGGACATCGGCAACAAACTGGGAGTGCTTGGATATGGTTAGGAGGGAACTTACTTTTCTAGGCTGCGCTATCTATGTTTCCTGCTAAAATGCATGGGAAAATCACATTGGAGGAAAATTCCACTTAGGATTAGGGTTAGGTCACCATCAACTCATAGAGAAAAATGGACATCGGCAACAAACTGGGAGTGCTTGGATATGGTTAGGAGGGAAGTTACTTTTCTAGGCTGCCCTATCTTTGTTTCCTGCTAAAATACATGGGAAGATCCCATTGGAGGAAAATTTCACCTTGGGTTAGGGTTAGGTCACCATGAACTCATAGAGAAAAATGGACATCGGCAACAAACTGGGAGTGCTTGGATATGGTTAGGAGGGAACTTACTTTTCTAGGCTGCCCTATCTATGTTTCCTGCTAAAATGCATGGGAAAATCCCATTGGAGGAAAATTCCACTTAGGCTTAGGGTTAGGTCACCATGAACTCATAGAGAAAAATGGACATCGGCAACAAACTGGGAGTGCTTGGATATGGTTAGGAGGGCACTTACTTTTCTAGGCTGCGGTATCTATGTTTTCTTCTAAAATACATGGGAAAATCCCATTGGAGGAAAATTCCACTTAGGGTTAGGTCACCATGAACTCATAGAGAAAAATGGACATCGGCAACAAACTGGGAGTGCTTGGATATGGTTAGGAGGGAACTTACTTTTCTAGGCTGCCCTATCTACGTTTCGTGCTAAAATACATGGGAAGATCCCACTGGAGGAAAATTCCACTTAGGGTTAGGGTTAGGTCACCATGAACTCATAGAGAAAAATGGACATAGGCAACAAACTGGGAGTGCTTGGATATGGTTAGGAGGGAACTTACTTTTCTAGGCTGCCCTATCTAAGTTTCCTGCTAAAATGCATAGGAAAATCCCATTGGAGGAAAATTCCACTTAGGCTTAGGGTTAGGTCACCATGAACTCATAGAGAAAAATGGACATCGGCAACAAACTGGGAGTGCTTGGATATGGTTAGGAGGGAACTTACTTTTCTAGCCTGCCCTATCTATGTTTCCTGCTAAAATGCATGGGAAAATCCCATTGGAGGAAAATTCCACTTAGGCTTAGGGTTAGGTCACCATGAACTCATAGAGAAAAATGGACATCGGCAACAAACTGGGAGTGCTTGGATAAGGTTAGGAGGGAACTTACTTTTCTAGGCTGCCCTATCTACGTTTCGTGCTAAAATACATGGGAAGATCCCACTGGAGGAAAATTCCACTTAGGGTTAGGGTTAGGTCACCATCAACTCATAGAGAAAAATGGACATCGGCAACAAACTGGGAGTGCTTGGATATGGTTAGGAGGGAACTTACTTTTCTAGGCTGCGCTATCTATGTTTCCTGCTAACATGCATGGGAAAATCCCATTGGAGGAAAATTCCACTTAGGGTTAGGGTTAGGTCACCATGAACTCATAGAGAAAAATGGACATCGGCAACAAACTGGGAGTGCTTGGATATGGTTAGGAGGGAAGTTACTTTTCTAGGCTGCCCTATCTTTGTTTGCTGCTAAAATACATGGAAAGATCCCATTGGAGGAAAATTTCACCTTGGGTTAGGGTTAGGTCACCATGAACTCATAGAGAAAAATGGACATCGGCAACAAACTGGGAGTGCTTGGATATGGTTAGGAGGGAACTTACTTTTCTAGGCTGCCGTATCTACGTTTCCTGGTAAAATACATGGGAAGATCCCATTGGAGGAAAATTCCACCTAGGGTTAGGGTTAGGTCACCATGAACTCATAGAGAAAAATGGACATTGGCAACAAACTGGGAGTGCTTGGATATGGTTAGGAGGGAACTTACTTTTCTAGGCTGCCCTATCTATGTTTCCTGCTAAAATACATGGGAAGATCCCATTGGAGGAAAATTCCACTTAGGGTTAGGGTTAGGTCACCATGAACTCATAGAGAAAAATGGACATCGGCAACAAACTGGGAGTGCTTGGATAAGGTTAGGAGGGAACTTACTTTTCTAGGCTGCCCTATCTACGTTTCGTGCTAAAATACATGGGAAGATCCCACTGGAGGAAAATTCCACTTAGGGTTAGGGTTAGGTCACCATGAACTCATAGAGAAAAATGGACATAGGCAACAAACTGGGAGTGCTTGGATATGGTTAGGAGGGAACTTACTTTTCTAGGCTGCCCTATCTATGTTTCCTGCTAAAATGCATAGGAAAATCCCATTGGAGGAAAATTCCACTTAGGCTTAGGGTTAGGTCACCATGAACTCATAGAGAAAAATGGACATCGGCAACAAACTGGGAGTGCTTGGATATGGTTAGGAGGAAACTTACTTTTCTAGCCTGCCCTATCTATGTTTCCTGCTAAAATTCATGGGAAAATCCCATTGGAGGAAAATTCCACTTAGGCTTAGGGTTAGGTCACCATGAACTCATAGAGAAAAATGGACATCGGCAACAAACTGGGAGTGCTTGGATAAGGTTAGGAGGGAACTTACTTTTCTAGGCTGCCCTATCTATGTTTCCTGCTAAAATGCATGGGAAAATCCCATTGGAGGAAAATTCCACTTAGGCTTAGGGTTAGGTCACCATGAACTCATAGAGAAAAATGGACATCGGCAACAAACTGGGAGTGCTTGGATATGGTTAGGAGGGAACTTACTTTTCTAGGCTGCCCTATCTATGTTTCCTGCTAAAATGCATGGGAAAATCTCATTGGAGGAAAATTCCACTTAGGGTTAGGGTTAGGTCACCATGAACTCATAGAGAAAAATGGACATCGGCAACAAACTGGGAGTGCTTGGATAAGGTTAGGAGGGAACTTACTTTTCTAGGCTGCCCTATCTACGTTTCGTGCTAAAATACATGGGAAGATCCCACTGGAGGAAAATTCCACTTAGGGTTAGGGTTAGGTCACCATGAACTCATAGAGAAAAATGGACATCGGCAACAAACTGGGAGTGCTTGGATATGGTTAGGAGGGAACTTACTTTTCTAGGCTGCGGTATCTATATTTTCTTCTAAAATACATGGGAAAATCCCATTGGAGGAAAATTCCACTTAGCGTTTGGGTTAGGTCACCATGAACATGGAGAGAAACATGGACATTGCCAATAAATTCGGAGTGGTTGGGAATGATTAGAAGGGCAAGGAAATTTCTAGGCTGCCTTATCTTTGTTTCCTGCTAAAATACATGGGAAAATCCCATTGGAGGAAAATTCCACTTAGTGTTAGGGTTAGGTCACCATGAACTCAAAGAGAAAAATGGACATCGGCAACAAACTGGGAGTGCTTGGATATGGTTAGGAGGGAACTTACTTTTCTAGGCTGCGGTATCTATGTTTTCTTCTAAAATACATGGGAAAATCCCATTGGAGGAAAATTCCACTTAGGGTTAGGTCACCATGAACTCATAGAGAAAAATGGACATCGGCAACAAACTGGGAGTGCTTGGATATGGTTAGGAGGGAACTTACTTTTCTAGGCTGCCGTATCTACGTTTCCTGCTAAAATACATGGGAAGATCCCATTGGAGGAAAATTCCACCTAGGGTTAGGGTTAGGTCACCATCAACTCATAGAGAAAAATGGACATCGGCAACAAACTGGGAGTGCTTGGATATGGTTAGGAGGGAAGTTACTTTTCTAGGCTGCCCTATCTTTGTTTCCTGCTAAAATACATGGGAAGATCCCATTGGAGGAAAATTTCACCTTGGGTTAGGGTTAGCTCACCATGAACTCATAGAGAAAAATGGACATCGGCAACAAACTGGGAGTGCTTGGATATGGTTAGGAGGGAACTTACTTTTCTAGGCTGCCCTATCTATGTTTCCTGCTAAAATGCATGGGAAAATCCCATTGGAGGAAAATTCCACTTAGGCTTAGGGTTAGGTCACCATGAACTCATAGAGAAAAATGGACATCGGCAACAAACTGGGAGTGCTTGGATATGGTTAGGAGGGAACTTACTTTTCTAGGCTGCCCTATCTATGTTTCCTGCTAATATGCATGGGAAAATCCCATTGGAGGAAAATTCCACTTAGGCTTAGGGTTAGGTCACCATGAACTCATAGAGAAAAATGGACATCGGCAACAAACTGGGAGTGCTTGGATATGGTTAGGAGGGAACTTACTTTTCTAGGCTGCCCTATCTATGTTTCCTGCTAAAATGCATGGGAAAATCCCATTGGAGGAAAATTCCACTTAGGCTTAGGGTTAGGTCACCATGAACTCATAGAGAAAAATGGACATCGGCAACAAACTGGGAGTGCTTGGATAAGGTTAGGAGGGAACTTACTTTTCTAGGCTGCCCTATCTACGTTTCGTGCTAAAATACATGGGAAGATCCCACTGGAGGAAAATTCCACTTAGGGTTAGGGTTAGGTCACCATGAACTCATAGAGAAAAATGGACATCGGCAACAAACTGGGAGTGCTTGGATATGGTTAGGAGGGAACTTACTTTTCTAGGCTGCGGTATCTATATTTTCGTCTAAAATACATGGGAAAATCCCATTGGAGGAAAATTCCACTTAGCGTTTGGGTTAGGTCACCATGAACATGGAGAGAAACATGGACATTGCCAATAAATTCGGAGTGGTTGGGAATGATTAGAAGGGCAAGGAAATTTCTAGGCTGCCTTATCTTTGTTTCCTGCTAAAATACATGGGAAAATCCCATTGGAGGAAAATTCCACTTAGTGTTAGGGTTAGGTCACCATGAACTCATAGAGAAAAATGGACATCGGCAACAAACTGGGAGTGCTTGGATATGGTTAGGAGGGAACTTACTTTTCTAGGCTGCGGTATCTATGTTTTCTTCTAAAATACATGGGAAAATCCCATTGGAGGAAAATTCCACTTAGGGTTAGGTCACCATGAACTCATAGAGAAAAATGGACATCGGCAACAAACTGGGAGTGCTTGGATATGGTTAGGAGGGAACTTACTTTTCTAGGCTGCCGTATCTACGTTTCCTGCTAAAATACATGGGAAGATCCCATTGGAGGAAAATTCCACCTAGGGTTAGGGTTAGGTCACCATCAACTCATAGAGAAAAATGGACATCGGCAACAAACTGGGAGTGCTTGGATATGGTTAGGAGGGAACTTACTTTTCTAGGCTGCGCTATCTATGTTTCCTGCTAAAATGCATGGGAAAATCACATTGGAGGAAAATTCCACTTAGGGTTAGGGTTAGGTCACCATCAACTCATAGAGAAAAATGGAGATCGGCAACAAACTGGGAGTGCTTGGATATGGTTAGGAGGGAAGTTACTTTTCTAGGCTGCCCTATCTTTGTTTCCTGCTAAAATACATGGGAAGATCCCATTGGAGGAAAATTTCACCTTGGGTTAGGGTTAGCTCACCATGAACTCATAGAGAAAAATGGACATCGGCAACAAACTGGGAGTGCTTGGATATGGTTAGGAGGGAACTTACTTTTCTAGGCTGCCCTATCTATGTTTCCTGCTAAAATGCATGGGAAAATCCCATTGGAGGAAAATTCCACTTAGGCTTAGGGTTAGGTCACCATGAACTCATAGAGAAAAATGGACATCGGCAACAAACTGGGAGTGCTTGGATATGGTTAGGAGGGAACTTACTTTTCTAGGCTGCCCTATCTATGTTTCCTGCTAATATGCATGGGAAAATCCCATTGGAGGAAAATTCCACTTAGGCTTAGGGTTAGGTCACCATCAACTCATAGAGAAAAATGGACATCGGCAACAAACTGGGAGTGCTTGGATATGGTTAGGAGGGAACTTACTTTTCTAGGGTGCCGTATCTATGTTTCCTGCTAAAATGCAATGGAAAATCCCATTGGAGGAAAATTACACTTAGGGTTAGGTCACCATGAACTCATAGAGAAAAATGGACATCGGCAACAAACTGGGAGTGCTTGGATATGGTTAGGAGGGAACTTACTTTTCTAGGGTGCCGTATCTATGTTTCCTGCTAAAATGCAATGGAAAATCCCATTGGAGGAAAATTCCACTTAGGGTTAGGGTTAGGTCACCATGAACTAATAGAGAAAAATGGACATCGGCAACAACCTGGGAGTGCTTGGATATGGTTAGGAGGGAACTTACTTTTCTAGGCTGCCCTATCTATGTTTCCTGCTAAAATGCAAGGGAAAATCCCATTGGAGGAAAATTCCACTTAGTGTTAGGGTTAGGTCACCATCAACTAATAGAGAAAAATGGACATCGGCAACAAACTGGGAGTGCTTGGATATGGTTAGGAGGGAACTTACTTTTCTAGGCTGCCCTATCTATGTTTCCTGCTAAAATGCATGGGGAAATCCCATTGGAGGAAAATTCCACTTAGCGTTTGGGTTAGGTCACCATGAACATGGAGAGAAACATGGACATTGCCAATAAATTCGGAGTGGTTGGGAATGATTAGAAGGGCAAGGAAATTTCTAGGCTGCCTTATCTTTGTTTCCTGCTAAAATACATGGGAAAATCCCATTGGAGGAAAATTCCACTTAGTGTTAGGGTTAGGTCACCATGAACTCATAGAAAAAAATGGACATCGGCAACTAACTGGGAGTGCTTGGATATGGTTAGGAGGGAACTTACTTTTCTAGGCTGCCCTATCTATGTTTCCTGCTAAAATGCATTGGAAAATCCCATTGGAGGAAAATTCCACTTAGGCTTAGGGTTAGGTCACCATGAACTCATAGAGAAAAATGGACATCTGCAACAAACTGGGAGTTCTTGGATATGGTTAGGAGGGAACTTACTTTTCTAGGCTGTGGTATCTATATTTTCTTCTAAAATACATGGGAAAATCCCATTGGAGGAAAATTACACTTAGGGTTAGGTCACCATGAACTAATAGAGAAAAATGGACATCGGCAACAACCTGGGAGTGCTTGGATATGGTTAGGAGGGAACTTACTTTTCTAGGCTGCCCTATCTATGTTTCCTGCTAAAATGCATGGGAAAATCCCATTGGAGGAAAATTCCACTTAGGGTTAGGGTTAGGTCACCATGAACATGGAGAGAAACATGGACATTGCCAATAAATTCGGAGTGGTTGGGAATGATTAGAAGGGCAAGGAAATTTCTAGGCTGCCTTATCTTTGTTTCCTGCTAAAATACATGGGAAAATCCCATTGGAGGAAAATTCCACCTAGGGTTAGGGTTAGGTCACCATGAACTCATAGAGAAAAATGGACATTGGCAACAAACTGGGAGTGCTTGGATATGGTTAGGAGGGAACTTACTTTTCTAGGCTGCCCTATCTACGTTTCCTGCTAAAATACATGGGAAAATCCCATTGGAGGAAAATTCCACTTAGGGTTAGGGTTAGGTCACCATGAACTCATAGAGTAAAATGGACATCGGCAACAAACTGGGAATGCTTGGATATGGTTAGGAGGGAACTTACTTTTCTAGGCTGCCGTATCTACGTTTCCTGCTAAAATACATGGGAAGATCCCATTGGAGGAAAATTCCACCTAGGGTTAGGGTTAGGTCACCATCAACTCATAGAGAAAAATGGACATCGGCAACAAACTGGGAGTGCTTGGATATGGTTAGGAGGGAACTTACTTTTCTAGGCTGCCCTATCTATGTTTCCTGCTAAAATACATGGGAAGATCCCATTGGAGGAAAATTCCACTTAGGGTTAGGGTTAGGTCACCATGAACTCATAGAGAAAAATGGACAT
The DNA here is from genome assembly GCA_034064705.1 of Bothrops alternatus. Lineage (NCBI taxonomy): Eukaryota > Metazoa > Chordata > Lepidosauria > Squamata > Viperidae > Bothrops > Bothrops alternatus. Next base: position 133,719 of record JARGCV010000012.1, on the reverse strand, counting down.
CGGCAACAAACTGGGAGTGCTTGGATAAGGTTAGGAGGGAACTTACTTTTCTAGGCTGCCCTATCTACGTTTCGTGCTAAAATACATGGGAAGATCCCACTGGAGGAAAATTCCACTTAGGGTTAGGGTTAGGTCACCATGAACTCATAGAGAAAAATGGACATAGGCAACAAACTGGGAGTGCTTGGATATGGTTAGGAGGGAACTTACTTTTCTAGGCTGCCCTATCTATGTTTCCTGCTAAAATGCATAGGAAAATCCCATTGGAGGAAAATTCCACTTAGGCTTAGGGTTAGGTCACCATGAACTCATAGAGAAAAATGGACATCGGCAACAAACTGGGAGTGCTTGGATATGGTTAGGAGGGAACTTACTTTTCTAGCCTGCCCTATCTATGTTTCCTGCTAAAATTCATGGGAAAATCCCATTGGAGGAAAATTCCACTTAGGCTTAGGGTTAGGTCACCATGAACTCATAGAGAAAAATGGACATCGGCAACAAACTGGGAGTGCTTGGATAAGGTTAGGAGGGAACTTACTTTTCTAGGCTGCCCTATCTACGTTTCGTGCTAAAATACATGGGAAGATCCCACTGGAGGAAAATTCCACTTAGGCTTAGGGTTAGGTCACCATGAACTCATAGAGAAAAATGGACATCGGCAACAAACTGGGAGTGCTTGGATATGGTTAGGAGGGAACTTACTTTTCTAGCCTGCCCTATCTATGTTTCCTGCTAAAATGCATGGGAAAATCCCATTGGAGGAAAATTCCACTTAGGCTTAGGGTTAGGTCACCATGAACTCATAGAGAAAAATGGACATCGGCAACAAACTGGGAGTGCTTGGATATGGTTAGGAGGGAACTTACTTTTCTAGGCTGCCCTATCTATGTTTCCTGCTAAAATGCATGGGAAAATCCCATTGGAGGAAAATTCCACTTAGGCTTAGGGTTAGGTCACCATGAACTCATAGAGAAAAATGGACATCGGCAACAAACTGGGAGTGCTTGGATAAGGTTAGGAGGGAACTTACTTTTCTAGGCTGCCCTATCTACGTTTCGTGCTAAAATACATGGGAAGATCCCACTGGAGGAAAATTCCACTTAGGGTTAGGGTTAGGTCACCATCAACTCATAGAGAAAAATGGACATCGGCAACAAACTGGGAGTGCTTGGATATGGTTAGGAGGGAACTTACTTTTCTAGGCTGCCCTATCTATGTTTCCTGCTAACATACATGGGAAAATCCCATTGGAGGAAAATTCCACTTAGGGTTAGGGTTAGGTCACCATGAACTCATAGAGAAAAATGGACATCGGCAACAAACTGGGAGTGCTTGGATATGGTTAGGAGGGAAGTTACTTTTCTAGGCTGCCCTATCTTTGTTTCCTGCTAAAATACATGGGAAGATCCCATTGGAGGAAAATTTCACCTTGGGTTAGGGTTAGGTCACCATGAACTCATAGAGAAAAATGGACATCGGCAACAAACTGGGAGTGCTTGGATATGGTTAGGAGGGAACTTACTTTTCTAGGCTGCCCTATCTATGTTTCCTGCTAAAATGCATGGGAAAATCCCATTGGAGGAAAATTCCACTTAGGCTTAGGGTTAGGTCACCATGAACTCATAGAGAAAAATGGACATCGGCAACAAACTGGGAGTGCTTGGATATGGTTAGGAGGGAACTTACTTTTCTAGGCTGCCCTATCTATGTTTCCTGCTAAAATGCATGGGAAAATCCCATTGGAGGAAAATTCCACTTAGGGTTAGGGTTAGGTCACCATGAACTCATAGAGAAAAATGGACATCGGCAACAAACTGGGAGTGCTTGGATAAGGTTAGGAGGGAACTTACTTTTCTAGGCTGCCCTATCTACGTTTCGTGCTAAAATACATGGGAAGATCCCACTGGAGGAAAATTCCACTTAGGGTTAGGGTTAGGTCACCATGAACTCATAGAGAAAAATGGACATCGGCAACAAACTGGGAGTGCTTGGATATGGTTAGGAGGGAACTTACTTTTCTAGGCTGCGGTATCTATATTTTCTTCTAAAATACATGGGAAAATCCCATTGGAGGAAAATTCCACTTAGCGTTTGGGTTAGGTCACCATGAACATGGAGAGAAACATGGACATTGCCAATAAATTCGGAGTGGTTGGGAATGATTAGAAGGGCAAGGAAATTTCTAGGCTGCCTTATCTTTGTTTCCTGCTAAAATACATGGGAAAATCCCATTGGAGGAAAATTCCACTTAGTGTTAGGGTTAGGTCACCATGAACTCAAAGAGAAAAATGGACATCGGCAACAAACTGGGAGTGCTTGGATATGGTTAGGAGGGAACTTACTTTTCTAGGCTGCGGTATCTATGTTTTCTTCTAAAATACATGGGAAAATCCCATTGGAGGAAAATTCCACTTAGGGTTAGGTCACCATGAACTCATAGAGAAAAATGGACATCGGCAACAAACTGGGAGTGCTTGGATATGGTTAGGAGGGAACTTACTTTTCTAGGCTGCCGTATCTACGTTTCCTGCTAAAATACATGGGAAGATCCCATTGGAGGAAAATTCCACCTAGGGTTAGGGTTAGGTCACCATCAACTCATAGAGAAAAATGTACATCGGCAACAAACTGGGAGTGCTTGGATATGGTTAGGAGGGAACTTACTTTTCTAGGCTGCGCTATCTATGTTTCCTGCTAAAATGCATGGGAAAATCACATTGGAGGAAAATTCCACTTAGGGTTAGGGTTAGGTCACCATCAACTCATAGAGAAAAATGGACATCGGCAACAAACTGGGAGTGCTTGGATATGGTTAGGAGGGAAGTTACTTTTCTAGGCTGCCCTATCTTTGTTTCCTGCTAAAATACATGGGAAGATCCCATTGGAGGAAAATTTCACCTTGGGTTAGGGTTAGCTCACCATGAACTCATAGAGAAAAATGGACATCGGCAACAAACTGGGAGTGCTTGGATATGGTTAGGAGGGAACTTACTTTTCTAGGCTGCCCTATCTATGTTTCCTGCTAAAATGCATGGGAAAATCCCATTGGAGGAAAATTCCACTTAGGCTTAGGGTTAGGTCACCATGAACTCATAGAGAAAAATGGACATCGGCAACAAACTGGGAGTGCTTGGATATGGTTAGGAGGGAACTTACTTTTCTAGGCTGCCCTATCTATGTTTCCTGCTAATATGCATGGGAAAATCCCATTGGAGGAAAATTCCACTTAGGCTTAGGGTTAGGTCACCATGAACTCATAGAGAAAAATGGACATCGGCAACAAACTGGGAGTGCTTGGATATGGTTAGGAGGGAACTTACTTTTCTAGGCTGCCCTATCTATGTTTCCTGCTAAAATGCATGGGAAAATCCCATTGGAGGAAAATTCCACTTAGGCTTAGGGTTAGGTCACCATGAACTCATAGAGAAAAATGGACATCGGCAACAAACTGGGAGTGCTTGGATAAGGTTAGGAGGGAACTTACTTTTCTAGGCTGCCCTATCTACGTTTCGTGCTAAAATACATGGGAAGATCCCACTGGAGGAAAATTCCACTTAGGGTTAGGGTTAGGTCACCATGAACTCATAGAGAAAAATGGACATCGGCAACAAACTGGGAGTGCTTGGATATGGTTAGGAGGGAACTTACTTTTCTAGGCTGCGGTATCTATATTTTCGTCTAAAATACATGGGAAAATCCCATTGGAGGAAAATTCCACTTAGCGTTTGGGTTAGGTCACCATGAACATGGAGAGAAACATGGACATTGCCAATAAATTCGGAGTGGTTGGGAATGATTAGAAGGGCAAGGAAATTTCTAGGCTGCCTTATCTTTGTTTCCTGCTAAAATACATGGGAAAATCCCATTGGAGGAAAATTCCACTTAGTGTTAGGGTTAGGTCACCATGAACTCATAGAGAAAAATGGACATCGGCAACAAACTGGGAGTGCTTGGATATGGTTAGGAGGGAACTTACTTTTCTAGGCTGCGGTATCTATGTTTTCTTCTAAAATACATGGGAAAATCCCATTGGAGGAAAATTCCACTTAGGGTTAGGTCACCATGAACTCATAGAGAAAAATGGACATCGGCAACAAACTGGGAGTGCTTGGATATGGTTAGGAGGGAACTTACTTTTCTAGGCTGCCGTATCTACGTTTCCTGCTAAAATACATGGGAAGATCCCATTGGAGGAAAATTCCACCTAGGGTTAGGGTTAGGTCACCATCAACTCATAGAGAAAAATGGACATCGGCAACAAACTGGGAGTGCTTGGATATGGTTAGGAGGGAACTTACTTTTCTAGGCTGCGCTATCTATGTTTCCTGCTAAAATGCATGGGAAAATCACATTGGAGGAAAATTCCACTTAGGGTTAGGGTTAGGTCACCATCAACTCATAGAGAAAAATGGAGATCGGCAACAAACTGGGAGTGCTTGGATATGGTTAGGAGGGAAGTTACTTTTCTAGGCTGCCCTATCTTTGTTTCCTGCTAAAATACATGGGAAGATCCCATTGGAGGAAAATTTCACCTTGGGTTAGGGTTAGCTCACCATGAACTCATAGAGAAAAATGGACATCGGCAACAAACTGGGAGTGCTTGGATATGGTTAGGAGGGAACTTACTTTTCTAGGCTGCCCTATCTATGTTTCCTGCTAAAATGCATGGGAAAATCCCATTGGAGGAAAATTCCACTTAGGCTTAGGGTTAGGTCACCATGAACTCATAGAGAAAAATGGACATCGGCAACAAACTGGGAGTGCTTGGATATGGTTAGGAGGGAACTTACTTTTCTAGGCTGCCCTATCTATGTTTCCTGCTAATATGCATGGGAAAATCCCATTGGAGGAAAATTCCACTTAGGCTTAGGGTTAGGTCACCATGAACTCATAGAGAAAAATGGACATCGGCAACAAACTGGGAGTGCTTGGATATGGTTAGGAGGGAACTTACTTTTCTAGGGTGCCGTATCTATGTTTCCTGCTAAAATGCAATGGAAAATCCCATTGGAGGAAAATTACACTTAGGGTTAGGTCACCATGAACTCATAGAGAAAAATGGACATCGGCAACAAACTGGGAGTGCTTGGATATGGTTAGGAGGGAACTTACTTTTCTAGGGTGCCGTATCTATGTTTCCTGCTAAAATGCAATGGAAAATCCCATTGGAGGAAAATTCCACTTAGGGTTAGGGTTAGGTCACCATGAACTAATAGAGAAAAATGGACATCGGCAGCAACCTGGGAGTGCTTGGATATGGTTAGGAGGGAACTTACTTTTCTAGGCTGCCCTATCTATGTTTCCTGCTAAAATGCATGGGAAAATCCCATTGGAGGAAAATTCCACTTAGTGTTAGGGTTAGGTCACCATCAACTAATAGAGAAAAATGGACATCGGCAACAAACTGGGAGTGCTTGGATATGGTTAGGAGGGAACTTACTTTTCTAGGCTGCCCTATCTATGTTTCCTGCTAAAATGCATGGGGAAATCCCATTGGAGGAAAATTCCACTTAGGCTTAGGGTTAGGTCACCATGAACTCATAGAGAAAAATGGACATCGGCAACAAACTGGGAGTGCTTGGATATGGTTAGGAGGGAACTTACTTTTCTAGGGTGCCGTATCTATGTTTCCTGCTAAAATGCAATGGAAAATCCCATTGGAGGAAAATTACACTTAGGGTTAGGTCACCATGAACTCATAGAGAAAAATGGACATCGGCAACAAACTGGGAGTGCTTGGATATGGTTAGGAGGGAACTTACTTTTCTAGGGTGCCGTATCTATGTTTCCTGCTAAAATGCAATGGAAAATCCCATTGGAGGAAAATTCCACTTAGGGTTAGGGTTAGGTCACCATGAACTAATAGAGAAAAATGGACATCGGCAGCAACCTGGGAGTGCTTGGATATGGTTAGGAGGGAACTTACTTTTCTAGGCTGCCCTATCTATGTTTCCTGCTAAAATGCATGGGAAAATCCCATTGGAGGAAAATTCCACTTAGTGTTAGGGTTAGGTCACCATCAACTAATAGAGAAAAATGGACATCGGCAACAAACTGGGAGTGCTTGGATATGGTTAGGAGGGAACTTACTTTTCTAGGCTGCCCTATCTATGTTTCCTGCTAAAATGCATGGGGAAATCCCATTGGAGGAAAATTCCACTTAGCGTTTGGGTTAGGTCACCATGAACATGGAGAGAAACATGGACATTGCCAATAAATTCGGAGTGGTTGGGAATGATTAGAAGGGCAAGGAAATTTCTAGGCTGCCTTATCTTTGTTTCCTGCTAAAATACATGGGAAAATCCCATTGGAGGAAAATTCCACTTAGTGTTAGGGTTAGGTCACCATGAACTCATAGAAAAAAATGGACATCGGCAACTAACTGGGAGTGCTTGGATATGGTTAGGAGGGAACTTACTTTTCTAGGCTGCCCTATCTATGTTTCCTGCTAAAATGCATTGGAAAATCCCATTGGAGGAAAATTCCACTTAGGCTTAGGGTTAGGTCACCATGAACTCATAGAGAAAAATGGACATCTGCAACAAACTGGGAGTTCTTGGATATGGTTAGGAGGGAACTTACTTTTCTAGGCTGTGGTATCTATATTTTCTTCTAAAATACATGGGAAAATCCCATTGGAGGAAAATTACACTTAGGGTTAGGTCACCATGAACTAATAGAGAAAAATGGACATCGGCAACAACCTGGGAGTGCTTGGATATGGTTAGGAGGGAACTTACTTTTCTAGGCTGCCCTATCTATGTTTCCTGCTAAAATGCATGGGAAAATCCCATTGGAGGAAAATTCCACTTAGGGTTAGGGTTAGGTCACCATGAACATGGAGAGAAACATGGACATTGCCAATAAATTCGGAGTGGTTGGGAATGATTAGAAGGGCAAGGAAATTTCTAGGCTGCCTTATCTTTGTTTCCTGCTAAAATACATGGGAAAATCCCATTGGAGGAAAATTCCACCTAGGGTTAGGGTTAGGTCACCATGAACTCATAGAGAAAAATGGACATTGGCAACAAACTGGGAGTGCTTGGATATGGTTAGGAGGGAACTTACTTTTCTAGGCTGCCCTATCTACGTTTCCTGCTAAAATACATGGGAAAATCCCATTGGAGGAAAATTCCACTTAGGGTTAGGGTTAGGTCACCATGAACTCATAGAGTAAAATGGACATCGGCAACAAACTGGGAATGCTTGGATATGGTTAGGAGGGAACTTACTTTTCTAGGCTGCCGTATCTACGTTTCCTGCTAAAATACATGGGAAGATCCCATTGGAGGAAAATTCCACCTAGGGTTAGGGTTAGGTCACCATCAACTCATAGAGAAAAATGGACATCGGCAACAAACTGGGAGTGCTTGGATATGGTTAGGAGGGAACTTACTTTTCTAGGCTGCGCTATCTATGTTTCCTGCTAAAATGCATGGGAAAATCCCATTGGAGGAAAATTCCACTTAGGGTTAGGGTTAGGTCACCATGAACTCATAGAGAAAAATGGACATCGGCAACAAACTGGGAGTGCTTGGATATGGTTAGGAGGGAACTTACTTTTCTAGGCTGCCCTATCTTTGTTTCCTGCTAAAATACATGGGAAGATCCCATTGGAGGAAAATTTCACCTTGGGTTAGGGTTAGGTCACCATGAACTCATAGAGAAAAATGGACATCGGCAACAAACTGGGAGTGCTTGGATAAGGTTAGGAGGGAACTTACTTTTCTAGGCTGCCCTATCTATGTTTCGTACTAAAATACATGGGAAGATCCCATTGGAGGAAAATTCCACTTAGGGTTTGGGTTAGGTCACCATGAACTTATGGAGAAAAATGGACATCGGCAACAAACTGGGAGTGCTTGGATATGGTTAGGAGGGAACTTACTTTTCTAGGCTGCCCTATCTATGTTTCCTGCTAAAATGCATGGGAAAATCCCATTGGAGGAAAATTCCACTTAGGCTTAGGGTTAGGTCACCATGAACTCATAGAGAAAAATGGACATCGGCAAAAAACTGGGAGTGCTTGGATATGGTTAGGAGGGAACTTACTTTTCTAGGCTGCGGTATCTATATTTTCTTCTAAAATACATGGGAAAATCCCATTGGAGGAAAATTCCACTTAGCGTTTGGGTTAGGTCACCATGAACATGGAGAGAAACATGGACATTGCCAATAAATTCGGAGTGGTTGGGAATGATTAGAAGGGCAAGGAAATTTCTAGGCTGCCTTATCTTTGTTTCCTGCTAAAATACATGGGAAAATCCCATTGGAGGAAAATTCCACTTAGTGTTAGGGTTAGGTCACCATGAACTCATAGAGAAAAATGGACATCGGCAACAAACTGGGAGTGCTTGGATATGGTTAGGAGGGAACTTACTTTTCTAGGCTGCGGTATCTATGTTTTCTTCTAAAATACATGGGAAAATCCCATTGGAGGAAAATTCCACTTAGGGTTAGGTCACCATGAACTCATAGAGAAAAATGGACATCGGCAACAAACTGGGAGTGCTTGGATATGGTTAGGAGGGAACTTACTTTTCTAGGCTGCCGTATCTACGTTTCCTGCTAAAATACATGGGAAGATCCCATTGGAGGAAAATTCCACCTAGGGTTAGGGTTAGGTCACCATCAACTCATAGAGAAAAATGGACATCGGCAACAAACTGGGAGTGCTTGGATATGGTTAGGAGGGAACTTACTTTTCTAGGCTGCGCTATCTATGTTTCCTGCTAAAATGCATGGGAAAATCACATTGGAGGAAAATTCCACTTAGGGTTAGGGTTAGGTCACCATGAACTCATAGAGAAAAATGGACATCGGCAACAAACTGGGAGTGCTTGGATATGGTTAGGAGGGAAGTTACTTTTCTAGGCTGCCCTATCTTTGTTTCCTGCTAAAATACATGGGAAGATCCCATTGGAAGAAAATTTCACCTTGGGTTAGGGTTAGGTCACCATGAACTCATAGAGAAAAATGGACATCGGCAACAAACTGGGAGTGCTTGGATATGGTTAGGAGGGAACTTACTTTTCTAGGCTGCCCTATCTATGTTTCCTGCTAAAATGCATGGGAAAATCCCATTGGAGGAAAATTCCACTTAGGCTTAGGGTTAGGTCACCATTAACTCATAGAGAAAAATGGACATCGGCAACAAACTGGGAGTGCTTGGATATGGTTAGGAGGGAACTTACTTTTCTAGGCTGCCCTATCTATGTTTCCTGCTAAAATGCATAGGAAAATCCCATTGGAGGAAAATTCCACTTAGGCTTAGGGTTAGGTCACCATGAACTCATAGAGAAAAATGGACACCGGCAACAAACTGGGAGTGCTTGGATATGGTTAGGAGGGAACTTACTTTTCTAGCCTGCCCTATCTATGTTTCCTGCTAAAATGCATGGGAAAATCCCATTGGAGGAAAATTCCACTTAGGCTTAGGGTTAGGTCACCATGAACTCATAGAGAAAAATGGACATCGGCAACAAACTGGGAGTGCTTGGATATGGTTAGGAGGGAACTTACTTTTCTAGGCTGCCCTATCTATGTTTCCTGCTAAAATGCATGGGAAAATCCCATTGGAGGAAAATTCCACTTAGGCTTAGGGTTAGGTCACCATGAACTCATAGAGAAAAATGGACATCGGCAACAAACTGGGAGTGCTTGGATAAGGTTAGGAGTGAACTTACTTTTCTAGGCTGCCCTATCTACGTTTCGTGCTAAAATACATGGGAAGATCCCACTGGAGGAAAATTCCACTTAGGGTTAGGGTTAGGTCACCATCAACTCATAGAGAAAAATGGACATCGGCAACAAACTGGCAGTGCTTGGATATGGTTAGGAGGGAACTTACTTTTCTAGGCTGCGCTATCTATGTTTCCTGCTAACATGCATGGGAAAATCCCATTGGAGGAAAATTCCACTTAGGGTTAGGGTTAGGTCACCATGAACTCATAGAGAAAAATGGACATCGGCAACAAACTGGGAGTGCTTGGATATGGTTAGGAGGGAAGTTACTTTTCTAGGCTGCCCTATCTTTGTTTCCTGCTAAAATACATGGGAAGATCCCATTGGAGGAAAATTTCACCTTGGGTTAGGGTTAGGTCACCATGAACTCATAGAGAAAAATGGACATCGGCAACAAACTGGGAGTGCTTGGATATGGTTAGGAGGGAACTTACTTTTCTAGGCTGCCCTATCTATGTTTCCTGCTAAAATGCATGGGAAAATCCCATTGGAGGAAAATTCCACTTAGGCTTAGGGTTAGGTCACCATGAACTCATAGAGAAAAATGGACATCGGCAACAAACTGGGAGTGCTTGGATATGGTTAGGAGGGAACTTACTTTTCTAGGCTGCCCTATCTATGTTTCCTGCTAAAATGCATGGGAAAATCCCATTGGAGGAAAATTCCACTTAGGCTTAGGGTTAGGTCACCATGAACTCATAGAGAAAAATGGACATCGGCAACAAACTGGGAGTGCTTGGATAAGGTTAGGAGGGAACTTACTTTTCTAGGCTGCCCTATCTACGTTTCGTGCTAAAATACATGGGAAGATCCCACTGGAGGAAAATTCCACTTAGGGTTAGGGTTAGGTCACCATCAACTCATAGAGAAAAATGGACATCGGCAACAAACTGGGAGTGCTTGGATATGGTTCGGAGGGAACTTACTTTTCTAGGCTGCGGTATCTATATTTTCTTCTAAAATACATGGGAAAATCCCATTGGAGGAAAATTCCACTTAGCGTTTGGGTTAGGTCACCATGAACATGGAGAGAAACATGGACATTGCCAATAAATTCGGAGTGGTTGGGAATGATTAGAAGGGCAAGGAAATTTCTAGGCTGCCTTATCTTTGTTTCCTGCTAAAATACATGGGAAAATCCCATTGGAGGAAAATTCCACTTAGTGTTAGGGTTAGGTCACCATGAACTCATAGAGAAAAATGGACATCGGCAACAAACTGGGAGTGCTTGGATATGGTTAGGAGGGAAGTTACTTTTCTAGGCTGCCCTATCTTTGTTTCCTGCTAAAATACATGGGAAGATCCCATTGGAGGAAAATTTCACCTTGGGTTAGGCTTAGGTCACCATGAACTCATAGAGAAAAATGGACATCGGCAACAAACTGGGAGTGCTTGGATATGGTTAGGAGGGAACTTACTTTTCTAGGCTGCCCTATCTATGTTTCCTGCTAAAATGCATGGGAAAATCCCATTGGAGGAAAATTCCACTTAGGCTTAGGGTTAGGTCACCATGAACTCATAGAGAAAAATGGACATCGGCAACAAACTGGGAGTACTTGGATAAGGTTAGGAGTGAACTTACTTTTCTAGGCTGCCCTATCTACGTTTCGTGCTAAAATACATGGGAAGATCCCACTGGAGGAAAATTCCACTTAGGGTTAGGGTTAGGTCACCATCAACTCATAGAGAAAAATGGGCATCGGCAACAAACTGGCAGTGCTTGGATATGGTTAGGAGGGAACTTACTTTTCTAGGCTGCGCTATCTATGTTTCCTGCTAACATGCATGGGAAAATCCCATTGGAGGAAAATTCCACTTAGGGTTAGGGTTAGGTCACCATGAACTCATAGAGAAAAATGGACATCGGCAACAAACTGGGAGTGCTTGGATATGGTTAGGAGGGAACTTACTTTTCTAGGCTGCCCTATCTTTGTTTCCTGCTAAAATACATGGGAAGATCCCATTGGAGGAAAATTTCACCTTGGGTTAGGGTTAGGTCACCATGAACTCATAGAGAAAAATGGACATCGGCAACAAACTGGGAGTGCTTGGATATGGTTAGGAGGGAACTTACTTTTCTAGGCTGCCCTATCTATGTTTCCTGCTAAAATGCATGGGAAAATCCCATTGGAGGAAAATTCCACTTAGGCTTAGGGTTAGGTCACCATGAACTCATAGAGAAAAATGGACATCGGCAACAAACTGGGAGTGCTTGGATAAGGTTAGGAGTGAACTTACTTTTCTAGGCTGCCCTATCTACGTTTCGTGCTAAAATACATGGGAAGATCCCACTGGAGGAAAATTCCACTTAGGGTTAGGGTTAGGTCACCATCAACTCATAGAGAAAAATGGACATCGGCAACAAACTGGCAGTGCTTGGATATGGTTAGGAGGGAACTTACTTTTCTAGGCTGCGCTATCTATGTTTCCTGCTAACATGCATGGGAAAATCCCATTGGAGGAAAATTCCACTTAGGGTTAGGGTTAGGTCACCATGAACTCATAGAGAAAAATGGACATCGGCAACAAACTGGGAGTGCTTGGATATGGTTAGGAGGGAACTTACTTTTCTAGGCTGCCCTATCTTTGTTTCCTGCTAAAATACATGGGAAGATCCCATTGGAGGAAAATTTCACCTTGGGTTAGGGTTAGGTCACCATGAACTCATAGAGAAAAATGGACATCGGCAACAAACTGGGAGTGCTTGGATATGGTTAGGAGGGAACTTACTTTTCTAGGCTGCCCTATCTATGTTTCCTGCTAAAATGCATGGGAAAATCCCATTGGAGGAAAATTCCACTTAGGCTTAGGGTTAGGTCACCATGAACTCATAGAGAAAAATGGACATCGGCAACAAACTGGGAGTGCTTGGATATGGTTAGGAGGGAACTTACTTTTCTAGGCTGCCCTATCTATGTTTCCTGCTAAAATGCATGGGAAAATCCCATTGGAGGAAAATTCCACTTAGGCTTAGGGTTAGGTCACCATGAACTCATAGAGAAAAATGGACATCGGCAACAAACTGGGAGTGCTTGGATAAGGTTAGGAGGGAACTTACTTTTCTAGGCTGCCCTATCTACGTTTCGTGCTAAAATACATGGGAAGATCCCACTGGAGGAAAATTACACTTAGGGTTAGGTCACCATCAACTCATAGAGAAAAATGGACATCGGCAACAAACTGGGAGTGCTTGGATATGGTTAGGAGGGAACTTACTTTTCTAGGCTGCGGTATCTATATTTTCTTCTAAAATACATGGGAAAATCCCATTGGAGGAAAATTCCACTTAGCGTTTGGGTTAGGTCACCATGAACATGGAGAGAAACATGGACATTGCCAATAAATTCGGAGTGGTTGGGAATGATTAGAAGGGCAAGGAAATTTCTAGGCTGCCTTATCTTTGTTTCCTGCTAAAATACATGGGAAAATCCCATTGGAGGAAAATTCCACTTAGTGTTAGGGTTAGGTCACCATGAACTCATAGAGAAAAATGGACATCGGCAACAAACTGGGAGTGCTTGGATATGGTTAGGAGGGAAGTTACTTTTCTAGGCTGCCCTATCTTTGTTTCCTGCTAAAATACATGGGAAGATCCCATTGGAGGAAAATTTCACCTTGGGTTAGGCTTAGGTCACCATGAACTCATAGAGAAAAATGGACATCGGCAACAAACTGGGAGTGCTTGGATATGGTTAGGAGGGAACTTACTTTTCTAGGCTGCCCTATCTATGTTTCCTGCTAAAATGCATGGGAAAATCCCATTGGAGGAAAATTCCACTTAGGCTTAGGGTTAGGTCACCATGAACTCATAGAGAAAAATGGATATCGGCAACAAACTGGGAGTGCTTGGATAAGGTTAGGAGGGAACTTACTTTTCTAGGCTGCCCTATCTACGTTTCGTGCTAAAATACATGGGAAGATCCAACTGGAGGAAAATTCCACTTAGGGTTAGGGTTAGGTCACCATGAACTCATAGAGAAAAATGGACATCGGCAACAAACTGGGAGTGCTTGGATATGGTTAGGAGGGAAGTTACTTTTCTAGGCTGCCCTATCTTTGTTTCCTGCTAAAATACATGGGAAGATCCCATTGGAGGAAAATTTCACCTTGGGTTAGGGTTAGGTCACCATGAACTCATAGAGAAAAATGGACATCGGCAACAAACTGGGAGTGCTTGGATATGGTTAGGATGGCACTGACCTTTCTAGGCTGCCCTATCAGTGTTTACTGCTAAAATACATGGGAAAATCCCATTGGAGGAAAATTCCACTTAGGCTTAGGGTTAGGTCACCATGAACTCATAGAGAAAAATGGACATCGGCAACAAACTGGGAGTGCTTGGATATGGTTAGGAGGGAACTTACTTTTCTAGGCTGCCCTATCTATGTTTCCTGCTAAAATGCATGGGAAAATCCCATTGGAGGAAAATTCCACTTAGGCTTAGGGTTAGGTCACCATGAACTCATAGAGAAAAATGGACATCGGCAACAAACTGGGAGTGCTTGGATATGGTTAGGAGGGAACTTACTTTTCTAGGCTGCCCTATCTATGTTTCCTGCTAAAATGCATGGGAAAATCCCATTGGAGGAAAATTCCACTTAGGCTTAGGGTTAGGTCACCATGAACTCATAGAGAAAAATGGACATCTGCAACAAACTGGCAGTTCTTGGATATGGTTAGGAGGGAACTTACTTTTCTAGGCTGTGGTATCTATATTTTCTTCTAAAATACATGGGAAAATCCCATTGGAGGAAAATTACACTTAGGGTTAGGGTTAGGTCACCATGAACTCATAGAGAAAAATGGACATCGGCAACAAACTGGGAGTGCTTGGATATGGTTAGGAGGGAACTTACTTTTCTAGGCTGCCCTATCTATGTTTCCTGCTAAAATGCATGGGGAAATCCCATTGGAGGAAAATTCCACTTAGCGTTTGGGTTAGGTCACCATGAACATGGAGAGAAACATGGACATTGCCAATAAATTCGGAGTGGTTGGGAATGATTAGAAGGGCAAGGAAATTTCTAGGCTGCCTTACCTTTGTTTCCTGCTAAAATACATGGGAAAATCCCATTGGAGGAAAATTCCACTTAGTGTTAGGGTTAGGTCACCATGAACTCATAGAAAAAAATGGACATCGGCAACAAACTGGGAGTGCTTGGATATGGTTAGGAGGGAACTTACTTTTCTAGGCTGCCCTATCTATGTTTCCTGCTAAAATGCATGGGAAAATCCCATTGGAGGAAAATTCCACTTAGGCTTAGGGTTAGGTCACCATGAACTCATAGAGAAAAATGGACATCTGCAACAAACTGGGAGTTCTTGGATATGGTTAGGAGGGAACTTACTTTTCTAGGCTGTGGTATCTATATTTTCTTCTAAAATACATGGGAAAATCCCATTGGAGGAAAATTACACTTAGGGTTAGGTCACCATGAACTCATAGAGAAAAATGGACATCGGCAACAAACTGGGAGTGCTTGGATATGGTTAGGAGGGCACTTACTTTTCTAGGGTGCCGTATCTATGTTTCCTGCTAAAATGCATGGGAAAATCCCATTGGAGGAAAATTCCACTTAGGGTTAGGGTTAGGTCACCATGAACTAATAGAGAAAAATGGACATCGGCAACAACCTGGGAGTGCTTGGATATGGTTAGGAGGGAACTTACTTTTCTAGGCTGCCCTATCTATGTTTCCTGCTAAAATGCATGGGAAAATCCCATTGGAGGAAAATTCCACTTAGGGTTAGGGTTAGGTCACCATGAACTCATAGAAAAAAATGGACATCGGCAACAAACTGGGAGTGCTTGGGTTTGGTTAGGAGGGAACTTACTTTTCTAGGCTGCGGTATCTATGTTTTCTTCTAAAATACATGGGAAAATCCCATTGGAGGAAAATTCCACTTAGGGTTAGGTCACCATGAACTCATAGAGAAAAATGTACATTGGCAACAAACTGGGAGTGCTTGGATATGGTTAGGAGGGAACTTACTTTTCTAGGCTGCCCTATCTACGTTTCCTGCTAAAATACATGGGAAAATCCCATTGGAGGAAAATTCCACTTAGGGTTAGGGTTAGGTCACCATGAACTCATAGAGAAAAATGGACATCGGCAACAAACTGGGAGTGCTTGGATATGGTTAGGAGGGAACTTACTTTTCTAGGCTGCCCTATCTATGTTTCCTGCTAATATGCATGGGAAAATCCCATTGGAGGAAAATTCCAATTAGGCTTAGGGTTAGGTCACCATGAACTCATAGAGAAAAATGGACATCGGCAACAAACTGGGAGTGCTTGGATATGGTTAGGAGGGCACTTACTTTTCTAGGCTGCGGTATCTATGTTTTCTTCTAAAATACATGGGAAAATCCCATTGGAGGAAAATTCCACTTAGGGTTAGGTCACCATGAACTCATAGAGAAAAATGGACATCGGCAACAAACTGGGAGTGCTTGGATATGGTTAGGAGGGAACTTACTTTTCTAGGCTGCCCTATCTACGTTTCGTGCTAAAATACATGGGAAGATCCCACTGGAGGAAAATTCCACTTAGGGTTAGGGTTAGGTCACCATGAACTCATAGAGAAAAATGGACATAGGCAACAAACTGGGAGTGCTTGGATATGGTTAGGAGGGAACTTACTTTTCTAGGCTGCCCTATCTAAGTTTCCTGCTAAAATGCATAGGAAAATCCCATTGGAGGAAAATTCCACTTAGGCTTAGGGTTAGGTCACCATGAACTCATAGAGAAAAATGGACATCGGCAACAAACTGGGAGTGCTTGGATATGGTTAGGAGGGAACTTACTTTTCTAGCCTGCCCTATCTATGTTTCCTGCTAAAATGCATGGGAAAATCCCATTGGAGGAAAATTCCACTTAGGCTTAGGG
Organism: Bothrops alternatus; assembly: GCA_034064705.1. Classification (NCBI taxonomy): domain Eukaryota; kingdom Metazoa; phylum Chordata; class Lepidosauria; order Squamata; family Viperidae; genus Bothrops; species Bothrops alternatus. The sequence goes on along the minus strand of JARGCV010000012.1, from coordinate 117,087 downwards.
TTAGGTCACCATGAACTCATAGAGAAAAATGGACATCGGCAACAAACTGGGAGTGCTTGGATATGGTTAGGAGGGAACTTACTTTTCTAGGCTGCGCTATCTATGTTTCCTGCTAACATGCATGGGAAAATCCCATTGGAGGAAAATTCCACTTAGGGTTAGGGTTAGGTCACCATGAACTCATAGAGAAAAATGGACATCGGCAACGAACTGGGAGTGCTTGGATATGGTTAGGAGGGAAGTTACTTTTCTAGGCTGCCCTATCTTTGTTTCCTGCTAAAATACATGGAAAGATCCCATTGGAGGAAAATTTCACCTTGGGTTAGGGTTAGGTCACCATGAACTCATAGAGAAAAATGGACATCGGCAACAAACTGGGAGTGCTTGGATATGGTTAGGAGGGAACTTACTTTTCTAGGCTGCCGTATCTACGTTTCCTGCTAAAATACATGGGAAGATCCCATTGGAGGAAAATTCCACCTAGGGTTAGGGTTAGGTCACCATGAACTCATAGAGAAAAATGGACATCGGCAACAAACTGGGAGTGCTTGGATAAGGTTAGGAGGGAACTTACTTTTCTAGGCTGCCCTATCTACGTTTCGTGCTAAAATACATGGGAAGATCCCACTGGAGGAAAATTCCACTTAGGGTTAGGGTTAGGTCACCATGAACTCATAGAGAAAAATGGACATCGGCAACAAACTGGGAGTGCTTGGATATGGTTAGGAGGGAACTTACTTTTCTAGCCTGCCCTATCTATGTTTCCTGCTAAAATGCATGGGAAAATCCCATTGGAGGAAAATTCCACTTAGGCTTAGGGTTAGGTCACCATGAACTCATAGAGAAAAATGGACATCGGCAACAAACTGGGAGTGCTTGGATAAGGTTAGGAGGGAACTTACTTTTCTAGGCTGCCCTATCTACGTTTCGTGCTAAAATACATGGGAAGATCCCACTGGAGGAAAATTCCACTTAGGGTTAGGGTTAGGTCACCATCAACTCATAGAGAAAAATGGACATCGGCAACAAACTGGGAGTGCTTGGATATGGTTAGGAGGGAACTTACTTTTCTAGGCTGCCCTATCTATGTTTCCTGCTAACATGCATGGGAAAATCCCATTGGAGGAAAATTCCACTTAGGGTTAGGGTTAGGTCACCATGAACTCATAGAGAAAAATGGACATCGGCAACAAACTGGGAGTGCTTGGATATGGTTAGGAGGGAAGTTACTTTTCTAGGCTGCCCTATCTTTGTTTCCTGCTAAAATACATGGGAAGATCCCATTGGAGGAAAATTTCACCTTGGGTTAGGGTTAGGTCACCATGAACTCATAGAGAAAAATGGACATCGGCAACAAACTGGGAGTGCTTGGATATGGTTAGGAGGGAACTTACTTTTCTAGGCTGCCCTATCTATGTTTCCTGCTAAAATGCATGGGAAAATCCCATTGGAGGAAAATTCCACTTAGGCTTAGGGTTAGGTCACCATGAACTCATAGAGAAAAATGGACATCGGCAACAAACTGGGAGTGCTTGGATATGGTTAGGAGGGAACTTACTTTTCTAGGCTGCCCTATCTATGTTTCCTGCTAAAATGCATGGGAAAATCCCATTGGAGGAAAATTCCACTTAGGCTTAGGGTTAGGTCACCATGAACTCATAGAGAAAAATGGACATCGGCAACAAACTGGGAGTGCTTGGATAAGGTTAGGAGGGAACTTACTTTTCTAGGCTGCCCTATCTACGTTTCGTGCTAAAATACATGGGAAGATCCCACTGGAGGAAAATTCCACTTAGGGTTAGGGTTAGGTCACCATGAACTCATAGAGAAAAATGGACATCGGCAACAAACTGGGAGTGCTTGGATATGGTTAGGAGGGAACTTACTTTTCTAGGCTGCGGTATCTATATTTTCTTCTAAAATACATGGGAAAATCCCATTGGAGGAAAATTCCACTTAGCGTTTGGGTTAGGTCACCATGAACATGGAGAGAAACATGGACATTGCCAATAAATTCGGAGTGGTTGGGAATGATTAGAAGGGCAAGGAAATTTCTAGGCTGCCTTATCTTTGTTTCCTGCTAAAATACATGGGAAAATCCCATTGGAGGAAAATTCCACTTAGGGTTAGGTCACCATGAACTCATAGAGAAAAATGGACATCGGCAACAAACTGGGAGTGCTTGGATATGGTTAGGAGGGAACTTACTTTTCTAGGCTGCCGTATCTACGTTTCCTGCTAAAATACATGGGAAGATCCCATTGGAGGAAAATTCCACCTAGGGTTAGGGTTAGGTCACCATGAACTCATAGAGAAAAATGGACATCGGCAACAAACTGGGAGTGCTTGGATAAGGTTAGGAGGGAACTTACTTTTCTAGGCTGCCCTATCTACGTTTCGTGCTAAAATACATGGGAAGATCCCACTGGGGGAAAATTCCACTTAGGGTTAGGGTTAGGTCACCATGAACTCATAGAGAAAAATGGACATAGGCAACAAACTGGGAGTGCTTGGATATGGTTAGGAGGGAACTTACTTTTCTAGGCTGCCCTATCTATGTTTCCTGCTAAAATGCATAGGAAAATCCCATTGGAGGAAAATTCCACTTAGGCTTAGGGTTAGGTCACCATGAACTCATAGAGAAAAATGGACATCGGCAACAAACTGGGAGTGCTTGGATATGGTTAGGAGGGAACTTACTTTTCTAGCCTGCCCTATCTATGTTTCCTGCTAAAATGCATGGGAAAATCCCATTGGAGGAAAATTCCACTTAGGCTTAGGGTTAGGTCACCATGAACTCATAGAGAAAAATGGACATCGGCAACAAACTGGGAGTGCTTGGATAAGGTTAGGAGGGAACTTACTTTTCTAGGCTGCCCTATCTACGTTTCGTGCTAAAATACATGGGAAGATCCCACTGGAGGAAAATTCCACTTAGGCTTAGGGTTAGGTCACCATGAACTCATAGAGAAAAATGGACATCGGCAACAAACTGGGAGTGCTTGGATATGGTTAGGAGGGAACTTACTTTTCTAGCCTGCCCTATCTATGTTTCCTGCTAAAATGCATGGGAAAATCCCATTGGAGGAAAATTCCACTTAGGCTTAGGGTTAGGTCACCATGAACTCATAGAGAAAAATGGACATCGGCAACAAACTGGGAGTGCTTGGATATGGTTAGGAGGGAACTTACTTTTCTAGGCTGCCCTATCTATGTTTCCTGCTAAAATGCATGGGAAAATCCCATTGGAGGAAAATTCCACTTAGGCTTAGGGTTAGGTCACCATGAACTCATAGAGAAAAATGGACATCGGCAACAAACTGGGAGTGCTTGGATAAGGTTAGGAGGGAACTTACTTTTCTAGGCTGCCCTATCTACGTTTCGTGCTAAAATACATGGGAAGATCCCACTGGAGGAAAATTCCACTTAGGGTTAGGGTTAGGTCACCATCAACTCATAGAGAAAAATGGACATCGGCAACAAACTGGGAGTGCTTGGATATGGTTAGGAGGGAACTTACTTTTCTAGGCTGCCCTATCTATGTTTCCTGCTAACATGCATGGGAAAATCCCATTGGAGGAAAATTCCACTTAGGGTTAGGGTTAGGTCACCATGAACTCATAGAGAAAAATGGACATCGGCAACAAACTGGGAGTGCTTGGATATGGTTAGGAGGGAAGTTACTTTTCTAGGCTGCCCTATCTTTGTTTCCTGCTAAAATACATGGGAAGATCCCATTGGAGGAAAATTTCACCTTGGGTTAGGGTTAGGTCACCATGAACTCATAGAGAAAAATGGACATCGGCAACAAACTGGGAGTGCTTGGATATGGTTAGGAGGGAACTTACTTTTCTAGGCTGCCCTATCTATGTTTCCTGCTAAAATGCATGGGAAAATCCCATTGGAGGAAAATTCCACTTAGGCTTAGGGTTAGGTCACCATGAACTCATAGAGAAAAATGGACATCGGCAACAAACTGGGAGTGCTTGGATATGGTTAGGAGGGAACTTACTTTTCTAGGCTGCCCTATCTATGTTTCCTGCTAAAATGCATGGGAAAATCCCATTGGAGGAAAATTCCACTTAGGCTTAGGGTTAGGTCACCATGAACTCATAGAGAAAAATGGACATCGGCAACAAACTGGGAGTGCTTGGATAAGGTTAGGAGGGAACTTACTTTTCTAGGCTGCCCTATCTACGTTTCGTGCTAAAATACATGGGAAGATCCCACTGGAGGAAAATTCCACTTAGGGTTAGGGTTAGGTCACCATGAACTCATAGAGAAAAATGGACATCGGCAACAAACTGGGAGTGCTTGGATATGGTTAGGAGGGAACTTACTTTTCTAGGCTGCGGTATCTATATTTTCTTCTAAAATACATGGGAAAATCCCATTGGAGGAAAATTCCACTTAGCGTTTGGGTTAGGTCACCATGAACATGGAGAGAAACATGGACATTGCCAATAAATTCGGAGTGGTTGGGAATGATTAGAAGGGCAAGGAAATTTCTAGGCTGCCTTATCTTTGTTTCCTGCTAAAATACATGGGAAAATCCCATTGGAGGAAAATTCCACTTAGTGTTAGGGTTAGGTCACCATGAACTCATAGAGAAAAATGGACATCGGCAACAAACTGGGAGTGCTTGGATATGGTTAGGAGGGAACTTACTTTTCTAGGCTGCGGTATCTATGTTTTCTTCTAAAATACATGGGAAAATCCCATTGGAGGAAAATTCCACTTAGGGTTAGGTCACCATGAACTCATAGAGAAAAATGGACATCGGCAACAAACTGGGAGTGCTTGGATATGGTTAGGAGGGAACTTACTTTTCTAGGCTGCCGTATCTACGTTTCCTGCTAAAATACATGGGAAGATCCCATTGGAGGAAAATTCCACCTAGGGTTAGGGTTAGGTCACCATCAACTCATAGAGAAAAATGGACATCGGCAACAAACTGGGAGTGCTTGGATATGGTTAGGAGGGAACTTACTTTTCTAGGCTGCGCTATCTATGTTTCCTGCTAAAATGCATGGGAAAATCACATTGGAGGAAAATTCCACTTAGGGTTAGGGTTAGGTCACCATCAACTCATAGAGAAAAATGGACATCGGCAACAAACTGGGAGTGCTTGGATATGGTTAGGAGGGAAGTTACTTTTCTAGGCTGCCCTATCTTTGTTTCCTGCTAAAATACATGGGAAGATCCCATTGGAGGAAAATTTCACCTTGGGTTAGGGTTAGCTCACCATGAACTCATAGAGAAAAATGGACATCGGCAACAAACTGGGAGTGCTTGGATATGGTTAGGAGGGAACTTACTTTTCTAGGCTGCCCTATCTATGTTTCCTGCTAAAATGCATGGGAAAATCCCATTGGAGGAAAATTCCACTTAGGCTTAGGGTTAGGTCACCATGAACTCATAGAGAAAAATGGACATCGGCAACAAACTGGGAGTGCTTGGATATGGTTAGGAGGGAACTTACTTTTCTAGGCTGCCCTATCTATGTTTCCTGCTAATATGCATGGGAAAATCCCATTGGAGGAAAATTCCACTTAGGCTTAGGGTTAGGTCACCATGAACTCATAGAGAAAAATGGACATCGGCAACAAACTGGGAGTGCTTGGATATGGTTAGGAGGGAACTTACTTTTCTAGGCTGCCCTATCTATGTTTCCTGCTAAAATGCATGGGAAAATCCCATTGGAGGAAAATTCCACTTAGGCTTAGGGTTAGGTCACCATGAACTCATAGAGAAAAATGGACATCGGCAACAAACTGGGAGTGCTTGGATAAGGTTAGGAGGGAACTTACTTTTCTAGGCTGCCCTATCTACGTTTCGTGCTAAAATACATGGGAAGATCCCACTGGAGGAAAATTCCACTTAGGGTTAGGGTTAGGTCACCATGAACTCATAGAGAAAAATGGACATCGGCAACAAACTGGGAGTGCTTGGATATGGTTAGGAGGGAACTTACTTTACTAGGCTGCGGTATCTATATTTTCGTCTAAAATACATGGGAAAATCCCATTGGAGGAAAATTCCACTTAGCGTTTGGGTTAGGTCACCATGAACATGGAGAGAAACATGGACATTGCCAATAAATTCGGAGTGGTTGGGAATGATTAGAAGGGCAAGGAAATTTCTAGGCTGCCTTATCTTTGTTTCCTGCTAAAATACATGGGAAAATCCCATTGGAGGAAAATTCCACTTAGTGTTAGGGTTAGGTCACCATGAACTCATAGAGAAAAATGGACATCGGCAACAAACTGGGAGTGCTTGGATATGGTTAGGAGGGAACTTACTTTTCTAGGCTGCGGTATCTATGTTTTCTTCTAAAATACATGGGAAAATCCCATTGGAGGAAAATTCCACTTAGGGTTAGGTCACCATGAACTCATAGAGAAAAATGGACATCGGCAACAAACTGGGAGTGCTTGGATATGGTTAGGAGGGAACTTACTTTTCTAGGCTGCCGTATCTACGTTTCCTGCTAAAATACATGGGAAGATCCCATTGGAGGAAAATTCCACCTAGGGTTAGGGTTAGGTCACCATCAACTCATAGAGAAAAATGGACATCGGCAACAAACTGGGAGTGCTTGGATATGGTTAGGAGGGAACTTACTTTTCTAGGCTGCGCTATCTATGTTTCCTGCTAAAATGCATGGGAAAATCACATTGGAGGAAAATTCCACTTAGGGTTAGGGTTAGGTCACCATCAACTCATAGAGAAAAATGGAGATCGGCAACAAACTGGGAGTGCTTGGATATGGTTAGGAGGGAAGTTACTTTTCTAGGCTGCCCTATCTTTGTTTCCTGCTAAAATACATGGGAAGATCCCATTGGAGGAAAATTTCACCTTGGGTTAGGGTTAGCTCACCATGAACTCATAGAGAAAAATAGACATCGGCAACAAACTGGGAGTGCTTGGATATGGTTAGGAGGGAACTTACTTTTCTAGGCTGCCCTATCTATGTTTCCTGCTAAAATGCATGGGAAAATCCCATTGGAGGAAAATTCCACTTAGGCTTAGGGTTAGGTCACCATGAACTCATAGAGAAAAATGGACATCGGCAACAAACTGGGAGTGCTTGGATATGGTTAGGAGGGAACTTACTTTTCTAGGCTGCCCTATCTATGTTTCCTGCTAATATGCATGGGAAAATCCCATTGGAGGAAAATTCCACTTAGGCTTAGGGTTAGGTCACCATGAACTCATAGAGAAAAATGGACATCGGCAACAAACTGGGAGTGCTTGGATATGGTTAGGAGGGAACTTACTTTTCTAGGCTGCCCTATCTATGTTTCCTGCTAAAATGCATGGGAAAATCCCATTGGAGGAAAATTCCACTTAGGCTTAGGGTTAGGTCACCATGAACTCATAGAGAAAAATGGACATCGGCAACAAACTGGGAGTGCTTGGATATGGTTAGGAGGGAACTTACTTTTCTAGGCTGCCCTATCTATGTTTCCTGCTAAAATGCATGGGAAAATCCCATTGGAGGAAAATTCCACTTAGGCTTAGGGTTAGGTCACCATGAACTCATAGAGAAAAATGGACATCTGCAACAAACTGGGAGTTCTTGGATATGGTTAGGAGGGAACTTACTTTTCTAGGCTGTGGTATCTATATTTTCTTCTAAAATACATGGGAAAATCCCATTGGAGGAAAATTACACTTAGGGTTAGGTCACCATGAACTCATAGAGAAAAATGGACATCGGCAACAAACTGGGAGTGCTTGGATATGGTTAGGAGGGAACTTACTTTTCTAGGGTGCCGTATCTATGTTTCCTGCTAAAATGCAATGGAAAATCCCATTGGAGGAAAATTCCACTTAGGGTTAGGGTTAGGTCACCATGAACTAATAGAGAAAAATGGACATCGGCAACAACCTGGGAGTGCTTGGATATGGTTAGGAGGGAACTTACTTTTCTAGGCTGCCCTATCTATGTTTCCTGCTAAAATGCATGGGAAAATCCCATTGGAGGAAAATTCCACTTAGTGTTAGGGTTAGGTCACCATCAACTAATAGAGAAAAATGGACATCGGCAACAAACTGGGAGTGCTTGGATATGGTTAGGAGGGAACTTACTTTTCTAGGCTGCCCTATCTATGTTTCCTGCTAAAATGCATGGGGAAATCCCATTGGAGGAAAATTCCACTTAGCGTTTGGGTTAGGTCACCATGAACATGGAGAGAAACATGGACATTGCCAATAAATTCGGAGTGGTTGGGAATGATTAGAAGGGCAAGGAAATTTCTAGGCTGCCTTATCTTTGTTTCCTGCTAAAATACATGGGAAAATCCCATTGGAGGAAAATTCCACTTAGTGTTAGGGTTAGGTCACCATGAACTCATAGAAAAAAATGGACATCGGCAACTAACTGGGAGTGCTTGGATATGGTTAGGAGGGAACTTACTTTTCTAGGCTGCCCTATCTATGTTTCCTGCTAAAATGCATTGGAAAATCCCATTGGAGGAAAATTCCACTTAGGCTTAGGGTTAGGTCACCATGAACTCATAGAGAAAAATGGACATCTGCAACAAACTGGGAGTTCTTGGATATGGTTAGGAGGGAACTTACTTTTCTAGGCTGTGGTATCTATATTTTCTTCTAAAATACATGGGAAAATCCCATTGGAGGAAAATTACACTTAGGGTTAGGTCACCATGAACTAATAGAGAAAAATGGACATCGGCAACAACCTGGGAGTGCTTGGATATGGTTAGGAGGGAACTTACTTTTCTAGGCTGCCCTATCTATGTTTCCTGCTAAAATGCATGGGAAAATCCCATTGGAGGAAAATTCCACTTAGGGTTAGGGTTAGGTCACCATGAACATGGAGAGAAACATGGACATTGCCAATAAATTCGGAGTGGTTGGGAATGATTAGAAGGGCAAGGAAATTTCTAGGCTGCCTTATCTTTGTTTCCTGCTAAAATACATGGGAAAATCCCATTGGAGGAAAATTCCACCTAGGGTTAGGGTTAGGTCACCATGAACTCATAGAGAAAAATGGACATTGGCAACAAACTGGGAGTGCTTGGATATGGTTAGGAGGGAACTTACTTTTCTAGGCTGCCCTATCTACGTTTCCTGCTAAAATACATGGGAAAATCCCATTGGAGGAAAATTCCACTTAGGGTTAGGGTTAGGTCACCATGAACTCATAGAGTAAAATGGACATCGGCAACAAACTGGGAATGCTTGGATATGGTTAGGAGGGAACTTACTTTTCTAGGCTGCCGTATCTACGTTTCCTGCTAAAATACATGGGAAGATCCCATTGGAGGAAAATTCCACCTAGGGTTAGGGTTAGGTCACCATCAACTCATAGAGAAAAATGGACATCGGCAACAAACTGGGAGTGCTTGGATATGGTTAGGAGGGAACTTACTTTTCTAGGCTGCGCTATCTATGTTTCCTGCTAAAATGCATGGGAAAATCCCATTGGAGGAAAATTCCACTTAGGGTTAGGGTTAGGTCACCATGAACTCATAGAGAAAAATGGACATCGGCAACAAACTGGGAGTGCTTGGATAAGGTTAGGAGGGAACTTACTTTTCTAGGCTGCCCTATCTATGTTTCGTACTAAAATACATGGGAAGATCCCATTGGAGGAAAATTCCACTTAGGGTTTGGGTTAGGTCACCATGAACTTATAGAGAAAAATGGACATCGGCAACAAACTGGGAGTGCTTGGATATGGTTAGGAGGGAACTTACTTTTCTAGGCTGCCCTATCTATGTTTCCTGCTAAAATGCATGGGAAAATCCCATTGGAGGAAAATTCCACTTAGGCTTAGGGTTAGGTCACCATGAACTCATAGAGAAAAATGGACATCGGCAAAAAACTGGGAGTGCTTGGATATGGTTAGGAGGGAACTTACTTTTCTAGGCTGCGGTATCTATATTTTCTTCTAAAATACATGGGAAAATCCCATTGGAGGAAAATTCCACTTAGCGTTTGGGTTAGGTCACCATGAACATGGAGAGAAACATGGACATTGCCAATAAATTCGGAGTGGTTGGGAATGATTAGAAGGGCAAGGAAATTTCTAGGCTGCCTTATCTTTGTTTCCTGCTAAAATACATGGGAAAATCCCATTGGAGGAAAATTCCACTTAGTGTTAGGGTTAGGTCACCATGAACTCATAGAGAAAAATGGACATCGGCAACAAACTGGGAGTGCTTGGATATGGTTAGGAGGGAACTTACTTTTCTAGGCTGCGGTATCTATGTTTTCTTCTAAAATACATGGGAAAATCCCATTGGAGGAAAATTCCACTTAGGGTTAGGTCACCATGAACTCATAGAGAAAAATGGACATCGGCAACAAACTGGGAGTGCTTGGATATGGTTAGGAGGGAACTTACTTTTCTAGGCTGCCGTATCTACGTTTCCTGCTAAAATACATGGGAAGATCCCATTGGAGGAAAATTCCACCTAGGGTTAGGGTTAGGTCACCATCAACTCATAGAGAAAAATGGACATCGGCAACAAACTGGGAGTGCTTGGATATGGTTAGGAGGGAACTTACTTTTCTAGGCTGCGCTATCTATGTTTCCTGCTAAAATGCATGGGAAAATCACATTGGAGGAAAATTCCACTTAGGGTTAGGGTTAGGTCACCATGAACTCATAGAGAAAAATGGACATCGGCAACAAACTGGGAGTGCTTGGATATGGTTAGGAGGGAAGTTACTTTTCTAGGCTGCCCTATCTTTGTTTCCTGCTAAAATACATGGGAAGATCCCATTGGAAGAAAATTTCACCTTGGGTTAGGGTTAGGTCACCATGAACTCATAGAGAAAAATGGACATCGGCAACAAACTGGGAGTGCTTGGATATGGTTAGGAGGGAACTTACTTTTCTAGGCTGCCCTATCTATGTTTCCTGCTAAAATGCATGGGAAAATCCCATTGGAGGAAAATTCCACTTAGGCTTAGGGTTAGGTCACCATTAACTCATAGAGAAAAATGGACATCGGCAACAAACTGGGAGTGCTTGGATATGGTTAGGAGGGAACTTACTTTTCTAGGCTGCCCTATCTATGTTTCCTGCTAAAATGCATAGGAAAATCCCATTGGAGGAAAATTCCACTTAGGCTTAGGGTTAGGTCACCATGAACTCATAGAGAAAAATGGACACCGGCAACAAACTGGGAGTGCTTGGATATGGTTAGGAGGGAACTTACTTTTCTAGCCTGCCCTATCTATGTTTCCTGCTAAAATGCATGGGAAAATCCCATTGGAGGAAAATTCCACTTAGGCTTAGGGTTAGGTCACCATGAACTCATAGAGAAAAATGGACATCGGCAACAAACTGGGAGTGCTTGGATATGGTTAGGAGGGAACTTACTTTTCTAGGCTGCCCTATCTATGTTTCCTGCTAAAATGCATGGGAAAATCCCATTGGAGGAAAATTCCACTTAGGCTTAGGGTTAGGTCACCATGAACTCATAGAGAAAAATGGACATCGGCAACAAACTGGGAGTGCTTGGATAAGGTTAGGAGTGAACTTACTTTTCTAGGCTGCCCTATCTACGTTTCTTGCTAAAATACATGGGAAGATCCCACTGGAGGAAAATTCCACTTAGGGTTAGGGTTAGGTCACCATCAACTCATAGAGAAAAATGGACATCGGCAACAAACTGGCAGTGCTTGGATATGGTTAGGAGGGAACTTACTTTTCTAGGCTGCGCTATCTATGTTTCCTGCTAACATGCATGGGAAAATCCCATTGGAGGAAAATTCCACTTAGGGTTAGGGTTAGGTCACCATGAACTCATAGAGAAAAATGGACATCGGCAACAAACTGGGAGTGCTTGGATATGGTTAGGAGGGAAGTTACTTTTCTAGGCTGCCCTATCTTTGTTTCCTGCTAAAATACATGGGAAGATCCCATTGGAGGAAAATTTCACCTTGGGTTAGGGTTAGGTCACCATGAACTCATAGAGAAAAATGGACATCGGCAACAAACTGGGAGTGCTTGGATATGGTTAGGAGGGAACTTACTTTTCTAGGCTGCCCTATCTATGTTTCCTGCTAAAATGCATGGGAAAATCCCATTGGAGGAAAATTCCACTTAGGCTTAGGGTTAGGTCACCATGAACTCATAGAGAAAAATGGACATCGGCAACAAACTGGGAGTGCTTGGATATGGTTAGGAGGGAACTTACTTTTCTAGGCTGCCCTATCTATGTTTCCTGCTAAAATGCATGGGAAAATCCCATTGGAGGAAAATTCCACTTAGGCTTAGGGTTAGGTCACCATGAACTCATAGAGAAAAATGGACATCGGCAACAAACTGGGAGTGCTTGGATAAGGTTAGGAGGGAACTTACTTTTCTAGGCTGCCCTATCTACGTTTCGTGCTAAAATACATGGGAAGATCCCACTGGAGGAAAATTCCACTTAGGGTTAGGGTTAGGTCACCATCAACTCATAGAGAAAAATGGACATCGGCAACAAACTGGGAGTGCTTGGATATGGTTAGGAGGGAACTTACTTTTCTAGGCTGCGGTATCTATATTTTCTTCTAAAATACATGGGAAAATCCCATTGGAGGAAAATTCCACTTAGCGTTTGGGTTAGGTCACCATGAACATGGAGAGAAACATGGACATTGCCAATAAATTCGGAGTGGTTGGGAATGATTAGAAGGGCAAGGAAATTTCTAGGCTGCCTTATCTTTGTTTCCTGCTAAAATACATGGGAAAATCCCATTGGAGGAAAATTCCACTTAGTGTTAGGGTTAGGTCACCATGAACTCATAGAGAAAAATGGACATCGGCAACAAACTGGGAGTGCTTGGATATGGTTAGGAGGGAAGTTACTTTTCTAGGCTGCCCTATCTTTGTTTCCTGCTAAAATACATGGGAAGATCCCATTGGAGGAAAATTTCACCTTGGGTTAGGCTTAGGTCACCATGAACTCATAGAGAAAAATGGACATCGGCAACAAACTGGGAGTGCTTGGATATGGTTAGGAGGGAACTTACTTTTCTAGGCTGCCCTATCTATGTTTCCTGCTAAAATGCATGGGAAAATCCCATTGGAGGAAAATTCCACTTAGGCTTAGGGTTAGGTCACCATGAACTCATAGAGAAAAATGGACATCGTCAACAAACTGGGAGTGCTTGGATAAGGTTAGGAGTGAACTTACTTTTCTAGGCTGCCCTATCTACGTTTCGTGCTAAAATACATGGGAAGATCCCACTGGAGGAAAATTCCACTTAGGGTTAGGGTTAGGTCACCATCAACTCATAGAGAAAAATGGACATCGGCAACAAACTGGCAGTGCTTGGATATGGTTAGGAGGGAACTTACTTTTCTAGGCTGCGCTATCTATGTTTCCTGCTAACATGCATGGGAAAATCCCATTGGAGGAAAATTCCACTTAGGGTTAGGGTTAGGTCACCATGAACTCATAGAGAAAAATGGACATCGGCAACAAACTGGGAGTGCTTGGATATGGTTAGGAGGGAACTTACTTTTCTAGGCTGCCCTATCTTTGTTTCCTGCTAAAATACATGGGAAGATCCCATTGGAGGAAAATTTCACCTTGGGTTAGGGTTAGGTCACCATGAACTCATAGAGAAAAATGGACATCGGCAACAAACTGGGAGTGCTTGGATATGGTTAGGAGGGAACTTACTTTTCTAGGCTGCCCTATCTATGTTTCCTGCTAAAATGCATGGGAAAATCCCATTGGAGGAAAATTCCACTTAGGCTTAGGGTTAGGTCACCATGAACTCATAGAGAAAAATGGACATCGGCAACAAACTGGGAGTGCTTGGATAAGGTTAGGAGTGAACTTACTTTTCTAGGCTGCCCTATCTACGTTTCGTGCTAAAATACATGGGAAGATCCCACTGGAGGAAAATTCCACTTAGGGTTAGGGTTAGGTCACCATCAACTCATAGAGAAAAATGGACATCGGCAACAAACTGGCAGTGCTTGGATATGGTTAGGAGGGAACTTACTTTTCTAGGCTGCGCTATCTATGTTTCCTGCTAACATGCATGGGAAAATCCCATTGGAGGAAAATTCCACTTAGGGTTAGGGTTAGGTCACCATGAACTCATAGAGAAAAATGGACATCGGCAACAAACTGGGAGTGCTTGGATATGGTTAGGAGGGAACTTACTTTTCTAGGCTGCCCTATCTTTGTTTCCTGCTAAAATACATGGGAAGATCCCATTGGAGGAAAATTTCACCTTGGGTTAGGGTTAGGTCACCATGAACTCATAGAGAAAAATGGACATCGGCAACAAACTGGGAGTGCTTGGATATGGTTAGGAGGGAACTTACTTTTCTAGGCTGCCCTATCTATGTTTCCTGCTAAAATGCATGGGAAAATCCCATTGGAGGAAAATTCCACTTAGGCTTAGGGTTAGGTCACCATGAACTCATAGAGAAAAATGGACATCGGCAACAAACTGGGAGTGCTTGGATAAGGTTAGGAGTGAACTTACTTTTCTAGGCTGCCCTATCTACGTTTCGTGCTAAAATACATGGGAAGATCCCACTGGAGGAAAATTCCACTTAGGGTTAGGGTTAGGTCACCATCAACTCATAGAGAAAAATGGACATCGGCAACAAACTGGCAGTGCTTGGATATGGTTAGGAGGGAACTTACTTTTCTAGGCTGCGCTATCTATGTTTCCTGCTAACATGCATGGGAAAATCCCATTGGAGGAAAATTCCACTTAGGGTTAGGGTTAGGTCACCATGAACTCATAGAGAAAAATGGACATCGGCAACAAACTGGGAGTGCTTGGATATGGTTAGGAGGGAACTTACTTTTCTAGGCTGCCCTATCTTTGTTTCCTGCTAAAATACATGGGAAGATCCCATTGGAGGAAAATTTCACCTTGGGTTAGGGTTAGGTCACCATGAACTCATAGAGAAAAATGGACATCGGCAACAAACTGGGAGTGCTTGGATATGGTTAGGAGGGAACTTACTTTTCTAGGCTGCCCTATCTATGTTTCCTGCTAAAATGCATGGGAAAATCCCATTGGAGGAAAATTCCACTTAGGCTTAGGGTTAGGTCACCATGAACTCATAGAGAAAAATGGACATCGGCAACAAACTGGGAGTGCTTGGATATGGTTAGGAGGGAACTTACTTTTCTAGGCTGCCCTATCTATGTTTCCTGCTAAAATGCATGGGAAAATCCCATTGGAGGAAAATTCCACTTAGGCTTAGGGTTAGGTCACCATGAACTCATAGAGAAAAATGGACATCGGCAACAAACTGGGAGTGCTTGGATAAGGTTAGGAGGGAACTTACTTTTCTAGGCTGCCCTATCTACGTTTCGTGCTAAAATACATGGGAAGATCCCACTGGAGGAAAATTACACTTAGGGTTAGGTCACCATCAACTCATAGAGAAAAATGGACATCGGCAACAAACTGGGAGTGCTTGGATATGGTTAGGAGGGAACTTACTTTTCTAGGCTGCGGTATCTATATTTTCTTCTAAAATACATGGGAAAATCCCATTGGAGGAAAATTCCACTTAGCGTTTGGGTTAGGTCACCATGAACATGGAGAGAAACATGGACATTGCCAATAAATTCGGAGTGGTTAGGAATGATTAGAAGGGCAAGGAAATTTCTAGGCTGCCTTATCTTTGTTTCCTGCTAAAATACATGGGAAAATCCCATTGGAGGAAAATTCCACTTAGTGTTAGGGTTAGGTCACCATGAACTCATAGAGAAAAATGGACATCGGCAACAAACTGGGAGTGCTTGGATATGGTTAGGAGGGAAGTTACTTTTCTAGGCTGCCCTATCTTTGTTTCCTGCTAAAATACATGGGAAGATCCCATTGGAGGAAAATTTCACCTTGGGTTAGGCTTAGGTCACCATGAACTCATAGAGAAAAATGGACATCGGCAACAAACTGGGAGTGCTTGGATATGGTTAGGAGGGAACTTACTTTTCTAGGCTGCCCTATCTATGTTTCCTGCTAAAATGCATGGGAAAATCCCATTGGAGGAAAATTCCACTTAGGCTTAGGGTTAGGTCACCATGAACTCATAGAGAAAAATGGATATCGGCAACAAACTGGGAGTGCTTGGATAAGGTTAGGAGGGAACTTACTTTTCTAGGCTGCCCTATCTACGTTTCGTGCTAAAATACATGGGAAGATCCAACTGGAGGAAAATTCCACTTAGGGTTAGGGTTAGGTCACCATGAACTCATAGAGAAAAATGGACATCGGCAACAAACTGGGAGTGCTTGGATATGGTTAGGAGGGAAGTTACTTTTCTAGGCTGCCCTATCTTTGTTTCCTGCTAAAATACATGGGAAGATCCCATTGGAGGAAAATTTCACCTTGGGTTAGGGTTAGGTCACCATGAACTCATAGAGAAAAATGGACATCGGCAACAAACTGGGAGTGCTTGGATATGGTTAGGATGGCACTGACCTTTCTAGGCTGCCCTATCAGTGTTTACTGCTAAAATACATGGGAAAATCCCATTGGAGGAAAATTCCACTTAGGCTTAGGGTTAGGTCACCATGAACTCATAGAGAAAAATGGACATCGGCAACAAACTGGGAGTGCTTGGATATGGTTAGGAGGGAACTTACTTTTCTAGGCTGCCCTATCTATGTTTCCTGCTAAAATGCATGGGAAAATCCCATTGGAGGAAAATTCCACTTAGGCTTAGGGTTAGGTCACCATGAACTCATAGAGAAAAATGGACATCTGCAACAAACTGGGAGTGCTTGGATATGGTTAGGAGGGAACTTACTTTTCTAGGCTGCCCTATCTATGTTTCCTGCTAAAATGCATGGGAAAATCCCATTGGAGGAAAATTCCACTTAGGCTTAGGGTTAGGTCACCATGAACTCATAGAGAAAAATGGACATCTGCAACAAACTGGCAGTTCTTGGATATGGTTAGGAGGGAACTTACTTTTCTAGGCTGTGGTATCTATATTTTCTTCTAAAATACATGGGAAAATCCCATTGGAGGAAAATTACACTTAGGGTTAGGGTTAGGTCATCATGAACTCATAGAGAAAAATGGACATCGGCAACAAACTGGGAGTGCTTGGATATGGTTAGGAGGGAACTTACTTTTCTAGGCTGCCCTATCTATGTTTCCTGCTAAAATGCATGGGGAAATCCCATTGGAGGAAAATTCCACTTAGCGTTTGGGTTAGGTCACCATGAACATGGAGAGAAACATGGACATTGCCAATAAATTCGGAGTGGTTGGGAATGATTAGAAGGGCAAGGAAATTTCTAGGCTGCCTTACCTTTGTTTCCTGCTAAAATACATGGGAAAATCCCATTGGAGGAAAATTCCACTTAGTGTTAGGGTTAGGTCACCATGAACTCATAGAAAAAAATGGACATCGGCAACAAACTGGGAGTGCTTGGATATGGTTAGGAGGGAACTTACTTTTCTAGGCTGCCCTATCTATGTTTCCTGCTAAAATGCATGGGAAAATCCCATTGGAGGAAAATTCCACTTAGGCTTAGGGTTAGGTCACCATGAACTCATAGAGAAAAATGGACATCTGCAACAAACTGGGAGTTCTTGGATATGGTTAGGAGGGAACTTACTTTTCTAGGCTGTGGTATCTATATTTTCTTCTAAAATACATGGGAAAATCCCATTGGAGGAAAATTACACTTAGGGTTAGGTCACCATGAACTCATAGAGAAAAATGGACATCGGCAACAAACTGGGAGTGCTTGGATATGGTTAGGAGGGAACTTACTTTTCTAGGCTGCCGTATCTACGTTTCCTGCTAAAATACATGGGAAGATCCCATTGGAGGAAAATTCCACCTAGGGTTAGGGTTAGGTCACCATCAACTCATAGAGAAAAATGGACATCGGCAACAAACTGGGAGTGCTTGGATATGGTTAGGAGGGAACTTACTTTTCTAGGCTGCGCTATCTATGTTTCCTGCTAAAATGCATGGGAAAATCACATTGGAGGAAAATTCCACTTAGGGTTAGGGTTAGGTCACCATGAACTCATAGAGAAAAATGGACATCGGCAACAAACTGGGAGTGCTTGGATATGGTTAGGAGGGAAGTTACTTTTCTAGGCTGCCCTATCTTTGTTTCCTGCTAAAATACATGGGAAGATCCCATTGGAAGAAAATTTCACCTTGGGTTAGGGTTAGGTCACCATGAACTCATAGAGAAAAATGGACATCGGCAACAAACTGGGAGTGCTTGGATATGGTTAGGAGGGAACTTACTTTTCTAGGCTGCCCTATCTATGTTTCCTGCTAAAATGCATGGGAAAATCCCATTGGAGGAAAATTCCACTTAGGCTTAGGGTTAGGTCACCATGAACTCATAGAGAAAAATGGACATCGGCAACAAACTGGGAGTGCTTGGATAAGGTTAGGAGGGAACTTACTTTTATAGGCTGCCCTATCTATGTTTCGTACTAAAATACATGGGAAGATCCCATTGGAGGAAAATTCCACTTAGGGTTTGGGTTAGGTCACCATGAACTCATAGAGAAAAATGGACATCGGCAACAAACTGGGAGTACTTGGATATGGTTAGGAGGGAACTTACTTTTCTAGGCTGCGGTATCTATGTTTTCTTCTAAAATACATGGGAAAATCCCATTGGAGGAAAATTCCACTTAGGGTTAGGTCACCATGAACTCATAGAGAAAAATGGACATCGGCAACAAACTGGGAGTGCTTGGATATGGTTAGGAGGGAACTTACTTTTCTAGGCTGCCGTATCTACGTTTCCTGGTAAAATACATGGGAAGATCCCATTGGAGGAAAATTCCACCTAGGGTTAGGGTTAGGTCACCATGAACTCATAGAGAAAAATGGACATTGGCAACAAACCGGGAGTGCTTGGATATGGTTAGGAGGGAACTTACTTTTCTAGGCTGCGGTATCTATATTTTCTTCTAAAATACATGGGAAAATCCCATTGGAGGAAAATTCCACTTAGGGTTAGGTCACGATGAACTCATAGAGAAAAATGGATATCGGCAACAAACTGGGAGTGCTTGGATATGGTTAGGAGGGAACTTTCTTTTCTAGGCTGCCGTATCTACGTTTCCTGCTAAAATACATGGGAAGATCCCATTGGAGGAAAATTCCACCTAGGGTTAGGGTTAGGTCACCATCAACTCATAGAGAAAAATTGACATCGGCAATAAACTGGGAGTGCTTGGATATGGTCAGGAGGGAACTTACTTTTCTAGGCTGCCCTATCTATGTTTCCTGCTAAAATGCATGGGAAAATCCCATTGGAGGAAAATTCCACTTAGGGTTAGGGTTAGGTCACCATGAACTCATAGAGAAAAATGGACATCGGCAACAAACTGGGAGTGCTTGGATATGGTTAGGAGGGAACTTACTTTTCTAGGCTGCCGTATCTACGTTTTCTGCTAAAATACATGGGAAGATCCCATTGGAGGAAAATTCCACCTAGGGTTAGGGTTAGGTCACCATCAACTCATAGAGAAAAATGGACATCGGCAACAAACTGGGAGTGCTTGGATATGGTTAGGAGGGAACTTACTTTTCTAGGCTGCCCTATCTATGTTTCCTGCTAAAATGCATGGGAAAATCCCATTGGAGGAAAATTCCACTTAGGCTTAGGGTTAGGTCACCATGAACTCATAGAGAAAAATGGACATCGGCAACAAACTGGGAGTGCTTGGATATGGTTAGGAGGGAACTTACTTTTCTAGGCTGCCCTATCTATGTTTCCTGCTAATATGCATGGGAAAATCCCATTGGAGGAAAATTCCACTTAGGCTTAGGGTTAGGTCACCATGAACTCATAGAGAAAAATGGACATCGGCAACAAACTGGGAGTGCTTGGATATGGTTAGGAGGGAACTTACTTTTCTAGGCTGCCCTATCTATGTTTCCTGCTAAAATGCATGGGAAAATCCCATTGGAGGAAAATTCCACTTAGGCTTAGGGTTAGGTCACCATGAACTCATAGAGAAAAATGGACATCGGCAACAAACTGGGAGTGCTTGGATATGGTTAGGAGGGAACTTACTTTTCTAGGCTGCCCTATCTATGTTTCCTGCTAAAATGCATGGGAAAATCCCATTGGAGGAAAATTCCACTTAGGGTTAGGGTTAGGTCACCATGAACTCATAGAGAAAAATGGACATCGGCAACAAACTGGGAGTGCTTGGATATGGTTAGGAGGGAACTTACTTTTCTAGGCTGCGGTATCTATATTTTCTTCTAAAATACATGGGAAAATCCCATTGGAGGAAAATTCCACTTAGGGTTAGGTCACGATGAACTCATAGAGAAAAATGGATATCGGCAACAAACTGGGAGTGCTTGGATATGGTTAGGAGGGAACTTTCTTTTCTAGGCTGCCGTATCTACGTTTCCTGCTAAAATACATGGGAAGATCCCATTGGAGGAAAATTCCACCTAGGGTTAGGGTTAGGTCACCATCAACTCATAGACAAAAATGGACATCGGCAACAAACTGGGAGTGCTTGGATATGGTCAGGAGGGAACTTACTTTTCTAGGCTGCGGTATCTATATTTTTTTCTAAAATACATGGGAAAATCCCATTGGAGGAAAATTCCACTTAGGGTTAGGGTTAGGTCACCATGAACTCATAGAGAAAAATGGACATCGGCAACTAACTGGGAGTGCTTGGATATGGTTAGGAGGGAACTTACTTTTCTAGGCTGCCGTATCTACGTTTTCTGCTAAAATACATGGGAAGATCCCATTGGAGGAAAATTCCACCTAGGGTTAGGGTTAGGTCACCATCAACTCATAGAGAAAAATGGACATCGGCAACAAACTGGGAGTGCTTGGATATGGTTAGGAGGGAATTTACTTTTCTAGGCTGCCCTATCTATGTTTCCTGCTAAAATGCATGGGAAAATCCCATTGGAGGAAAATTCCACTTAGCGTTTGGGTTAGGTCACCATGAACATGGAGAGAAACATGGACATTGCCAATAAATTCGGAGTGGTTGGGAATGATTAGAAGGGCAAGGAAATTTCTAGGCTGCCTTATCTTTGTTTCCTGCTAAAATACATGGGAAAATCCTATTGGAGGAAAATTCCACTTAGTGTTAGGGTTAGGTCACCATGAACTCATAGAGAAAAATGGACATCGGCAACAAACTGGGAGTGCTTGGATATGGTTAGGAGGGCACTTACTTTTCTAGGCTGCGGTATCTATGTTTTCTTCTAAAATACATGGGAAAATCCCATTGGAGGAAAATTCCACTTAGGGTTAGGTCACCATGAACTCATAGAGAAAAATGGACATCGGCAACAAACTGGGAGTGCTTGGATATGGTTAGGAGGGAACTTACTTTTCTAGGCTGCCATATCTATGTTTCCTGCTAAAATGCATGGGAAAATCCCATTGGAGGAAAATTCCACTTAGGGTTAGGGTTAGTTCACCATGAACTAATAGAGAAAAATGGACATCGGCAACAAACTGGGAGTGCTTGGATATGGTTAGGAGGGAACTTACTTTTCTAGGCTGCCCTATCTATGTTTCCTGCTAAAATGCATGGGAAAATCCCATTGGAGGAAAATTCCACTTAGCGTTTGGGTTAGGTCACCATGAACATGGAGAGAAACATGGACATTGCCAATAAATTCGGAGTGGTTGGGAATGATTAGAAGGGCAAGGAAATTTCTAGGCTGCCTTATCTTTGTTTCCTGCTAAAATACATGGGAAAATCCCATTGGAGGAAAATTCCACTTAGTGTTAGGGTTAGGTCACCATGAACTCATAGAGAAAAATGGACATCGGCAACAAACTGGGAGTGCTTGGATATGGTTAGGAGGGAACTTACTTTTCTAGGCTGCCGTATCTACGTTTCCTGGTAAAATACATGGGAAGATCCCATTGGAGGAAAATTCCACCTAGGGTTAGGGTTAGGTCACCATGAACTCATAGAGAAAAATGGATATTGGCAACAAACTGGGAGTGCTTGGATATGGTTAGGAGGGCACTTACTTTTCTAGGCTGCGGTATCTACGTTTTCTTCTAAAATACATGGGAAAATCCCATTGGAGGAAAATTCCACTTAGGGTTAGGTCACCATTAACTCATAGAGAAAAATGGACATCGGCAACAAACTGGGAGTGCTTGGATATGGTTAGGAGGGAACTTACTTTTCTAGGCTGCCGTATCTACGTTTTCTGTTAAAATACATGGGAAGATCCCATTGGAGGAAAATTCCACCTAGGGTTAGGGTTAGGTCACCATCAACTCATAGAGAAAAATGGACATCGGCAACAAACTGGGAGTGCTTGGATATGGTCAGGAGGGAACTTACTTTTCTAGGCTGCCCTATCTATGTTTCGTACTAAAATACATGGGAAGATCCCATTGGAGGAAAATTCCACTTAGGGTTTGGGTTAGGTCACCATGAACTCATAGAGAAAAATGGACATCGGCAACAAACTGGGAGTACTTGGATATGGTTAGGAGGGAACTTACTTTTCTAGGCTGCGGTATCTATGTTTTCTTCTAAAATACATGGGAAAATCCCATTGGAGGAAAATTCCACTTAGGGTTAGGTCACCATGAACTCATAGAGAAAAATGGACATCGGCAACAAACTGGGAGTGCTTGGATATGGTTAGGAGGGAACTTACTTTTCTAGGCTGCCGTATCTACGTTTCCTGGTAAAATACATGGGAAGATCCCATTGGAGGAAAATTCCACCTAGGGTTAGGGTTAGGTCACCATGAACTCATAGAGAAAAATGGACATTGGCAACAAACCGGGAGTGCTTGGATATGGTTAGGAGGGAACTTACTTTTCTAGGCTGCGGTATCTATATTTTCTTCTAAAATACATGGGAAAATCCCATTGGAGGAAAATTCCACTTAGGGTTAGGTCACGATGAACTCATAGAGAAAAATGGATATCGGCAACAAACTGGGAGTGCTTGGATATGGTTAGGAGGGAACTTTCTTTTCTAGGCTGCCGTATCTACGTTTCCTGCTAAAATACATGGGAAGATCCCATTGGAGGAAAATTCCACCTAGGGTTAGGGTTAGGTCACCATCAACTCATAGAGAAAAATTGACATCGGCAACAAACTGGGAGTGCTTGGATATGGTCAGGAGGGAACTTACTTTTCTAGGCTGCCCTATCTATGTTTCCTGCTAAAATGCATGGGAAAATCCCATTGGAGGAAAATTCCACTTAGGGTTAGGGTTAGGTCACCATGAACTCATAGAGAAAAATGGACATCGGCAACAAACTGGGAGTGCTTGGATATGGTTAGGAGGGAACTTACTTTTCTAGGCTGCCGTATCTACGTTTTCTGCTAAAATACATGGGAAGATCCCATTGGAGGAAAATTCCACCTAGGGTTAGGGTTAGGTCACCATCAACTCATAGAGAAAAATGGACATCGGCAACAAACTGGGAGTGCTTGGATATGGTCAGGAGGGAACTTACTTTTCTAGGCTGCCCTATCTATGTTTCGTACTAAAATACATGGGAAGATCCCATTGGAGGAAAATTCCACTTAGGGTTTGGGTTAGGTCACCATGAACTCATAGAGAAAAATGGACATCGGCAACAAACTGGGAGTACTTGGATATGGTTAGGAGGGAACTTACTTTTCTAGGCTGCGGTATCTATGTTTTCTTCTAAAATACATGGGAAAATCCCATTGGAGGAAAATTCCACTTAGGGTTAGGTCACCATGAACTCATAGAGAAAAATGGACATCGGCAACAAACTGGGAGTGCTTGGATATGGTTAGGAGGGAACTTACTTTTCTAGGCTGCCGTATCTACGTTTCCTGGTAAAATACATGGGAAGATCCCATTGGAGGAAAATTCCACCTAGGGTTAGGGTTAGGTCACCATGAACTCATAGAGAAAAATGGACATTGGCAACAAACCGGGAGTGCTTGGATATGGTTAGGAGGGAACTTACTTTTCTAGGCTGCGGTATCTATATTTTCTTCTAAAATACATGGGAAAATCCCATTGGAGGAAAATTCCACTTAGGGTTAGGTCACGATGAACTCATAGAGAAAAATGGATATCGGCAACAAACTGGGAGTGCTTGGATATGGTTAGGAGGGAACTTTCTTTTCTAGGCTGCCGTATCTACGTTTCCTGCTAAAATACATGGGAAGATCCCATTGGAGGAAAATTCCACCTAGGGTTAGGGTTAGGTCACCATCAACTCATAGAGAAAAATTGACATCGGCAACAAACTGGGAGTGCTTGGATATGGTCAGGAGGGAACTTACTTTTCTAGGCTGCCCTATCTATGTTTCCTGCTAAAATGCATGGGAAAATCCCATTGGAGGAAAATTCCACTTAGGGTTAGGGTTAGGTCACCATGAACTCATAGAGAAAAATGGACATCGGCAACAAACTGGGAGTGCTTGGATATGGTTAGGAGGGAACTTACTTTTCTAGGCTGCCGTATCTACGTTTTCTGCTAAAATACATGGGAAGATCCCATTGGAGGAAAATTCCACCTAGGGTTAGGGTTAGGTCACCATCAACTCATAGAGAAAAATGGACATCGGCAACAAACTGGGAGTGCTTGGATATGGTTAGGAGGGAACTTACTTTTCTAGGCTGCCCTATCTATGTTTCCTGCTAAAATGCATGGGAAAATCCCATTGGAGGAAAATTCCACTTAGGCTTAGGGTTAGGTCACCATGAACTCATAGAGAAAAATGGACATCGGCAACAAACTGGGAGTGCTTGGATATGGTTAGGAGGGAACTTACTTTTCTAGGCTGCCCTATCTATGTTTCCTGCTAATATGCATGGGAAAATACCATTGGAGGAAAATTCCACTTAGGCTTAGGGTTAGGTCACCATGAACTCATAGAGAAAAATGGACATCGGCAACAAACTGGGAGTGCTTGGATATGGTTAGGAGGGAACTTACTTTTCTAGGCTGCCCTATCTATGTTTCCTGCTAAAATGCATGGGAAAATCCCATTGGAGGAAAATTCCACTTAGGCTTAGGGTTAGGTCACCATGAACTCATAGAGAAAAATGGACATCGGCAACAAACTGGGAGTGCTTGGATATGGTTAGGAGGGAACTTACTTTTCTAGGCTGCCCTATCTATGTTTCCTGCTAAAATGCATGGGAAAATCCCATTGGAGGAAAATTCCACTTAGGGTTAGGGTTAGGTCACCATGAACTCATAGAGAAAAATGGACATCGGCAACAAACTGGGAGTGCTTGGATATGGTTAGGAGGGAACTTACTTTTCTAGGCTGCGGTATCTATATTTTCTTCTAAAATACATGGGAAAATCCCATTGGAGGAAAATTCCACTTAGGGTTAGGTCACGATGAACTCATAGAGAAAAATGGATATCGGCAACAAACTGGGAGTGCTTGGATATGGTTAGGAGGGAACTTTCTTTTCTAGGCTGCCGTATCTACGTTTCCTGCTAAAATACATGAGAAGATCCCATTGGAGGAAAATTCCACCTAGGGTTAGGGTTAGGTCACCATCAACTCATAGAGAAAAATGGACATCGGCAACAAACTGGGAGTGCTTGGATATGGTCAGGAGGGAACTTACTTTTCTAGGCTGCGGTATCTATATTTTTTTCTAAAATACATGGGAAAATCCCATTGGAGGAAAATTCCACTTAGGGTTAGGGTTAGGTCACCATGAACTCATAGAGAAAAATGGACATCGGCAACAAACTGGGAGTGCTTGGATATGGTTAGGAGGGAACTTACTTTTCTAGGCTGCCGTATCTACGTTTTCTGCTAAAATACATGGGAAGATCCCATTGGAGGAAAATTCCACCTAGGGTTAGGGTTAGGTCACCATCAACTCATAGAGAAAAATGGACATCGGCAACAAACTGGGAGTGCTTGGATATGGTTAGGAGGGAATTTACTTTTCTAGGCTGCCCTATCTATGTTTCCTGCTAAAATGCATGGGAAAATCCCATTGGAGGAAAATTCCACTTAGCGTTTGGGTTAGGTCACCATGAACATGGAGAGAAACATGGACATTGCCAATAAATTCGGAGTGGTTGGGAATGATTAGAAGGGCAAGGAAATTTCTAGGCTGCCTTATCTTTGTTTCCTGCTAAAATACATGGGAAAATCCTATTGGAGGAAAATTCCACTTAGTGTTAGGGTTAGGTCACCATGAACTCATAGAGAAAAATGGACATCGGCAACAAACTGGGAGTGCTTGGATATGGTTAGGAGGGCACTTACTTTTCTAGGCTGCGGTATCTATGTTTTCTTCTAAAATACATGGGAAAATCCCATTGGAGGAAAATTCCACTTAGGGTTAGGTCACCATGAACTCATAGAGAAAAATGGACATCGGCAACAAACTGGGAGTGCTTGGATATGGTTAGGAGGGAACTTACTTTTCTAGGCTGCCATATCTATGTTTCCTGCTAAAATGCATGGGAAAATCCCATTGGAGGAAAATTCCACTTAGGGTTAGGGTTAGTTCACCATGAACTAATAGAGAAAAATGGACATCGGCAACAAACTGGGAGTGCTTGGATATGGTTAGGAGGGAACTTACTTTTCTAGGCTGCCCTATCTATGTTTCCTGCTAAAATGCATGGGAAAATCCCATTGGAGGAAAATTCCACTTAGCGTTTGGGTTAGGTCACCATGAACATGGAGAGAAACATGGACATTGCCAATAAATTCGGAGTGGTTGGGAATGATTAGAAGGGCAAGGAAATTTCTAGGCTGCCTTATCTTTGTTTCCTGCTAAAATACATGGGAAAATCCCATTGGAGGAAAATTCCACTTAGTGTTAGGGTTAGGTCACCATGAACTCATAGAGAAAAATGGACATCGGCAACAAACTGGGAGTGCTTGGATATGGTTAGGAGGGAACTTACTTTTCTAGGCTGCCCTATCTATGTTTCCTGCTAAAATGCATGGGAAAATCCCATTGGAGGAAAATTCCACTTAGGGTTAGGGTTAGGTCACCATGAACTCATAGAGAAAAATGGACATCGGCAACAAACTGGGAGTGCTTGGATATGGTTAGGAGGGAACTTACTTTTCTAGGCTGCGGTATCTATATTTTCTTCTAAAATACATGGGAAAATCCCATTGGAGGAAAATTCCACTTAGGGTTAGGTCACGATGAACTCATAGAGAAAAATGGATATCGGCAACAAACTGGGAGTGCTTGGATATGGTTAGGAGGGAACTTTCTTTTCTAGGCTGCCGTATCTACGTTTCCTGCTAAAATACATGGGAAGATCCCATTGGAGGAAAATTCCACCTAGGGTTAGGGTTAGGTCACCATCAACTCATAGAGAAAAATGGACATCGGCAACAAACTGGGAGTGCTTGGATATGGTCAGGAGGGAACTTACTTTTCTAGGCTGCGGTATCTATATTTTTTTCTAAAATACATGGGAAAATCCCATTGGAGGAAAATTCCACTTAGGGTTAGGGTTAGGTCACCATGAACTCATAGAGAAAAATGGACATCGGCAACAAACTGGGAGTGCTTGGATATGGTTAGGAGGGAACTTACTTTTCTAGGCTGCCGTATCTACGTTTTCTGCTAAAATACATGGGAAGATCCCATTGGAGGAAAATTCCACCTAGGGTTAGGGTTAGGTCACCATCAACTCATAGAGAAAAATGGACATCGGCAACAAACTGGGAGTGCTTGGATATGGTTAGGAGGGAATTTACTTTTCTAGGCTGCCCTATCTATGTTTCCTGCTAAAATGCATGGGAAAATCCCATTGGAGGAAAATTCCACTTAGCGTTTGGGTTAGGTCACCATGAACATGGAGAGAAACATGGACATTGCCAATAAATTCGGAGTGGTTGGGAATGATTAGAAGGGCAAGGAAATTTCTAGGCTGCCTTATCTTTGTTTCCTGCTAAAATACATGGGAAAATCCTATTGGAGGAAAATTCCACTTAGTGTTAGGGTTAGGTCACCATGAACTCATAGAGAAAAATGGACATCGGCAACAAACTGGGAGTGCTTGGATATGGTTAGGAGGGCACTTACTTTTCTAGGCTGCGGTATCTATGTTTTCTTCTAAAATACATGGGAAAATCCCATTGGAGGAAAATTCCACTTAGGGTTAGGTCACCATGAACTCATAGAGAAAAATGGACATCGGCAACAAACTGGGAGTGCTTGGATATGGTTAGGAGGGAACTTACTTTTCTAGGCTGCCATATCTATGTTTCCTGCTAAAATGCATGGGAAAATCCCATTGGAGGAAAATTCCACTTAGGGTTAGGGTTAGTTCACCATGAACTAATAGAGAAAAATGGACATCGGCAACAAACTGGGAGTGCTTGGATATGGTTAGGAGGGAACTTACTTTTCTAGGCTGCCCTATCTATGTTTCCTGCTAAAATGCATGGGAAAATCCCATTGGAGGAAAATTCCACTTAGCGTTTGGGTTAGGTCACCATGAACATGGAGAGAAACATGGACATTGCCAATAAATTCGGAGTGGTTGGGAATGATTAGAAGGGCAAGGAAATTTCTAGGCTGCCTTATCTTTGTTTCCTGCTAAAATACATGGGAAAATCCCATTGGAGGAAAATTCCACTTAGTGTTAGGGTTAGGTCACCATGAACTCATAGAGAAAAATGGACATCGGCAACAAACTGGGAGTGCTTGGATATGGTTAGGAGGGAACTTACTTTTCTAGGCTGCCGTATCTACGTTTCCTGGTAAAATACATGGGAAGATCCCATTGGAGGAAAATTCCACCTAGGGTTAGGGTTAGGTCACCATGAACTCATAGAGAAAAATGGATATTGGCAACAAACTGGGAGTGCTTGGATATGGTTAGGAGGGCACTTACTTTTCTAGGCTGCGGTATCTACGTTTTCTTCTAAAATACATGGGAAAATCCCATTGGAGGAAAATTCCACTTAGGGTTAGGTCACCATTAACTCATAGAGAAAAATGGACATCGGCAACAAACTGGGAGTGCTTGGATATGGTTAGGAGGGAACTTACTTTTCTAGGCTGCCGTATCTACGTTTTCTGTTAAAATACATGGGAAGATCCCATTGGAGGAAAATTCCACCTAGGGTTAGGGTTAGGTCACCATCAACTCATAGAGAAAAATGGACATCGGCAACAAACTGGGAGTGCTTGGATATGGTCAGGAGGGAACTTACTTTTCTAGGCTGCCCTATCTATGTTTCCTGCTAAAATGCATGGGAAAATCCCATTGGAGGAAAATTCCACTTAGGGTTAGGGTTAGGTCACCATGAACTCATAGAGAAAAATGGACATCGGCAACAAACTGGGAGTGCTTGGATATGGTTAGGAGGGAACTCACTTTTCTAGGCTGCCGTATCTATATTTTCTTCTAAAATACATGGGAAAATCCCATTGGAGGAAAATTCCACTTAGGGTTAGGTCACGATGAACTCATAGAGATAAATGGATATCGGCAACAAACTGGGAGTGCTTGGATAAGGTTAGGAGGTAACTTACTTTTCTAGGCTGCCCTATCTACGTTTCGTGCTAAAATACATGGGAAGATCCCATTGGAGGAAAATTCCACCTAGGGTTAGGGTTAAGTCACCATCAACTCATAGAGAAAAATGGACATCGGCAACAAACTGGGAGTGCTTGGATAAGGTTAGGAGGGAACTTACTTTTCTAGGCTGCCCTATCTACGTTTCGTGCTAAAATACATGGGAAGATCCCATTGGAGGAAAATTCCACCTAGGGTTAGGGTTAGGTCACCATGAACTCATAGAGAAAAATGGACATCGGCAACAAACTGGGAGTGCTTGGATATGGTTAGGAGGGCACTTACTTTTCTAGGCTGCGGTATCTATGTTTTCTTCTAAAATACATGGGAAAATCCCATTGGAGGAAAATTCCACTTAGTGTTAGGGTTAGGTCACCATGAACTCATAGAGAAAAATGGACATCGGCAACAAACTGGGAGTGCTTGGATATGGTTAGGAGGGAACTTACTTTTCTAGGCTGCGGTATCTATGTTTTCTTCTAAAATACATGGGAAAATCCCATTGGAGGAAAATTCCACTTAGGGTTAGGTCACCATGAACTCATAGAGAAAAATGGACATCGGCAACAAACTGGGAGTGCTTGGATATGGTTAGGAGGGAACTTACTTTTCTAGGCTGCCGTATCTACGTTTCCTGGTAAAATACATGGGAAGATCCCATTGGAGGAAAATTCCACCTAGGGTTAGGGTTAGGTCACCATGAACTCATAGAGAAAAATGGACATTGGCAACAAACTGGGAGTGCTTGGATATGGTTAGGAGGGAACTTACTTTTCTAGGCTGCGGTATCTATATTTTCTTCTAAAATACATGGGAAAATCCCATTGGAGGAAAATTCCACTTAGGGTTAGGTCACGATGAACTCATAGAGAAAAATGGATATCGGCAACAAACTGGGAGTGCTTGGATATGGTTAGGAGGGAACTTTCTTTTCTAGGCTGCCGTATCTACGTTTCCTGCTAAAATACATGGGAAGATCCCATTGGAGGAAAATTCCACCTAGGGTTAGGGTTAGGTCACCATGAACTCATAGAGAAAAATGGATATTGGCAACAAACTGGGAGTGCTTGGATATGGTTAGGAGGGCACTTACTTTTCTAGGCTGCGGTATCTACGTTTTCTTCTAAAATACATGGGAAAATCCCATTGGAGGAAAATTCCACTTAGGGTTAGGTCACCATTAACTCATAGAGAAAAATGGACATCGGCAACAAACTGGGAGTGCTTGGATATGGTTAGGAGGGAACTTACTTTTCTAGGCTGCCGTATCTACGTTTTCTGTTAAAATACATGGGAAGATCCCATTGGAGGAAAATTCCACCTAGGGTTAGGGTTAGGTCACCATCAACTCATAGAGAAAAATGGACATCGGCAACAAACTGGGAGTGCTTGGATATGGTCAGGAGGGAACTTACTTTTCTAGGCTGCCCTATCTATGTTTCCTGCTAAAATGCATGGGAAAATCCCATTGGAGGAAAATTCCACTTAGGGTTAGGGTTAGGTCACCATGAAATCATAGAGAAAAATGGACATCGGCAACAAACTGGGAGTGCTTGGATATGGTTAGGAGGGAACTCACTTTTCTAGGCTGCCGTATCTATATTTTCTTCTAAAATACATGGGAAAATCCCATTGGAGGAAAATTCCACTTAGGGTTAGGTCACGATGAACTCATAGAGATAAATGGATATCGGCAACAAACTGGGAGTGCTTGGATAAGGTTAGGAGGTAACTTACTTTTCTAGGCTGCCCTATCTACGTTTCGTGCTAAAATACATGGGAAGATCCCATTGGAGGAAAATTCCACCTAGGGTTAGGGTTAAGTCACCATCAACTCATAGAGAAAAATGGACATCGGCAACAAACTG
This sequence comes from Bothrops alternatus, assembly GCA_034064705.1. NCBI lineage: Eukaryota > Metazoa > Chordata > Lepidosauria > Squamata > Viperidae > Bothrops > Bothrops alternatus. The sequence continues at coordinate 85,712 of JARGCV010000012.1, read as the reverse complement.
GGAGTGCTTGGATAAGGTTAGGAGGGAACTTACTTTTCTAGGCTGCCCTATCTACGTTTCGTGCTAAAATACATGGGAAGATCCCATTGGAGGAAAATTCCACCTAGGGTTAGGGTTAGGTCACCATGAACTCATAGAGAAAAATGGACATCGGCAACAAACTGGGAGTGCTTGGATATGGTTAGGAGGGCACTTACTTTTCTAGGCTGCGGTATCTATGTTTTCTTCTAAAATACATGGGAAAATCCCATTGGAGGAAAATTCCACTTAGTGTTAGGGTTAGGTCACCATGAACTCATAGAGAAAAATGGACATCGGCAACAAACTGGGAGTGCTTGGATATGGTTAGGAGGGAACTTACTTTTCTAGGCTGCGGTATCTATGTTTTCTTCTAAAATACATGGGAAAATCCCATTGGAGGAAAATTCCACTTAGGGTTAGGTCACCATGAACTCATAGAGAAAAATGGACATCGGCAACAAACTGGGAGTGCTTGGATATGGTTAGGAGGGAACTTACTTTTCTAGGCTGCCGTATCTACGTTTCCTGGTAAAATACATGGGAAGATCCCATTGGAGGAAAATTCCACCTAGGGTTAGGGTTAGGTCACCATGAACTCATAGAGAAAAATGGACATTGGCAACAAACTGGGAGTGCTTGGATATGGTTAGGAGGGAACTTACTTTTCTAGGCTGCGGTATCTATATTTTCTTCTAAAATACATGGGAAAATCCCATTGGAGGAAAATTCCACTTAGGGTTAGGGTTAGTTCACCATGAACTAATAGAGAAAAATGGACATCGGCAACAAACTGGGAGTGCTTGGATATGGTTAGGAGGGAACTTACTTTTCTAGGCTGCCCTATCTATGTTTCCTGCTAAAATGCATGGGAAAATCCCATTGGAGGAAAATTCCACTTAGCGTTTGGGTTAGGTCACCATGAACATGGAGAGAAACATGGACATTGCCAATAAATTCGGAGTGGTTGGGAATGATTAGAAGGGCAAGGAAATTTCTAGGCTGCCTTATCTTTGTTTCCTGCTAAAATACATGGGAAAATCCCATTGGAGGAAAATTCCACTTAGTGTTAGGGTTAGGTCACCATGAACTCATAGAGAAAAATGGACATCGGCAACAAACTGGGAGTGCTTGGATATGGTTAGGAGGGAACTTACTTTTCTAGGCTGCGGTATCTATGTTTTCTTCTAAAATACATGGGAAAATCCCATTGGAGGAAAATTCCACTTAGGGTTAGGTCACCATGAACTCATAGAGAAAAATGGACATCGGCAACAAACTGGGAGTGCTTGGATAAGGTTAGGAGGGAACTTACTTTTCTAGGCTGCGGTATCTATATTTTTTTCTAAAATACATGGGAAAATCCCATTGGAGGAAAATTCCACTTAGTGTTAGGGTTAGGTCACCATGAACTCATAGAGAAAAATGGACATCGGCAACAAACTGGGAGTGCTTGGATATGGTTAGGAGGGCACTTACTTTTCTAGGCTGCGGTATCTATGTTTTCTTCTAAAATACATGGGAAAATCCCATTGGAGGAAAATTCCACCTAGGGTTAGGGTTAGGTCACCATCAACTCATAGAGAAAAATGGACATCGGCAACAAACTGGGAGTGCTTGGATATGGTTAGGAGGGCACTTACTTTTCTAGGCTGCGGTATCTACGTTTTCTTCTAAAATACATGGGAAAATCCCATTGGAGGAAAATTCCACTTAGGGTTAGGTCACCATTAACTCATAGAGAAAAATGGACATCGGCAACAAACTGGGAGTGCTTGGATATGGTTAGGAGGGAACTTACTTTTCTAGGCTGCCGTATCTACGTTTTCTGTTAAAATACATGGGAAGATCCCATTGGAGGAAAATTCCACCTAGGGTTAGGGTTAGGTCACCATCAACTCATAGAGAAAAATGGACATCGGCAACAAACTGGGAGTGCTTGGATATGGTCAGGAGGGAACTTACTTTTCTAGGCTGCCCTATCTATGTTTCCTGCTAAAATGCATGGGAAAATCCCATTGGAGGAAAATTCCACTTAGGGTTAGGGTTAGGTCACCATGAACTCATAGAGAAAAATGGACATCGGCAACAAACTGGGAATGCTTGGATAAGGTTAGGAGGGAACTTACTTTTCTAGGCTGCCCTATCTACGTTTCGTGCTAAAATACGTGGGAAGATCCCATTGGAGGAAAATTCCACCTAGGGTTAGGGTTAGGTCACCATGAACTCATAGAGAAAAATGGACATCGGCAACAAACTGGGAGTGCTTGGATATGGTTAGGAGGGCACTTACTTTTCTAGGCTGCGGTATCTATGTTTTCTTCTAAAATACATGGGAAAATCCCATTGGAGGAAAATTCCACTTAGTGTTAGGGTTAGGTCACCATGAACTCATAGAGAAAAATGGACATCGGCAACAAACTGGGAGTGCTTGGATATGGTTAGGAGGGAACTTACTTTTCTAGGCTGCCCTATCTATGTTTTCTTCTAAAATACATGGGAAAATCCCATTGGAGGAAAATTCCACTTAGGGTTAGGTCACCATGAACTCATAGAGAAAAATGGACATCGGCAACAAACTGGGAGTGCTTGGATATGGTTAGGAGGGAACTTACTTTTCTAGGCTGCCGTATCTACGTTTCCTGGTAAAATACATGGGAAGATCCCATTGGAGGAAAATTCCACCTAGGGTTAGGGTTAGGTCACCATCAACTCATAGAGAAAAATGGACATCGGCAACAAACTGGGAGTGCTGGGATATGGTCAGGAGGGAACTTACTTTTCTAGGCTTCCCTATCTATGTTTCCTGCTAAAATGCATGGGAAAATCCCATTGGAGGAAAATTCCACTTAGGGTTAGGGTTAGGTCACCATGAACTCATAGAGAAAAATGGACATCGGCAACAAACTGGGAGTGCTTGGATATGGTTAGGAGGGAACTTACTTTTCTAGGCTGCCGTATCTATATTTTCTTCTAAAATACATGGGAAAATCCCATTGGAGGAAAATTCCACTTAGGGTTAGGTCACGATGAACTCATAGAGAAAAATGGATATCGGCAACAAACTGGGAGTGCTTGGATATGGTTAGGAGGGAACTTTCTTTTCTAGGCTGCCGTATCTACGTTTCCTGCTAAAATACATGGGAAGATCCCATTAGAGGAAAATTCCACCTAGGGTTAGGGTTAGGTCACCATCAACTCATAGAGAAAAATGGACATCGGCAACAAACTGGGAGTGCTTGGATATGGTCAGGAGGGAACTTACTTTTCTAGGCTGCCCTATCTATGTTTCCTGCTAAAATGCATGGGAAAATCCCATTGGAGGAAAATTCCACTTAGCGTTTGGGTTAGGTCACCATGAACATGGAGAGAAACATGGACATTGCCAATAAATTCGGAGTGGTTGGGAATGATTAGAAGGGCAAGGAAATTTCTAGGCTGCCTTATCTTTGTTTCCTGCTAAAATACATGGGAAAATCCCATTGGAGGAAAATTCCACTTAGTGTTAGGGTTAGGTCACCATGAACTCATAGAGAAAAATGGACATCGGCAACAAACTGGGAGTGCTTGGATATGGTTAGGAGGGAACTTACTTTTCTAGGCTGCGGTATCTATGTTTTCTTCTAAAATACATGGGAAAATCCCATTGGAGGAAAATTCCACTTAGGGTTAGGTCACCATGAACTCATAGAGAAAAATGGACATCGGCAACAAACTGGGAGTGCTTGGATAAGGTTAGGAGGGAACTTACTTTTCTAGGCTGCGGTATCTATATTTTTTTCTAAAATACATGGGAAAATCCCATTGGAGGAAAATTCCACTTAGTGTTAGGGTTAGGTCACCATGAACTCATAGAGAAAAATGGACATCGGCAACAAACTGGGAGTGCTTGGATATGGTTAGGAGGGAACTTACTTTTCTAGGCTGCGGTATCTACGTTTTCTTCTAAAATACATGGGAAAATCCCATTGGAGGAAAATTCCACTTAAGGTTAGGTCACCATGAACTCATAGAGAAAAATGGACATCGGCAACAAACTGGGAGTGCTTGGATATGGTTAGGAGGGAACTTACTTTTCTAGGCTACCCTATCTATGTTTCCTGCTAAAATACATGGGAAGATCCCATTGGAGGAAAATTCCACCTAGGGTTAGGGTTAGGTCACCATCAACTCATAGAGAAAAATGGACATCGGCAACAAACTGGGAGTGCTTGGATATGGTTAGGAGGGAACTTACTTTTCTAGGCTGCCGTATCTACGTTTTCTGTTAAAATACATGGGAAGATCCCATTGGAGGAAAATTCCACCTAGGGTTAGGGTTAGGTCACCATGAACTCATAGAGAAAAATGGACATCGGCAACAAACTGGGAGTGCTTGGATATGGTTAGGAGGGAACTTACTTTTCTAGGCTGCCATATCTATGTTTCCTGCTAAAATGCATGGGAAAATCCCATTGGAGGAAAATTCCACTTAGGGTTAGGGTTAGTTCACCATGAACTAATAGAGAAAAATGGACATCGGCAACAAACTGGGAGTGCTTGGATATGGTTAGGAGGGAACTTACTTTTCTAGGCTGCCCTATCTATGTTTCCTGCTAAAATGCATGGGAAAATACCATTGGAGGAAAATTCCACTTAGCGTTTGGGTTAGGTCACCATGAACATGGAGAGAAACATGGACATTGCCAATAAATTCGGAGTGGTTGGGAATGATTAGAAGGGCAAGGAAATTTCTAGGCTGCCTTATCTTTGTTTCCTGCTAAAATACATGGGAAAATCCCATTGGAGGAAAATTCCACTTAGTGTTAGGGTTAGGTCACCATGAACTCATAGAGAAAAATGGACATCGGCAACAAACTGGGAGTGCTTGGATATGGTTAGGAGGGAACTTACTTTTCTAGGCTGCCGTATCTACGTTTCCTGGTAAAATACATGGGAAGATCCCATTGGAGGAAAATTCCACCTAGGGTTAGGGTTAGGTCACCATGAACTCATAGACAAAAATGGATATTGGCAACAAACTGGGAGTGCTTGGATATGGTTAGGAGGGAACTTACTTTTCTAGGCTGCGGTATCTATATTTTTTTCTAAAATACATGGGAAAATCCCATTGGAGGAAAATTCCACTTAGTGTTAGGGTTAGGTCACCATGAACTCATAGAGAAAAATGGACATCGGCAACAAACTGGGAGTGCTTGGATATGGTTAGGAGGGCACTTACTTTTCTAGGCTGCGGTATCTACGTTTTCTTCTAAAATACATGGGAAAATCCCATTGGAGGAAAATTCCACTTAGGGTTAGGTCACCATGAACTCATAGAGAAAAATGGACATCGGCAACAAACTGGGAGTGCTTGGATATGGTTAGGAGGGAACTTACTTTTCTAGGCTACCCTATCTATGTTTCCTGCTAAAATACATGGGAAGATCCCATTGGAGGAAAATTCCACATAGGGTTAGGGTTAGGTCACCATCAACTCATAGAGAAAAATGGACATCGGCAACAAACTGGGAGTGCTTGGATATGGTTAGGAGGGAACTTACTTTTCTAGGCTGCCGTATCTACGTTTTCTGTTAAAATACATGGGAAGATCCCATTGGAGGAAAATTCCACCTAGGGTTAGGGTTAGGTCACCATGAACTCATAGAGAAAAATGGACATCGGCAACAACCTGGGAGTGCTTGGATATGGTTAGGAGGGAACTTACTTTTCTAGGCTGCGGTATCTATATTTTCTTCTAAAATACATGGGAAAATCCCATTGGAGGAAAATTCCACTTAGGGTTAGGTCACGATGAACTCATAGAGAAAAAGGAATATCGGCAACAAACTGGGAGTGCTTGGATATGGTTAGGAGGGAACTTACTTTTCTAGGCTGCCGTATCTACGTTTCCTGCTAAAATGCATGGGAAGATCCCATTGGAGGAAAATTCCACCTAGGGTTAGGGTTAGGTCACCATCAACTCATAGAGAAAAATGGACATCGGCAACAAACTGGGAGTGCTTGGATATGGTTAGGAGGGAACTTACTTTTCTAGGCTGCCATATCTATGTTTCCTGCTAAAATGCATGGGAAAATCCCATTGGAGGAAAATTCCACTTAGGGTTAGGGTTAGTTCACCATGAACTAATAGAGAAAAATGGACATCGGCAACAAACTGGGAGTGCTTGGATATGGTTAGGAGGGAACTTACTTTTCTAGGCTGCCCTATCTATGTTTCCTGCTAAAATGCATGGGAAAATCCCATTGGAGGAAAATTCCACTTAGCGTTTGGGTTAGGTCACCATGAACATGGAGAGAAACATGGACATTGCCAATAAATTCGGAGTGGTTGGGAATGATTAGAAGGGCAAGGAAATTTCTAGGCTGCCTTATCTTTGTTTCCTGCTAAAATACATGGGAAAATCCCATTGGAGGAAAATTCCACTTAGCGTTTGGGTTAGGTCACCATGAACTCATAGAGAAAAATGGACATCGGCAACAAACTGGGAGTGCTTGGATATGGTTAGGAGGGAACTTACTTTTCTAGGCTACCCTATCTATGTTTCCTGCTAAAATACATGGGAAGATCCCATTGGAGGAAAATTCCACATAGGGTTAGGGTTAGGTCACCATCAACTCATAGAGAAAAATGGACATCGGCAACAAACTGGGAGTGCTTGGATATGGTTAGGAGGGAACTTACTTTTCTAGGCTGCCGTATCTACGTTTTCTGTTAAAATACATGGGAAGATCCCATTGGAGGAAAATTCCACCTAGGGTTAGGGTTAGGTCACCATGAACTCATAGAGAAAAATGGACATCGGCAACAACCTGGGAGTGCTTGGATATGGTTAGGAGGGAACTTACTTTTCTAGGCTGCGGTATCTATATTTTCTTCTAAAATACATGGGAAAATCCCATTGGAGGAAAATTCCACTTAGGGTTAGGTCACGATGAACTCATAGAGAAAAAGGAATATCGGCAACAAACTGGGAGTGCTTGGATATGGTTAGGAGGGAACTTACTTTTCTAGGCTGCCGTATCTACGTTTCCTGCTAAAATGCATGGGAAGATCCCATTGGAGGAAAATTCCACCTAGGGTTAGGGTTAGGTCACCATCAACTCATAGAGAAAAATGGACATCGGCAACAAACTGGGAGTGCTTGGATATGGTTAGGAGGGAACTTACTTTTCTAGGCTGCCATATCTATGTTTCCTGCTAAAATGCATGGGAAAATCCCATTGGAGGAAAATTCCACTTAGGGTTAGGGTTAGTTCACCATGAACTAATAGAGAAAAATGGACATCGGCAACAAACTGGGAGTGCTTGGATATGGTTAGGAGGGAACTTACTTTTCTAGGCTGCCCTATCTATGTTTCCTGCTAAAATGCATGGGAAAATCCCATTGGAGGAAAATTCCACTTAGCGTTTGGGTTAGGTCACCATGAACATGGAGAGAAACATGGACATTGCCAATAAATTCGGAGTGGTTGGGAATGATTAGAAGGGCAAGGAAATTTCTAGGCTGCCTTATCTTTGTTTCCTGCTAAAATACATGGGAAAATCCCATTGGAGGAAAATTCCACTTAGCGTTTGGGTTAGGTCACCATGAACTCATAGAGAAAAATGGACATCGGCAACAAACTGGGAGTGCTTGGATATGGTTAGGAGGGAACTTACTTTTCTAGGCTGCCCTATCTATGTTTCCTGCTAAAATGCATGGGAAAATCCCATTGGAGGAAAATTCCACTTAGCGTTTGGGTTAGGTCACCATGAACATGGAGAGAAACATGGACATTGCCAATAAATTCGGAGTGGTTGGGAATGATTAGAAGGGCAAGGAAATTTCTAGGCTGCCTTATCTTTGTTTCCTGCTAAAATACATGGGAAAATCCCATTGGAGGAAAATTCCACTTAGTGTTAGGGTTAGGTCACCATGAACACATAGAGAAAAATGGACATCGGCAACAAACTGGGAGTGCTTGGATATGGTTAGGAGGGAACTTACTTTTCTAGGCTGCCGTATCTACGTTTTCTGCTAAAATACATGGGAAGATCCCATTGGAGGAAAATTCCACCTAGGGTTAGGGTTAGGTCACCATCAACTCATAGAGAAAAATGGACATCGGCAACAAACTGGGAGTGCTTGGATATGGTTAGGAGGGAACTTACTTTTCTAGGCTGCCATATCTATGTTTCCTGCTAAAATGCATGGGAAAATCCCATTGGAGGAAAATTCCACTTAGGGTTAGGGTTAGTTCACCATGAACTAATAGAGAAAAATGGACATCGGCAACAAACTGGGAGTGCTTGGATATGGTTAGGAGGGAACTTACTTTTCTAGGCTGCCCTATCTATGTTTCCTGCTAAAATGCATGGGAAAATCCCATTGGAGGAAAATTCCACTTAGCGTTTGGGTTAGGTCACCATGAACATGGAGAGAAACATGGACATTGCCAATAAATTCGGAGTGGTTGGGAATGATTAGAAGGGCAAGGAAATTTCTAGGCTGCCTTATCTTTGTTTCCTGCTAAAATACATGGGAAAATCCCATTGGAGGAAAATTCCACTTAGTGTTAGGGTTAGGTCACCATGAACTCATAGAGAAAAATGGACATCGGCAACAAACTGGGAGTGCTTGGATATGGTTAGGAGGGCACTTACTTTTCTAGGCTGCGGTATCTATGTTTTCTTCTAAAATACATGGGAAAATCCCATTGGAGGAAAATTCCACTTAGGGTTAGGTCACCATGAACTCATAGAGAAAAATGGACATCGGCAACAAACTGGGAGTGCTTGGATATGGTTAGGAGGGAACTTACTTTTCTAGGCTGCCCTATCTATGTTTCCTGCTAAAATGCATGGGAAAATCCCATTGGAGGAAAATTCCACTTAGCGTTTCGGTTAGGTCACCATGAACATGGAGAGAAACATGGACATTGCCAATAAATTCGGAGTGGTTGGGAATGATTAGAAGGGCAAGGAAATTTCTAGGCTGCCTTATCTTTGTTTCCTGCTAAAATACATGGGAAAATCCCATTGGAGGAAAATTCCACTTAGTGTTAGGGTTAGGTCACCATGAACACATAGAGAAAAATGGACATCGGCAACAAACTGGGAGTGCTTGGATATGGTTAGGAGGGAACTTACTTTTCTAGGCTGCCGTATCTACGTTTTCTGCTAAAATACATGGGAAGATCCCATTGGAGGAAAATTCCACCTAGGGTTAGGGTTAGGTCACCATCAACTCATAGAGAAAAATGGACATCGGCAACAAACTGGGAGTGCTTGGATATGGTTAGGAGGGAACTTACTTTTCTAGGCTGCCATATCTATGTTTCCTGCTAAAATGCATGGGAAAATCCCATTGGAGGAAAATTCCACTTAGGGTTAGGGTTAGTTCACCATGAACTAATAGAGAAAAATGGACATCGGCAACAAACTGGGAGTGCTTGGATATGGTTAGGAGGGAACTTACTTTTCTAGGCTGCCCTATCTATGTTTCCTGCTAAAATGCATGGGAAAATCCCATTGGAGGAAAATTCCACTTAGCGTTTGGGTTAGGTCACCATGAACATGGAGAGAAACATGGACATTGCCAATAAATTCGGAGTGGTTGGGAATGATTAGAAGGGCAAGGAAATTTCTAGGCTGCCTTATCTTTGTTTCCTGCTAAAATACATGGGAAAATCCCATTGGAGGAAAATTCCACTTAGTGTTAGGGTTAGGTCACCATGAACTCATAGAGAAAAATGGACATCGGCAACAAACTGGGAGTGCTTGGATATGGTTAGGAGGGCACTTACTTTTCTAGGCTGCGGTATCTATGTTTTCTTCTAAAATACATGGGAAAATCCCATTGGAGGAAAATTCCACTTAGGGTTAGGTCACCATGAACTCATAGAGAAAAATGGACATCGGCAACAAACTGGGAGTGCTTGGATATGGTTAGGAGGGAACTTACTTTTCTAGGCTGCCCTATCTATGTTTCCTGCTAAAATGCATGGGAAAATCCCATTGGAGGAAAATTCCACTTAGCGTTTCGGTTAGGTCACCATGAACATGGAGAGAAACATGGACATTGCCAATAAATTCGGAGTGGTTGGGAATGATTAGAAGGGCAAGGAAATTTCTAGGCTGCCTTATCTTTGTTTCCTGCTAAAATACATGGGAAAATCCCATTGGAGGAAAATTCCACTTAGTGTTAGGGTTAGGTCACCATGAACTCATAGAGAAAAATGGACATCGGCAACAAACTGGGAGTGCTTGGATATGGTTAGGAGGGCACTTACTTTTCTAGGCTGCGGTATCTATGTTTTCTTCTAAAATACATGGGAAAATCCCATTGGAGGAAAATTCCACTTAGGGTTAGGTCACCATGAACTCATAGAGAAAAATGGACATCGGCAACAAACTGGGAGTGCTTGGATATGGTTAGGAGGGAACTTACTTTTCTAGGCTGCCATATCTATGTTTCCTGCTAAAATGCATGGGAAAATCCCATTGGAGGAAAATTCCACTTAGGGTTAGGGTTAGTTCACCATGAACTAATAGAGAAAAATGGACATCGGCAACAAACTGGGAGTGCTTGGATATGGTTAGGAGGGAACTTACTTTTCTAGGCTGCCCTATCTATGTTTCCTGCTAAAATGCATGGGAAAATCCCATTGGAGGAAAATTCCACTTAGCGTTTGGGTTAGGTCACCATGAACATGGAGAGAAACATGGACATTGCCAATAAATTCAGAGTGGTTGGGAATGATTAGAAGGGCAAGGAAATTTCTAGGCTGCCTTATCTTTGTTTCCTGCCAAAATACATGGGAAAATCCCATTGGAGGAAAATTCCACTTAGTGTTAGGGTTAGGTCACCATGAACTCATAGAGAAAAATGGACATCGGCAACAAACTGGGAGTGCTTGGATATGGTTAGGAGGGCACTTACTTTTCTCGGCTGCGGTATCTATGTTTTCTTCTAAAATACATGGGAAAATCCCATTGGAGGAAAATTCCACTTAGGGTTAGGTCACCATGAACTCATAGAGAAAAATGGACATCGGCAACAAACTGGGAGTGCTTGGATATGGTTAGGAGGGAACTTACTTTTCTAGGCTGCCGTATCTACGTTTCCTGGTAAAATACATGGGAAGATCCCATTGGAGGAAAATTCCACCTAGGGTTAGGGTTAGGTCACCATGAACTCATAGAGAAAAATGGATATTGGCAACAAACTGGGAGTGCTTGGATATGGTTAGGAGGGAACTTACTTTTCTAGGCTGCGGTATCTATATTTTTTTCTAAAATACATGGGAAAATCCCATTGGAGGAAAATTCCACTTAGTGTTAGGGTTAGGTCACCATGAACTCATAGAGAAAAATGGACATCGGCAACAAACTGGGAGTGCTTGGATATGGTTAGGAGGGCACTTACTTTTCTAGGCTGCGGTATCTATGTTTTCTTCTAAAATACATGGGAAAATCCCATTGGAGGAAAATTCCACTTAGGGTTAGGTCACCATGAACTCATAGAGAAAAATGGACATCGGCAACAAACTGGGAGTGCTTGGATATGGTTAGGAGGGAACTTACTTTTCTAGGCTGCCATATCTATGTTTCCTGCTAAAATGCATGGGAAAATCCCATTGGAGGAAAATTCCACTTAGGGTTAGGGTTAGTTCACCATGAACTAATAGAGAAAAATGGACATCGGCAACAAACTGGGAGTGCTTGGATATGGTTAGGAGGGAACTTACTTTTCTAGGCTGCCCTATCTATGTTTCCTGCTAAAATGCATGGGAAAATCCCATTGGAGGAAAATTCCACTTAGCGTTTGGGTTAGGTCACCATGAACATGGAGAGAAACATGGACATTGCCAATAAATTCGGAGTGGTTGGGAATGATTAGAAGGGCAAGGAAATTTCTAGGCTGCCTTATCTTTGTTTCCTGCCAAAATACATGGGAAAATCCCATTGGAGGAAAATTCCACTTAGTGTTAGGGTTAGGTCACCATGAACTCATAGAGAAAAATGGACATCGGCAACAAACTGGGAGTGCTTGGATATGGTTAGGAGGGCACTTACTTTTCTCGGCTGCGGTATCTATGTTTTCTTCTAAAATACATGGGAAAATCCCATTGGAGGAAAATTCCACTTAGGGTTAGGTCACCATGAACTCATAGAGAAAAATGGACATCGGCAACAAACTGGGAGTGCTTGGATATGGTTAGGAGGGAACTTACTTTTCTAGGCTGCCGTATCTACGTTTCCTGGTAAAATACATGGGAAGATCCCATTGGAGGAAAATTCCACCTAGGGTTAGGGTTAGGTCACCATGAACTCATAGAGAAAAATGGATATTGGCAACAAACTGGGAGTGCTTGGATATGGTTAGGAGGGAACTTACTTTTCTAGGCTGCGGTATCTATATTTTTTTCTAAAATACATGGGAAAATCCCATTGGAGGAAAATTCCACTTAGTGTTAGGGTTAGGTCACCATGAACTCATAGAGAAAAATGGACATCGGCAACAAACTGGGAGTGCTTGGATATGGTTAGGAGGGCACTTACTTTTCTAGGCTGCGGTATCTATGTTTTCTTCTAAAATACATGGGAAAATCCCATTGGAGGAAAATTCCACTTAGGGTTAGGTCAACATGAACTCATAGAGAAAAATGGACATCGGCAACAAACTGGGAGTGCTTGGATATGGTTAGGAGGGAACTTACTTTTCTAGGCTGCCATATCTATGTTTCCTGCTAAAATGCATGGGAAAATCCCATTGGAGGAAAATTCCACTTAGGGTTAGGGTTAGTTCACCATGAACTAATAGAGAAAAATGGACATCGGCAACAAACTGGGAGTGCTTGGATATGGTTAGGAGGGAACTTACTTTTCTAGGCTGCCCTATCTATGTTTCCTGCTAAAATGCATGGGAAAATCCCATTGGAGGAAAATTCCACTTAGCGTTTGGGTTAGGTCACCATGAACATGGAGAGAAACATGGACATTGCCAATAAATTCGGAGTGGTTGGGAATGATTAGAAGGGCAAGGAAATTTCTAGGCTGCCTTATCTTTGTTTCCTGCCAAAATACATGGGAAAATCCCATTGGAGGAAAATTCCACTTAGTGTTAGGGTTAGGTCACCATGAACTCATAGAGAAAAATGGACATCGGCAACAAACTGGGAGTGCTTGGATATGGTTAGGAGGGCACTTACTTTTCTCGGCTGCGGTATCTATGTTTTCTTCTAAAATACATAGGAAAATCCCATTGGAGGAAAATTCCACTTAGGGTTAGGTCACCATGAACTCATAGAGAAAAATGGACATCGGCAACAAACTGGGAGTGCTTGGATATGGTTAGGAGGGAACTTACTTTTCTAGGCTGCCGTATCTACGTTTCCTGGTAAAATACATGGGAAGATCCCATTGGAGGAAAATTCCACCTAGGGTTAGGGTTAGGTCACCATGAACTCATAGAGAAAAATGGATATTGGCAACAAACTGGGAGTGCTTGGATATGGTTAGGAGGGAACTTACTTTTCTAGGCTGCGGTATCTATATTTTTTTCTAAAATACATGGGAAAATCCCATTGGAGGAAAATTCCACTTAGTGTTAGGGTTAGGTCACCATGAACTCATAGAGAAAAATGGACATCGGCAACAAACTGGGAGTGCTTGGATATGGTTAGGAGGGAACTTACTTTTCTAGGCTGCGGTATCTACGTTTTCTTCTAAAATACATGGGAAAATCCCATTGGAGGAAAATTCCACTTAGGGTTAGGTCACCATGAACTCATAGAGAAAAATGGACATCGGCAACAAACTGGGAGTGCTTGGATATGGTTAGGAGGGAACTTACTTTTCTAGGCTGCCGTATCTACGTTTCCTGGTAAAATACATGGGAAGATCCCATTGGAGGAAAATTCCACCTAGGGTTAGGTCACCATGAACTCATAGAGAAAAATGGACATTGGCAACAAACTGGGAGTGCTTGGATATGGTTAGGAGGGAACTTACTTTTCTAGGCTGCGGTATCTATATTTTCTTCTAAAATACATGGGAAAATCCCATTGGAGGAAAATTCCACTTAGGGTTAGGTCACGATGAACTCATAGAGAAAAAGGAATATCGGCAACAAACTGGGAGTGCTTGGATATGGTTAGGAGGGAACTTACTTTTCTAGGCTGCGGTATCTATATTTTCTTCTAAAATACATGGGAAAATCCCATTGGAGGAAAATTCCACTTAGGGTTAGGTCACCATGAACTCATAGAGAAAAATGGACATCGGCAACAAACTGGGAGTGCTTGGATATGGTTAGGAGGGCACTTATTTTTCTAGGCTGCGGTATCTACGTTTTCTTCTAAAATACATGGGAAAATCCCATTGGAGGAAAATTCCACTTAGGGTTAGGTCACCATGAACTCATAGAGAAAAATGGACATCGGCAACAAACTGGGAGTGCTTGGATATGGTTAGGAGGGAACTTACTTTTCTAGGCTGCCGTATCTACGTTTCCTGGTAAAATACATGGGAAGATCCCATTGGAGGAAAATTCCACCTAGGGTTAGGTCACCATGAACTCATAGAGAAAAATGGACATTGGCAACAAACTGGGAGTGCTTGGATATGGTTAGGAGGGAACTTACTTTTCTAGGCTGCGGTATCTATATTTTCTTCTAAAATACATGGGAAAATCCCATTGGAGGAAAATTCCACTTAGGGTTAGGTCACGATGAACTCATAGAGAAAAAGGAATATCGGCAACAAACTGGGAGTGCTTGGATATGGTTAGGAGGGAACTTACTTTTCTAGGCTGCGGTATCTATATTTTCTTCTAAAATACATGGGAAAATCCCATTGGAGGAAAATTCCACTTAGGGTTAGGTCACCATGAACTCATAGAGAAAAATGGACATCGGCAACAAACTGGGAGTGCTTGGATATGGTTAGGAGGGAACTTACTTTTCTAGGCTGCCGTATCTACGTTTCCTGGTAAAATACATGGGAAGATCCCATTGGAGGAAAATTCCACCTAGGGTTAGGGTTAGGTCACCATGAACTCATAGAGAAAAATGGACATCGGCAACAAACTGGGAGTGCTTGGATATGGTTAGGAGGGAACTTACTTTTCTAGGCTGCGGTATCTATATTTTCTTCTAAAATACATGGGAAAATCCCATTGGAGGAAAATTACACTTAGGGTTAGGTCACCATTAACTCATAGAGAAAAATGGACATCGGCAACAAACTGGGAGTGCTTGGATATGGTTAGGAGGGAACTTACTTTTCTAGGCTGCCGTATCTACGTTTTCTGTTAAAATACATGGGAAGATCCCATTGGAGGAAAATTCCACCTAGGGTTAGGGTTAGGTCACCATCAACTCATAGAGAAAAATGGACATTGGCAACAAACTGGGAGTGCTTGGATATGGTTAGGAGGGAACTTACTTTTCTAGGCTGCCCTATCTATGTTTCCTGCTAAAATGCATGGGAAAATCCCATTGGAGGAAAATTCCACTTAGGGTTAGGGTTAGGTCACCATGAACTCATAGAGAAAAATGGACATCGGCAACAAACTGGGAGTGCTTGGATATGGTTAGGAGGGAACTTACTTTTCTAGGCTGCCGTATCTACGTTTTCTGCTAAAATACATGGGAAGATCCCATTGGAGGAAAATTCCACCTAGGGTTAGAGTTAGGTCACCATCAACTCATAGAGAAAAATGGACATCGGCAACAAACTGGGAGTGCTTGGATATGGTTAGGAGGGAACTTACTTTTCTAGGCTGCCATATCTATGTTTCCTGCTAAAATGCATGGGAAAATCCCATTGGAGGAAAATTCCACTTAGGGTTAGGGTTAGTTCACCATGAACTAATAGAGAAAAATGGACATCGGCAACAAACTGGGAGTGCTTGGATATGGTTAGGAGGGAACTTACTTTTCTAGGCTGCCCTATCTATGTTTCCTGCTAAAATGCATGGGAAAATCCCATTGGAGGAAAATTCCACTTAGCGTTTGGGTTAGGTCACCATGAACATGGAGAGAAACATGGACATTGCCAATAAATTCGGAGTGGTTGGGAATGATTAGAAGGGCAAGGAAATTTCTAGGCTGCCTTATCTTTGTTTCCTGCTAAAATACATGGGAAAATCCCATTGGAGGAAAATTCCACTTAGTGTTAGGGTTAGGTCACCATGAACTCATAGAGAAAAATGGACATCGGCAACAAACTGGGAGTGCTTGGATATGGTTAGGAGGGCACTTACTTTTCTAGGCTGCGGTATCTATGTTTTCTTCTAAAATACATGGGAAAATCCCATTGGAGGAAAATTCCACTTAGGGTTAGGTCACCATGAACTCATAGAGAAAAATGGACATCGGCAACAAACTGGGAGTGCTTGGATATGGTTAGGAGGGAACTTACTTTTCTAGGCTGCCATATCTATGTTTCCTGCTAAAATGCATGGGAAAATCCCATTGGAGGAAAATTCCACTTAGGGTTAGGGTTAGTTCACCATGAACTAATAGAGAAAAATGGACATCGGCAACAAACTGGGAGTGCTTGGATATGGTTAGGAGGGAACTTACTTTTCTAGGCTGCCGTATCTACGTTTTCTGCTAAAATACATGGGAAGATCCCATTGGAGGAAAATTCCACCTAGGGTTAGGGTTAGGTCACCATCAACTCATAGAGAAAAATGGACATCGGCAACAAACTGGGAGTGCTTGGATATGGTTAGGAGGGAACTTACTTTTCTAGGCTGCGGTATCTATATTTTTTTCTAAAATACATGGGAAAATCCCATTGGAGGAAAATTCCACTTAGTGTTAGGGTTAGGTCACCATGAACTCATAGAGAAAAATGGACATCGGCAACAAACTGGGAGTGCTTGGATATGGTTAGGAGGGCACTTACTTTTCTAGGCTGCGGTATCTACGTTTTCTTCTAAAATACATGGGAAAATCCCATTGGAGGAAAATTCCACTTAGGTTTAGGTCACCATGAACTCATAGAGAAAAATGGACATCGGCAACAAACTGGGAGTGCTTGGATATGGTTAGGAGGGAACTTACTTTTCTAGGCTGCCGTATCTACGTTTCCTGGTAAAATACATGGGAAGATCCCATTGGAGGAAAATTCCACCTAGAGTTAGGTCACCATGAACTCATAGAGAAAAATGGACATTGGCAACAAACTGGGAGTGCTTGGATATGGTTAGGAGGGAACTTACTTTTCTAGGCTGCCCTATCTACGTTTCGTGCTAAAATACATGGGAAGATCCCATTGGAGGAAAATTCTACCTAGGGTTAGGGTTAGGTCACCATGAACTCATAGAGAAAAATGGACATTGGCAACAAACTGGGAGTGCTTGGATATGGTTAGGAGGGAACTTACTTTTCTAGGCTGCGGTATCTATGTTTTCTTCTAAAATACATGGGAAAATCCCATTGGAGGAAAATTCCACTTAGGGTTAGGTCACCATGAACTCATAGAGAAAAATGGACATCGGCAACAAACTGGGAGTGCTTGGATATGGTTAGGATGGAAGTTACTTTTCTAGGCTGCCCTATCTTTGTTTCCTGCTAAAATACATGGGAAGATCCCATTGGAGGAAAATTCCACTTAGGCTTAGGGTTAAGTCACCATGAACTCATAGAGAAAAATGGACATCGGCAACAAACTGGGAGTGCTTGGATATGGTTAGGAGGGAACTTACTTTTCTAGGCTGCCCTATCTATGTTTCCTGCTAAAATGCATGGGAAAATCCCATTGGAGGAAAATTCCACTTAGGCTTAGGGTTAGGTCACCATGAACTCATAGAGAAAAATGGACATTGGCAACAAACTGGGAGTGCTTGGATATGGTTAGGAGGGAACTTACTTTTCTAGGCTGCCCTATCTATGTTTCCTGCTAAAATGCATGGGAAAATCCCATTGGAGGAAAATTCCACTTAGCGTTTGGGTTAGGTCACCATGAACATGAAGAGAAACATGGACATTGCCAATAAATTCGGAGTGGTTGGGAATGATTAGAAGGACAAGGAAATTTCTAGGCTACCTTATGTTTGTTTCCTGCTAAAATACATGGGAAAATCCCATTGGAGGAAAATTCCACTTAGTGTTAGGGTTAGGTCACCATGAACTCATAGAGAAAAATGGACATCGGCAACAAACTGGGAGTGCTTGGATATGGTTAGGAGGGCACTTACTTTTCTAGGCTGCGGTATCTATGTTTTCTTCTAAAATACATGGGAAAATCCCATTGGAGGAAAATTCCACTTAGGGTTATGTCACCATGAACTCATAGAGAAAAATGGACATCGGCAACAAACTGGGAGTGCTTGGATATGGTTAGGAGGGAACTTACTTTTCTAGGCTACCCTATCTATGTTTCCTGCTAAAATACATGGGAAGATCCCATTGGAGGAAAATTCCACCTAGGGTTAGGGTTAGGTCACCATCAACTCATAGAGAAAAATGGACATCGGCAACAAACTGGGAGTGCTTGGATATGGTTAGGAGGGAACTTACTTTTCTAGGCTGCCGTATCTACGTTTCCTGCTAAAATACATGGGAAGATCCCATTGGAGGAAAATTCCACCTAGGGTTAGGGTTAGGTCACCATCAACTCATAGAGAAAAATGGACATCGGCAACAAACTGGGAGTGCTTGGATATGGTTAGGAGGGAACTTACTTTTCTAGGCTGCCCTATCTATGTTTCCTGCTAAAATGCATGGGAAAATCCCATTGGAGGAAAATTCCACTTAGGGTTAGGGTTAGGTCACCATGAACTCATAGAGAAAAATGGACATCGGCAACAAACTGGGAGTGCTTGGATATGGTTAGGAGGGAAGTTACTTTTCTAGGCTGCCCTATCTTTGTTTCCTGCTAAAATACATGGGAAGATCCCATTGGAGGAAAATTCCACCTAGGGTTAGGGTTAGGTCACCATGAACTCATAGAGAAAAATGGACATTGGCAACAAACTGGGAGTGCTTGGATATGGTTAGGAGGGAACTTACTTTTCTAGGCTGCGGTATCTACGTTTCCTGGTAAAATACATGGGAAGATCCCATTGGAGGAAAATTCCACCTAGGGTTAGGGTTAGGTCACCATCAACTCATAGAGAAAAATGGACATCGGCAACAAACTGGGAGTGCTTGGATAAGGTTAGGAGGGAACTTACTTTTCTAGGCTGCCCTATCTACGTTTCGTGCTAAAATACATGGGAAGATCCCATTGGAGGAAAATTCCACCTAGGGTTAGGGTTAGGTCACCATGAACTCATAGAGAAAAATGGACATCGGCAACAAACTGGGAGTGCTTGGATATGGTTAGGAGGGAACTTACTTTTCTAGGCTGTGGTATCTATGTTTTCTTCTAAAATACATGGGAAAATCCCATTGGAGGAAAATTCCACTTAGGGTTAGGTCACCATGAACTCACAGAGAAAAATGGACATCGGCAACAAACTGGGAGTGCTTGGATATGGTTAGGAGGGAACTTACTTTTCTAGGCTGCCGTATCTACGTTTTCTGTTAAAATACATGGGAAGATCCCATTGGAGGAAAATTCCACCTAGGGTTAGGGTTAGGTCACCATGAACTCATAGAGAAAAATGGACATTGGCAACAAACTGGGAGTGCTTGGATATGGTTAGGAGGGAACTTACTTTTCTAGGCTGCCCTATCTATGTTTCCTGCTAAAATACATGGGAAGATCCCATTGGAGGAAAATTCCACTTAGGGTTAGGGTTAGGTCACCATGAACTCATAGAGAAAAATGGACATCGTCAACAAACTGGGAGTGCTTGGATATGGTTAGGAGGGCAGTTACTTTTCTAGGCTGCCATATCTATGTTTCCTGCTAAAATGCATGGGAAAATCCCATTGGAGGAAAATTCCACTTAGGGTTAGGGTTAGTTCACCATGAACTAATAGAGAAAAATGGACATCGGCAACAAACTGGGAGTGCTTGGATATGGTTAGGAGGGAACTTACTTTTCTAGGCTGCCCTATCTATGTTTCCTGCTAAAATGCATGGGAAAATCCCATTGGAGGAAAATTCCACTTAGCGTTTGGGTTAGGTCACCATGAACATGGAGAGAAACATGGACATTGCCAATAAATTCGGAGTGGTTGGGAATGATTAGAAGGGCAAGGAAATTTCTAGGCTGCCTTATCTTTGTTTCCTGCTAAAATACATGGGAAAATCCCATTGGAGGAAAATTGCACTTAGTGTTAGGGTTAGGTCACCATGAACTCATAGAGAAAAATGGACATCGGCAACAAACTGGGAGTGCTTGGATATGGTTAGGAGGGCACTTACTTTTCTAGGCTGCGGTATCTATGTTTTCTTCTAAAATACATGGGAAAATCCCATTGGAGGAAAATTCCACTTAGTGTTAGGGTTAGGTCACCATGAACTCATAGAGAAAAATGGACATCGGCAACAAACTGGGAGTGCTTGGATATGGTTAGGAGGGCACTTACTTTTCTAGGCTGCGGTATCTACGTTTTCTTCTAAAATACATGGGAAAATCCCATTGGAGGAAAATTCCACTTAGGGTTAGGTCACCATGAACTCATAGAGAAAAATGGACATCGGCAACAAACTGGGAGTGCTTGGATATGGTTAGGAGGGAACTTACTTTTCTAGGCTGCCGTATCTACGTTTCCTGCTAAAATACATGGGAAGATCCCATTGGAGGAAAATTCCACCTAGGGTTAGGGTTAGGTCACCATCAACTCATAGAGAAAAATGGACATCGGCAACAAACTGGGAGTGCTTGGATATGGTTAGGAGGGAAGTTACTTTTCTAGGCTGCCCTATCTTTGTTTCCTGCTAAAATACATGGGAAGATCCCATTGGAGGAAAATTCCACCTAGGGTTAGGGTTAGGTCACCATGAACTCATAGAGAAAAATGGACATTGGCAACAAACTGGGAGTGCTTGGATATGGTTAGGAGGGAACTTACTTTTCTAGGCTGCGGTATCTACGTTTCCTGGTAAAATACATGGGAAGATCCCATTGGAGGAAAATTCCACCTAGGGTTAGGGTTAGGGTTAGGTCACCATCAACTCATAGAGAAAAATGGACATCGGCAACAAACTGGGAGTGCTTGGATAAGGTTAGGAGGGAACTTACTTTTCTAGGCTGCCCTATCTACGTTTCGTGCTAAAATACATGGGAAGATCCCATTGGAGGAAAATTCCACCTAGGGTTAGGGTTAGGTCACCATGAACTCATAGAGAAAAATGGACATCGGCAACAAACTGGGAGTGCTTGGATATGGTTAGGAGGGAACTTACTTTTCTAGGCTGTGGTATCTATGTTTTCTTCTAAAATACATGGGAAAATCCCATTGGAGGAAAATTCCACTTAGGGTTAGGTCACCATGAACTCACAGAGAAAAATGGACATCGGCAACAAACTGGGAGTGCTTGGATATGGTTAGGAGGGAACTTACTTTTCTAGGCTGCCGTATCTACGTTTTCTGTTAAAATACATGGGAAGATCCCATTGGAGGAAAATTCCACCTAGGGTTAGGGTTAGGTCACCATGAACTCATAGAGAAAAATGGACATTGGCAACAAACTGGGAGTGCTTGGATATGGTTAGGAGGGAACTTACTTTTCTAGGCTGCCCTATCTATGTTTCCTGCTAAAATACATGGGAAGATCCCATTGGAGGAAAATTCCACTTAGGGTTAGGGTTAGGTCACCATGAACTCATAGAGAAAAATGGACATCGGCAACAAACTGGGAGTGCTTGGTTAAGGTTAGGAGGGAACTTACTTTTCTAGGCTGCCCTATCTACGTTTCGTGCTAAAATACATGGGAAGATCCCACTGGAGGAAAATTCCACTTAGGGTTAGGGTTAGGTCACCATGAACTCATAGAGAAAAATGGACATCGGCAACAAACTGGGAGTGCTTGGATATGGTTAGGAGGGAACTTACTTTTCTAGGCTGCCGTATCTACGTTTTCTGTTAAAATACATGGGAAGATCCCATTGGAGGAAAATTCCACCTAGGGTTAGGGTTAGGTCACCATGAACTCATAGAGAAAAATGGACATTGGCAACAAACTGGGAGTGCTTGGATATGGTTAGGAGGGAACTTACTTTTCTAGGCTGCCCTATCTATGTTTCCTGCTAAAATACATGGGAAGATCCCATTGGAGGAAAATTCCACTTAGGGTTAGGGTTAGGTCACCATGAACTCATAGAGAAAAATGGACATCGGCAACAAACTGGGAGTGCTTGGTTAAGGTTAGGAGGGAACTTACTTTTCTAGGCTGCCCTATCTACGTTTCGTGCTAAAATACATGGGAAGATCCCACTGGAGGAAAATTCCACTTAGGGTTAGGGTTAGGTCACCATGAACTCATAGAGAAAAATGGACATCGGCAACAAACTGGGAGTGCTTGGATATGGTTAGGAGGGAACTTACTTTTCTAGGCTGCCGTATCTACGTTTCCTGCTAAAATACATGGGAAGATCCCATTGGAGGAAAATTCCACCTAGGGTTAGGGTTAGGTCACCATGAAGTCATAGAAAAAAATGGACATTGGCAACAAACTGGGAGTGCTTGGATATGGTTAGGAGGGAACTTACTTTTCTAGGCTGCGGTATCTATATTTTCTTCTAAAATACATGGGAAAATCCCATTGGAGGAAAATTCCACTTAGGGTTAGGTCACGATGAACTCATAGAGAAAAATGGATATCGGCAACAAACTGGGAGTGCTTGGATATGGTTAGGAGGGAACTTACTTTTCTAGGCTGCGGTATCTATATTTTCTTCTAAAATACATGGGAAAATCCCATTGGAGGAAAATTCCACTTAGGGTTAGGTCACCATGAACTCATAGAGAAAAATGGACATCGGCAACAAACTGGGAGTGCTTGGATATGGTTAGGAGGGAACTTACTTTTCTAGGCTGCCGTATCTACGTTTTCTGTTAAAATACATGGGAAGATCCCATTGGAGGAAAATTCCACCTAGGGTTAGGGTTAGGTCACCATCAACTCATAGAGAAAAATGGACATCGGCAACAAACTGGGAGTGCTTGGATATGGTTAGGAGGGAACTTACTTTTCTAGGCTGCCCTATCTATGTTTCCTGCTAAAATGCATGGGAAAATCCCATTGGAGGAAAATTCCACTTAGGGTTAGGGTTAGGTCACCATGAACTCATAGAGAAAAATAGACATCGGCAACAAACTGGGAGTGCTTGGATATGGTTAGGAGGGAACTTACTTTTCTAGGCTGCCGTATCTACGTTTTCTGCTAAAATACATGGGAAGATCCCATTGGAGGAAAATTCCACCTAGGGTTAGGGTTAGGTCACCATCAACTCATAGAGAAAAATGGACATCGTCAACAAACTGGGAGTGCTTGGATATGGTTAGGAGGGAACTTACTTTTCTAGGCTGCCATATCTATGTTTCCTGCTAAAATGCATGGGAAAATCCCATTGGAGGAAAATTCCACTTAGGGTTAGGGTTAGTTCACCATGAACTAATAGAGAAAAATGGACATCGGCAACAAACTGGGAGTGCTTGGATATGGTTAGGAGGGAACTTACTTTTCTAGGCTGCCCTATCTATGTTTCCTGCTAAAATGCATGGGAAAATCCCATTGGAGGAAAATTCCACTTAGCGTTTGGGTTAGGT
Source organism: Bothrops alternatus (assembly GCA_034064705.1). Taxonomy (NCBI): domain Eukaryota; kingdom Metazoa; phylum Chordata; class Lepidosauria; order Squamata; family Viperidae; genus Bothrops; species Bothrops alternatus. Next base: position 62,027 of record JARGCV010000012.1, on the reverse strand, counting down.
CACCATGAACATGGAGAGAAACATGGACATTGCCAATAAATTCGGAGTGGTTGGGAATGATTAGAAGGGCAAGGAAATTTCTAGGCTGCCTTATCTTTGTTTCCTGCTAAAATACATGGGAAAATCCCATTGGAGGAAAATTGCACTTAGTGTTAGGGTTAGGTCACCATGAACTCATAGAGAAAAATGGACATCGGCAACGAACTGGGAGTGCTTGGATATGGTTAGGAGGGCACTTACTTTTCTAGGCTGCGGTATCTATGTTTTCTTCTAAAATACATGGGAAAATCCCATTGGAGGAAAATTCCACTTAGGGTTAGGTCACCATGAACTCATAGAGAAAAATGGACATTGGCAACAAACTGGGAGTGCTTGGATATGGTTAGGAGGGAACTTACTTTTCTAGGCTGCGAAATCTATATTTTTTTCTAAAATACATGGGAAAATCCCATTGGAGGAAAATTCCACTTAGTGTTAGGGTTAGGTCACCATGAACTCATAGAGAAAAATGGACATCGGCAACAAACTGGGAGTGCTTGGATATGGTTAGGAGGGCACTTACTTTTCTAGGCTGCGGTATCTACGTTTTCTTCTAAAATACATGGGAAAATCCCATTGGAGGAAAATTCCACTTAGGGTTAGGTCACCATGAACTCATAGAGAAAAATGGACATTGGCAACAAACTGGGAGTGCTTGGATATGGTTAGGAGGGAACTTACTTTTCTAGGCTGCCGTATCTACGTTTCCTGGTAAAATACATGGGAAGATCCCATTGGAGGAAAATTCCACCTAGGGTTAGGGTTAGGTCACCATCAACTCATAGAGAAAAATGGACATCGTCAACAAACTGGGAGTGCTTGGATATGGTTAGGAGGGAACTTACTTTTCTAGGCTGCCATATCTATGTTTCCTGCTAAAATGCATGGGAAAATCCCATTGGAGGAAAATTCCACTTAGGGTTAGGGTTAGTTCACCATGAACTAATAGAGAAAAATGGACATCGGCAACAAACTGGGAGTGCTTGGATATGGTTAGGAGGGAACTTACTTTTCTAGGCTGCCCTATCTATGTTTCCTGCTAAAATGCATGGGAAAATCCCATTGGAGGAAAATTCCACTTAGCGTTTGGGTTAGGTCACCATGAACATGGAGAGAAACATGGACATTGCCAATAAATTCGGAGTGGTTGGGAATGATTAGAAGGGCAAGGAAATTTCTAGGCTGCCTTATCTTTGTTTCCTGCTAAAATACATGGGAAAATCCCATTGGAGGAAAATTGCACTTAGTGTTAGGGTTAGGTCACCATGAACTCATAGAGAAAAATGGACATCGGCAACAAACTGGGAGTGCTTGGATATGGTTAGGAGGGCACTTACTTTTCTAGGCTGCGGTATCTATGTTTTCTTCTAAAATACATGGGAAAATCCCATTGGAGGAAAATTCCACTTAGGGTTAGGTCACCATGAACTCATAGAGAAAAATGGACATTGGCAACAAACTGGGAGTGCTTGGATATGGTTAGGAGGGAACTTACTTTTCTAGGCTGCGGTATCTATATTTTTTTCTAAAATACATGGGAAAATCCCATTGGAGGAAAATTCCACTTAGTGTTAGGGTTAGGTCACCATGAACTCATAGAGAAAAATGGACATCGGCAACAAACTGGGAGTGCTTGGATATGGTTAGGAGGGCACTTACTTTTCTAGGCTGCGGTATCTATGTTTTCTTCTAAAATACATGGGAAAATCCCATTGGAGGAAAATTCCACTTAGGGTTAGGTCACCATGAACTCATAGAGAAAAATGGACATCGGCAACAAACTGGGAGTGCTTGGATATGGTTAGGAGGGAACTTACTTTTCTAGGCTGCCGTATCTACGTTTTCTGCTAAAATACATGGGAAGATCCCATTGGAGGAAAATTCCACCTAGGGTTAGGTCACCATGAACTCATAGAGAAAAATGGACATTGGCAACAAACTGGGAGTGCTTGGATAAGGTTAGGAGGGAACTTACTTTTCTAGGCTGCCCTATCTACGTTTCGTGCTAAAATACATGGGAAGATCCCATTGGAGGAAAATTCTACCTAGGGTTAGGGTTAGGTCACCATGAACTCATAGAGAAAAATGGACATTGGCAACAAACTGGGAGTGCTTGGATATGGTTAGGAGGGAACTTACTTTTCTAGGCTGCGGTATCTATGTTTTCTTCTAAAATACATGGGAAAATCCCATTGGAGGAAAATTCCACTTAGGGTTAGGTCACCATGAACTCATAGAGAAAAATGGACATCGGCAACAAACTGGGAGTGCTTGGATATGGTTAGGAGGGAAGTTACTTTTCTAGGCTGCCCTATCTTTGTTTCCTGCTAAAATACATGGGAAGATCCCATTGGAGGAAAATTCCACTTAGGCTTAGGGTTAAGTCACCATCAACTCATAGAGAAAAATGGACATCGGCAACAAACTGGGAGTGCTTGGATATGGTTAGGAGGGAACTTACTTTTCTAGGCTGCCCTATCTATGTTTCCTGCTAAAATGCATGGGAAAATCCCATTGGAGGAAAATTCCACTTAGGCTTAGGGTTAGGTCACCATGAACTCATAGAGAAAAAGGGACATTGGCAACAAACTGGGAGTGCTTGGATATGGTTAGGAGGGAACTTACTTTTCTAGGCTGCCCTATCTATGTTTCCTGCTAAAATGCATGGGAAAATCCCATTGGAGGAAAATTCCACTTAGGCTTAGGGTTAGGTCACCATGAACTCATAGAGAAAAATGTACATCGGCAACAAACTGGGAGTTCTTGGATATGGTTAGGAGGGAACTTACTTTTCTAGGCTGCGGTATCTATATTTTCTTCTAAAATACATGGGAAAATCCCATTGGAGGAAAATTACACTTAGGGTTAGGTCACCATTAACTCATAGAGAAAAATGGACATCGGCAACAAACTGGGAGTGCTTGGATATGGTTAGGAGGGAACTTACTTTTCTAGGCTGCCGTATCTACGTTTTCTGCTAAAATACATGGGAAGATCCCATTGGAGGAAAATTCCACCTAGGGTTAGGGTTAGGTCACCATCAACTCATAGAGAAAAATGGACATCGGCAACCAACTGGGAGTGCTTGGATATGGTTAGGAGGGAACTTACTTTTCTAGGCTGCCCTATCTATGTTTCCTGCTAAAATGCATGGGAAAATCCCATTGGAGGAAAATTCCACTTAGCGTTTGGGTTAGGTCACCATGAACATGAAGAGAAACATGGACATTGCCAATAAATTCGGAGTGGTTGGGAATGATTAGAAGGACAAGGAAATTTCTAGGCTACCTTATGTTTGTTTCCTGCTAAAATACATGGGAAAATCCCATTGGAGGAAAATTCCACTTAGTGTTAGGGTTAGGTCACCATGAACTCATAGAGAAAAATGGACATCGGCAACAAACTGGGAGTGCTTGGATATGGTTAGGAGGGCACTTACTTTTCTAGGCTGCGGTATCTATGTTTTCTTCTAAAATACATGGGAAAATCCCATTGGAGGAAAATTCCACTTAGGGTTAGGTCACCATGAACTCATAGAGAAAAATGGACATCGGCAACAAACTGGGAGTGCTTGGATATGGTTAGGAGGGAACTTACTTTTCTAGGCTACCCTATCTATGTTTCCTGCTAAAATACATGGGAAGATCCCATTGGAGGAAAATTCCACCTAGGGTTAGGGTTAGGTCACCATCAACTCATAGAGAAAAATGGACATCGGCAACAAACTGGGAGTGCTTGGATATGGTTAGGAGGGAACTTACTTTTCTAGGCTGCCGTATCTACGTTTCCTGCTAAAATACATGGGAAGATCCCATTGGAGGAAAATTCCACCTAGGGTTAGGGTTAGGTCACCATCAACTCATAGAGAAAAATGGACATCGGCAACAAACTGGGAGTGCTTGGATATGGTTAGGAGGGAACTTACTTTTCTAGGCTGCCCTATCTATGTTTCCTGCTAAAATGCATGGGAAAATCCCATTGGAGGAAAATTCCACTTAGGGTTAGGGTTAGGTCACCATGAACTCATAGAGAAAAATGGACATCGGCAACAAACTGGGAGTGCTTGGATAAGGTTAGGAGGGAACTTACTTTTCTAGGCTGCCCTATCTACGTTTCGTGCTAAAATACATGGGAAGATCCCATTGGAGGAAAATTCCACCTAGGGTTAGGGTTAGGTCACCATGAACTCATAGAGAAAAATGGACATCGGCAACAAACTGGGAGTGCTTGGATATGGTTAGGAGGGAACTTACTTTTCTAGGCTGTGGTATCTATGTTTTCTTCTAAAATACATGGGAAAATCCCATTGGAGGAAAATTCCACTTAGGGTTAGGTCACCATGAACTCACAGAGAAAAATGGACATCGGCAACAAACTGGGAGTGCTTGGATATGGTTAGGAGGGAACTTACTTTTCTAGGCTGCCGTATCTACGTTTTCTGTTAAAATACATGGGAAGATCCCATTGGAGGAAAATTCCACCTAGGGTTAGGGTTAGGTCACCATGAACTCATAGAGAAAAATGGACATTGGCAACAAACTGGGAGTGCTTGGATATGGTTAGAAGGGAACTTACTTTTCTAGGCTGCCCTATCTATGTTTCCTGCTAAAATACATGGGAAGATCCCATTGGAGGAAAATTCCACTTAGGGTTAGGGTTAGGTCACCATGAACTCATAGAGAAAAATGGACATCTGCAACAAACTGGGAGTGCTTGGATAAGGTTAGGAGGGAACTTACTTTTCTAGGCTGCCCTATCTACGTTTCGTGCTAAAATACATGGGAAGATCCCACTGGAGGAAAATTCCACTTAGGGTTAGGGTTAGGTCACCATCAACTCATAGAGAAAAATGGACATTGGCAACAAACTGGGAGTGCTTGGATATGGTTAGGAGGGAACTTACTTTTCTAGGCTGCCGTATCTACGTTTCCTGCTAAAATACATGGGAAGATCCCATTGGAGGAAAATTCCACCTAGGGTTAGGGTTAGGTCACCATCAACTCATAGAGAAAAATGGACATCGGCAACAAACTGGGAGTGCTTGGATATGGTTAGGAGGGAACTTACTTTTCTAGGCTGCGCTATCTATGTTTCCTGCTAACATGCATAGGAAAATCCCATTGGAGGAAAATTCCACTTAGGGTTAGGGTTAGGTCACCATGAACTCATAGAGAAAAATGGACATCGGCAACAAACTGGGAGTGCTTGGATATGGTTAGGAGGGCACTTACTTTTCTAGGCTGCGGTATCTACGTTTTCTTCTAAAATACATGGGAAAATCCCATTGGAGGAAAATTCCACTTAGGGTTAGGTCACCATGAACTCATAGAGAAAAATGGACATCGGCAACAAACTGGGAGTGCTTGGATATGGTTAGGAGGGAACTTACTTTTCTAGGCTGCCGTATCTACGTTTCCTGGTAAAATACATGGGAAGATCCCATTGGAGGAAAATTCCACCTAGGGTTAGGTCACCATGAACTCATAGAGAAAAATGGACATTGGCAACAAACTGGGAGTGCTTGGATATGGTTAGGAGGGAACTTACTTTTCTAGGCTGCGGTATCTATATTTTCTTCTAAAATACATGGGAAAATCCCATTGGAGGAAAATTCCACTTAGGGTTAGGTCACGATGAACTCATAGAGAAAAATGGATATCGGCAACAAACTGGGAGTGCTTGGATATGGTTAGGAGGGAACTTACTTTTCTAGGCTGCGGTATCTATATTTTCTTCTAAAATACATGGGAAAATCCCATTGGAGGAAAATTCCACTTAGGGTTAGGTCACCATGAACTCATAGAGAAAAATGGACATCGGCAACAAACTGGGAGTGCTTGGATATGGTTAGGAGGGAACTTACTTTTCTAGGCTGCCGTATCTACGTTTCCTGGTAAAATACATGGGAAGATCCCATTGGAGGAAAATTCCACCTAGGGTTAGGGTTAGGTCACCATGAACTCATAGAGAAAAATGGACATCGGCAACAAACTGGGAGTGCTTGGATATGGTTAGGAGGGAACTTACTTTTCTAGGCTGCGGTATCTATATTTTCTTCTAAAATACATGGGAAAATCCCATTGGAGGAAAATTACACTTAGGGTTAGGTCACCATTAACTCATAGAGAAAAATGGACATCGGCAACAAACTGGGAGTGCTTGGATATGGTTAGGAGGGAACTTACTTTTCTAGGCTGCCGTATCTACGTTTCCTGCTAAAATACATGGGAAGATCCCATTGGAGGAAAATTCCACCTAGGGTTAGGGTTAGGTCACCATCAACTCATAGAGAAAAATGGACATCGGCAACAAACTGGGAGTGCTTGGATATGGTTAGGAGGGAACTTACTTTTCTAGGCTGCGCTATCTATGTTTCCTGCTAACATGCATAGGAAAATCCCATTGGAGGAAAATTCCACTTAGGGTTAGGGTTAGGTCACCATGAACTCATAGAGAAAAATGGACATCGGCAACAAACTGGGAGTGCTTGGATATGGTTAGGAGGGCACTTACTTTTCTAGGCTGCGGTATCTACGTTTTCTTCTAAAATACATGGGAAGATCCCATTGGAGGAAAATTCCACCTAGGGTTAGGGTTAGGTCACCATCAACTCATAGAGAAAAATGGACATCGGCAACCAACTGGGAGTGCTTGGATATGGTTAGGAGGGAACTTACTTTTCTAGGCTGCCCTATCTATGTTTCCTGCTAAAATGCATGGGAAAATCCCATTGGAGGAAAATTCCACTTAGCGTTTGGGTTAGGTCACCATGAACATGAAGAGAAACATGGACATTGCCAATAAATTCGGAGTGGTTGGGAATGATTAGAAGGACAAGGAAATTTCTAGGCTACCTTATGTTTGTTTCCTGCTAAAATACATGGGAAAATCCCATTGGAGGAAAATTCCACTTAGTGTTAGGGTTAGGTCACCATGAACTCATAGAGAAAAATGGACATCGGCAACAAACTGGGAGTGCTTGGATATGGTTAGGAGGGCACTTACTTTTCTAGGCTGCGGTATCTATGTTTTCTTCTAAAATACATGGGAAAATCCCATTGGAGGAAAATTCCACTTAGGGTTAGGTCACCATGAACTCATAGAGAAAAATGGACATCGGCAACAAACTGGGAGTACTTGGATATGGTTAGGAGGGAACTTACTTTTCTAGGCTACCCTATCTATGTTTCCTGCTAAAATACATGGGAAGATCCCATTGGAGGAAAATTCCACCTAGGGTTAGGGTTAGGTCACCATGAACTCATAGAGAAAAATGGACATCGGCAACAAACTGGGAGTGCTTGGATATGGTTAGGAGGGAACTTACTTTTCTAGGCTGCGGTATCTATATTTTCTTCTAAAATACATGGGAAAATCCCATTGGAGGAAAATTACACTTAGGGTTAGGTCACCATTAACTCATAGAGAAAAATGGACATCGGCAACAAACTGGGAGTGCTTGGATATGGTTAGGAGGGAACTTACTTTTCTAGGCTGCGCTATCTATGTTTCCTGCTAACATGCATAGGAAAATCCCATTGGAGGAAAATTCCACTTAGGGTTAGGGTTAGGTCACCATGAACTCATAGAGAAAAATGGACATCGGCAACAAACTGGGAGTGCTTGGATATGGTTAGGAGGGCACTTACTTTTCTAGGCTGCGGTATCTACGTTTTCTTCTAAAATACATGGGAAGATCCCATTGGAGGAAAATTCCACCTAGGGTTAGGGTTAGGTCACCATCAACTCATAGAGAAAAATGGACATCGGCAACCAACTGGGAGTGCTTGGATATGGTTAGGAGGGAACTTACTTTTCTAGGCTGCCCTATCTATGTTTCCTGCTAAAATGCATGGGAAAATCCCATTGGAGGAAAATTCCACTTAGCGTTTGGGTTAGGTCACCATGAACATGAAGAGAAACATGGACATTGCCAATAAATTCGGAGTGGTTGGGAATGATTAGAAGGACAAGGAAATTTCTAGGCTACCTTATGTTTGTTTCCTGCTAAAATACATGGGAAAATCCCATTGGAGGAAAATTCCACTTAGTGTTAGGGTTAGGTCACCATGAACTCATAGAGAAAAATGGACATCGGCAACAAACTGGGAGTGCTTGGATATGGTTAGGAGGGCACTTACTTTTCTAGGCTGCGGTATCTATGTTTTCTTCTAAAATACATGGGAAAATCCCATTGGAGGAAAATTCCACTTAGGGTTAGGTCACCATGAACTCATAGAGAAAAATGGACATCGGCAACAAACTGGGAGTACTTGGATATGGTTAGGAGGGAACTTACTTTTCTAGGCTACCCTATCTATGTTTCCTGCTAAAATACATGGGAAGATCCCATTGGAGGAAAATTCCACCTAGGGTTAGGGTTAGGTCACCATGAACTCATAGAGAAAAATGGACATCGGCAACAAACTGGGAGTGCTTGGATATGGTTAGGAGGGAACTTACTTTTCTAGGCTGCGGTATCTATATTTTCTTCTAAAATACATGGGAAAATCCCATTGGAGGAAAATTACACTTAGGGTTAGGTCACCATTAACTCATAGAGAAAAATGGACATCGGCAACAAACTGGGAGTGCTTGGATATGGTTAGGAGGGAACTTACTTTTCTAGGCTGCCGTATCTACGTTTCCTGCTAAAATACATGGGAAGATCCCATTGGAGGAAAATTCCACCTAGGGTTAGGGTTAGGTCACCATCAACTCATAGAGAAAAATGGACATCGGCAACAAACTGGGAGTGCTTGGATATGGTTAGGAGGGAACTTACTTTTCTAGGCTGCGCTATCTATGTTTCCTGCTAACATGCATAGGAAAATCCCATTGGAGGAAAATTCCACTTAGGGTTAGGGTTAGGTCACCATGAACTCATAGAGAAAAATGGACATCGGCAACCAACTGGGAGTGCTTGGATATGGTTAGGAGGGAACTTACTTTTCTAGGCTGCCCTATCTATGTTTCCTGCTAAAATGCATGGGAAAATCCCATTGGAGGAAAATTCCACTTAGCGTTTGGGTTAGGTCACCATGAACATGAAGAGAAACATGGACATTGCCAATAAATTCGGAGTGGTTGGGAATGATTAGAACGACAAGGAAATTTCTAGGCTACCTTATGTTTGTTTCCTGCTAAAATACATGGGAAAATCCCATTGGAGGAAAATTCCACTTAGTGTTAGGGTTAGGTCACCATGAACTCATAGAGAAAAATGGACATCGGCAACAAACTGGGAGTGCTTGGATATGGTTAGGAGGGCACTTACTTTTCTAGGCTGCGGTATCTATGTTTTCTTCTAAAATACATTGGAAAATCCCATTGGAGGAAAATTCCACTTAGGGTTAGGTCACCATGAACTCATAGAGAAAAATGGACATCGGCAACAAACTGGGAGTGCTTGGATATGGTTAGGAGGGCACTTACTTTTCTAGGCTGCGGTATCTATGTTTTCTTCTAAAATACATGGGAAAATCCCATTGGAGGAAAATTCCACTTAGGGTTAGGTCACCATGAACTCATAGAGAAAAATGGACATCGGCAACAAACTGGGAGTGCTTGGATATGGTTAGGAGGGAACTTACTTTTCTAGGCTGCCGTATCTACGTTTCCTGCTAAAATACATGGGAAGATCCCATTGGAGGAAAATTCCACCTAGGGTTAGGGTTAGGTCACCATCAACTCATAGAGAAAAATGGACATCGGCAACAAACTGGGAGTGCTTGGATATGGTTAGGAGGGAACTTACTTTTCTAGGCTGCCCTATCTATGTTTCCTGCTAAAATGCATGGGAAAATCCCATTGGAGGAAAATTCCACTTAGGGTTACGGTTAGGTCACCATGAACTTATAGAGAAAAATGGACATGGGCAACAAACTGGGAGTGCTTGGATATGGTTAGGAGGGAAGTTACTTTTCTAGGCTGCCCTATCTTTGTTTCCTGCTAAAATACATGGGAAGATCCCATTGGAGGAAAATTCCACCTAGGGTTAGGGTTAGGTCACCATCAACTCATAGAGAAAAATGGACATCGGCAACAAACTGGGAGTGCTTGGATATGGTTAGGAGGGAACTTACTTTTCTAGGCTGCGGTATCTACGTTTTCTTCTAAAATACATGGGAAGATCCCATTGGAGGAAAATTCCACCTAGGGTTAGGGTTAGGTCACCATCAACTCATAGAGAAAAATGGACATCGGCAACCAACTGGGAGTGCTTGGATATGGTTAGGAGGGAACTTACTTTTCTAGGCTGCCCTATCTATGTTTCCTGCTAAAATGCATGGGAAAATCCCATTGGAGGAAAATTCCACTTAGCGTTTGGGTTAGGTCACCATGAACATGAAGAGAAACATGGACATTGCCAATAAATTCGGAGTGGTTGGGAATGATTAGAAGGACAAGGAAATTTCTAGGCTACCTTATGTTTGTTTCCTGCTAAAATACATAGGAAAATCCCATTGGAGGAAAATTCCACTTAGGGTTAGGGTTAGGTCACCATGAACTCATAGAGAAAAATGGACATCGGCAACAAACTGGGAGTGCTTGGATATGGTTAGGAGGGCACTTACTTTTCTAGGCTGCGGTATCTACGTTTTCTTCTAAAATACATGGGAAGATCCCATTGGAGGAAAATTCCACCTAGGGTTAGGGTTAGGTCACCATCAACTCATAGAGAAAAATGGACATCGGCAACCAACTGGGAGTGCTTGGATATGGTTAGGAGGGAACTTACTTTTCTAGGCTGCCCTATCTATGTTTCCTGCTAAAATGCATGGGAAAATCCCATTGGAGGAAAATTCCACTTAGCGTTTGGGTTAGGTCACCATGAACATGAAGAGAAACATGGACATTGCCAATAAATTCTGAGTGGTTGGGAATGATTAGAAGGACAAGGAAATTTCTAGGCTACCTTATGTTTGTTTCCTGCTAAAATACATGGGAAAATCCCATTGGAGGAAAATTCCACTTAGGGTTAGGGTTAGGTCACCATGAACTCATAGAGAAAAATGGACATCGGCAACAAACTGGGAGAGCTTGGATATGGTTAGGAGGGCACTTACTTTTCTAGGCTGCGGTATCTATGTTTTCTTCTAAAATACATGGGAAAATCCCATTGGAGGAAAATTCCACTTAGGGTTAGGTCACCATGAACTCATAGAGAAAAATGGACATCGGCAACAAACTGGGAGTGCTTGGATATGGTTAGGAGGGCACTTACTTTTCTAGGCTGCGGTATCTATGTTTTCTTCTAAAATACATGGGAAAATCCCATTGGAGGAAAATTCCACTTAGGGTTAGGTCACCATGAACTCATAGAGAAAAATGGACATCGGCAACAAACTGGGAGTGCTTGGATATGGTTAGGAGGGCACTTACTTTTCTAGGCTGCGGTATCTATGTTTTCTTCTAAAATACATGGGAAAATCCCATTGGAGGAAAATTCCACTTAGGGTTAGGTCACCATGAACTCATAGAGAAAAATGGACATCGGCAACAAACTGGGAGTGCTTGGATATGGTTAGGAGGGCACTTACTTTTCTAGGCTGCGGTATCTACGTTTTCTTCTAAAATACATGGGAAGATCCCATTGGAGGAAAATTCCACCTAGGGTTAGGGTTAGGTCACCATCAACTCATAGAGAAAAATGGACATCGGCAACCAACTGGGAGTGCTTGGATATGGTTAGGAGGGAACTTACTTTTCTAGGCTGCCCTATCTATGTTTCCTGCTAAAATGCATGGGAAAATCCCATTGGAGGAAAATTCCACTTAGCGTTTGGGTTAGGTCACCATGAACATGAAGAGAAACATGGACATTGCCAATAAATTCGGAGTGGTTGGGAATGATTAGAAGGACAAGGAAATTTCTAGGCTACCTTATGTTTGTTTCCTGCTAAAATACATGGGAAAATCCCATTGGAGGAAAATTCCACTTAGTGTTAGGGTTAGGTCACCATGAACTCATAGAGAAAAATGGACATCGGCAACAAACTGGGAGTGCTTGGATATGGTTAGGAGGGCACTTACTTTTCTAGGCTGCGGTATCTATGTTTTCTTCTAAAATACATGGGAAAATCCCATTGGAGGAAAATTCCACTTAGGGTTAGGTCACCATGAACTCATAGAGAAAAATGGACATCGGCAACAAACTGGGAGTGCTTGGATATGGTTAGGAGGGAACTTACTTTTCTAGGCTACCCTATCTATGTTTCCTGCTAAAATACATGGGAAGATCCCATTGGAGGAAAATTCCACCTAGGGTTAGGGTTAGGTCACCATGAACTCATAGAGAAAAATGGACATCGGCAACAAACTGGGAGTGCTTGGATATGGTTAGGAGGGAACTTACTTTTCTAGGCTGCGGTATCTATATTTTCTTCTAAAATACATGGGAAAATCCCATTGGAGGAAAATTACACTTAGGGTTAGGTCACCATTAACTCATAGAGAAAAATGGACATCGGCAACAAACTGGGAGTGCTTGGATATGGTTAGGAGGGAACTTACTTTTCTAGGCTGCCGTATCTACGTTTCCTGCTAAAATACATGGGAAGATCCCATTGGAGGAAAATTCCACCTAGGGTTAGGGTTAGGTCACCATCAACTCATAGAGAAAAATGGACATCGGCAACAAACTGGGAGTGCTTGGATATGGTTAGGAGGGAACTTACTTTTCTAGGCTGCGCTATCTATGTTTCCTGCTAACATGCATAGGAAAATCCCATTGGAGGAAAATTCCACTTAGGGTTAGGGTTAGGTCACCATGAACTCATAGAGAAAAATGGACATCGGCAACAAACTGGGAGTGCTTGGATATGGTTAGGAGGGCACTTACTTTTCTAGGCTGCGGTATCTACGTTTTCTTCTAAAATACATGGGAAGATCCCATTGGAGGAAAATTCCACCTAGGGTTAGGGTTAGGTCACCATCAACTCATAGAGAAAAATGGACATCGGCAACCAACTGGGAGTGCTTGGATATGGTTAGGAGGGAACTTACTTTTCTAGGCTGCCCTATCTATGTTTCCTGCTAAAATGCATGGGAAAATCCCATTGGAGGAAAATTCCACTTAGCGTTTGGGTTAGGTCACCATGAACATGAAGAGAAACATGGACATTGCCAATAAATTCGGAGTGGTTGGGAATGATTAGAAGGACAAGGAAATTTCTAGGCTACCTTATGTTTGTTTCCTGCTAAAATACATGGGAAAATCCCATTGGAGGAAAATTCCACTTAGTGTTAGGGTTAGGTCACCATGAACTCATAGAGAAAAATGGACATCGGCAACAAACTGGGAGTGCTTGGATATGGTTAGGAGGGCACTTACTTTTCTAGGCTGCGGTATCTATGTTTTCTTCTAAAATACATGGGAAAATCCCATTGGAGGAAAATTCCACTTAGGGTTAGGTCACCATGAACTCATAGAGAAAAATGGACATCGGCAACAAACTGGGAGTGCTTGGATATGGTTAGGAGGGCACTTACTTTTCTAGGCTGCGGTATCTATGTTTTCTTCTAAAATACATGGGAAAATCCCATTGGAGGAAAATTCCACTTAGGGTTAGGTCACCATGAACTCATAGAGAAAAATGGACATCGGCAACAAACTGGGAGTGCTTGGATATGGTTAGGAGGGAACTTACTTTTCTAGGCTGCCGTATCTACGTTTCCTGCTAAAATACATGGGAAGATCCCATTGGAGGAAAATTCCACCTAGGGTTAGGGTTAGGTCACCATCAACTCATAGAGAAAAATGGACATCGGCAACAAACTGGGAGTGCTTGGATATGGTTAGGAGGGAACTTACTTTTCTAGGCTGCCCTATCTATGTTTCCTGCTAAAATGCATGGGAAAATCCCATTGGAGGAAAATTCCACTTAGGGTTAGGGTTAGGTCACCATGAACTCATAGAGAAAAATGGACATGGGCAACAAACTGGGAGTGCTTGGATATGGTTAGGAGGGAAGTTACTTTTCTAGGCTGCCCTATCTTTGTTTCCTGCTAAAATACATGGGAAGATCCCATTGGAGGAAAATTCCACCTAGGGTTAGGGTTAGGTCACCATGAACTCATAGAGAAAAATGGACATTGGCAACAAACTGGGAGTGCTTGGATATGGTTAGGAGGGAACTTACTTTTCTAGGCTGCGGTATCTACGTTTCCTGCTAAAATACATGGGAAGATCCCATTGGAGGAAAATTCCACCTAGGGTTAGGGTTAGGTCACCATCAACTCATAGAGAAAAATGGACATCGGCAACAAACTGGGAGTGCTTGGATAAGGTTAGGAGGGAACTTACTTTTCTAGGCTGCCCTATCTACGTTTCGTGCTAAAATACATGGGAAGATCCCATTGGAGGAAAATTCCACCTAGGGTTAGGGTTAGGTCACCATGAACTCATAGAGAAAAATGGACATCGGCAACAAACTGGGAGTGCTTGGATATGGTTAGGAGGGGACTTACTTTTCTAGGCTGCCCTATCTATGTTTTCTTCTAAAATACATGGGAAAATCCCATTGGAGGAAAATTCCACTTAGGGTTAGGTCACCATGAACTCACAGAGAAAAATGGACATCGGCAACAAACTGGGAGTGCTTGGATATGGTTAGGAGGGAACTTACTTTTCTAGGCTGCCGTATCTACGTTTTCTGTTAAAATACATGGGAAGATCCCATTGGAGGAAAATTCCACTTAGCGTTTGGGTTAGGTCACCATGAACATGAAGAGAAACATGGACATTGCCAATAAATTCGGAGTGGTTGGGAATGATTAGAAGGACAAGGAAATTTCTAGGCTACCTTATGTTTGTTTCCTGCTAAAATACATGGGAAAATCCCATTGGAGGAAAATTCCACTTAGTGTTAGGGTTAGGTCACCATGAACTCATAGAGAAAAATGGACATCGGCAACAAACTGGGAGTGCTTGGATATGGTTAGGAGGGCACTTACTTTTCTAGGCTGCGGTATCTATGTTTTCTTCTAAAATACATGGGAAAATCCCATTGGAGGAAAATTCCACTTAGGGTTAGGTCACCATGAACTCATAGAGAAAAATGGACATCGGCAACAAACTGGGAGTGCTTGGATATGGTTAGGAGGGAACTTACTTTTCTAGGCTACCCTATCTATGTTTCCTGCTAAAATACATGGGAAGATCCCATTGGAGGAAAATTCCACCTAGGGTTAGGGTTAGGTCACCATCAACTCATAGAGAAAAATGGACATCGGCAACAAACTGGGAGTGCTTGGATATGGTTAGGAGGGAACTTACTTTTCTAGGCTGCCGTATCTACGTTTCCTGCTAAAATACATGGGAAGATCCCATTGGAGGAAAATTCCACCTAGGGTTAGGGTTAGGTCACCATCAACTCATAGAGAAAAATGGACATCGGCAACAAACTGGGAGTGCTTGGATATGGTTAGGAGGGAACTTACTTTTCTAGGCTGCCCTATCTATGTTTCCTGCTAAAATGCATGGGAAAATCCCATTGGAGGAAAATTCCACTTAGGGTTAGGGTTAGGTCACCATGAACTCATAGAGAAAAATGGACATCGGCAACAAACTGGGAGTGCTTGGATAAGGTTAGGAGGGAACTTACTTTTCTAGGCTGCCCTATCTACGTTTCGTGCTAAAATACATGGGAAGATCCCATTGGAGGAAAATTCCACCTAGGGTTAGGGTTAGGTCACCATGAACTCATAGAGAAAAATGGACATCGGCAACAAACTGGGAGTGCTTGGATATGGTTAGGAGGGAACTTACTTTTCTAGGCTGTGGTATCTATGTTTTCTTCTAAAATACATGGGAAAATCCCATTGGAGGAAAATTCCACTTAGGGTTAGGTCACCATGAACTCACAGAGAAAAATGGACATCGGCAACAAACTGGGAGTGCTTGGATATGGTTAGGAGGGAACTTACTTTTCTAGGCTGCCGTATCTACGTTTTCTGTTAAAATACATGGGAAGATCCCATTGGAGGAAAATTCCACCTAGGGTTAGGGTTAGGTCACCATGAACTCATAGAGAAAAATGGACATTGGCAACAAACTGGGAGTGCTTGGATATGGTTAGAAGGGAACTTACTTTTCTAGGCTGCCCTATCTATGTTTCCTGCTAAAATACATGGGAAGATCCCACTGGAGGAAAATTCCACTTAGGGTTAGGGTTAGGTCACCATGAACTCATAGAGAAAAATGGACATCTGCAACAAACTGGGAGTGCTTGGATAAGGTTAGGAGGGAACTTACTTTTCTAGGCTGCCCTATCTACGTTTCGTGCTAAAATACATGGGAAGATCCCACTGGAGGAAAATTCCACTTAGGGTTAGGGTTAGGTCACCATCAACTCATAGAGAAAAATGGACATTGGCAACAAACTGGGAGTGCTTGGATATGGTTAGGAGGGAACTTACTTTTCTAGGCTGCCGTATCTACGTTTCCTGCTAAAATACATGGGAAGATCCCATTGGAGGAAAATTCCACCTAGGGTTAGGGTTAGGTCACCATCAACTCATAGAGAAAAATGGACATCGGCAACAAACTGGGAGTGCTTGGATATGGTTAGGAGGGAACTTACTTTTCTAGGCTGCGCTATCTATGTTTCCTGCTAACATGCATAGGAAAATCCCATTGGAGGAAAATTCCACTTAGGGTTAGGGTTAGGTCACCATGAACTCATAGAGAAAAATGGACATCGGCAACAAACTGGGAGTGCTTGGATATGGTTAGGAGGGCACTTACTTTTCTAGGCTGCGGTATCTACGTTTTCTTCTAAAATACATGGGAAAATCCCATTGGAGGAAAATTCCACTTAGGGTTAGGTCACCATGAACTCATAGAGAAAAATGGACATCGGCAACAAACTGGGAGTGCTTGGATATGGTTAGGAGGGAACTTACTTTTCTAGGCTGCCGTATCTACGTTTCCTGGTAAAATACATGGGAAGATCCCATTGGAGGAAAATTCCACCTAGGGTTAGGTCACCATGAACTCATAGAGAAAAATGGACATTGGCAACAAACTGGGAGTGCTTGGATATGGTTAGGAGGGAACTTACTTTTCTAGGCTGCGGTATCTATATTTTCTTCTAAAATACATGGGAAAATCCCATTGGAGGAAAATTCCACTTAGGGTTAGGTCACGATGAACTCATAGAGAAAAATGGATATCGGCAACAAACTGGGAGTGCTTGGATATGGTTAGGAGGGAACTTACTTTTCTAGGCTGCGGTATCTATATTTTCTTCTAAAATACATGGGAAAATCCCATTGGAGGAAAATTCCACTTAGGGTTAGGTCACCATGAACTCATAGAGAAAAATGGACATCGGCAACAAACTGGGAGTGCTTGGATATGGTTAGGAGGGAACTTACTTTTCTAGGCTGCCGTATCTACGTTTCCTGGTAAAATACATGGGAAGATCCCATTGGAGGAAAATTCCACCTAGGGTTAGGGTTAGGTCACCATGAACTCATAGAGAAAAATGGACATCGGCAACAAACTGGGAGTGCTTGGATATGGTTAGGAGGGAACTTACTTTTCTAGGCTGCGGTATCTATATTTTCTTCTAAAATACATGGGAAAATCCCATTGGAGGAAAATTACACTTAGGGTTAGGTCACCATTAACTCATAGAGAAAAATGGACATCGGCAACAAACTGGGAGTGCTTGGATATGGTTAGGAGGGAACTTACTTTTCTAGGCTGCCGTATCTACGTTTCCTGCTAAAATACATGGGAAGATCCCATTGGAGGAAAATTCCACCTAGGGTTAGGGTTAGGTCACCATCAACTCATAGAGAAAAATGGACATCGGCAACAAACTGGGAGTGCTTGGATATGGTTAGGAGGGAACTTACTTTTCTAGGCTGCGCTATCTATGTTTCCTGCTAACATGCATAGGAAAATCCCATTGGAGGAAAATTCCACTTAGGGTTAGGGTTAGGTCACCATGAACTCATAGAGAAAAATGGACATCGGCAACAAACTGGGAGTGCTTGGATATGGTTAGGAGGGCACTTACTTTTCTAGGCTGCGGTATCTACGTTTTCTTCTAAAATACATGGGAAGATCCCATTGGAGGAAAATTCCACCTAGGGTTAGGGTTAGGTCACCATCAACTCATAGAGAAAAATGGACATCGGCAACCAACTGGGAGTGCTTGGATATGGTTAGGAGGGAACTTACTTTTCTAGGCTGCCCTATCTATGTTTCCTGCTAAAATGCATGGGAAAATCCCATTGGAGGAAAATTCCACTTAGCGTTTGGGTTAGGTCACCATGAACATGAAGAGAAACATGGACATTGCCAATAAATTCGGAGTGGTTGGGAATGATTAGAAGGACAAGGAAATTTCTAGGCTACCTTATGTTTGTTTCCTGCTAAAATACATGGGAAAATCCCATTGGAGGAAAATTCCACTTAGTGTTAGGGTTAGGTCACCATGAACTCATAGAGAAAAATGGACATCGGCAACAAACTGGGAGTGCTTGGATATGGTTAGGAGGGCACTTACTTTTCTAGGCTGCGGTATCTATGTTTTCTTCTAAAATACATGGGAAAATCCCATTGGAGGAAAATTCCACTTAGGGTTAGGTCACCATGAACTCATAGAGAAAAATGGACATCGGCAACAAACTGGGAGTACTTGGATATGGTTAGGAGGGAACTTACTTTTCTAGGCTACCCTATCTATGTTTCCTGCTAAAATACATGGGAAGATCCCATTGGAGGAAAATTCCACCTAGGGTTAGGGTTAGGTCACCATGAACTCATAGAGAAAAATGGACATCGGCAACAAACTGGGAGTGCTTGGATATGGTTAGGAGGGAACTTACTTTTCTAGGCTGCGGTATCTATATTTTCTTCTAAAATACATGGGAAAATCCCATTGGAGGAAAATTACACTTAGGGTTAGGTCACCATTAACTCATAGAGAAAAATGGACATCGGCAACAAACTGGGAGTGCTTGGATATGGTTAGGAGGGAACTTACTTTTCTAGGCTGCCGTATCTACGTTTCCTGCTAAAATACATGGGAAGATCCCATTGGAGGAAAATTCCACCTAGGGTTAGGGTTAGGTCACCATCAACTCATAGAGAAAAATGGACATCGGCAACAAACTGGGAGTGCTTGGATATGGTTAGGAGGGAACTTACTTTTCTAGGCTGCCGTATCTACGTTTCCTGGTAAAATACATGGGAAGATCCCATTGGAGGAAAATTCCACCTAGGGTTAGGGTTAGGTCACCATGAACTCATAGAGAAAAATGGACATCGGCAACAAACTGGGAGTGCTTGGATATGGTTAGGAGGGAACTTACTTTTCTAGGCTGCGGTATCTATATTTTCTTCTAAAATACATGGGAAAATCCCATTGGAGGAAAATTACACTTAGGGTTAGGTCACCATTAACTCATAGAGAAAAATGGACATCGGCAACAAACTGGGAGTGCTTGGATATGGTTAGGAGGGAACTTACTTTTCTAGGCTGCCGTATCTACGTTTCCTGCTAAAATACATGGGAAGATCCCATTGGAGGAAAATTCCACCTAGGGTTAGGGTTAGGTCACCATCAACTCATAGAGAAAAATGGACATCGGCAACAAACTGGGAGTGCTTGGATATGGTTAGGAGGGAACTTACTTTTCTAGGCTGCGCTATCTATGTTTCCTGCTAACATGCATAGGAAAATCCCATTGGAGGAAAATTCCACTTAGGGTTAGGGTTAGGTCACCATGAACTCATAGAGAAAAATGGACATCGGCAACAAACTGGGAGTGCTTGGATATGGTTAGGAGGGCACTTACTTTTCTAGGCTGCGGTATCTACGTTTTCTTCTAAAATACATGGGAAGATCCCATTGGAGGAAAATTCCACCTAGGGTTAGGGTTAGGTCACCATCAACTCATAGAGAAAAATGGACATCGGCAACCAACTGGGAGTGCTTGGATATGGTTAGGAGGGAACTTACTTTTCTAGGCTGCCCTATCTATGTTTCCTGCTAAAATGCATGGGAAAATCCCATTGGAGGAAAATTCCACTTAGCGTTTGGGTTAGGTCACCATGAACATGAAGAGAAACATGGACATTGCCAATAAATTCGGAGTGGTTGGGAATGATTAGAAGGACAAGGAAATTTCTAGGCTACCTTATGTTTGTTTCCTGCTAAAATACATGGGAAAATCCCATTGGAGGAAAATTCCACTTAGTGTTAGGGTTAGGTCACCATGAACTCATAGAGAAAAATGGACATCGGCAACAAACTGGGAGTGCTTGGATATGGTTAGGAGGGCACTTACTTTTCTAGGCTGCGGTATCTATGTTTTCTTCTAAAATACATGGGAAAATCCCATTGGAGGAAAATTCCACTTAGGGTTAGGTCACCATGAACTCATAGAGAAAAATGGACATCGGCAACAAACTGGGAGTGCTTGGATATGGTTAGGAGGGAACTTACTTTTCTAGGCTGCCGTATCTACGTTTCCTGCTAAAATACATGGGAAAATCCCATTGGAGGAAAATTCCACTTAGGGTTAGGTCACCATGAACTCATAGAGAAAAATGGACATCGGCAACAAACTGGGAGTGCTTGGATATGGTTAGGAGGGAACTTACTTTTCTAGGCTGCCGTATCTACGTTTCCTGGTAAAATACATGGGAAGATCCCATTGGAGGAAAATTCCACCTAGGGTTAGGGTTAGGTCACCATGAACTCATAGAGAAAAATGGACATCGGCAACAAACTGGGAGTGCTTGGATATGGTTAGGAGGGAACTTACTTTTCTAGGCTGCGGTATCTATATTTTCTTCTAAAATACATGGGAAAATCCCATTGGAGGAAAATTACACTTAGGGTTAGGTCACCATTAACTCATAGAGAAAAATGGACATCGGCAACAAACTGGGAGTGCTTGGATATGGTTAGGAGGGAACTTACTTTTCTAGGCTGCCGTATCTACGTTTCCTGCTAAAATACATGGGAAGATCCCATTGGAGGAAAATTCCACCTAGGGTTAGGGTTAGGTCACCATCAACTCATAGAGAAAAATGGACATCGGCAACAAACTGGGAGTGCTTGGATATGGTTAGGAGGGAACTTACTTTTCTAGGCTGCGCTATCTATGTTTCCTGCTAACATGCATAGGAAAATCCCATTGGAGGAAAATTCCACTTAGGGTTAGGGTTAGGTCACCATGAACTCATAGAGAAAAATGGACATCGGCAACAAACTGGGAGTGCTTGGATATGGTTAGGAGGGCACTTACTTTTCTAGGCTGCGGTATCTACGTTTTCTTCTAAAATACATGGGAAGATCCCATTGGAGGAAAATTCCACCTAGGGTTAGGGTTAGGTCACCATCAACTCATAGAGAAAAATGGACATCGGCAACCAACTGGGAGTGCTTGGATATGGTTAGGAGGGAACTTACTTTTCTAGGCTGCCCTATCTATGTTTCCTGCTAAAATGCATGGGAAAATCCCATTGGAGGAAAATTCCACTTAGCGTTTGGGTTAGGTCACCATGAACATGAAGAGAAACATGGACATTGCCAATAAATTCGGAGTGGTTGGGAATGATTAGAAGGACAAGGAAATTTCTAGGCTACCTTATGTTTGTTTCCTGCTAAAATACATGGGAAAATCCCATTGGAGGAAAATTCCACTTAGGGTTAGGGTTAGGTCACCATGAACTCATAGAGAAAAATGGACATCGGCAACAAACTGGGAGTGCTTGGATATGGTTAGGAGGGCACTTACTTTTCTAGGCTGCGGTATCTACGTTTTCTTCTAAAATACATGGGAAGATCCCATTGGAGGAAAATTCCACCTAGGGTTAGGGTTAGGTCACCATCAACTCATAGAGAAAAATGGACATCGGCAACCAACTGGGAGTGCTTGGATATGGTTAGGAGGGAACTTACTTTTCTAGGCTGCCCTATCTATGTTTCCTGCTAAAATGCATGGGAAAATCCCATTGGAGGAAAATTCCACTTAGCGTTTGGGTTAGGTCACCATGAACATGAAGAGAAACATGGACATTGCCAATAAATTCGGAGTGGTTGGGAATGATTAGAAGGACAAGGAAATTTCTAGGCTACCTTATGTTTGTTTCCTGCTAAAATACATGGGAAAATCCCATTGGAGGAAAATTCCACTTAGGGTTAGGGTTAGGTCACCATGAACTCATAGAGAAAAATGGACATCGGCAACAAACTGGGAGAGCTTGGATATGGTTAGGAGGGCACTTACTTTTCTAGGCTGCGGTATCTATGTTTTCTTCTAAAATACATGGGAAAATCCCATTGGAGGAAAATTCCACTTAGGGTTAGGTCACCATGAACTCATAGAGAAAAATGGACATCGGCAACAAACTGGGAGTGCTTGGATATGGTTAGGAGGGCACTTACTTTTCTAGGCTGCGGTATCTATGTTTTCTTCTAAAATACATGGGAAAATCCCATTGGAGGAAAATTCCACTTAGGGTTAGGTCACCATGAACTCATAGAGAAAAATGGACATCGGCAACAAACTGGGAGTGCTTGGATATGGTTAGGAGGGCACTTACTTTTCTAGGCTGCGGTATCTATGTTTTCTTCTAAAATACATGGGAAAATCCCATTGGAGGAAAATTCCACTTAGGGTTAGGTCACCATGAACTCATAGAGAAAAATGGACATCGGCAACAAACTGGGAGTGCTTGGATATGGTTAGGAGGGCACTTACTTTTCTAGGCTGCGGTATCTACGTTTTCTTCTAAAATACATGGGAAGATCCCATTGGAGGAAAATTCCACCTAGGGTTAGGGTTAGGTCACCATCAACTCATAGAGAAAAATGGACATCGGCAACCAACTGGGAGTGCTTGGATATGGTTAGGAGGGAACTTACTTTTCTAGGCTGCCCTATCTATGTTTCCTGCTAAAATGCATGGGAAAATCCCATTGGAGGAAAATTCCACTTAGCGTTTGGGTTAGGTCACCATGAACATGAAGAGAAACATGGACATTGCCAATAAATTCGGAGTGGTTGG
This sequence comes from Bothrops alternatus, assembly GCA_034064705.1. Lineage (NCBI taxonomy): Eukaryota > Metazoa > Chordata > Lepidosauria > Squamata > Viperidae > Bothrops > Bothrops alternatus. Next base: position 38,949 of record JARGCV010000012.1, on the reverse strand, counting down.
GAATGATTAGAAGGACAAGGAAATTTCTAGGCTACCTTATGTTTGTTTCCTGCTAAAATACATGGGAAAATCCCATTGGAGGAAAATTCCACTTAGTGTTAGGGTTAGGTCACCATGAACTCATAGAGAAAAATGGACATCGGCAACAAACTGGGAGTGCTTGGATATGGTTAGGAGGGCACTTACTTTTCTAGGCTGCGGTATCTATGTTTTCTTCTAAAATACATGGGAAAATCCCATTGGAGGAAAATTCCACTTAGGGTTAGGTCACCATGAACTCATAGAGAAAAATGGACATCGGCAACAAACTGGGAGTGCTTGGATATGGTTAGGAGGGAACTTACTTTTCTAGGCTACCCTATCTATGTTTCCTGCTAAAATACATGGGAAGATCCCATTGGAGGAAAATTCCACCTAGGGTTAGGGTTAGGTCACCATGAACTCATAGAGAAAAATGGACATCGGCAACAAACTGGGAGTGCTTGGATATGGTTAGGAGGGAACTTACTTTTCTAGGCTGCGGTATCTATATTTTCTTCTAAAATACATGGGAAAATCCCATTGGAGGAAAATTACACTTAGGGTTAGGTCACCATTAACTCATAGAGAAAAATGGACATCGGCAACAAACTGGGAGTGCTTGGATATGGTTAGGAGGGAACTTACTTTTCTAGGCTGCCGTATCTACGTTTCCTGCTAAAATACATGGGAAGATCCCATTGGAGGAAAATTCCACCTAGGGTTAGGGTTAGGTCACCATCAACTCATAGAGAAAAATGGACATCGGCAACAAACTGGGAGTGCTTGGATATGGTTAGGAGGGAACTTACTTTTCTAGGCTGCGCTATCTATGTTTCCTGCTAACATGCATAGGAAAATCCCATTGGAGGAAAATTCCACTTAGGGTTAGGGTTAGGTCACCATGAACTCATAGAGAAAAATGGACATCGGCAACAAACTGGGAGTGCTTGGATATGGTTAGGAGGGCACTTACTTTTCTAGGCTGCGGTATCTACGTTTTCTTCTAAAATACATGGGAAGATCCCATTGGAGGAAAATTCCACCTAGGGTTAGGGTTAGGTCACCATCAACTCATAGAGAAAAATGGACATCGGCAACCAACTGGGAGTGCTTGGATATGGTTAGGAGGGAACTTACTTTTCTAGGCTGCCCTATCTATGTTTCCTGCTAAAATGCATGGGAAAATCCCATTGGAGGAAAATTCCACTTAGCGTTTGGGTTAGGTCACCATGAACATGAAGAGAAACATGGACATTGCCAATAAATTCGGAGTGGTTGGGAATGATTAGAAGGACAAGGAAATTTCTAGGCTACCTTATGTTTGTTTCCTGCTAAAATACATGGGAAAATCCCATTGGAGGAAAATTCCACTTAGTGTTAGGGTTAGGTCACCATGAACTCATAGAGAAAAATGGACATCGGCAACAAACTGGGAGTGCTTGGATATGGTTAGGAGGGCACTTACTTTTCTAGGCTGCGGTATCTATGTTTTCTTCTAAAATACATGGGAAAATCCCATTGGAGGAAAATTCCACTTAGGGTTAGGTCACCATGAACTCATAGAGAAAAATGGACATCGGCAACAAACTGGGAGTGCTTGGATATGGTTAGGAGGGCACTTACTTTTCTAGGCTGCGGTATCTATGTTTTCTTCTAAAATACATGGGAAAATCCCATTGGAGGAAAATTCCACTTAGGGTTAGGTCACCATGAACTCATAGAGAAAAATGGACATCGGCAACAAACTGGGAGTGCTTGGATATGGTTAGGAGGGAACTTACTTTTCTAGGCTGCCGTATCTACGTTTCCTGCTAAAATACATGGGAAGATCCCATTGGAGGAAAATTCCACCTAGGGTTAGGGTTAGGTCACCATCAACTCATAGAGAAAAATGGACATCGGCAACAAACTGGGAGTGCTTGGATATGGTTAGGAGGGAACTTACTTTTCTAGGCTGCCCTATCTATGTTTCCTGCTAAAATGCATGGGAAAATCCCATTGGAGGAAAATTCCACTTAGGGTTAGGGTTAGGTCACCATGAACTCATAGAGAAAAATGGACATGGGCAACAAACTGGGAGTGCTTGGATATGGTTAGGAGGGAAGTTACTTTTCTAGGCTGCCCTATCTTTGTTTCCTGCTAAAATACATGGGAAGATCCCATTGGAGGAAAATTCCACCTAGGGTTAGGGTTAGGTCACCATGAACTCATAGAGAAAAATGGACATTGGCAACAAACTGGGAGTGCTTGGATATGGTTAGGAGGGAACTTACTTTTCTAGGCTGCGGTATCTACGTTTCCTGCTAAAATACATGGGAAGATCCCATTGGAGGAAAATTCCACCTAGGGTTAGGGTTAGGTCACCATCAACTCATAGAGAAAAATGGACATCGGCAACAAACTGGGAGTGCTTGGATAAGGTTAGGAGGGAACTTACTTTTCTAGGCTGCCCTATCTACGTTTCGTGCTAAAATACATGGGAAGATCCCATTGGAGGAAAATTCCACCTAGGGTTAGGGTTAGGTCACCATGAACTCATAGAGAAAAATGGACATCGGCAACAAACTGGGAGTGCTTGGATATGGTTAGGAGGGGACTTACTTTTCTAGGCTGCCCTATCTATGTTTTCTTCTAAAATACATGGGAAAATCCCATTGGAGGAAAATTCCACTTAGGGTTAGGTCACCATGAACTCACAGAGAAAAATGGACATCGGCAACAAACTGGGAGTGCTTGGATATGGTTAGGAGGGAACTTACTTTTCTAGGCTGCCGTATCTACGTTTTCTGTTAAAATACATGGGAAGATCCCATTGGAGGAAAATTCCACTTAGCGTTTGGGTTAGGTCACCATGAACATGAAGAGAAACATGGACATTGCCAATAAATTCGGAGTGGTTGGGAATGATTAGAAGGACAAGGAAATTTCTAGGCTACCTTATGTTTGTTTCCTGCTAAAATACATGGGAAAATCCCATTGGAGGAAAATTCCACTTAGTGTTAGGGTTAGGTCACCATGAACTCATAGAGAAAAATGGACATCGGCAACAAACTGGGAGTGCTTGGATATGGTTAGGAGGGCACTTACTTTTCTAGGCTGCGGTATCTACGTTTTCTTCTAAAATACATGGGAAGATCCCATTGGAGGAAAATTCCACCTAGGGTTAGGGTTAGGTCACCATCAACTCATAGAGAAAAATGGACATCGGCAACCAACTGGGAGTGCTTGGATATGGTTAGGAGGGAACTTACTTTTCTAGGCTGCCCTATCTATGTTTCCTGCTAAAATGCATGGGAAAATCCCATTGGAGGAAAATTCCACTTAGCGTTTGGGTTAGGTCACCATGAACATGAAGAGAAACATGGACATTGCCAATAAATTCGGAGTGGTTGGGAATGATTAGAAGGACAAGGAAATTTCTAGGCTACCTTATGTTTGTTTCCTGCTAAAATACATGGGAAAATCCCATTGGAGGAAAATTCCACTTAGTGTTAGGGTTAGGTCACCATGAACTCATAGAGAAAAATGGACATCGGCAACAAACTGGGAGTGCTTGGATATGGTTAGGAGGGCACTTACTTTTCTAGGCTGCGGTATCTATGTTTTCTTCTAAAATACATGGGAAAATCCCATTGGAGGAAAATTCCACTTAGGGTTAGGTCACCATGAACTCATAGAGAAAAATGGACATCGGCAACAAACTGGGAGTGCTTGGATATGGTTAGGAGGGAACTTACTTTTCTAGGCTACCCTATCTATGTTTCCTGCTAAAATACATGGGAAGATCCCATTGGAGGAAAATTCCACCTAGGGTTAGGGTTAGGTCACCATGAACTCATAGAGAAAAATGGACATCGGCAACAAACTGGGAGTGCTTGGATATGGTTAGGAGGGAACTTACTTTTCTAGGCTGCGGTATCTATATTTTCTTCTAAAATACATGGGAAAATCCCATTGGAGGAAAATTACACTTAGGGTTAGGTCACCATTAACTCATAGAGAAAAATGGACATCGGCAACAAACTGGGAGTGCTTGGATATGGTTAGGAGGGAACTTACTTTTCTAGGCTGCCGTATCTACGTTTCCTGCTAAAATACATGGGAAGATCCCATTGGAGGAAAATTCCACTTAGGGTTAGGGTTAGGTCACCATGAACTCATAGAGAAAAATGGACATCGGCAACAAACTGGGAGTGCTTGGATATGGTTAGGAGGGCACTTACTTTTCTAGGCTGCGGTATCTACGTTTTCTTCTAAAATACATGGGAAGATCCCATTGGAGGAAAATTCCACCTAGGGTTAGGGTTAGGTCACCATCAACTCATAGAGAAAAATGGACATCGGCAACCAACTGGGAGTGCTTGGATATGGTTAGGAGGGAACTTACTTTTCTAGGCTGCCCTATCTATGTTTCCTGCTAAAATGCATGGGAAAATCCCATTGGAGGAAAATTCCACTTAGCGTTTGGGTTAGGTCACCATGAACATGAAGAGAAACATGGACATTGCCAATAAATTCGGAGTGGTTGGGAATGATTAGAACGACAAGGAAATTTCTAGGCTACCTTATGTTTGTTTCCTGCTAAAATACATGGGAAAATCCCATTGGAGGAAAATTCCACTTAGTGTTAGGGTTAGGTCACCATGAACTCATAGAGAAAAATGGACATCGGCAACAAACTGGGAGTGCTTGGATATGGTTAGGAGGGCACTTACTTTTCTAGGCTGCGGTATCTATGTTTTCTTCTAAAATACATGGGAAAATCCCATTGGAGGAAAATTCCACTTAGGGTTAGGTCACCATGAACTCATAGAGAAAAATGGACATCGGCAACAAACTGGGAGTGCTTGGATATGGTTAGGAGGGCACTTACTTTTCTAGGCTGCGGTATCTATGTTTTCTTCTAAAATACATGGGAAAATCCCATTGGAGGAAAATTCCACTTAGGGTTAGGTCACCATGAACTCATAGAGAAAAATGGACATCGGCAACAAACTGGGAGTGCTTGGATATGGTTAGGAGGGAACTTACTTTTCTAGGCTGCCGTATCTACGTTTCCTGCTAAAATACATGGGAAGATCCCATTGGAGGAAAATTCCACCTAGGGTTAGGGTTAGGTCACCATCAACTCATAGAGAAAAATGGACATCGGCAACAAACTGGGAGTGCTTGGATATGGTTAGGAGGGAACTTACTTTTCTAGGCTGCCCTATCTATGTTTCCTGCTAAAATGCATGGGAAAATCCCATTGGAGGAAAATTCCACTTAGGGTTAGGGTTAGGTCACCATGAACTTATAGAGAAAAATGGACATGGGCAACAAACTGGGAGTGCTTGGATATGGTTAGGAGGGAAGTTACTTTTCTAGGCTGCCCTATCTTTGTTTCCTGCTAAAATACATGGGAAGATCCCATTGGAGGAAAATTCCACCTAGGGTAAGGGTTAGGTCACCATCAACTCATAGAGAAAAATGGACATCGGCAACAAACTGGGAGTGCTTGGATATGGTTAGGAGGGAACTTACTTTTCTAGGCTGCGGTATCTACGTTTTCTTCTAAAATACATGGGAAGATCCCATTGGAGGAAAATTCCACCTAGGGTTAGGGTTAGGTCACCATCAACTCATAGAGAAAAATGGACATCGGCAACCAACTGGGAGTGCTTGGATATGGTTAGGAGGGAACTTACTTTTCTAGGCTGCCCTATCTATGTTTCCTGCTAAAATGCATGGGAAAATCCCATTGGAGGAAAATTCCACTTAGCGTTTGGGTTAGGTCACCATGAACATGAAGAGAAACATGGACATTGCCAATAAATTCGGAGTGGTTGGGAATGATTAGAAGGACAAGGAAATTTCTAGGCTACCTTATGTTTGTTTCCTGCTAAAATACATAGGAAAATCCCATTGGAGGAAAATTCCACTTAGGGTTAGGGTTAGGTCACCATGAACTCATAGAGAAAAATGGACATCGGCAACAAACTGGGAGTGCTTGGATATGGTTAGGAGGGCACTTACTTTTCTAGGCTGCGGTATCTACGTTTTCTTCTAAAATACATGGGAAGATCCCATTGGAGGAAAATTCCACCTAGGGTTAGGGTTAGGTCACCATCAACTCATAGAGAAAAATGGACATCGGCAACCAACTGGGAGTGCTTGGATATGGTTAGGAGGGAACTTACTTTTCTAGGCTGCGGTATCTATGTTTTCTTCTAAAATACATGGGAAAATCCCATTGGAGGAAAATTCCACTTAGGGTTAGGTCACCATGAACTCATAGAGAAAAATGGACATCGGCAACAAACTGGGAGTGCTTGGATATGGTTAGGAGGGCACTTACTTTTCTAGGCTGCGGTATCTATGTTTTCTTCTAAAATACATGGGAAAATCCCATTGGAGGAAAATTCCACTTAGGGTTAGGTCACCATGAACTCATAGAGAAAAATGGACATCGGCAACAAACTGGGAGTGCTTGGATATGGTTAGGAGGGCACTTACTTTTCTAGGCTGCGGTATCTATGTTTTCTTCTAAAATACATGGGAAAATCCCATTGGAGGAAAATTCCACTTAGGGTTAGGTCACCATGAACTCATAGAGAAAAATGGACATCGGCAACAAACTGGGAGTGCTTGGATATGGTTAGGAGGGCACTTACTTTTCTAGGCTGCGGTATCTACGTTTTCTTCTAAAATACATGGGAAGATCCCATTGGAGGAAAATTCCACCTAGGGTTAGGGTTAGGTCACCATCAACTCATAGAGAAAAATGGACATCGGCAACCAACTGGGAGTGCTTGGATATGGTTAGGAGGGAACTAACTTTTCTAGGCTGCCCTATCTATGTTTCCTGCTAAAATGCATGGGAAAATCCCATTGGAGGAAAATTCCACTTAGCGTTTGGGTTAGGTCACCATGAACATGAAGAGAAACATGGACATTGCCAATAAATTCGGAGTGGTTGGGAATGATTAGAAGGACAAGGAAATTTCTAGGCTACCTTATGTTTGTTTCCTGCTAAAATACATGGGAAAATCCCATTGGAGGAAAATTCCACTTAGTGTTAGGGTTAGGTCACCATGAACTCATAGAGAAAAATGGACATCGGCAACAAACTGGGAGTGCTTGGATATGGTTAGGAGGGCACTTACTTTTCTAGGCTGCGGTATCTATGTTTTCTTCTAAAATACATGGGAAAATCCCATTGGAGGAAAATTCCACTTAGGGTTAGGTCACCATGAACTCATAGAGAAAAATGGACATCGGCAACAAACTGGGAGTGCTTGGATATGGTTAGGAGGGAACTTACTTTTCTAGGCTACCCTATCTATGTTTCCTGCTAAAATACATGGGAAGATCCCATTGGAGGAAAATTCCACCTAGGGTTAGGGTTAGGTCACCATGAACTCATAGAGAAAAATGGACATCGGCAACAAACTGGGAGTGCTTGGATATGGTTAGGAGGGAACTTACTTTTCTAGGCTGCGGTATCTATATTTTCTTCTAAAATACATGGGAAAATCCCATTGGAGGAAAATTACACTTAGGGTTAGGTCACCATTAACTCATAGAGAAAAATGGACATCGGCAACAAACTGGGAGTGCTTGGATATGGTTAGGAGGGAACTTACTTTTCTAGGCTGCCGTATCTACGTTTCCTGCTAAAATACATGGGAAGATCCCATTGGAGGAAAATTCCACCTAGGGTTAGGGTTAGGTCACCATCAACTCATAGAGAAAAATGGACATCGGCAACAAACTGGGAGTGCTTGGATATGGTTAGGAGGGAACTTACTTTTCTAGGCTGCGCTATCTATGTTTCCTGCTAACATGCATAGGAAAATCCCATTGGAGGAAAATTCCACTTAGGGTTAGGGTTAGGTCACCATGAACTCATAGAGAAAAATGGACATCGGCAACAAACTGGGAGTGCTTGGATATGGTTAGGAGGGCACTTACTTTTCTAGGCTGCGGTATCTACGTTTTCTTCTAAAATACATGGGAAGATCCCATTGGAGGAAAATTCCACCTAGGGTTAGGGTTAGGTCACCATCAACTCATAGAGAAAAATGGACATCGGCAACCAACTGGGAGTGCTTGGATATGGTTAGGAGGGAACTTACTTTTCTAGGCTGCCCTATCTATGTTTCCTGCTAAAATGCATGGGAAAATCCCATTGGAGGAAAATTCCACTTAGCGTTTGGGTTAGGTCACCATGAACATGAAGAGAAACATGGACATTGCCAATAAATTCGGAGTGGTTGGGAATGATTAGAAGGACAAGGAAATTTCTAGGCTACCTTATGTTTGTTTCCTGCTAAAATACATGGGAAAATCCCATTGGAGGAAAATTCCACTTAGTGTTAGGGTTAGGTCACCATGAACTCATAGAGAAAAATGGACATCGGCAACAAACTGGGAGTGCTTGGATATGGTTAGGAGGGCACTTACTTTTCTAGGCTGCGGTATCTACGTTTTCTTCTAAAATACATGGGAAGATCCCATTGGAGGAAAATTCCACCTAGGGTTAGGGTTAGGTCACCATCAACTCATAGAGAAAAATGGACATCGGCAACCAACTGGGAGTGCTTGGATATGGTTAGGAGGGAACTTACTTTTCTAGGCTGCCCTATCTATGTTTCCTGCTAAAATGCATGGGAAAATCCCATTGGAGGAAAATTCCACTTAGCGTTTGGGTTAGGTCACCATGAACATGAAGAGAAACATGGACATTGCCAATAAATTCGGAGTGGTTGGGAATGATTAGAAGGACAAGGAAATTTCTAGGCTACCTTATGTTTGTTTCCTGCTAAAATACATGGGAAAATCCCATTGGAGGAAAATTCCACTTAGTGTTAGGGTTAGGTCACCATGAACTCATAGAGAAAAATGGACATCGGCAACAAACTGGGAGTGCTTGGATATGGTTAGGAGGGCACTTACTTTTCTAGGCTGCGGTATCTATGTTTTCTTCTAAAATACATGGGAAAATCCCATTGGAGGAAAATTCCACTTAGGGTTAGGTCACCATGAACTCATAGAGAAAAATGGACATCGGCAACAAACTGGGAGTGCTTGGATATGGTTAGGAGGGCACTTACTTTTCTAGGCTGCGGTATCTATGTTTTCTTCTAAAATACATGGGAAAATCCCATTGGAGGAAAATTCCACTTAGGGTTAGGTCACCATGAACTCATAGAGAAAAATGGACATCGGCAACAAACTGGGAGTGCTTGGATATGGTTAGGAGGGAACTTACTTTTCTAGGCTGCCGTATCTACGTTTCCTGCTAAAATACATGGGAAGATCCCATTGGAGGAAAATTCCACCTAGGGTTAGGGTTAGGTCACCATCAACTCATAGAGAAAAATGGACATCGGCAACAAACTGGGAGTGCTTGGATATGGTTAGGAGGGAACTTACTTTTCTAGGCTGCGGTATCTACGTTTCCTGCTAAAATACATGGGAAGATCCCATTGGAGGAAAATTCCACCTAGGGTTAGGGTTAGGTCACCATCAACTCATAGAGAAAAATGGACATCGGCAACAAACTGGGAGTGCTTGGATAAGGTTAGGAGGGAACTTACTTTTCTAGGCTGCCCTATCTACGTTTCGTGCTAAAATACATGGGAAGATCCCATTGGAGGAAAATTCCACCTAGGGTTAGGGTTAGGTCACCATGAACTCATAGAGAAAAATGGACATCGGCAACAAACTGGGAGTGCTTGGATATGGTTAGGAGGGGACTTACTTTTCTAGGCTGCCCTATCTATGTTTTCTTCTAAAATACATGGGAAAATCCCATTGGAGGAAAATTCCACTTAGGGTTAGGTCACCATGAACTCACAGAGAAAAATGGACATCGGCAACAAACTGGGAGTGCTTGGATATGGTTAGGAGGGAACTTACTTTTCTAGGCTGCCGTATCTACGTTTTCTGTTAAAATACATGGGAAGATCCCATTGGAGGAAAATTCCACCTAGGGTTAGGGTTAGGTCACCATGAACACATAGAGAAAAATGGACATTGGCAACAAACTGGGAGTGCTTGGATATGGTTAGAAGGGAACTTACTTTTCTAGGCTGCCCTATCTATGTTTCCTGCTAAAATACATGGGAAGATCCCATTGGAGGAAAATTCCACTTAGGGTTAGGGTTAGGTCACCATGAACTCATAGAGAAAAATGGACATCGGCAACAAACTGGGAGTGCTTGGATAAGGTTAGGAGGGAACTTACTTTTCTAGGCTGCCCAATCTACGTTTCGTGCTAAAATACATGGGAAGATCCCACTGGAGGAAAATTCCACTTAGGGTTAGGGTTAGGTCACCATGAACTCATAGAGAAAAATGGACATCGGCAACAAACTGGGAGTGCTTGGATATGGTTAGGAGGGAACTTACTTTTCTAGGCTGCCGTATCTACGTTTCCTGCTAAAATACATGGGAAGATCCCATTGGAGGAAAATTCCACCTAGGGTTAGGGTTAGGTCACCATCAACTCATAGAGAAAAATGGACATCGGCAACAAACTGGGAGTGCTTGGATATGGTTAGGAGGGAACTTACTTTTCTAGGCTGCGCTATCTATGTTTCCTGCTAACATGCATAGGAAAATCCCATTGGAGGAAAATTCCACTTAGGGTTAGGGTTAGGTCACCATGAACTCACAGAGAAAAATGGACATCGGCAACAAACTGGGACTGCTTGGATATGGTTAGGAGGGCACTTACTTTTCTAGGCTGCGGTATCTACGTTTTCTTCTAAAATACATGGGAAAATCCCATTGGAGGAAAATTCCACTTAGGGTTAGGTCACCATGAACTCATAGAGAAAAATGGACATCGGCAACAAACTGGGAGTGCTTGGATATGGTTAGGAGGGAACTTACTTTTCTAGGCTGCCGTATCTACGTTTCCTGGTAAAATACATGGGAAGATCCCATTGGAGGAAAATTCCACCTAGGGTTAGGTCACCATGAACTCATAGAGAAAAATGGACATTGGCAACAAACTGGGAGTGCTTGGATATGGTTAGGAGGGAACTTACTTTTCTAGGCTGCGGTATCTATATTTTCTTCTAAAATACATGGGAAAATCCCATTGGAGGAAAATTCCACTTAGGGTTAGGTCACGATGAACTCATAGAGAAAAAGGAATATCGGCAACAAACTGGGAGTGCTTGGATATGGTTAGGAGGGAACTTACTTTTCTAGGCTGCCGTATCTACGTTTCCTGCTAAAATGCATGGGAAGATCCCATTGGAGGAAAATTCCACCTAGGGTTAGGGTTAGGTCACCATCAACTCATAGAGAAAAATGGACATCGGCAACAAACTGGGAGTGCTTGGATAAGGTTAGGAGGGAACTTACTTTTCTAGGCTGCCGTATCTACGTTTCCTGGTAAAATACATGGGAAGATCCCATTGGAGGAAAATTCCACCTAGGGTTAGGGTTAGGTCACCATGAACTCATAGAGAAAAATGGACATCGGCAACAAACTGGGAGTGCTTGGATAAGGTTAGGAGGGAACTTACTTTTCTAGGCTGCGGTATCTATATTTTCTTCTAAAATACATGTGAAAATCCCATTGGAGGAAAATTCCACTTAGGGTTAGGTCACCATGAACTCATAGAGAAAAATGGACATCGGCAACAAACTGGGAGTGCTTGGATATGGTTAGGAGGGAACTTACTTTTCTAGGCTGCCGTATCTACGTTTCCTGGTAAAATACATGGGAAGATCCCATTGGAGGAAAATTCCACCTAGGGTTAGGGTTAGGTCACCATGAACTCATAGAGAAAAATGGACATCGGCAACAAACTGGGAGTGCTTGGATATGGTTAGGAGGGAACTTACTTTTCTAGGCTGCGGTATCTATATTTTCTTCTAAAATACATGGGAAAATCCCATTGGAGGAAAATTACACTTAGGGTTAGGTCACCATTAACTCATAGAGAAAAATGGACATCGGCAACAAACTGGGAGTGCTTGGATATGGTTAGGAGGGAACTTACTTTTCTAGGCTGCCGTATCTACGTTTTCTGTTAAAATACATGGGAAGATCCCATTGGAGGAAAATTCCACCTAGGGTTAGGGTTAGGTCACCATCAACTCATAGAGAAAAATGGACATCGGCAACAAACTGGGAGTGCTTGGATATGGTTAGGAGGGAACTTACTTTTCTAGGCTGCCCTATCTATGTTTCCTGCTAAAATGCATGGGAAAATCCCATTGGAGGAAAATTCCACTTAGCGTTTGGGTTAGGTCACCATGAACATGAAGAGAAACATGGACATTGCCAATAAATTCGGAGTGGTTGGGAATGATTAGAAGGACAAGGAAATTTCTAGGCTACCTTATGTTTGTTTCCTGCTAAAATACATGGGAAAATCCCATTGGAGGAAAATTCCACTTAGTGTTAGGGTTAGGTCACCATGAACTCATAGAGAAAAATGGACATCGGCAACAAACTGGGAGTGCTTGGATATGGTTAGGAGGGCACTTACTTTTCTAGGCTGCGGTATCTATGTTTTCTTCTAAAATACATGGGAAAATCCCATTGGAGGAAAATTCCACTTAGGGTTAGGTCACCATGAACTCATAGAGAAAAATGGACATCGGCAACAAACTGGGAGTGCTTGGATATGGTTAGGAGGGAACTTACTTTTCTAGGCTACCCTATCTATGTTTCCTGCTAAAATACATGGGAAGATCCCATTGGAGGAAAATTCCACCTAGGGTTAGGGTTAGGTCACCATCAACTCATAGAGAAAAATGGACATCGGCAACAAACTGGGACTGCTTGGATATGGTTAGGAGGGAACTTACTTTTCTAGGCTGCCGTATCTACGTTTCCTGCTAAAATACATGGGAAGATCCCATTGGAGGAAAATTCCACCTAGGGTTAGGGTTAGGTCACCATCAACTCATAGAGAAAAATGGACATCGGCAACAAACTGGGAGTGCTTGGATATGGTTAGGAGGGAACTTACTTTTCTAGGCTGCCCTATCTATGTTTCCTGCTAAAATGCATGGGAAAATCCCATTGGAGGAAAATTCCACTTAGGGTTAGGGTTAGGTCACCATGAACTCATAGAGAAAAATGGACATCGGCAACAAACTGGGAGTGCTTGGATATGGTTAGGAGGGAAGTTACTTTTCTAGGCTGCCCTATCTTTGTTTCCTGCTAAAATACATGGGAAGATCCCATTGGAGGAAAATTCCACCTAGGGTTAGGGTTAGGTCACCATGAACTCATAGAGAAAAATGGACATTGGCAACAAACTGGGAGTGCTTGGATATGGTTAGGAGGGAACTTACTTTTCTAGGCTGCGGTATCTACGTTTCCTGCTAAAATACATGGGAAGATCCCATTGGAGGAAAATTCCACCTAGGGTTAGGGTTAGGTCACCATCAACTCATAGAGAAAAATGGACATCGGCAACAAACTGGGAGTGCTTGGATAAGGTTAGGAGGGAACTTACTTTTCTAGGCTGCCCTATCTACGTTTCGTGCTAAAATACATGGGAAGACCCCATTGGAGGAAAATTCCACCTAGGGTTAGGGTTAGGTCACCATGAACTCATAGAGAAAAATGGACATCGGCAACAAACTGGGAGTGCTTGGATATGGTTAGGAGGGGACTTACTTTTCTAGGCTGCCCTATCTATGTTTTCTTCTAAAATACATGGGAAAATCCCATTGGAGGAAAATTCCACTTAGGGTTAGGTCACCATGAACTCACAGAGAAAAATGGACATCGGCAACAAACTGGGAGTGCTTGGATATGGTTAGGAGGGAACTTACTTTTCTAGGCTGCCGTATCTACGTTTTCTGTTAAAATACATGGGAAGATCCCATTGGAGGAAAATTCCACCTAGGGTTAGGGTTAGGTCACCATGAACACATAGAGAAAAATGGACATTGGCAACAAACTGGGAGTGCTTGGATATGGTTAGAAGGGAACTTACTTTTCTAGGCTGCCCTATCTATGTTTCCTGCTAAAATACATGGGAAGATCCCATTGGAGGAAAATTCCACTTAGGGTTAGGGTTAGGTCACCATGAACTCATAGAGAAAAATGGACATCGGCAACAAACTGGGAGTGCTTGGATAAGGTTAGGAGGGAACTTACTTTTCTAGGCTGCCCTATCTACGTTTCGTGCTAAAATACATGGGAAGATCCCACTGGAGGAAAATTCCACTTAGGGTTAGGGTTAGGTCACCATGAACTCATAGAGAAAAATGGACATCGGCAACAAACTGGGAGTGCTTGGATATGGTTAGGAGGGAACTTACTTTTCTAGGCTGCCGTATCTACGTTTCCTGCTAAAATACATGGGAAGATCCCATTGGAGGAAAATTCCACTTAGGGTTAGGTCACCATGAACTCATAGAGAAAAATGGACATCGGCAACAAACTGGGAGTGCTTGGATATGGTTAGGAGGGAACTTACTTTTCTAGGCTGCCGTATCTACGTTTTCTGCTAAAATACATGGGAAGATCCCATTGGAGGAAAATTCCACCTAGGGTTAGGTCACCATGAACTCATAGAGAAAAATGGACATTGGCAACAAACTGGGAGTGCTTGGATATGGTTAGGAGGGAACTTACTTTTCTAGGCTGCGCTATCTATATTTTCTTCTAAAATAAATGGGAAAATCCCATTGGAGGAAAATTCCACTTAGGGTTAGGTCACGATGAACTCATAGAGAAAAAGGAATATCGGCAACAAACTGGGAGTGCTTGGATATGGTTAGGAGGGAACTTACTTTTCTAGGCTGCCGTATCTACGTTTCCTGCTAAAATGCATGGGAAGATCCCATTGGAGGAAAATTCCACCTAGGGTTAGGGTTAGGTCACCATCAACTCATAGAGAAAAATGGACATCGGCAACAAACTGGGAGTGCTTGGATAAGGTTAGGAGGGAACTTACTTTTCTAGGCTGCCGTATCTACGTTTCCTGGTAAAATACATGGGAAGATCCCATTGGAGGAAAATTCCACCTAGGGTTAGGGTTAGGTCACCATGAACTCATAGAGAAAAATGGACATCGGCAACAAACTGGGAGTGCTTGGATAAGGTTAGGAGGGAACTTACTTTTCTAGGCTGCGGTATCTATATTTTCTTCTAAAATACATGTGAAAATCCCATTGGAGGAAAATTCCACTTAGGGTTAGGTCACCATGAACTCATAGAGAAAAATGGACATCGGCAACAAACTGGGAGTGCTTGGATATGGTTAGGAGGGAACTTACTTTTCTAGGCTGCCGTATCTACGTTTTCTGTTAAAATACATGGGAAGATCCCATTGGAGGAAAATTCCACCTAGGGTTAGGGTTAGGTCACCATCAACTCATAGAGAAAAATGGACATCGGCAACAAACTGGGAGTGCTTGGATATGGTTAGGAGGGAACTTACTTTTCTAGGCTGCCCTATCTATGTTTCCTGCTAAAATGTATGGGAAAATCCCATTGGAGGAAAATTCCACTTAGGGTTAGGGTTAGGTCACCATGAACTCATAGAGAAAAATGGACATCGGCAACAAACTGGGAGTGCTTGGATATGGTTAGGAGGGAACTTACTTTTCTAGGCTGCCGTATCTACGTTTTCTGCTAAAATACATGGGAAGATCCCATTGGAGGAAAATTCCACCTAGGGTTAGGGTTAGGTCACCATCAACTCATAGAGAAAAATGGACATCGGCAACAAACTGGGAGTGCTTGGATATGGTTAGGAGGGAACTTACTTTTCTAGGCTGCCATATCTATGTTTCCTGCTAAAATGCATGGGAAAATCCCATTGGAGGAAAATTCCACTTAGGGTTAGGGTTAGTTCACCATGAACTAATAGAGAAAAATGGACATCGGCAACAAACTGGGAGTGCTTGGATATGGTTAGGAGGGAACTTACTTTTCTAGGCTGCCCTATCTATGTTTCCTACTAAAATGCATGGGAAAATCCCATTGGAGGAAAATTCCACTTAGCGTTTGGGTTAGGTCACCATGAACATGGAGAGAAACATGGACATTGCCAATAAATTCGGAGTGGTTGGGAATGATTAGAAGGGCAAGGAAATTTCTAGGCTACCTTATCTTTGTTTCCTGCTAAAATACATGGGAAAATCCCATTGGAGGAAAATTCCACTTAGTGTTAGGGTTAGGTCACCATGAACTCATAGAGAAAAATGGACATCGGCAACAAACTGGGAGTGCTTGGATATGGTTAGGAGGGCACTTACTTTTCTAGGCTGCGGTATCTATGTTTTCTTCTAAAACACATGGGAAAATCCCATTGGAGGAAAATTCCACTTAGGGTTAGGTCACCATGAACTCATAGAGAAAAATGGACATTGGCAACAAACTGGGAGTGCTTGGATATGGTTAGGAGGGAACTTACTTTTCTAGGCTGCGGTATCTATATTTTTTTCTAAAATACATGGGAAAATCCCATTGGAGGAAAATTCCACTTAGTGTTAGTGTTAGGTCACCATGAACTCATAGAGAAAAATGGACATCGGCAACAAACTGGGAGTGCTTGGATATGGTTAGGAGGGCACTTACTTTTCCAGGCTGCGGTATCTACGTTTTCTTCTAAAATACATGGGAAAATCCCATTGGAGGAAAATTCCACTTAGGCTTAGGGTTAGGTCACCATGAACTCATAGAGAAAAATGGACATCGGCAACAAACTGGGAGTGCTTGGATATGGTTAGGAGGGAACTTACTTTTCTAGGCTGCCGTATCTACGTTTCCTGGTAAAATACATGGGATGATCCCATTGGAGGAAAATTCCACCTAGGGTTAGGTCACCATGAACTCATAGAGAAAAATGGACATTGGCAACAAACTGGGAGTGCTTGGATATGGTTAGGAGGGAACTTACTTTTCTAGGCTGCCGTATCTACGTTTCCTGCTAAAATGCATGGGAAGATCCCATTGGAGGAAAATTCCACCTAGGGTTAGGGTTAGGTCACCATCAACTCATAGAGAAAAATGGACATCGGCAACAAACTGGGAGTGCTTGGATAAGGTTAGGAGGGAACTTACTTTTCTAGGCTGCCCTATCTACGTTTCGTGCTAAAATACATGGGAAGATCCCATTGGAGGAAAATTCTACCTAGGGTTAGGGTTAGGTCACCATGAACTCATAGAGAAAAATGGACATTGGCAACAAACTGGGAGTGCTTGGATATGGTTAGGAGGGAACTTACTTTTCTAGGCTGCGGTATCTATGTTTTCTTCTAAAATACATGGGAAAATCCCATTGGAGGAAAATTCCACTTAGGGTTAGGTCACCATGAACTCATAGAGAAAAATGGACATCGGCAACAAACTGGGAGTGCTTGGATATGGTTAGGAGGGAAGTTACTTTTCTAGGCTGCCCTATCTTTGTTTCCTGCTAAAATACATGGGAAGATCCCATTGGAGGAAAATTCCACTTAGGCTTAGGGTTAAGTCACCATGAACTCATAGAGAAAAATGGACATCGGCAACAAACTGGGAGTGCTTGGATATGGTTAGGAGGGAACTTACTTTTCTAGGCTGCCCTATCTATGTTTCCTGCTAAAATGCATGGGAAAATCCCATTGGAGGAAAATTCCACTTAGGCTTAGGGTTAGGTCACCATGAACTCATAGAGAAAAAGGGACATTGGCAACAAACTGGGAGTGCTTGGATATGGTTAGGAGGGAACTTACTTTTCTAGGCTGCCCTATCTATGTTTCCTGCTAAAATGCATGGGAAAATCCAATTGGAGGAAAATTCCACTTAGGCTTAGGGTTAGGTCACCATGAACTCATAGAGAAAAATGTACATCGGCAACAAACTGGGAGTTCTTGGATATGGTTAGGAGGGAACTTACTTTTCTAGGCTGCGGTATCTATATTTTCTTCTAAAATACATGGGAAAATCCCATTGGAGGAAAATTACACTTAGGGTTAGGTCACCATTAACTCATAGAGAAAAATGGACATCGGCAACCAACTGGGAGTGCTTGGATATGGTTAGGAGGGAACTTACTTTTCTAGGCTGCCCTATCTATGTTTCCTGCTAAAATGCATGGGAAAATCCCATTGGAGGAAAATTCCACTTAGCGTTTGGGTTAGGTCACCATGAACATGAAGAGAAACATGGACATTGCCAATAAATTCGGAGTGGTTGGGAATGATTAGAAGGACAAGGAAATTTCTAGGCTACCTTATGTTTGTTTCCTGCTAAAATACATGGGAAAATCCCATTGGAGGAAAATTCCACTTAGTGTTAGGGTTAGGTCACCATGAACTCATAGAGAAAAATGGACATCGGCAACAAACTGGGAGTGCTTGGATATGGTTAGGAGGGCACTTACTTTTCTAGGCTGCGGTATCTATGTTTTCTTCTAAAATACATGGGAAAATCCCATTGGAGGAAAATTCCACTTAGGGTTAGGTCACCATGAACTCATAGAGAAAAATGGACATCGGCAACAAACTGGGAGTGCTTGGATATGGTTAGGAGGGAACTTACTTTTCTAGGCTACCCTATCTATGTTTCCTGCTAAAATACATGGGAAGATCCCATTGGAGGAAAATTCCACCTAGGGTTAGGGTTAGGTCACCATGAACTCATAGAGAAAAATGGACATCGGCAACAAACTGGGAGTGCTTGGATATGGTTAGGAGGGAACTTACTTTTCTAGGCTGCCCTATCTATGTTTCCTGCTAAAATGCATGGGAAAATCCCATTGGAGGAAAATTCCACTTAGCGTTTGGGTTAGGTCACCATGAACATGGAGAGAAACATGGACATTGCCAATAAATTCGGAGTGGTTGGGAATGATTAGAAGGGCAAGGAAATTTCTAGGCTGCCTTATCTTTGTTTCCTGCTAAAATACATGGGAAAATCCCATTGGAGGAAAATTGCACTTAGTGTTAGGGTTAGGTCACCATGAACTCATAGAGAAAAATGGACATCGGCAACAAACTGGGAGTGCTTGGATATGGTTAGGAGGGCACTTACTTTTCTAGGCTGCCCTATCTTTTTTTCCTGCTAAAATACATGGGAAGATCCCATTGGAGGAAAATTCCACCTAGGGTTAGGGTTAGGTCACCATGAACTCATAGAGAAAAATGGACATTGGCAACAAACTGGGAGTGCTTGGATATGGTTAGGAGGGAACTTACTTTTCTAGGCTGCCCTATCTTTGTTTCCTGCTAAAATGCATGGGAAAATCCCATTGGAGGAAAATTCCACTTAGGCTTAGGGTTAGGTCACCATGAACTCATAGAGAAAAATGGACATCGGCAACAACCTGGGAGTGCTTGGATATGGTTAGGAGGGAACTTACTTTTCTAGGCTGCCCTATCTATGTTTCCTGCTAAAATGCATGGGAAAATCCCATTGGAGGAAAATTCCACTTAGGCTTAGGGTTAGGTCACCATGAACTCATAGAGAAAAATGGACATCGGCAACAACCTGGGAGTGCTTGGATATGGTTAGGAGGGAACTTACTTTTCTAGGCTGCCCTATCTATGTTTCCTGCTAAAATGCATGGGAAAATCCCATTGGAGGAAAATTCCACTTAGCGTTTGGGTTAGGTCACCATGAACATGGAGAGAAACATGGACATTGGCAACAAACTGGGAGTGCTTGGATATGGTTAGGAGAGAACTTACTTTTCTAGGCTGCCCTATCTATGTTTCCTGCTAAAATGCATGGGAAAATCCCATTGGAGGAAAATTCCACTTAGGCTTAGGGTTAGGTCACCATGAACTCATAGAGAAAAATGGACATCTGCAACAAACTGGGAGTTCTTGGATATGGTTAGGAGGGAACTTACTTTTCTAGGCTGTGGTATCTATATTTTCTTCTAAAATACAAGGGAAAATCCCATTGGAGGAAAATTACACTTAGGGTTAGGTCACCATGAACTCATAGAGAAAAATGGACATCGGCAACAAACTGGGAGTGCTTGGATATGGTTAGGAGGGAACTTACTTTTCTAGGCTGCCGTATCTATGTTTCCTGCTAAAATGCATGGGAAAATCCCATTGGAGGAAAATTCCACTTAGGGTTAGGATTAGGTCACCATGAACTAATAGAGAAAAATGGACATCGGCAACAACCTGGGAGTGCTTGGATATGGTTAGGAGGGAACTTACTTTTCTAGGCTGCCCTATCTATGTTTCCTGCTAAAATGCATGGGAAAATCCCTTTGGAGGAAAATTCCACTTAGGGTTAGGGTTAGGTCACCATGAACTCATAGAGAAAAATGGACATCTGCAACAAACTGGGAGTTCTTGGATATGGTTAGGAGGGAACTTACTTTTCTAGGCTGTGGTATCTATATTTTCTTCTAAAATACATGGGAAAATCCCATTGGAGGAAAATTACACTTAGGGTTAGGTCACCATGAACTCATAGAGAAAAATGGAAATCGGCAACAAACTGGGAGTGCTTGGATATGGTTAGGAGGGAACTTACTTTTCTAGGCTGCCGTATCTATGTTTCTTGCTAAAATGCATGGGAAAATCCCATTGGAGGAAAATTCCACTTAGGGTTAGGGTTAGGTCACCATGAACTAATAGAGAAAAATGGACATCGGCAACAACCTGGGAGTGCTTGGATATGGTTAGGAGGGAACTTACTTTTCTAGGCTGCCCTATCTATGTTTCCTGCTAAAATGCATGGGAAAATCCCATTGGAGGAAAATTCCACTTAGGGTTAGGGTTAGGTCACCATGAACTAATAGAGAAAAATGGACATCGGCAACAACCTGGGAGTGCTTGGATATGGTTAGGAGGGAACTTACTTTTCTAGGCTGCCCTATCTATGTTTCCTGCTAAAATGCATGGGAAAATCCCATTGGAGGAAAATTCCACTTAGCGTTTGGGTTAGGTCACCATGAACATGGAGAGAAACATGGACATTGGCAACAAACTGGGAGTGCTTGGATATGGTTAGGAGAGAACTTACTTTTCTAGGCTGCCCTATCTATGTTTCCTGCTAAAATGCATGGGAAAATCCCATTGGAGGAAAATTCCACTTTGGGTTAGGGTTAGGTCACCATGAACTCATAGAGAAAAATGGACATCGGCAACAAACTGGGAGTTCTTGGATATGGTTAAGAGGGAACTTACTTTTCTAGGCTGCGGTATCTATATTTTCTTCTAAAATACATGGGAAAATCCCATTGGAGGAAAATTCCACTTAGCGTTTGGGTTAGGTCACCATGAACATGGAGAGAAACATGGACATTGGCAACAAACTGGGAGTGCTTGGATATGGTTAGGAGGGAACTTACTTTTCTAGGCTGCCCTATCTATGTTTCCTGCTAAAATGCATGGGAAAATCCCATTGGAGGAAAATTCCACTTAGGGTTAGGGTTAGGTCACCATGAACTCATAGAGAAAAATGGACATCTGCAACAAACTGGGAGTTCTTGGATATGGTTAGGAGGGAACTTACTTTTCTAGGCTGTGGTATCTATATTTTCTTCTAAAATACATGGGAAAATCCTATTGGAGGAAAATTACACTTAGGGTTAGGTCACCATGAACTCATAGAGAAAAATGGACATCGGCAACAAACTGGGAGTGCTTGGATATGGTTAGGAGGGAACTTACTTTTCTAGGCTGCCCTATCTATGTTTCCTGCTAAAATGCATGGGAAAATCCCATTGGAGGAAAATTCCACTTAGGGTTAGGGTTAGGTCACCATGAACTAATAGAGAAAAATGGACATCGGCAACAACCTGGGAGTGCTTGGATATGGTTAGGAGGGAACTTACTTTTCTAGGCTGCCCTATCTATGTTTCCTGCTAAAATGCATGGGAAAATCCCATTGGAGGAAAATTCCACTTAGCGTTTGGGTTAGGTCACCATGAACATGGAGAGAAACATGGACATTGGCAACAAACTGGGAGTGCTTGGATATGGTTAGGAGGGAACTTACTTTTCTAGGCTGCGGTATCTATATTTTCTTCTAAAATACATGGGAAAATCCCATTGGAGGAAAATTACACTTAGGGTTAGGTCACCATTAACTCATAGAAAAAAATGGACATCGGCAACAAACTGGGAGTGCTTGGATATGGTTAGGAGGGAACTTACTTTTCTAGGCTGCCGTATCTATGTTTCTTGCTAAAATGCATGGGAAAATCCCATTGGAGGAAAATTCCACTTAGGGTTAGGGTTAGGTCACCATGAACTAATAGAGAAAAATGGACATCGGCAACAACCTGGGAGTGCTTGGATATGGTTAAGAGGGAACTTACTTTTCTAGGCTGCCCTATCTATGTTTCCTGCTAAAATGCATGGGAAAATCCCATTGGAGGAAAATTCCACTTAGGGTTAGGGTTAGGTCACCATGAACTCATAGAGAAAAATGGACATCGGCAACAACCTGGGAGTGCTTGGATATGGTTAGGAGGGAACTTACTTTTCTAGGCTGCCCTATCTATGTTTCCTGCTAAAATGCATGGGAAAATCCCATTGGAGGAAAATTCCACTTAGCGTTTGGGTTAGGTCACCATGAACATGGAGATTAACATGGACATTGGCAACAAACTGGGAGTGCTTGGATATGGTTAGGAGAGAACTTACTTTTCTAGGCTGCCCTATCTATGTTTCCTGCTAAAATGCATGGGAAAATCCCATTGGAGGAAAATTCCACTTAGGGTTAGGGTTAGGTCACCATGAACTCATAGAGAAAAATGGACATCGGCAACAAACTGGGAGTTCTTGGATATGGATAAGAGGGAACTTACTTTTCTAGGCTGCGGTATCTATATTTTCTTCTAAAATACATGGGAAAATCCCATTGGAGGAAAATTCCACTTAGCGTTTGGGTTAGGTCACCATGAACATGGAGAGAAACATGGACATTGGCAACAAACTGGGAGTGCTTGGATATGGTTAGGAGGGAACTTACTTTTCTAGGCTGCCCTATCTATGTTTCCTGCTAAAATGCATGGGAAAATCCCATTGGAGGAAAATTCCACTTAGGGTTAGGGTTAGGTCACCATGAACTCATAGAGAAAAATGGACATCTGCAACAAACTGGGAGTTCTTGGATATGGTTAGGAGGGAACTTACTTTTCTAGGCTGTCTTATCTATATTTTCTTCTAAAATACATGGGAAAATCCCATTGGAGGAAAATTACACTTAGGGTTAGGTCACCATGAACTCATAGAGAAAAATGGACATCGGCAACAAACTGGGAGTGCTTGGATATGGTTAGGAGGGAACTTACTTTTCTAGGCTGCCCTATCTATGTTTCCTGCTAAAATGCATGGGAAAATCCCATTGGAGGAAAATTCCACTTAGGGTTAGGGTTAGGTCACCATGAACTAATAGAGAAAAATGGACATCGGCAACAACCTGGGAGTGCTTGGATATGGTTAGGAGGGAACTTACTTTTCTAGGCTGCCCTATCTATGTTTCCTGCTAAAATGCATGGGAAAATCCCATTGGAGGAAAATTCCACTTAGCGTTTGGGTTAGGTCACCATGAACATGGAGAGAAACATGGACATTGGCAACAAACTGGGAGTGCTTGGATATGGTTAGGAGGGAACTTACTTTTCTAGGCTGCGGTATCTATATTTTCTTCTAAAATACATGGGAAAATCCCATTGGAGGAAAATTACACTTAGGGTTAGGTCACCATTAACTCATAGAAAAAAATGGACATCGGCAACAAACTGGGAGTGCTTGGATATGGTTAGGAGGGAACTTACTTTTCTAGGCTGCCGTATCTACGTTTCCTGCTAAAATACATGGGAAGATCCCATTGGAGGAAAATTCCACCTAGGGTTAGGGTTAGGTCACCATCAACTCATAGAGAAAAATGGACATCGGCAACAAACTGGGAGTGCTTGGATATGGTTAGGAGGGAACTTACTTTTCTAGGCTGCGCTATCTATGTTTCCTGCTAACATGCATAGGAAAATCCCATTGGAGGAAAATTCCACTTAGGGTTAGGGTTAGGTCACCATGAACTCATAGAGAAAAATGGACATCGGCAACAAACTGGGAGTGCTTGGATATGGTTAGGAGGGAAGTTACTTTTCTAGGCTGCCCTATCTTTGTTTCCTGCTAAAATACATGGGAAGATCCCATTGGAGGAAAATTTCACCTTGGGTTAGGGTTAGGTCACCATGAACTCATAGAGAAAAATGGACATCGGCAACAAACTGGGAGTGCTTGGATATGGTTAGGAGGGAACTTACTTTTCTAGGCTGCCCTATCTTTGTTTCCTGCTAAAATACATGGGAAGATCCCATTGGAGGAAAATTTCACCTTGGGTTAGGGTTAGGTCACCATGAACTCATAGAGAAAAATGGACATCGGCAACAAACTGGGAGTGCTTGGATATGGTTAGGAGGGAACTTACTTTTCTAGGCTGCGGTATCTATATTTTCTTCTAAAATACATGGGAAAATCCCATTGGAGGAAAATTCCACTTAGCGTTTGGGTTAGGTCACCATGAACATGGAGAGAAACATGGACATTGGCAACAAACTGGGAGTGCTTGGATATGGTTAGGAGGGAACTTACTTTTCTAGGCTGCCCTATCTATGTTTCCTGCTAAAATGCATGGGAAAATCCCATTGGAGGAAAATTCCACTTAGGCTTAGGGTTAGGTCACCATGAACTCATAGAGAAAAATGGACATCGGCAACAAACTGGGAGTGCTTGGATATGGTTAGGAGGGAACTTACTTTTCTAGGCTGCGCTATCTATGTTTCCTGCTAACATGCATAGGAAAATCCCATTGGAGGAAAATTCCACTTAGGGTTAGGGTTAGGTCACCATGAACTAATAGAGAAAAATGGACATCGGCAACAACCTGGGAGTGCTTGGATATGGTTAGGAGGGAACTTACTTTTCTAGGCTGCCCTATCTATGTTTCCTGCTAAAATGCATGGGAAAATCCCATTGGAGGAAAATTCCACTTAGGCTTAGGGTTAGGTCACCATGAACTCATAGAGAAAAATGGACATCGGCAACAAACTGGGAGTGCTTGGATATGGTTAGGAGGGAACTTACTTTTCTAGGCTGCGCTATCTATGTTTCCTGCTAACATGCATAGGAAAATCCCATTGGAGGAAAATTCCACTTAGGGTTAGGGTTAGGTCACCATGAACTAATAGAGAAAAATGGACATCGGCAACAA
Source organism: Bothrops alternatus (assembly GCA_034064705.1). Taxonomy (NCBI): domain Eukaryota; kingdom Metazoa; phylum Chordata; class Lepidosauria; order Squamata; family Viperidae; genus Bothrops; species Bothrops alternatus. The sequence continues at coordinate 13,778 of JARGCV010000012.1, read as the reverse complement.
CCTGGGAGTGCTTGGATATGGTTAGGAGGGAACTTACTTTTCTAGGCTGCCCTATCTATGTTTCCTGCTAAAATGCATGGGAAAATCCCATTGGAGGAAAATTCCACATAGGGTTAGGGTTAGGTCACCATGAACATGGAGAGAAACATGGACATTGGCAAAAAACTGGGAGTGCTTGGATATGGTTAGGAGGGAACTTACTTTTCTAGGCTGCCGTATCTATGTTTTCTGCTAAAATACATGGGAAGATCCCATTGGAGGAAAATTCCACCTAGGGTTAGGGTTAGGTCACCATCAACTCATAGAGAAAAATGGACATCGGCAACAAACTGGGAGTGCTTGGATATGGTTAGGAGGGAACTTACTTTTCTAGGCTGCCGTATCTATGTTTCCTGCTAAAATGCATGGGAAAATCCCATTGGAGGAAAATTCCACTTAGCGTTTGGGTTAGGTCACCATGAACATGGAGAGAAACATGGACATTGGCAAAAAACTGGGAGTGCTTGGATATGGTTAGGAGGGAACTTACTTTTCTAGGCTGCCCTATCTATGTTTCCTGCTAAAATGCATGGGAAAATCCCATTGGAGGAAAATTCCACTTAGGGTTAGGGTTAGGTCACCATGAACTCATAGAGAAAAATGGACATCTGCAACAAACTGGGAGTTCTTGGATATGGTTAGGAGGGAACTTACTTTTCTAGGCTGTGGTATCTATATTTTCTTCTAAAATACATGGGAAAATCCCATTGGAGGAAAATTACACTTAGGGTTAGGTCACCATGAACTCATAGAGAAAAATGGACATCGGCAACAAACTGGGAGTGCTTGGATATGGTTAGGAGGGAACTTACTTTTCTAGGCTGCCCTATCTATGTTTCCTGCTAAAATGCATGGGAAAATCCCATTGGAGGAAAATTCCACTTAGGGTTAGGGTTAGGTCACCATGAACTAATAGAGAAAAATGGACATCGGCAACAACCTGGGAGTGCTTGGATATGGTTAGGAGGGAACTTACTTTTCTAGGCTGCCCTATCTATGTTTCCTGCTAAAATGCATGGGAAAATCCCATTGGAGGAAAATTCCACTTAGCGTTTGGGTTAGGTCACCATGAACATGGAGAGAAACATGGACATTGGCAACAAACTGGGAGTGCTTGGATATGGTTAGGAGGGAACTTACTTTTCTAGGCTGCGGTATCTATATTTTCTTCTAAAATACATGGGAAAATCCCATTGGAGGAAAATTACACTTAGGGTTAGGTCACCATTAACTCATAGAAAAAAATGGACATCGGCAACAAACTGGGAGTGCTTGGATATGGTTAGGAGGGAACTTACTTTTCTAGGCTGCCGTATCTACGTTTCCTGCTAAAATACATGGGAAGATCCCATTGGAGGAAAATTCCACCTAGGGTTAGGGTTAGGTCACCATCAACTCATAGAGAAAAATGGACATCGGCAACAAACTGGGAGTGCTTGGATATGGTTAGGAGGGAACTTACTTTTCTAGGCTGCGCTATCTATGTTTCCTGCTAACATGCATAGGAAAATCCCATTGGAGGAAAATTCCACTTAGGGTTAGGGTTAGGTCACCATGAACTCATAGAGAAAAATGGACATCGGCAACAAACTGGGAGTGCTTGGATATGGTTAGGAGGGAAGTTACTTTTCTAGGCTGCCCTATCTTTGTTTCCTGCTAAAATACATGGGAAGATCCCATTGGAGGAAAATTTCACCTTGGGTTAGGGTTAGGTCACCATGAACTCATAGAGAAAAATGGACATCGGCAACAAACTGGGAGTGCTTGGATATGGTTAGGAGGGAACTTACTTTTCTAGGCTGCCCTATCTTTGTTTCCTGCTAAAATACATGGGAAGATCCCATTGGAGGAAAATTTCACCTTGGGTTAGGGTTAGGTCACCATGAACTCATAGAGAAAAATGGACATCGGCAACAAACTGGGAGTGCTTGGATATGGTTAGGAGGGAACTTACTTTTCTAGGCTGCGGTATCTATATTTTCTTCTAAAATACATGGGAAAATCCCATTGGAGGAAAATTCCACTTAGCGTTTGGGTTAGGTCACCATGAACATGGAGAGAAACATGGACATTGGTAACAAACTGGGAGTGCTTGGATATGGTTAGGAGGGAACTTACTTTTCTAGGCTGCCCTATCTATGTTTCCTGCTAAAATGCATGGGAAAATCCCATTGGAGGAAAATTCCACTTAGGCTTAGGGTTAGGTCACCATGAACTCATAGAGAAAAATGGACATCGGCAACAAACTGGGAGTGCTTGGATATGGTTAGGAGGGAACTTACTTTTCTAGGCTGCCCTATCTATGTTTCCTGCTAAAATGCATGGGAAAATCCCATTGGAGGAAAATTCCACTTAGGGTTAGGGTTAGGTCACCATGAACTCATAGAGAAAAATGGACATCTGCAACAAACTGGGAGTTCTTGGATATGGTTAGGAGGGAACTTACTTTTCTAGGCTGTGGTATCTATATTTTCTTCTAAAATACATGGGAAAATCCCATTGGAGGAAAATTACACTTAGGGTTAGGTCACCATGAACTCATAGAGAAAAATGGACATCGGCAACAAACTGGGAGTGCTTGGATATGGTTAGGAGGGAACTTACTTTTCTAGACTGCCGTATCTATGTTTCCTGCTAAAATGCATGGGAAAATCCCATTGGAGGAAAATTCCACTTAGGGTTAGGGTTAGGTCACCATGAACTAATAGAGAAAAATGGACATCGGCAACAACCTGGGAGTGCTTGGATATGGTTAGGAGGGAACTTACTTTTCTAGGCTGCCCTATCTATGTTTCCTGCTAAAATGCATGGGAAAATCCCATTGGAGGAAAATTCCACTTACGGTTAGGGTTAGGTCACCATGAACTCATAGAGAAAAATGGACATCTGCAACAAACTGGGAGTTCTTGGATATGGTTAGGAGGGAACTTACTTTTCTAGGCTGTGGTATCTATATTTTCTTCTAAAATACATGGGAAAATCCCATTGGAGGAAAATTCCACTTAGGGTTAGGTCACCATGAACTCATAGAAAAAAATGGACATCGGCAACAAACTGGGAGTGCTTGGATATGGTTAGGAGGGAACTTACTTTTCTAGGCTGCCGTATCTATGTTTTCTGCTAAAATACATGGGAAGATCCCATTGGAGGAAAATTCCACCTAGGGTTAGGGTTAGGTCACCATCAACTCATAGAGAAAAATGGACATCGGCAACCAACTGGGAGTGCTTGGATATGGTTAGGAGGGAACTTACTTTTCTAGGCTGCCGTATCTATGTTTCTTGCTAAAATGCATGGGAAAATCCCATTGGAGGAAAATTCCACTTAGGGTTAGGGTTGGGTCACCATGAACTAATAGAGAAAAATGGACATCGGCAACAACCTGGGAGTGCTTGGATATGGTTAGGAGGGAACTTACTTTTCTAGGCTGCCGTATCTATGTTTCCTGCTAAAATGCATGGGAAAATCCCATTGGAGGAAAATTCCACTTAGGGTTAGGGTTAGGTCACCATGAACTAATAGAGAAAAATGGACATCGGCAACAACCTGGGAGTGCTTGGATATGGTTAGGAGGGAACTTACTTTTCTAGGCTGCCCTATCTATGTTTCCTGCTAAAATGCATGGGAAAATCCCATTGGAGGAAAATTCCACATAGGGTTAGGGTTAGGTCACCATGAACATGGAGAGAAACATGGACATTGGCAAAAAACTGGGAGTGCTTGAATATGGTTAGGAGGGAACTTACTTTTCTAGGCTGCCGTATCTATGTTTTCTGCTAAAATACATGGGAAGATCCCATTGGAGGAAAATTCCACCTAGGGTTAGGGTTAGGTCACCATCAACTCATAGAGAAAAATGGACATCGGCAACCAACTGGGAGTGCTTGGATATGGTTAGGAGGGAACTTACTTTTCTAGGCTGCCGTATCTATGTTTCCTGCTAAAATGCATGGGAAAATCCCATTGGAGGAAAATTCCACTTAGCGTTTGGGTTAGGTCACCATGAACATGGAGAGAAACATGGACATTGGCAACAAACTGGGAGTGCTTGGATATGGTTAGGAGAGAACTTACTTTTCTAGGCTGCCCTATCTATGTTTCCTGCTAAAATGCATGGGAAAATCCCATTGGAGGAAAATTCCACTTAGGGTTAGGGTTAGGTCACCATGAACTCATAGAGAAAAATGGACATCGGCAACAAACTGGGAGTTCTTGGATATGGTTAAGAGGGAACTTACTTTTCTAGGCTGCGGTATCTATATTTTCTTCTAAAATACATGGGAAAATCCCATTGGAGGAAAATTCCACTTAGCGTTTGGGTTAGGTCACCATGAACATGGAGAGAAACATGGACATTGGCAACAAACTGGGAGTGCTTGGATATGGTTAGGAGGGAACTTACTTTTCTAGGCTGCCCTATCTATGTTTCCTGCTAAAATGCATGGGAAAATCCCATTGGAGGAAAATTCCACTTAGGGTTAGGGTTAGGTCACCATGAACTCATAGAGAAAAATGGACATCTGCAACAAACTGGGAGTTCTTGGATATGGTTAGGAGGGAACTTACTTTTCTAGGCTGTGGTATCTATATTTTCTTCTAAAATACATGGGAAAATCCCATTGGAGGAAAATTACACTTAGGGTTAGGTCACCATGAACTCATAGAGAAAAATGGACATCGGCAACAAACTGGGAGTGCTTGGATATGGTTAGGAGGGAACTTACTTTTCTAGGCTGCCGTATCTATGTTTCTTGCTAAAATGCATGGGAAAATCCCATTGGAGGAAAATTCCACTTAGGGTTAGGGTTAGGTCACCATGAACTAATAGAGAAAAATGGACATCGGCAACAACCTGGGAGTGCTTGGATATGGTTAGGAGGGAACTTACTTTTCTAGGCTGCCCTATCTATGTTTCCTGCTAAAATGCATGGGAAAATCCCATTGGAGGAAAATTCCACTTAGCGTTTGGGTTAGGTCACCATGAACATGGAGAGAAACATGGACATTGGCAACAAACTGGGAGTGCTTGGATATGGTTAGGAGGGAACTTACTTTTCTATGCTGCCCTATCTATGTTTCCTGCTATAATGCATGGGAAAATCCCATTGGAGGAAAATTCCACTTAGGGTTAGGGTTAGGTCACCATGAACTCATAGAGAAAAATGGACATCTGCAACAAACTGGGAGTTCTTGGATATGGTTAGGAGGGAACTTACTTTTCTAGGCTGTGGTATCTATATTTTCTTCTAAAATACATGGGAAAATCCCATTGGAGGAAAATTACACTTAGGGTTAGGTCACCATGAACTCATAGAGAAAAATGGACATCGGCAACAAACTGGGAGTGCTTGGATATGGTTAGGAGGGAACTTACTTTTCTAGACTGCCGTATCTATGTTTCCTGCTAAAATGCATGGGAAAATCCCATTGGAGGAAAATTCCACTTAGGGTTAGGGTTAGGTCACCATGAACTAATAGAGAAAAATGGACATCGGCAACAACCTGGGAGTGCTTGGATATGGTTAGGAGGGAACTTACTTTTCTAGGCTGCCCTATCTATGTTTCCTGCTAAAATGCATGGGAAAATCCCATTGGAGGAAAATTCCACTTACGGTTAGGGTTAGGTCACCATGAACTCATAGAGAAAAATGGACATCTGCAACAAACTGGGAGTTCTTGGATATGGTTAGGAGGGAACTTACTTTTCTAGGCTGTGGTATCTATATTTTCTTCTAAAATACATGGGAAAATCCCATTGGAGGAAAATTCCACTTAGGGTTAGGTCACCATGAACTCATAGAAAAAAATGGACATCGGCAACAAACTGGGAGTGCTTGGATATGGTTAGGAGGGAACTTACTTTTCTAGGCTGCCGTATCTATGTTTTCTGCTAAAATACATGGGAAGATCCCATTGGAGGAAAATTCCACCTAGGGTTAGGGTTAGGTCACCATCAACTCATAGAGAAAAATGGACATCGGCAACCAACTGGGAGTGCTTGGATATGGTTAGGAGGGAACTTACTTTTCTAGGCTGCCGTATCTATGTTTCTTGCTAAAATGCATGGGAAAATCCCATTGGAGGAAAATTCCACTTAGGGTTAGGGTTGGGTCACCATGAACTAATAGAGAAAAATGGACATCGGCAACAACCTGGGAGTGCTTGGATATGGTTAGGAGGGAACTTACTTTTCTAGGCTGCCGTATCTATGTTTCCTGCTAAAATGCATGGGAAAATCCCATTGGAGGAAAATTCCACTTAGGGTTAGGGTTAGGTCACCATGAACTAATAGAGAAAAATGGACATCGGCAACAACCTGGGAGTGCTTGGATATGGTTAGGAGGGAACTTACTTTTCTAGGCTGCCCTATCTATGTTTCCTGCTAAAATGCATGGGAAAATCCCATTGGAGGAAAATTCCACATAGGGTTAGGGTTAGGTCACCATGAACATGGAGAGAAACATGGACATTGGCAAAAAACTGGGAGTGCTTGGATATGGTTAGGAGGGAACTTACTTTTCTAGGCTGCCGTATCTATGTTTTCTGCTAAAATACATGGGAAGATCCCATTGGAGGAAAATTCCACCTAGGGTTAGGGTTAGGTCACCATCAACTCATAGAGAAAAATGGACATCGGCAACCAACTGGGAGTGCTTGGATATGGTTAGGAGGGAACTTACTTTTCTAGGCTGCCGTATCTATGTTTCCTGCTAAAATGCATGGGAAAATCCCATTGGAGGAAAATTCCACTTAGCGTTTGGGTTAGGTCACCATGAACATGGAGAGAAACATGGACATTGGCAACAAACTGGGAGTGCTTGGATATGGTTAGGAGAGAACTTACTTTTCTAGGCTGCCCTATCTATGTTTCCTGCTAAAATGCATGGGAAAATCCCATTGGAGGAAAATTCCACTTAGGGTTAGGGTTAGGTCACCATGAACTCATAGAGAAAAATGGACATCGGCAACAAACTGGGAGTTCTTGGATATGGTTAAGAGGGAACTTACTTTTCTAGGCTGCGGTATCTATATTTTCTTCTAAAATACATGGGAAAATCCCATTGGAGGAAAATTCCACTTAGCGTTTGGGTTAGGTCACCATGAACATGGAGAGAAACATGGACATTGGCAACAAACTGGGAGTGCTTGGATATGGTTAGGAGGGAACTTACTTTTCTAGGCTGCCCTATCTATGTTTCCTGCTAAAATGCATGGGAAAATCCCATTGGAGGAAAATTCCACTTAGGGTTAGGGTTAGGTCACCATGAACTCATAGAGAAAAATGGACATCTGCAACAAACTGGGAGTTCTTGGATATGGTTAGGAGGGAACTTACTTTTCTAGGCTGTGGTATCTATATTTTCTTCTAAAATACATGGGAAAATCCCATTGGAGGAAAATTACACTTAGGGTTAGGTCACCATGAACTCATAGAGAAAAATGGACATCGGCAACAAACTGGGAGTGCTTGGATATGGTTAGGAGGGAACTTACTTTTCTAGGCTGCCGTATCTATGTTTCTTGCTAAAATGCATGGGAAAATCCCATTGGAGGAAAATTCCACTTAGGGTTAGGGTTAGGTCACCATGAACTAATAGAGAAAAATGGACATCGGCAACAACCTGGGAGTGCTTGGATATGGTTAGGAGGGAACTTACTTTTCTAGGCTGCCCTATCTATGTTTCCTGCTAAAATGCATGGGAAAATCCCATTGGAGGAAAATTCCACTTAGCGTTTGGGTTAGGTCACCATGAACATGGAGAGAAACATGGACATTGGCAACAAACTGGGAGTGCTTGGATATGGTTAGGAGGGAACTTACTTTTCTATGCTGCCCTATCTATGTTTCCTGCTATAATGCATGGGAAAATCCCATTGGAGGAAAATTCCACTTAGGGTTAGGGTTAGGTCACCATGAACTCATAGAGAAAAATGGACATCGGCAACAAACTGGGAGTTCTTGGATATGGTTAGGAGGGAACTTACTTTTCTAGGCTGCGGTATCTATATTTTCTTCTAAAATACATGGGAAAATCCCATTGGAGGAAAATTACACTTAGGGTTAGGTCACCATCAACTCATAGAGAAAAATGGACATCGGCAACCAACTGGGAGTGCTTGGATATGGTTAGGAGGGAACTTACTTTTCTAGGCTGCCCTATCTATGTTTCCTGCTAAAATGCATGGGAAAATCCCATTGGAGGAAAATTCCACTTAGCGTTTGGGTTAGGTCACCATGAACATGGAGAGAAACATGGACATTGCCAATAAATTCGGAGTGGTTGGAAATGATTAGAAGGGCAAGGAAATTTCTAGGCTACCTTATCTTTGTTTCCTGCTAAAATATATGGGAAAATCCCATTGGAGGAAAATTCCACTTAGTGTTAGGGTTAGGTCACCATGAACTCATAGAGAAAAATGGACATCGGCAACAAACTGGGAGTGCTTGCATATGGTTAGGACGGCACTTACTTTTCTAGGCTGCGGTATCTATGTTTTCTTCTAAAATACATGGGAAAATCCCATTGGAGGAAAATTCCACTTAGGGTTAGGTCACCATGAACTCATAGAGAAAAATGGACATCTGCAACAAACTGGGAGTGCTTGGATATGGTTAGGAGGGGACTTACTTTTCTAGGCTGCCCTATCTATGTTTCCTGCTAAAATGCATGGGAAAATCCCATTGGAGGAAAATTCCACTTAGGGTTAGGGTTAGGTCACCATGAACTCATAGAGAAAAATGGACATCGGCAACAAACTGGGAGTTCTTGGATATGGTTAGGAGGGAACTTACTTTTCTAGGCTGCGGTATCTATATTTTCTTCTAAAATACATGGGAAAATCCCATTGGAGGAAAATTACACTTAGGGTTAGGTCACCATTAACTCATAGAAAAAAATGGACATCGGCAACAAACTGGGAGTGCTTGGATATGGTTAGGAGGGAACTTACTTTTCTAGGCTGCCGTATCTATGTTTTCTGCTAAAATACATGGGAAGATCCCATTGGAGGAAAATTCCACCTAGGGTTAGGGTTAGGTCACCATCAACTCATAGAGAAAAATGGACATCGGCAACCAACTGGGAGTGCTTGGATATGGTTAGGAGGGAACTTACTTTTCTAGGCTGCCCTATCTATGTTTCCTGCTAAAATGCATGGGAAAATCCCATTGGAGGAAAATTCCACTTAGCGTTTGGGTTAGGTCACCATGAACATGGAGAGAAACATGGACATTGCCAATAAATTCGGAGTGGTTGGGAATGATTAGAAGGGCAAGGAAATTTCTAGGCTACCTTATCTTTGTTTCCTGCTAAAATATATGGGAAAATCCCATTGGAGGAAAATTCCACTTAGGGTTAGGGTTAGGTCACCATGAACTAATAGAGAAAAATGGACATCGGCAACAACCTGGGAGTGCTTGGATATGGTTAGGAGGGAACTTACTTTTCTAGGCTGCCCTATCTATGTTTCCTGCTAAAATGCATGGGAAAATCCCATTGGAGGAAAATTCCACTTAGGGTTAGGTCACCATGAACTCATAGAGAAAAATGGACATCGGCAACAAACTGGGAGTGCTTGGATATGGTTAGGAGGGAACTTACTTTTCTAGGCTGCCGTATCTATGTTTCTTGCTAAAATGCATGGGAAAATCCCATTGGAGGAAAATTCCACTTAGGGTTAGGGTTAGGTCACCATGAACTAATAGAGAAAAATGGACATCGGCAACAACCTGGGAGTGCTTGGATATGGTTAGGAGGGAACTTACTTTTCTAGGCTGCCCTATCTATGTTTCCTGCTAAAATGCATGGGAAAATCCCATTGGAGGAAAATTCCACTTAGGGTTAGGGTTAGGTCACCATGAACTAATAGAGAAAAATGGACATCGGCAACAACCTGGGAGTGCTTGGATATGGTTAGGAGGGAACTTACTTTTCTAGGCTGCCCTATCTATGTTTCCTGCTAAAATGCATGGGAAAATCCCATTGGAGGAAAATTCCACTTAGCGTTTGGGTTAGGTCACCATGAACATGGAGAGAAACATGGACATTGGCAACAAACTGGGAGTGCTTGGATATGGTTAGGAGGGAACTTACTTTTCTAGGCTGCCCTATCTATGTTTCCTGCTAAAATGCATGGGAAAATCCCATTGGAGGAAAATTCCACTTAGGGTTAGGGTTAGGTCACCATGAACTCATAGAGAAAAATGGACATCGGCAACAAACTGGGAGTTCTTGGATATGGTTAGGAGGGAACTTACTTTTCTAGGCTGCGGTATCTATATTTTCTTCTAAAATACATGGGAAAATCCCATTGGAGGAAAATTACACTTAGGGTTAGGTCACCATTAACTCATAGAAAAAAATGGACATCGGCAACAAACTGGGAGTGCTTGGATATGGTTAGGAGGGAACTTACTTTTCTAGGCTGCCGTATCTATGTTTTCTGCTAAAATACATGGGAAGATCCCATTGGAGGAAAATTCCACCTAGGGTTAGGGTTAGGTCACCATCAACTCATAGAGAAAAATGGACATCGGCAACCAACTGGGAGTGCTTGGATATGGTTAGGAGGGAACTTACTTTTCTAGGCTGCCCTATCTATGTTTCCTGCTAAAATGCATGGGAAAATCCCATTGGAGGAAAATTCCACTTAGCGTTTGGGTTAGGTCACCATGAACATGGAGAGAAACATGGACATTGCCAATAAATTCGGAGTGGTTGGAAATGATTAGAAGGGCAAGGAAATTTCTAGGCTACCTTATCTTTGTTTCCTGCTAAAATATATGGGAAAATCCCATTGGAGGAAAATTCCACTTAGTGTTAGGGTTAGGTCACCATGAACTCATAGAGAAAAATGGACATCGGCAACAAACTGGGAGTGCTTGCATATGGTTAGGACGGCACTTACTTTTCTAGGCTGCGGTATCTATGTTTTCTTCTAAAATACATGGGAAAATCCCATTGGAGGAAAATTCCACTTAGGGTTAGGTCACCATGGACTCATAGAGAAAAATGGACATCTGCAACAAACTGGGAGTGCTTGGATATGGTTAGGAGGGAACTTACTTTTCTAGGCTGCCCTATCTATGTTTCCTGCTAAAATGCATGGGAAAATCCCATTGGAGGAAAATTCCACTTAGGGTTAGGGTTAGGTCACCATGAACTCATAGAGAAAAATGGACATCGGCAACAAACTGGGAGTTCTTGGATATGGTTAGGAGGGAACTTACTTTTCTAGGCTGCGGTATCTATATTTTCTTCTAAAATACATGGGAAAATCCCATTGGAGGAAAATTACACTTAGGGTTAGGTCACCATTAACTCATAGAAAAAAATGGACATCGGCAACAAACTGGGAGTATTTGGATATGGTTAGGAGGGAACTTACTTTTCTAGGCTGCCGTATCTATGTTTTCTGCTAAAATACATGGGAAGATCCCATTGGAGGAAAATTCCACCTAGGGTTAGGGTTAGGTCACCATCAACTCATAGAGAAAAATGGACATCGGCAACCAACTGGGAGTGCTTGGATATGGTTAGGAGGGAACTTACTTTTCTAGGCTGCCCTATCTATGTTTCCTGCTAAAATGCATGGGAAAATCCCATTGGAGGAAAATTCCACTTAGCGTTTGGGTTAGGTCACCATGAACATGGAGAGAAACATGGACATTGCCAATAAATTCGGAGTGGTTGGGAATGATTAGAAGGGCAAGGAAATTTCTAGGCTACCTTATCTTTGTTTCCTGCTAAAATATATGGGAAAATCCCATTGGAGGAAAATTCCACTTAGTGTTAGGGTTAGGTCACCATGAACTCATAGAGAAAAATGGACATCGGCAACAAACTGGGAGTGCTTGGATATGGTTAGGACGGCACTTACTTTTCTAGGCTGCGGTATCTATGTTTTCTTCTAAAATACATGGGAAAATCCCATTGGAGGAAAATTCCACTTAGGGTTAGGTCACCATGAACTCATAGAGAAAAATGGACATCGGCAACAAACTGGGAGTGCTTGGATATGGTTAGGAGGGAACTTACTTTTCTAGGCTGCCCTATCTATGTTTCCTGCTAAAATGCATGGGAAAATCCCATTGGAGGAAAATTCCACTTAGGGTTAGGGTTAGGTCACCATGAACTAATAGAGAAAAATGGACATCGGCAACAACCTGGGAGTGCTTGGATATGGTTAGGAGGGAACTTACTTTTCTAGGCTGCCCTATCTATGTTTCCTGCTAAAATGCATGGGAAAATCCCATTGGAGGAAAATTCCACTTAGGGTTAGGGTTAGGTCACCATGAACTCATAGAGAAAAATGGACATCGGCAACAAACTGGGAGTTCTTGGATATGGTTAGGAGGGAACTTACTTTTCTAGGCTGCGGTATCTATATTTTCTTCTAAAATACATGGGAAAATCCCATTGGAGGAAAATTACACTTAGGGTTAGGTCACCATGAACTCATAGAGAAAAATGGACATCGGCAACAAACTGGGAGTGCTTGGATATGGTTAGGAGGGAACTTACTTTTCTAGGCTGCCGTATCTATGTTTCCTGCTAAAATGCATGGGAAAATCCCATTGGAGGAAAATTCCACTTAGGGTTAGGGTTAGGTCACCATGAACTAATAGAGAAAAATGGACATCGGCAACAACCTGGGAGTGCTTGGATATGGTTAGGAGGGAACTTACTTTTCTAGGCTGCCCTATCTATGTTTCCTGCTAAAATGCATGGGAAAATCCCATTGGAGGAAAATTCCACTTAGGGTTAGGGTTAGGTCACCATGAACTCATAGAGAAAAATGGACATCTGCAACAAACTGGGAGTTCTTGGATATGGTTAGGAGGGAACTTACTTTTGTAGGCTGTGGTATCTATATTTTCTTCTAAAATACATGGGAAAATCCCATTGGAGGAAAATTACACTTAGGGTTAGGTCACCATGAACTCATAGAGAAAAATGGACATCGGCAACAAACTGAGAGTGCTTGGATATGGTTAGGAGGGAACTTACTTTTCTAGGCTGCCGTATCTATGTTTCTTGCTAAAATGCATGGGAAAATCCCATTGGAGGAAAATTCCACTTAGGGTTAGGGTTAGGTCACCATGAACTAATAGAGAAAAATGGACATCGGCAACAACCTGGGAGTGCTTGGATATGGTTAGGAGGGAACTTACTTTTCTAGGCTGCCCTATCTATGTTTCCTGCTAAAATGCATGGGAAAATCCCATTGGAGGAAAATTCCACTTAGGGTTAGGGTTAGGTCACCATGAACTAATAGAGAAAAATGGACATCGGCAACAACCTGGGAGTGCTTGGATATGGTTAGGAGGGAACTTACTTTTCTAGGCTGCCCTATCTATGTTTCCTGCTAAAATATATGGGAAAATCCCATTGGAGGAAAATTACACTTAGGGTTAGGTCACCATGAACTAATAGAGAAAAATGGACATCGGCAACAACCTGGGAGTGCTTGGATATGGTTAGGAGGGAACTTACTTTTCTAGGCTGCCCTATCTATGTTTCCTGCTAAAATGCATGGGAAAATCCCATTGGAGGAAAATTCCACTTAGCGTTTGGGTTAGGTCACCATGAACATGGAGAGAAACATGGACATTGCCAATAAATTCGGAGTGGTTGGGAATGATTAGAAGGGCAAGGAAATTTCTAGGCTACCTTATCTTTGTTTCCTGTTAAAATATATGGGAAAATCCCATTGGAGGAAAATTCCACTTAGTGTTA